>OZ012737.1:424502138-425116724 GCA_963859935.3 Lathyrus sativus
TAATTGATCTTATTTAATTAATAAGTTACCTTCATAATACTTATCCGTCGCAATCTGATTACTTTGACTTGATTTTGTCTGGCACATTTCACTTTTTGTATACACTACACATTCCAAAGGAAAGAATATCCTCCTGTTGACTTTCATGTCACACATATCGCTAAGTCCTTTACCTTATCCTAGCCTTAGGATTGGATTCACCGTACTCCCTGTAAGTTCATGCCATGGACACTCTTTTACACCCTTATCCTAGCCTTAGGATCGGAGTCGCCGCACTCCACGTAAATTCTCGCGCGATATGATATATATATATATATATATATATATATATATATATATATATATATATATATATATATATATATATATATATATATATATATATATATATATATAATATATATATATATATATATATATATATATATATATATATATATATATATATATATATATATATATATATATATATATATATATATATATATATATATATATATATATATATATATATATATATATATATATATATATATATATATATATATATATATATATATATATATATATATATATGACAATAAACACAAATAAATAAGTTTAAGATAAAACCTTTTTCAGTTTTCCTAAAGTGTTACAATTTGCTTATGAATTCCTTGAAATCACTGTATTGCATTGCATTCATCTCTTTGCATGTGCATTTTCTTGTTGCATTTTTGCTCATTCTGTTGTCTCATCCTCAATTCTTCCACCCTTAATCCTCTGCGTCCATACAACACCACAACTCAAGCTCATAAAAGGATGGCAGAATATAGTCAAGATCTTGATCGTGTCAACAATGAATTAGAAGACCTGCGGGGAATTGTGGGACAAATTATGGAGATACTACAAGTTATACGTGCGAAGATGGATACTCAACCCACTGTTGTTTCTGAGATTGCCAATACAGTTGTGAATCCTCAGCTAACTATTGTTACTACTGCAAGTGTACCTCCATACGATCTTCCACCAGGTTTTGTGCCTGCGCCAATGCAGTTCCCATTGTTCAATAAGTCCAACATATTGTTCCTTTGGTTACTGAAGCTCCTCATGTGGTTCCAACTTTTGTACCTTTAACAGCCCAATTTTTCAATAATTAATTATTAATGTTAATTAATTAATTAATTAATTAGGATTGTTTTCATTATTGGAATTATTGGTAGATATTTGAGAGGAGAATTTATAGAAGGAAATAGAATGGAAGGAATATAAGGAAAGGTGGAAAGAAGAGGAAAAGATAGAAACATAAGAGAAAAGAAGAGAAAGAAAGAGGAAGAGGAGAAAAGAGAAGGAGAAGAAGGAAACACTTGGAATCATCAAGAACAACCCCTAGCTTCCGATTTAATCAAGGTAAAGGTGTGAAATGTTGTTATTCTATCAATGTCTATGATTATGTATGATTGGTTTGGATTGTTTGGATGTTTTCTCCATTTTCCATTCTAGGGCATAAATGAGTTTAATCGGTAGAATCAAGGTTTTAACGGTTGGAATCGAGAATAAAGTGTGTAGTTTAGTCGAGGGATGTTAGACTAATACTATAGGAACTGGTTTGGTGAGAATCAGTTGATTTTGTGAAGAGTTGAGGATTGATGACAGTGAGAGTTTTTGAGTTCGCAGATGTTCGCTAGCACCTTCGCTAGGCGAACAGGTCGCGAGTGTTCGCTAGCAACTCGCTAGACGAACAAGTTAGCGAGTGATCCTAGACTTGGACATAATGTATTTGATCTGGTTCGCTGGTAGCAAGTGAGGTAGCGAAGGATTCTCTAGGACCTCGCTGCAGCGAGTAGGTAGCGAACAAAGTCAGTAGCTTCTGTTTGCCTTCGCGAGCTTGTTCAATAGGCGAACAGATAGCGAGTATTCATTAGGGACTCCCTAGGCGAGTAAGCCAACGAGCGTGATAGCATTTCATTTTCTTTGTGATTCCATCCGATGTTGATTGTTTGGTTCGATTGTGTTTGATCCTTATCGGAATAATAGTCGTGTACTATGGTGTGATACGTTGTGGGTAGCCGTATGGCGTGAATCCTAGATTGTAGAATCAATTAGGAAACGTGGTCTTTTGATAAATATATGCATTGTTTTGAATTAATTAAAGTACATGATGATTTTGATTGAGTTCGTTGCCGTTGGCACGGTGTTATTAATAATGCATGAGAACATATTGTGAATATGTGTACATTGCTTGATAATATGGTGATGATGATTTAAAGTATGAATACTTTGATTATGTGAAATATGTTGTGTGTGAAATCATGTTATAATTCTTATGTGATGAATTATTGAGAATGCATGAGATTAAGATGCGAGAACGGTCTTAAGTGTATTCGGTTGTTGATTGCATATGCATCATTTAGCCAAGAGGCAATGCTTGCTAGTTTCGTAGAGACTAGTGACTTGTCCCAAACCTAGAAGAGTGGGTTTGAAAGTTTAGAGGACGGGCTTTTGTTGTTATCGGTCTAGAAGAGTGGACCTGGTTTAAGTGTAAAAACCGAAAAATGATAACAAGTGTTGGTACCACATGGCATGAGTTGCATTGAGTTGTGTTGGGTCACATAGCATGGATATCATTGTTGTATGAAATATGCTTGTGAGTGGATTGTCGAGTTGAGAACTATGGATATGTGCATGATGAAACATGTTTTGTGATTATCCATGTGTGTTTATACATGTTGTGAAATGTATGATGAGTTATGAATAAATTGTGGTGAGAAATGTGGAATATGTGTATTCTATGCTTGTGTATATATATAATTATATGCATTGATTATTATGATAATATTTCTCACCCTTCTGCTGTTTTATAATGCTCTATGAGGCATTGCAGATTAGCTTTGATGGAAGTCTTTTGTGAAGTATAACTTCATTCTTTTGGTCGGTTATGCTCTGATATGTAGCACCGAGTAGTTAGGATTGTATAGTATTCTTTTGGGATACATCTTATATATGTATCTGATGGTAAATGTTTATGTAAACACAATTGATGTGATGAAACAAACTGAATGATATGTATTTATATGATTACATGTTTTAAGTGATTCAATGTTTATATTTTCCGCTTTAATTATAAATATTGAGATGTGGGTGTAAGGACTGAGTTCCTCTGTTGAGCTACCCCAATGTTACATGTCTTTTATAGAGCAAGTGTTGTATGTTATTTTGTGCATGATATGGCATACTTCTTTTATACCATGTTTTAAGTTTACTCTGATGAAATTTTATTATGTGATTTATTTGTTTATTTGGGGGTATAGAAGGGGGTGTTACATTAGTGGTATCATAACAAGTCGGTCTATTGACCAAGTTGTTAACGTGTTCATTCCCTTATGCATTTGGTATGTGTGTGTAGCAGTATCCATATGATTGTTCTAACGAGGATTTGTTGTGGGAATCAAGAACAATGGTTGCAGGCAGGAATGATGAAGCGATTGCTGAGGCATTGACGAGGTTGGCTGGAGCGATTGGGCAGAATCCTCAAGCCAATGTGAATGTTAGAAATAACGCTGATGACGAGTTTCGTGCTTTGGGAAGGTTCCAAAGGAAAAATCCGCCGATTTTCAAGGGAACCCATGAACCTGACAAAGCACAAGTATGGCTGAAAGTGATTGAGAAGATCTTTCGAGTTATGAACTGTTCAGATGCACAAAGGGTGCAGTTTGGCACTCATATGCTTGAAGAGGAAGCTGAGGACTGGTGGGGTAATACTCGCCAAAGGTTTGAAGAGGATGAGAGTGTAGTTACTTGGGATGTTTTTAGAGAGGCATTTTTGGAGAAGTATTTTCCGGAAGATGTGCGTGGTAAGAAAGAAATTGAATTCCTTGAGCTGAAGCAGGGTAACTCAATTGTGGTCGAGTATGCCGTAAGATTTGAGGAATTGATTAATTTTTATCCTCATTATAACACTGCTAATGCTGAGAGATCCAAGTGTCTTAAGTTTGTGAATGGTTTGAGGCCTGAAATCAAGCAAGTTGTTGGTTATCAGGAGATTAGACGATTTTCTGAATTGGTAAACAAGAGTAGAATTTATGATGAAGACAGTAGGGCTCGGTCTAGCCACTACAAGAGTTTAAGTGACAAGAAAGGAAAGGGCCAATTCAGAGGGAAGCCGTATGTGACTCCTGCGGATAAGGGGAAACAAAAAGCTGGTTACGGAAAGAAGCCGAGTGGGGGAGGAGTTTCTACCCCAGTAAGATGTTATAATTACGGTGAAGCGAGACATTGTGCTCCTGAGTGCAAGAATGTTGGGATGAAGTGTTTCAAGTGTGGGAAGCCAGGCCATAAAGCTCTTGAGTGCAGAAGCGATGTGAACGTGACTTGCTACAACTGTGGTGAGCAAGGGCACATTAGTACCAAGTGTGACAAGCCAAAGAAGACTCAACGGAATAGGAAAGTATTTGCTCTATCAAGATCGGAGACTGCTAGTGAAGATCGATTGATCCGAGGTACGTCCTTCATTAATGGTATACCTTTGATCGCTATAATTGATACTGGAGCTACACATTCTTTTATTTCCTTTGATTGTGTTAAGAGGTTAAATCTTGAGTTGTCTGTTATGAGTAGAGGTATGGTTATTGATACTTCTGCTATGGGTTTGATAACTACCCCGTATGTGTGTTTGAATTGTCCGTTGAGTATTTTTGGTAAAGACTTTGGAGTTGATTTAGTGTGTCTTCACTTAGATCAACTTGATGTTATTCTTGGGATGAATTGGTTGGAATTCAATCATGTCTATATTAACTGTTTTGACAAAACAATTATTTTTCCTGAACCTGATGATGAAAGAGATTTGTTTATGACTGCTAAGCAAGTGAAAGAATCACTGTAAGATGGTGCTAAGGTATTTCTGCTGATGGCAACGATAAGCATTAGTGAGAGTGGAACAATTGATGCTTTACCAATTGTCCGTGACTTTCTGGAAGTTTTTCCTGAGGAGATAATAGATTTACCGTCGGAATTAGAAATGGAGTTTATGATCAACTTAATTCTCGGAACTAGTCTGATATCGATGGCTCCATATCGTATGTCTGCATCAGAATTGAAAGAGTTGAAGAGTCAACTTGAAGATCTACTTGAAAAAAGGTTTATTCGTCCAAGTGTGTCACCGTGGGGTGCACCAGTGTTGTTGGTTAAGAAGAAAGAAGGTTCTATGAGACTTTGTGTGGATTACAGACAATTGAACAAGGTGACTATCAAGAATAGGTATCCACTTTCGAGGATTGTTGATTTAATGGATCAGTTGGTTGGTGCGAGTGTCTTCAGTAAGATAGATTTGAGATCTGCGTATCATCAGATTGAAGGCCGAGGATATTCAGAAGACTGCTTTTAGAACGAGGTATGGACATTATGAATATTTTGTGATGCCATTTGGTGTGACTAATGCACCAGGTGTATTTATGGAGTACATGAATAGGATTTTCCATCCTTATTTGGACAATTTTGTGGTGGTGTTCATTGATGATATTTTGATTTATTCGAAGAGTGAAGAAGAACATACCGAGCATCTGAGGATTGTGTTATCTGTATTGAAAGAGAAACAATTATACACTAAACTTTCTAAGTGTGAATTTTGGTTGAAGGAAGTGAGTTTACTTGGTCATGTGATTTCGAGTAGAGGTATTGCAGTTGATCCGTCGAAGGTTGAAGCGGTATCGCAATGGGAGACTCCGAAATCAGTTTTTGAGATTAGAAGTTTTCTTAGTTTGGCGGGATATTATCGGAAATTCATTGAGGGATTTTCCAAGTTATCATTGCCGTTGACGCAGTTGACTAGGAAAAGTCAAGCTTTTGTTTGGGATGCAAAGTGTGAGGGAAGTTTTCAAGAGCTTAAGAAAAGCTTGACGACAGCTCCTGTTTTGATTTTGCCAAATCCGACAGAACCGTTTGTTGTGTATTGCGATGCTTCTCTGATGGGTTTAAGAGGTGTGTTGATGCAAGATAAACAAGTGGTAGCTTATGCTTCGAGGCAACTCAAAGTACATGAGAAGAATTATCCGACGCATGACCTAGAGTTGGCCGTCGTTGTATTTGTGCTGAAGCTTTGGAGGCATTATTTGTTTGGTTCAAGATTTGAGGTGTTTAGTGATCATAAGAGTTTAAAGTATCTCTTTGATTAGAAAGAATTGAACGCAAGGCAGAGGAGATGGTTGGAACTTCTGAAGGATTATGATTTTGGTTTGAATTACCATTCGGGTAAAGCAAATGTGGTAGCTGATGCATCGAGTAGGAAATCATTGCATATGTCGATGATAATGGTGAAAGAGTTGAAATTGATTGAGCAATTTCGTGATTTGAGTTTGGTGTGTGAGAAGACTTCTTATGGAGTTAAGCTTGGTATGTTAAATCTTACTAGTGGTATTCTGGACGAGATTCGAGAAGGATAGAAATCTGATTTGAGTTTAGTTGATTGGTTGAATTTGATCAATCAAGGTCAATATGGTGATTTTCGGATTGATGAAAATGGTATCATGAAGTGTCATGATAGAGTTTGTGTTCCTGATGTTGTTGAGTTGAAGAAGGGCAGCGTAGTGGATTGAGTATTCATCCGGGTGATACTAAGATGTATCAAGATTTGAGGAAAATATTTTGGTGGCTTCATATGAAGAAGGATATTGCCGAGTTTGTGTATTCTTGTTTGACTTGTCATAAGTCGAAGATTGAGCATCAGAAACCGTCGGGTTTGATGAAACCGTTGTTTGTTCATGAGTGGAAATGGGATAGCATTTCCATGGATCTTGTATCTGGTTTACCGAGGATGCCGAGTAACTTTGAAGCTATTTGGGTTATTGTGGATAGATTGACCAAATCTGCTCACTTTATTCCTATGCGAATGGATTACCCGTTGAAGAGGTTGGCAAAGCTGTACATTGATAGGATTGTCAATTTGCATGGTATTCCGTCTAGCATTGTGTCAGATAGAGATCAGAGGTTTACTTCGAGATTTTGGGAGAGTTTGCAAAGTGCTTTAGGTACAAAGTTGCATTTGAGCTTAACTTATCATCTGCAGACTGATGGTCAGACTGAGAGAACGACTCAATCACTTGAGGATCTTTTGAGAGCTTGTGTGTTGGAGAAAGGAGGAGCTTGGGATAGCTACTTACCTTTGATTGAATTTACTTACAACAATAGTTTTCATTCGAGTATTGGTATGGAACCGTTTGAGGCATTATATGGTAGACGGTGTAGGACGCCATTGTGTTGGTATGAGTCGGGAGAGAGTTCTGTAGTTGGACCCGAGATAGTCCAGCAGACTACCGATAAGATTAAGATGATTCAAGAGAAGATGAGGATTTCTCAGAGTCGTCAGAAGAGTTATCATGACAATAGGAGGAAGGCACTTGAATTTCAAGAGGGAGATCATGTGTTTCTTTGAGTCACTCCGATGACTGGTGTTGGTAGGGCATTGAAGTCGCGTAAGTTGACGCCGCGTTTTATTGGTCCTTATCAGATTTTGCAGAAGATATGGGAGGTAGCCTATCGTGTTGCTTTACCACTGTCGCTTTCTAATCTCCATGACGTGTTCCATGTATCTCATTTGGGAAAATACATTACGGATCCGTCTCATGTAGTCCAAGTAGATGATGTGCGGGTGAGAGATAACCTGACTGTGGAGACATCACCTATGCGGATAGAGGATTGAGAGTTGAAGCAACTTCGAGGCAAAGAGATTGCTTTGGTGAAGGTCGCTTGGGAAGGACCGGCTGGTGGAAATATGACTTGGGAACTTGAGAGTCAGATGAAGGAGTCTTATCCAGAGCTGTTTGAATCAGGTAACATTTTCGAGGACGAAAATTCCTGAAGTGGGGGAGGGTTGTAACAACCCAATTTTTCAATAATTAATTATTCATGTTAATTAATTAATTTATTTGGATTGTTTTCATTATTGGAATTATTGGTAGATATTTGAGAGAAGAATTTATGGAAGGAAATAGAATGGAAGGAATATAAGGAAAAGTGGAAAGAAGAGGAAAAGATAGAAACATAAGAGAAAAGAAGAGAAAGAAAGAGGAAGAAGAGAAAAGAAAAGGAGAAGAAGGAAAAGCTTGGAATCATCAAGAACAACTCCTAGCTTCCGATTTAATCAAGGTAAGGGTGTGAAATGTTGTTATTCTATAAATGTCTATGATTATGTATGATTGGTTAGGATTGTTTGGATGTTTTCTCCATTTTCCATTCTAGGGCATAAATGAGTTTAATCGGTAGAATCAAGGTTTTAACGGTTGGAATTGAGAATAAAGTGTGTAGTTTAGTCGGGGGATGTTAGACTAAGACTATAAGAACTGGTTTGGTAAGAATCGGTTGATTTTGTAAAGAGTTGAGGATTGATGACAGTGAGAGTTTTTGAGTTCGCAGACGTTCGCGAGCACCTTCGCTAGGCGAACAGGTCACGAGTGTTCGCTAGCAACTCGCTAGGCGAGCAAGCTAGCGAGTGATCCCAAACTTGGACAGAATGTATTTGATCTGGTTCGCTGGTAGCGAGTGAGGTAGCGAAGGATTCTCTAGGACCTCACTGTAGCGAGTAGGTAGCGAACGAAGTCAGTAGCTTCTGTTTGCCTTCGCGAGCTTGTTCGCTAGGCGAACAGATAGCGAGTATTTGCTAGGGATTCGCTAGGCGAGTAAGCCAGCGAGCGTGAGATTAAGATGCGAGAACGGTCTTAAGTGCATTCGGTTGTTGATTGCATATGCATCATTTAGTCAAGAGGCAATGCTTGCTAGTTTCATGGAGACTAGTGACTTGTCCCAAGCCTAGAAGAGTGGGTTTGAAAGCTTAGAGAACAGGATTTTGTCGTTATCGGTCTAGAAGAGTGGACCCGGTTTAAGTGTAAAAACCGAAAAATGATAACAAGTGTTGGTACCACATGGCATGAGTTGCATTGAGTTGTGTTGGGTCACATAGCATGGATATCATTGTTGTATGAAATATGCTTGTGAGTGGATTGTTGAGTTGAGAACTATGGATATGTGCATGATGAAACATGTTTTGTGATTATCCATGTGTGTTTATACATGTTGTGAAATGTATGATGAGTTATGAATAAATTATGGTGAGAAATGTGGAATATGTGTATTCTATGCTTGTGTATATATATAATTATATGTATTGATTATTATGATAATATTTCTCACCCTTCTGCTGTTTTATAATGCTCTATGAGGCATTGCAGATTAGCTTTGATGGAAGTCTTTTGTGAAGTATAACTTCATTCTTTTGGTCGGTTATGCTCTGATATGTAGCACCGGGTAGTTAGGATTGTATAATATTCTTTTGGGAGACATCTTGTATATGTATCTGATGGTAAATGTTTATGTAAACACGAATGATGTGATGAAACAAACTGAATGATATGTATTTATATGATTACATGTTTTAAGTGATTCAATGTTTAGATTTTCCGCTTTAATTCTAAATATTGAGATGTGGGTGTAAGGACTGAGTTCCTCTGTTGAGCTACCCCACTATTACATGTCTTTTATAGAGCAGGTGTTGTATGTTATTTTGTGCATGATGTGGCATACTTCTTTTATACCATGTTTTAAATTTACTCTGATGAAATTTTATTATGTGATTTATTTGTTTATTTGGGGGTATAGAATGGGGTGTTACAGTACCAGCCGCTGTGCATACCCATGTGTAACCATACTTCAATGAGCATCAACCATTATATGATGTCCCTGACATGAAGGAAGATGAAAATGAAATTCATGAGAAACTCTGAGAAAATATGGAAATTATTGATAAGAGGTTGAGAATGACGCAAGGAAATCAAGTCTTTGGTGCTGCTGCCTGGGAAGTGTGTCTTGTATCTGGTTTGGTTATTCCTCCAAAGTTCAAAACTCCTAGCTTTGATCACTGTGAAGGAACTACGTGCCCAAAGAGTCATTTGATCATGTACTATCGAAAAATGGCCACTCATGGTGATAATGATAAGCTGATGATTCATTGTTTCCAAGATAGTTTGAAGGGTGCTCCGTCGAAGTGGTATTTAAGTCTGGATCAGTCTCACATTAAGAGTTTCCAAGATCTATCTGATGCTTTCATAAAGCATTACAAATACAACATGGACTTGGCTCCTGACCGAAGGCAACTGCTGAGTATGTCCCAGAAGAATTCTGAATTGTTCAAGGAATACGCTCAGAGATGGAGAGAGACTGCTTCACAAGTGGAACCTCCTTTGACTGAGAAAGAGCTAGCTGATTGGTACGTCGACACTGTTCTTCCTGAATTTTATGAAAGAATGGTTGGAAGTGTGACTACAAATTTTTCCGATATTGTTGTTGTAGGCGTGAAGGTAGAATTGGGTTTGAAAAGTGGAAAAATGTCAAGTACTACTGGTAGTTCAAGCTCCAACAAAGACCATGCTAAGAAGCCTTCATTTAGCTCTCACAAGAAAAAAAAAGGGTGAAACTAATGTCGTGATATCAAGCAGAATAAGAAGTCAACCTTGGTAACATCAGCAAAACTAAGTTCAACAATAAGGTTACCTTGTCCAGTTTGCTCAACAACCGTATGTGGTTGCTATTACACATGCTTTCAATCAACAAGTTCCTGCATACCAGCCTATGCAACTGACTCCTATTTATCAACCTTCTACCTATTAACCACCTCCGATTTATCAGCCTTCCCAAGCTCTACCCAATTATCAACGAGCTTCCAACGCTCCTGCCTATCAACAACCAAAGAATCAAGTGCCTCGCCAAAATTTTGCTAACAGAGGATAATATAAGCCTTCAGTTCCTCCTATTCAGATGACCTATACCGAGTTGTACCCTTCACTAGTGCAACAAAGTTTGATAACTATAAGAGCTTTGGATTCACCTCCTAATCCACTTCCACCTAATTACAATCCTAATGCTCATTGTTTGTTTCACGAAGGTGCACCTGGACATGATCTAGAAAGTTGTTATGCTCTCAATCACCTTGTAAGGGAGTTAATAGAAAAGAAGATTCCGTCCTTTGATGATTCTTAGCCTAATGTTAAGAATAATCCTTTGCCCACTCACGGGTTCGTTAATCTTATTAATGAGGTATCTGATGAGAGTCTAACTCTTGATGTTTCTGAGATTAAAACCCCTATCTGAGTCCTCAATTCAAAGCTGTTTGAGGCAGGCTTGGTGAATGTTGGCCATGATGATTGTAAAGTTTGTGATGCCAGTGTCAAAGGATGTATGTTGGTTCATAACGATGATGAGAATTTGATCAATAATGGTTTTCTACAAGTGAGTAACAAAGTGAAGGAGGACGAAGTTGTTGTGATTGAGCCCATATTCAACTTGCCAGAACCAGGTGACAAGGTGCCATTTTTAATTTGCCAAAATCAAGTTCTGCAGTACTTGTTTTCAGTGCACCAAAACCTATTTTCAACATACCAAAATCTATTGTTGCTTCTGCAGTTAATCCACCAAAGCCGGTGATCATTCAAAAGCCAATTCCTTTTCATTTTAGAGACTCTAAAGTCGTACCTTGGAAATATGACGTGACAATGATTGACAAAGAATATGAGAAGGTTATTCCAAGGGAAGAATTGAAAAGTGCTAGTGAAGATGTGACTAATATAGTTGGGGCAAGCAAGATGACACGAAGGGGTCGTATTTATACTCCCTATTTCAATGAGGCTCTGCCTAAGGAAACTGTTACCACTAGACCTGCCAAAGACAAAGAGAAAGAAGTGGTTATAAATGATGAAGATGCTGAGTTCTTGAGGATTATCAGAAAAAGTGATTATAAAGTCATTGATCAGCTTCACCAGACTCCTTCCAAGATCTCAATTCTGTCTCTTTTGATGAGTTCACCTGCTCATTGAGCTGTACTGCAAAAGCTATTGGCTCAAGCTCATGTCGCCCAAGATATTACTACTGGCCAGTTTGATAGTGTGATTGTGAACATTACTGCCTGTAATACCTTTAGCTTCTGTAATGAGGAGTTACCAAGAGAAGGTCAGAATCACAACCGTGCCTTACACGTGTCTGTAAAATGTCAGGAAGATAAGTTATCAAGGGTGCTTGTAGATACTGGTTCCTCTTTAAATGTTTTACCTAAGAGGACTCTTACAAAGTTGGATTACAAGGAGGCTGAGATGAGACCTACTTCTTTGATAGTTAAGGCTTTTAATGGTTCTCGCATAACTGTGATTGGAGAAGTGGAGCTACCGATCTTAATTGGTCCGCATGTATTCAATATCACATTCTAAGTGCTGGATATAAAGCCTACTTATAGTGTTTACTTGGAAGGCTGTGGATTCAAACTGCTGGTGCTGTAACTTCAACATTACATAAGAAGATGAAGTTTGTGATTGATGATAAGTTAGTAATTATGCATGGTGAACTTGATGGTAAGCAACTTGTCTTTGTTCCGTTATATAGAGGCTGATGAGGATGCTTTGGAAACTTATTTCCAAGCACTCGAGATAGCCAACACAGTCCTGTTGGAAGTTGAAGAACCAGTGGGTAAGAGTAATCTATCTTTCACGTTTTTCAAAAGTACCAAATCAACAATTGAAGGAGGTGTACCCGAAGGTTGGAGAGAGGTGATAAATATCAAGACAAAGATGAGTCATCATGGGTCGGGTTACAAACCAACTAAAGATAGAGCTTCTACATCTGCCAAAGGTCGTCCGAAGAATATCCAAGAAGTGTTTATCAGCGGAGGTTTTCAGATTAATACTGTTGAAGATGATAATAAGGACGAAGACTTGAGAAATCTAGTATTCAAGTGTGGTGCATCTTTGGACAATTGGGAAGCAGTAGAGATCCTAGTGATTTTTCCTTTGTCAAAGTAATTTATTGTCTTTTGCTTTTTGTTTTTAAAAAAAAATTCCATAGTTATGCCCAAGGCTATTGGATTATTTTGTAGGGCCCCCTTTTTACTTTCAAATGATTATCAATAAATGCATTTTTGTTAAATTCTCGCTGTTTCATTTACTATTTTTTCGCTTTTACATTTTAAAAGAAATTGGCAATCTTTCAAAACTAAAAAAAAAGAACATTTATTTCTCTTGCATTTTCCTTTGTGCCTTTAATAAAATAAGTCATTCCTAAACATGCAGAATAATCCCAATCCACATTGAATCTGATGACTTTGGTTTCACTCCCAACTTTGATTCACCCATTTATCAAGCTGAAGATGAGGATGAAGAAGATTTTGAAGTTCCCGCTGAACTGGCGAGGTTGGTTGAGTATGAGTACACTGAACTTCAACCACACAAAGAGCAAGTAGATTTGATCAATCTTGGCACCGATAAAGAAAAGAAAGAGGACAAGATTGGTACAACACTTGGGCCTAATGTCAAATAGAGATTGATCAAGCTTCTAGAGGAATATGTTGATGTATTTGCATGGTCATATCAAGATATGCCCGGTTTAGACACTGATATTGTTGTTCACAAGTTGCTGCTTAAACCAGAGCGCCCACCCGTAAAGCAGAAACTTCAAAGAACTAGACCGGAAATGGCTTTAAAGATTCAAGATGAGGTTAAGAAACAACTTGATGCAGGTTTTCTAACAGTTACAAAGTATCCTGAATGGGTAGCCAACATTGTGCTAGTGCCCAAAAAGGACGGTAAAGTCAGAATGTGTGTAGACTCTAGGGATTTGAACAAAGCAAGCCCAAAAGATGATTTCCCTCTGCCGCATATTGATACACTTGTGGATAATACAACCCGTTTTGCAGCTTTCTCTTTTATGAATGGTTTCTCCAGTTATAATTAGATTAAGATGAACCCTGCTGATAGATAAAAAACTACTTTCATTACTCCTTGTGGAACATATTGTTATAAAGTTATGCCCTTCAGTCTGAATAATGCAGGGGCAACATATCAAAGAGCGATTTTCGCTCTCTTTCATGACATTATGCATAAAGAGATTGAGGTGTAAGTTGATGATATGATTGCTAAGTTTCAAAGTGAGGAGGACCATTTGGACCATTTGCTGAAATTATTTGAACGACTCAGGAAATACCAGTTGAAATTGAATCCTGCTAAGTGTACTTTTGGTGTTAGATCTAGAAAGTTACTTGGATTCATCGTTAGCCAATGAGGAATTGAAATAGATCCTAATAAAGTATGAGCCATTCAAGAAATGCCCGCTCCACAAACTGAAACACAAGTCAGAGGTTTTCTTGGATGCTTGAATTATATTTCCAAATTCATTTCTAATATGACTGCTACCTATGAGCCAATATTCAAGTTACTCTACAAGGGTCAGATTATTGACTGGAGTTCTGATTGTCAGCAAGCATTTGAGAAGATCAAGGGTTATTTACAAGAACCTCCTATCTTAATTCCTTCTGTTCTTGGAAGACCACTCTTCATGTATCTAACTATTCTTGAGAAGTCTATGGGTTGCGTACTGGGTCAACACGATGAGACTGGACGAAAAGAACACGTCATCTACTACCAGAGCAAGAAGTTTATTGATTGTGAAATTCGTTATTCACTTTTAGAAAAGACTTGTTGTGCTTTAGCATAGGCTGCTAAGCGCCTCAGACAATATATGATCTGTCACATTACTTTATTAATCTCGAAAGTGGATCTAATAAATTATATTTTTGAAAAGCCTGCTCAGACTGGGAGACTTGCCCGTTGGCATATGTTGTTATTTGAATATGACATCCAATACGTGACTCAAAAAGCTATTAAAGAAAGTATCTTGTCAAATTACCTTGCCGACCAACCGGTTGAAGATTATGAGCCTTTAAAGTTTGACTTTCCTGACGAAGACATTATGTTAGTGAAGAAGGACTGTGAAGAGCCAGGTTCTTGTTGGAAGATGATGTTTGATGGTTCTTCTAATTACAATGGACATGGTACAAGTGTCGTTTTAATGAATCCCGATGGCGGTTATACCTCATTTACAGTAAGGTTAGATTTTGAATGTACAAACAATGTTGCCGAGTATGAAGCATGCATTCTAGGCCTTGAAGCAACTATTGACCTCCGAATCAAAATTCTTGAGGTGAGTGGAGATTCAGCTTTAGTAACCTACCAAGTCAAGGGCGAGCGGGAGGCCAGAGATGAAAAGTTAATCCCATACAGAGCCTACATTGTTAAAATGATCAAATACTTTGATGAGATCACTTTCAAACATGTCCCGAGGAATGAAAATCATATTGCCGATGCTTTAGCCATGTTAGCCTCAATGTGGAAAGTCAGATTTGTTAATGAAGCACCACTGATTCGAATTAAGCGCAAGACTGAGCCCGCCTACTTGTTAGAACATAAATTCCTGTTTAATATGATCTCTATGTTTTGATGATAACTCTAATGAAATTTTGTATTAAGAAAATATATACTCTAATTTTGTTCAAGTGTTTTTGTTTCAGATATTAAATTAAATATTATTATGGAAGCAAAAATGCATCTGAACATTACTCTACGCAAGCTCTGAAGCATCAGAAGCAAGTCATCAGAAGACTCTGAGCGCTGCCAGAAGAGACTCTGAAGCAGAAGCTGCAGAAGAATCTGAAGCGTAGTTGAAGAATTGTATGAAGAGTTTCAAGCATTGTTTCAAGAAGACTCTGAAGTACTTTACGCTGCAAGTACAAAGGCTTTGTTATTCAAACTCTGCTCTGATTGATATTCACGGTGAAAGCACTGGCTGCAAAACTCTGATAACATCAAGACTCTGAACCATCATACTCTGATCACTTCAAGACTATGATGTTGATAACTTTGAGACAAAATTTTGTTGAAGAAGATATTATTGAAAGATATATCCGTTGGCATATTCCAAACGAATCTTTCCTTTTTCATGTATGGCACATGAAATCAGACAAAAGGGATTTGTCTGAATATTCCTCTTCTAGGAAAGCTAAAGTCAATAGAAGAAAAAAGGCTACAGCTATTCTGCTACGCACAGTCTTCAAGCATTGGACTTTCTTCTCTATAAAAGGATGTCTTCAACAACATTTCAAGGTTAACGAATTAATTGAAAAACTCATTGAAATTATTCAACAACTCTCATACAATCTTTCTTACTCAAAGTTGAATAGTTTTTATTCGTTCTTAAACTAAGTGTAAAAACCACAGTTTGTGATATAGCTTTTTAGAAGCATCTTAAACACTTGTTAGTTTACATTTTTTTTGTAAAAGGTTCCTTAAGAAGACCAAGTTGTGGTCAGGATTTCTTGAGAAGACTAAGACAGTTGTTCTCAGTGGTTGACACTATAATCTGTTTGAATATAGTGGATTAAGTCCTTGTGGAGAAAGGAAAATCACCTTGATAGGGTGGACTGGATTAGTTGAGTTCAACGAACCAGGATAAAAATATTGTGTTGTTTTTATTGCCATAATTATTTCTAAACCCTTATTCAACCCCCCCTTCTAAGTGTTTTTCTCACCTTCAGTTGGCATCAGAGCTACGGTTCTGTTAGCGCTCTCACTTCACCGTGAACAGAAAAGATCCAGTTGAGAAAAACTCTTGATATATTTTGGTTGATACATTATGGCTGAAGCTTCAACATCCAACAACAACAGATATGAAGACAGAGATATAATCAGCATTAAACCTCCCATGTTTGATGGGGAGAAGTTTGACTACTAGAAAGATAGAATTGAAAGCTTCTTTCTAAGATATGATGCTGACCTTTGGGATTTAGTCATTGATGGCTATGTTTACCCCATTGATGGGGATGGCAAAAAGTTAGACAGAAGATCTATGACTGAAGCTCAGAAGAAATAATTCAGGAATCATCATAGAGCAAGAACCATACTACTAAATGCTATATCTCATACTGAGTATGAGAAAATTACTAATAGAGAAACAACATTTGGTATGTTTGAGTCTTTGAAGATGACTCATGAAGGGAATTCTCAAGTAAAGGAGACCAAGGCTCTAGCGCTAATCCAGAAATATGAAGCCTTCAAAATGGAGGAATCTGAATCTGTAGAAGTTATGCTCTCTAGATTCCAGATTCTCACAGCTAGCTTGAAAGTTCTGGACAAGGGTTACTCCACTGTTAATCATGTTAAGAAGATCATCAGAAGTTTGCTAACCAGATGGAGACCAATCTTCACTGCTCGGAAGCTTGCTAAGGATCTGAACAAGATCACGCTGGAGGAACTGATCAGCTCTCTGAGGAGTCATGAGATTGAACTAGAAGAATACAAACCCCAAAAGAAAGGTAAGTCAATTGCTTTAAAGTCTAACAAATTTGTTAAAGCATTGCAGGTTATAGAAGAAAGTTCTGAAGAATCTTCTTCTGAAGAAGAAGATGAATTGTCCCTGCTGTCCAGAAGGATCAACAAACTCTGGAAGCATAAGCAGAAGAAATTCAGAAACTTCAGGAAACCAAATCAATGTAAAGAGTCTTCTAGACATAGAAAATCTGGAAAGAAAGAGGTTGTTTGCTATGAATGCAAGGAACCTGGGCACTATAAGAATGAATGCCCAAAACTTCAGAAGGAGAAGCCAAGAAGGAAGTCTGATAATAAAAAGAAAGTTCTGATGGCAACTTGGGATGATTCAGATGCATTTGAATCTTCATCAGACTCAGTTGAAGAATGTGCAAACATGGCACTCATGGCTGACGTAGAAGACCATGCAGAAACATCTGGATCAGAATCAGAATCAGATTCTGAGGAGGTATTTTCTGAACTTTCTAGAGCAGAACTTATTGAGAGTTTATCTGAAATGTTGGAAAACTATAGTAAGATTAAGCTCAAGTACAAGAAGCGTGAAAACAATCTTGTATCTGAGAATGATCTTCTAAAATCAGAAGTTGTTGAGCTTAAGGCAAACAATTTGAAAATTAAAAATGAATTAGAAAAAGCTCAACAAGATTCTGAAGTTGAAACTAAGTCAAAATCTAAAAACATTTTAGAAGAATATGACTATAGTTTTCAGAGATTTCTGTCAAGAAGCCTAGAGAGAAGCAAGATGGCTTCAATGATCTATGGTGTAAGCAGAAATAACAGGAAGGGTATTGGATATGAATCTTCTTCTGAGAAAGATTTAAATCCAACATCTGTTGATAAACTGATCATTAAGCATACTCATCTGTATTCTACTTTTAAGTATGGTCATCTTAATGATATTAAACACACACGTTCTGGTCAGAACATTCTTGTGTTTAAACCTAAAGTTAGTCAGAACAAACCTACTGTCAGAAGACAGAAGTTCAGACAAAACTTTAAGGCAACTAACCCTAAAGGATCCAAAAAGATCTGGGTACCTAAAGACAAAATAATATATGTTGCAGATATCTTTAGCAGCAAAGTCAAAACGCCAATCTTGGTACCTGGACTCTGGCTGCTCACGTCACATGACGGGAAGAATGTCTATGTTCCAAAGCCTGGAACTTAGATCTGGAGGAGACGTCAAGTTTGGAGGGAACCAGAGGGGCAAGATAGTTGGCTCTGGAACTATTGGTAATGGTAATATTCCTTCCATATCTAATGTCTTACTTTTTAAAGGATTAACACATAACTTATTGTCCATAAGTCAATTAAGTGACAATGGTTATGACATAATCTTCAATCAAAAATGTTGCAAGGCTGTCAGTCAAAAGGATGGCTCAATCCTATTTAATGGAAAGAGGAAGAACAACATTTATAAAATCAATCTTTCAGAACTTAAGGTTTAGAATGTAAAATGCCTTCTGTCTGTTAATGATGAGCAATGGGTCTGGCACAGAAGATTGGGGCATATTAGTATGAGACGTATATCTCAGATTAATAAACTCAATCTGGTTAGAGGATTTCCTCAGTTGAAGTTCAACTCAGATGCTCTTTGTGAAGCATGTCAAAAAGGAAAATTTTCAAAATCTTCTTTTAAAACTAAAAATGTTGTTTCAACCTCAAGACTATTAGAGTTACTTCATATTGATCTGTTTGGACCAATGAAAATTGCATCCATCAGAGGCAAGAAGTATGGATTAGTCATTGTTAATGACTACAGCAGATGGACATGGGTGAAATTCCTAAAACACAAGGATGAGTCACATTCTGTGTTCTTTGACTTATGCAAATAAGTCCAGAATGAAAAAGATTTTAAAATTATTAAATTCAGAAGTGATCATGGTGGTGAATTTGAAAACAAATATTTTGAAAAATATTTTAAAGAAAATGGCATTGTACATGATTTCTCCTGCTCTAGAACTCCTCAACATAATGGAGTTGTAGAGAGGGAAAATAGAACATTGCAAGAAATGGCCAGAACCATGATCAACGAGACTAATCTTGCAAAACATTTTTGGGCAGAAGCAATTAACGCAACTTGCTATATTCAGAACAGAGTGTTTGTAAGACCTCTTCTGGAGAAGACTCCCTATGAATTGTAGAGGAATAGAAATCCCAACATTTCTTATTTCCATCCTTTTGGATGTGTATGTTTTATGTTGAATACTAAAGAGAATCTAAACAAGTTTGATTCTAAATCACAAAAGTGTTTCATGCATGGGTATTCTGAACGCTCTAAAGGCTATAGAGTATACAATACTGAGACACAGATTATGGAAGAATCAATTCATGTTAGATTTGATGATAAGCTTGGCAATCAAAAGCCAAAGCAGCTTGATAATTCTGCAGATAGAGAATTCATTCTCACAGACTCTAAAGACTCAGAGGCAGAAAAGGCTCAAGTGAAAGAACCAGAAGCAACGCCAGATGCAACTCCATTGGCTGCTCAGATGAACAATTTGAATATTTTTGAAGAACCAAATGTTAAAGGATCATCATCCAGAATCAAAGCCTCTCACCCAGAGGATATGATAATTGGAAAGAAGGATGACCCTATCAGAACAAGGTCTTTCCTCAGATCATATGGAACGTCACTTTTTGGGTTGGTGTCTGTCATTGAACCAACATTTGTGGATGAGGCTATGAATGATAATGAGTGGATACTTGCTATGCAAGAAGAGCTAAATCAATTCACCAGAAATGATGTTTGGGATTTGGTTCCAAGACCAAAAGGATTCAATATTATTGAAACTAAATGGGTCTTTAGAAACAAATTGAATGAGCAAGGAGAATTTGTAAGAAACAAAGTAAGGCTAGTTGCTCAAGGATATAGTCAGCAAGAAGGAATTGACTACACAGAGACTTATGCTCCTGTGGCCAGGTTAGAGTCTATACGCTTACTCATTTCTTTTGCTGCACAAAATAACATCACTCTTTATCAGATGGATGTTAAGAGTGCCTTCTTAAATGGTATTATAGAAAAGGAAGTTTATGTTCATCAACCTCCTGCTTTTGAAAATGATAAATTTCCAGAACATGTTTTTAAACTTAAAAAATCACTCTATGGTTTAAAACAAGCTCCCAGAGCTTGGTATGAGAGATTAAGCAATTTTTTTCTGGGAAAGAATTTTATCAGAGGCAAAGTGGATACAACTCTCTTTTATAAATCATTTAAGAAAGATTTGTTAATTTGTCAAATTTACGTAGATGATATTATATTTGGATCTACCAATATTACGCTGGGAAAGGAGTTTGCTCTTTCTATGCAGGCTAAATTTGAGATGAGCATGATGGGAGAACCCAGATTCTTTCTGGGAATTCAAGTTAACCAAACTCCATAATGCACCTACATACATCAGACTAAGTATGTGAAGGAGCTTCTGAAGAAGTTTAACATGACTGAAAGCAAATCAACAAAGACTCCAATGTATTCTACAAGTACTCTTGGAAAGGAAGAGGTAAGTGAGAAGGTAGACTAGAAGCTCTACAGAGGTATGATTAGTTCTCTTCTGTATCTGACTGCTTCTAGACCTGATATTCTATTCAGTGTTTGTCTGTGTTCCAGATTCCAATCAGATCCTAGAGAATCTCACTTAATAGCTGTTAAGAGGATTCTAAGGTATCTGAAAGGTACTGCTAATGTGGGTTTGTGTTACAGAAGATCTGATGATTATAAATTAGTTGGATTCTGTGATGCTGACTACGCTGGAGATAGAGTTGAAAGAAAAAGTACTTCTGGAAGCTGCCCGTTTCTTGGAAGTCATTGTTAGGGACCAATTGATACTAACTTTTATATATTTTTATCGGTCCCTTTTACCAATTTCTTATTAAAATCACACAATTTTTATCACAATTTTTGTAAACATTTAATTTAAGTTATTTTATTTTGTTCGATTAGATATTTCACTTTTTCTCTAGTTTTTGTAGAATGTATGTCAAGAACAGAATGATCTCCAGAGCAACTCTTGAGGATAAAAGTTTGGAAAAGGAATTGATGAGAAAACACAAACAAAACAAAGCAATTTTGTTTTTGACTGTTCACGCCGCGACCAACCTTCGAGCCGCGAACTGGGTGAAATCAGCCACATGCAAAGTTGGTGACACATGTCATGTCTTAGGAGAAAAACCACTTTTTGTAGGGTGGTGCCCCATAGCTTATTTATGACACTTTTCCCTTGCATGTAAGACATAACCATTCCACCTTTTAGTCTTAGCATCTCTTAGGTTTGTAGAATATCTTAGAGAGATTTTGGAAGAGATTTTTCTTGTTCTTGGAGAGCTTTGGCATGCAAGAAGAAATTCTTGAAGAATTTTCCATGGAATCAATGAAGATGATGAATAGCTAAACTTCTTTCTTGTCAAGCTTGAGGTAGTAGCTATCCTATGTTGTTTATGTAACATTACTATCATTGCATGTAACAAACTACATTTGATATAAGGAATTATATTTTCTCTTTACATTGAAAATTCAGAATTAAATTATTGTTGAGAAAGATAGTTTGATTCTTGACCTAAGATATTTTTCCAAGTAGAGAATAAATTGTAGAGATAGATTTATTCACTACTTTTCTATTGTGTTAAACATTCAAGATTATTATATCAATAGTTAGATGGAGAGATCGTCTAAGGATTTATATAGTAACCATCAAAATTTTATTTAGACATAAATATTATTGAGAGGACACTTGAATTTTATCATTGGAGTTTGAATGCATGCATGTGGTATTAAGAACATATAAAGAACAAAGATAGTGAAACTCAATCTTGACAAGACTTCTAAACTCTATTCTAAAATCAATTTTACTGTCTTAATTTTCTTATAAGTAAAAAGAATACTTTAGTCATAAACAAACAATTCGAACACCTTTTGAACTTACAACAATCAAAATTATAGAACAACGGTAGTAACACCAATCTCTATGGATACGATATTAAAAATATTTACCAGAAATATACTTTTCAACAGTCATCTAATCTCTTGGTTCAGCAAGAAGCAACCCACTATTGCGCTTTCAACAACAGAAGCAGAATACATTGCTGCTGCTGGTTGTAGCACTCAGATGCTCTGGGTGAAGAGTCAACTAGAAGACTATCAGATCCATGAGAGTAACATTTCAATCTTCTGTGATAATACTTCTGCTATATGTTTGTCTAAAACCCTATTTTACACTCTAAGGCAAAGCATATAGAGATAAAACATCACTTCATCAGAGACTATGTTCAGAAGGGAATTATCAGTTTAAACTTTGTTTATACAGATCATCAATGGGCTGATATCTTTACAAAACCTCTTACTGAAGATAGATTTAAATTTATTCTAAAAAATATAAGTATAGATTTCTGTCCAGAATAAAATGTTTATCAGAAGAAAATTTCCTCAGATGGAAAATGTTTTAACTCTAAAGTATTACATCTATTTATTTATTTGTTTATTATTTTATTCATCTGTGTGTATCTGAACTAACAAGCCTCAGAGGATCTGAAACGTTGGCTAACGTTTCATTTCTCAAAGAAGTTTCAGAAGCACATGCAAGCAAACATGTGTAACTCTAAATCTGAAAAGGTGGAGTGCACAATACTGAAATGACGTTTGAGGTACTATTTTTGAATATTGAGTTTCTCGTTTTCCCCCCAAATTGTCAGAATCATTAAATGCTTGAAATGATTATATTCTTTTTATTAAATGCTAAGTGGAAACGTCCTGAACGTGTGACTCTTTGTGTTCCCTAATCTCTTCTATAAATGCCACAACACTTCACTTCTCACACTTTTCACTCTCTCACACTTCTTGTATGCATTTCTTCTTGTTTCATTGTTTTCATCTCTCTCCCAAACCCAAAACCGTTCGTAACCCTAAATCTCTCTCAAGAACAACAATGGCTACTTCTTCATCAACTTCTGCTCAGTTTCAATCTACCATGGTTGTTGTTTCATCTTCCAACATGGGTGTTGTTGCTTTCAAGGAACCAGTTAGAATGCTACTCACACCAGTTGATAAACTTGAATTTTTGTGTGAATCTATTGTGAACTTTGAATCAATTGCTGAAAATGGGTTTGATCTTTGTCCCATTGTTGATGCTCAATGCTGGACAAAGTTCTTTGATAGGCTGATGGGACCAGTTTATCCATGTCTGGTGAAGGAATTTTGGATCCATGCTACTACATGCCCTAAGTTCATTGTTTCATATGTTCTGGGTAAGGAAATCATCATAACTGAGGATCTGATAAGGAAGCTCATAGGTTATGAAGAAACTGATGGTGTTACAAATCTTCCAGCTGGGTGTGTTGATATGACTGAAGTCTACAGTGAAGTTTTCTCATCTGGAGAAGCTTCCAACAAAGTGAAAGATCTGAAGCCTAACTACAGGATCTGGGCCAAGATCTTTATGGGGTGCATATATCACAGGAAGTCCTCAAACTCTCTTGACTATGTAAATACTGATCATATGTACTTCATGTAATGTCTGAGTCAGAGCATAAAAGTGGATCTGCCTTATCTACTGTTCAACCATTTATGGACTCACGTGAAATAGTCAAGGGAAGAGGTCAGAACTAAACATCAGAAGATAAGGAATTAGATTCCAATGGGAAGACTTATTTCAGACATTCTGACTGAGAATGGTCTGGTTGGACATCTGATAGAAGCTGGATTGAAGGATGAGTTAGCTTCTATGGTAGGAAAACCTCTGAATGGGAAGAGTCTTCAAAGGATGAAGGTTGTAGAAGAAATCACTTCTGCACTAAAACAGATAAATTCTGAAGAGGTTAGCAAAAGAAGGATACCTCTGGATGATTTTCCTATGTTCTATGTTGATGAACCAAGGGAAATTATTTTGGAGTATATAGCAACGTGTCTGGCAGATGGAACTCCTCTACCAGCAAATCTAGTTCAGAAAGCAGGTGAACGTGCACCAGATCTTTACAGTGAAAGACACAAGACAAAGAGGAAAGTTTCTGAAGAAGGACCTTCAAAACCCAAGAGGAAGGCTTCTGGTGAAGCTGCTTCTGTCAAACCCAAGAGGGTCAAGAAGCAAAAAGCTAATCCTCTTAAGGCCAGTTTAGATTCTATCTTGCAAACTGTCAAAGAGGTACTAACATCTGATACCCATATCCATGAACCCACACCTTCACTTTCTCCTCCTCATGAACCAATTCCATCAGAACCAACACAATCTCAACCATCTCCCTCTATACCTAAGCCAAAGAAAACTTCTAAAACTGCTCCTTCTGTACCCCAACCACAACCAACTCCATCTGAAAAACAACCATCTATTATTCCCCCATCTGACAAACAAACTTCTGAAATTTCCCCACCAAAACCAGCAGAACCAACACCAGTAGAACAAAAACCAACAGAACCAACACCACAAGAACCAGCACAACAACAACCACAATCAGAAGAACCTATTCCTTCTAATCTTGAACTAGAAACTATCCAACCTTCTGAATCATTCATATCTGATTCTGAAGTTCTTGATATTCAACCCTTGACAACTCTGGTTGATATCTCTTCTACATCTTGTCATTCTTCTGAATCATCTGATTCATCTGAATCTGATTTACCCCCAGAAATAAACTCACCCCCTCACTCTGTGGCTATGAACCAAGATCATCTTGTTTTGTTTCCTTTGCTTCTTTTAAACCTCATCCCTCTGATCCCCTTCCCTCAGGACTCAAACTCAAACACTTTTACATTAAACCTCAAGTCCTAACTCTTAAACCTAAACCTAAAGTTGTTCGTAAACCCCCTTCTCCACCACAACCACCTGTTATATACATTCCATCTTCTTCACTTTAACCACCTTCTATTGAACCAAAACCATCTAACCTTGAAACCTTTCTAAAACCCAAAACCAGGCTAGATGTGGACAGATTGTTATTTGATTTTAAAGATGATATTTCTCAGTGGTTTACTTCTATTAGAAAGGCTTGTCACTCAAGCATAAATCCTGAGGACTCAGAAGTAATTTGGAAGAAATTCAGAACCAGATTCAATTCTGTAGCTTTCAATCTTCAAGAAGCTTGCTCTGATGACGCTAAGGTCAGATTTGCTGAAGTAATCTGACTTTCTCTTCTTAGAATTCCCAGAACTCCAACTCTTCTTCTGAAGAATGCATCTGAATCTGCTGAAGAAGCTCTTCCAGAAGAATCTGCATCTGAAGACACTCTGGTAGATAATCAGTCAGCTTTAATGCTTGTGGACAAAGCATCTGACTCTGTTTCTCAAGCAACTGAATCTGCTATGGTTATTTCTAATACTCCTGCATCTGCATCTGATCCTACTGCTTTTGAGATCAAGACAGAAAGACCAGACTTAGAAGAAAAGTTTGCTCTGCTAGAAGCCAGCAACAAAGAAATCAGAACATGGATGGTCCAGCAAGAACAAACCACAGATGAGATTAAGACTTGGATGTCTAGACAAGAGGAATCTACTTTTCATGTCACTGACCTTGTGAAGATGATAGCCTCTCACCAAACTTAGTTCTTTTTCTGTTATGTTTGTGCACATGTTTGCTGTTTTTGTGTTGTTGCTCTTTTGTTATTTTATCTGAATGTTTTCTGGATTCTGTTTATCAATGAAGTTGACTGTTTCCTTATCTGCTATTCTATTAATTTTCTCTGTTCTTCTTTTTTGTCTTAAAAAGTTTTTCTTTTTAATTATGAAAAAAAGGGGGAGAAAAAGAAATTTTGTTTGTTCAAAAATAAAGAGTTACTAAAATGGAATTCAGACATAATGAATTATAACTAACATTGAATTTTAGTATTTCAGAACTATAACGTATCATCTGACAAAATTCATTGAAGTTACCTTGAGAATCCCCAAACCAGATCTTAATTCAAACTAGGTTCTGATTACCAGGCTCTGATCCTGAAAAGTAAACCAGGCTCTGATTCTGGAAAGTAAATCAAGCTCTGATTCTGGAAAGTACATTCTAACCAGGATTCTAACCAGGCTCTTAATTTAAAAAGTATAATCATGCAAAAAGGGAAGTATTTTCTTCTATTAGAGTATTCATTTCAGGGGGAGATTCTTTATCTCAAGGGGAGTTATATATTTATCCTTTTATTGAACAAAATTTCCTATGTTTTTGTCATCATCAAAAAGGGGGAGATTGTTAGAACACAGATTGGTGTTTAATATTATCTCTATGTTTTGATGATAACTCTGATGAAATTTTGTATTAAGAAAATATATACTCTAATTTTGTTCAAGTGTTTTTGTTTCAGATATTAAATTAAATATTATTATGGAAGCAAAAATGCATCTGAACATTACTCTACGCAAGCTCTGAAGCATCAGAAGCAAGTCATCAGAAGACTCTGAGCGCTGCCAGAAGAGACTCTGAAGCAGAAGCTGTAGAAGAATCTGAAGCGTAGTTGAAGAATTGTATGAAGAGTTTCAAGCATTGTTTCAAGAAGACTCTGAAGTACTTTACGCTGCAAGTACAGAGGCTTTGTTATTCAAACTCTGCTCTGATTGATATTCGCGCTGAAAGCACTGGCTGCAAAACTCTGATAACATCAAAACTCTGATAACATCAAGACTCTGAACCATCATACTCTGATCACTTATAGACTCTGATGTTGATAACTTTGAGACAGAAGTTTGTTGAAGAAGATATTATTCAAATATATACCCGTTGGCATATTCCAAACGACTCTTTCCTTTTTCATGTATGGCACGGGAAATCAAACAAAAGGGATTTGTCTGAACATTCCTCTTCTGGGAAAGCTAAAGTCAATAGAAGACAAAAAGGCTACAGCTATTTTGCTACGCACAGTCTTCAAGCATTAGACTTTCTTCTCTATAAAAGGATGTCTTCAACAACATTTCAAGGTTAACGAATTAATTGAAAAACTCATTGAAATTATTCAACAACTCTCATACAATCTTTCTTACTCAAAGCTGAATATTTTTTATTTGTTCTTAAATTAAGTGTAAAAATCACAGTTTGTGATATATCTTTTTAGAAGCATCTTAAACACTTGTTAGTTTACATTTTTTTAAAAAGGTTCCTTAAGAAGACCAAGTTGTGGTCAGGATTTATTGAGAAGACTAAGACAGTTGTTCTTAGTGGTTGACACTGTAATCTGTTTGAATATAGTGGATTAAGTCCTTGTGGAGAAAGGCAAATCACCTTGATAGGGTGGACTGGATTAGTTGAGTTCAACGAACCAGGATAAAAATATTGTGTTGTTTTTATTGCCATAATTATTTCTAAACCCTTATTCAACCCCCCCTTCTAAGTGTTTTTCTCACCTTCACTACTGTCAACTAGTTGAAGAGGAAACTGATGACAAACCATGGTTCCACGATATTAAGAATTATCTGCAAAACCAAGAATATCTAGCCAATGCTACAACAATTGACAAAAAGACTTTGAGAACATTAGCATCTAAGTTCTTCCTCAGTAATGATGTGTTATATAAAAGAAACCATGACATGGTCCTGCTCAGATGTGTTGACAAACGTGAAGCAAATATGTTACTTCAAGAAATTCACGAAGGAACGTTTGGAACTCACGCCAATGGTTATGCTATGTCTAAGAAAATTTTGAGAGATGGTTATTACTGGTTAACCATGGAATCTGATTGCATCCAATATGCCAGGAAATGTGATAAGTGCCAAATTTGTGCTGATAAGGTGCATGTGCCTCCAGCACTATTGAATGTTTTATCATCACCGTGACCTTTCTCAATATGGGACATTGATATGATTGGGGCAATTGAACCTAAATCTTCCAACGGTCATCGATTCATTTTGGTTACCATTGACTATTTTATAAAATGGGTAGAAGCTATTTCTTATGCTAATGTAACCAAACAAGTGGTTGCCCGCTTCCTTAAGAAAGATATTATCTGCCGTTATGGAATTCCAAGCCGAATCATAACAGATAACGAAACTAATTTGAACAATAAAACCATGAAGGAGTTATGTGAAAATTTCAAGATTGCGCATCATAATTCTTCTCCTTATCTTCCTAAAATGAACGGAGTTGTTGAAGCTGCAAATAAAAACATCAAGAAAATCTTGCAAAAGATGGTAAAGACTTATAAGGATTGACATGAAATGCTACCATTTGCTTTGCACGGACACAAAACCTCAGTGTGAACTTCAATAGAGGCAACCCCTTTTTCATTGGTGTATGGAATGGATGCAGTCCTTCCTATTGAAGTAGAGATACCGTTCTCGAGGGTGTTGATGGAAACCAAGCTTAATGAAGCAGAATGGGTACAAGAGAGATTTGACCAGTTGAACCTTATAGACGAGAAGCGCATGACTGCAATGTGCCACAGTCAGTTGTACCCGAAATGGATGAAGAGGGCATTCGACAAGAGGGTCTGAATCCGAGAATTCTGAGAAGGAGAACTTGTACTTAAGAAAATCTCGCCAGTTCATAAAGACATGTGTGGAAAATGGATGTCCAACTATGAAGGTCCATTTATGGTGAAGACAGTCTTCTCAGGAGGATCGTTAATTCTCATAACAATGGATGGTGAAGAGCTCGCACATTCTATAAACTCTGATGCAGTCCGAAAATATTATGCCTAAAAAAAATCTCGCTAAGTTGAAAACCTAAAAAGGTGACTTAGGCAACAATGGGTATCCCGATGGATCATAACCTATGAAGGAGATCCAGGAAAAAATTAGGGATGGAAATAAAATAAAATAATAAGAGCTCGCTAAGATGAAAACCCGAAAGGGAGATTTAGGTAAAAATGAGCATCCTGGTGGATTGAAAACCCGAAAGGACGATCCAAGCAAAATTGAGGGACAAAAGGCATTTCACTGCATCAGATGACGCTCATCATTGCAGAAGATCAAAGCAAAAGTCCAATCCAATCGCTCTTGTCAGAAGCAGGATTTTGGGTAGTCTTAGTTATTAGGGTTAGTAGGTGTCGTTGGATTCAATGTAAACTTTCCCTATTGCCAATTTCAATTGTAATACTCTATGGAGCTTTTCCATTATCAAGCTAGCATTCTTTAATAAAATCAGACTTTTGCCTTTCAATTTTTGCCATTTTACGATTTCTCTACTTTTTCCTTTGTTTTGCAAGATGTTATTTGTTAATAATAATTTTAAAATTGAAAAGTTTTTTAATTAAAAAAAACTGTTTGTTTTGAAAACACATTGAAAAGAGTATAAAGTTTCTTTGACCTATGGAAAGATCTGAAGGAACTCATTGTTCCCCAAGAAGTCTCAATGTTGCAGAAGCGCTTTTAGACTAGTTTCAGCAAAAATTCCCATCGAAGCATAAACTGACAACAACCCTATAATCATAAGTGATTTTCAAGACTGCAGAGAACCTCTCTAGTGTCTACTATGCGATACTTATTTATTGATGTTGAGAATTCACTCCCCAGTGGAATCACCTTTGTCCCCCACTAAAATTACACAATTTTCTCCAATAAGCTGCCTTAGCTCCATTCTTCCCCGACGAAGTGGATATTTATTTTATCCCCTACGAAGTCTCAATTCATAGATGACTCTTCCTGGTGGAAATTTTCTTCTTTGACAAGGAAATCAGATTCATAATGACAATCCCTCAGGTGAAGTCATGATGTTACATCCCCAAGTGGAATACTCTTTCCTCAGAGAAGTTTAAAACCTTGAAACAGGACTTTGGTTCCGCCTATGACTTTCTATCCATCTCTTGATAGATGTATCTTCCTTGTAGAGGTTGGCCGAGTATCCTCGTCGAGATGTTTATTTCATATCCCGTTTACTCCTTCTTGTACTTTTTGTCAGCATAAACATAACATGACATTCATTCATATAGACATACACAACATCAACATGTTTTCTATCTTGTTGTCTTTTGTCGTTTACTTTGCTTGTGCTTACCACCAAGTAACTGGGTTTGTTGTTTCTCTCCAAGTAAAGTCGTCAATTTTAGGCAGAAAGTACCATCACTTTCTAAATTCCCCATAGAGTTTGACCCTCGTAGATGATGGTTGTTTTAGTTAGCTTTTCCATGCTTAGATAATATGAATCCCCATTCGAGTTCATTCCTCGATGGTTAGAGTCTTGTTTGACAGTTTCTTTCTAGTTTGTTTCCTAGATTGATCTTTGGTCCCCGGGGATTATGTTTAAACCAAATTAGGTTGCCGAACCTAGCTTGAGCATGCATTTATTTTGCACTATGTCTCTCAAAGAGGAATACAAATCTTTATTTTATTTTGCACCATGTTTCTCGGATAAGTGGCAGTCTCTCCCGAGAAGCTTATCATTCTTTATTCCTTTTCTGATAGGTAGCAGTCTCACCTAAGAAGCTTATCATTTTTACCTTTTTTCAATAAGTGGTAGTCTCACCTGAGAAGCTTATCATTTCTTTCTTTGTCAGATAAGTGGCAGTCTCTCCTGAGAAGTTTATCATTGCTTGCTCTGTTTCCAGATAAGTGGCAGTCTCTCCTGAGAAGCTTATCATTGCTTACTTTTTTTTCCGATAAGTAACAATATCTTTTTTTGAGAAGCTTATCCTATCTTGTTGGTGTGTAAGTCCCTTTTGACGATAAGTGGCAGTCTCTTTTGAGAAGCTTATCAGGGCATTTCCTAGGAAGTCTAATTATTTGGCATACAGAGGACTTTAATTACCCTATATCTTTCCTAATGTTTCTTGAAGATTCCGTTTGATCTCTTCGTTTAAGGAATTTCCAGATGCTCGAATATTTTTTCTTGATTGAAACTCTAGCACTTTGTTTGCATGATCCTACTTCTGCATGGATCTTGCTTTACCTTTTGTCCTAGAGTGTCAGCCGGTCATGTTTGAACCTGTTGGTCAACTACTCTGGATATTCCCCAGTGGAGGTCGTCTTATCGATTCTACCTCCAATGATGGTATTTTGTAATCTTTCTAAAGTATTAGTTGGTCATGCATGAACCTGTTGGTCCGTCACTTTAGATTTCCCCAGTTTGTTTCTTGTTCCCCAGCGTGTTTTCATTCCCAGTGAGTGGTGACTCATTGTGTCGACTTTATCCCTATTTGCTGTCGTATTGGTCTGCATTTTGCATTTATCATTTCATCATACTAGAGTTCTTTGCATGTCAGCATATGTAGATTAGTCTCTTTTGTCCATAACATTGCATGTCATTGCATCTAAGGGCAACATTTTCGGTTATCTATATTTAAATACCTTTCACCATGATTTCATGAAGGTTTTATCGCTCATATCATCCGGTGAAGATATTTAAATAGGGACAACTGTTATACCCTAAAATTTACCCTTGGATTCCTTGATCCATTGCATATCATCTTAGGTTAATCATCCATGCACATCTGACCATTTTATTAGTTTTGTTTACTTTGAATATAGGTTTGCTGCAGAAAGTTTAGAGGTCATGAAGGCCTTGTGTATGCTTATAGTCCCTTGAAAATGGTGTTGAATTTATATGGAGATGAAGAGAGGATATATCCAAAAATACATCCAAACATGTTGATGTAAATATGGTAAAAGATTCATGGCATAAGTTACAGCTTAGAAACCAAATTGCAATTCAAGATCTACTTTCTGAAAGACAGAATCGACATAATTAAATCATTGAATAAATTTGCTACCTATAAGAGGCATATAGCAGTACATAAAAGGGGGGAGAGAAAGAAGAAATCAGTACCACACGCATTATACATAAATTGACAGAGGATCCATAAACATCATAACTTGCATATCACACACACAAAGAATACGACATAATATCATACGCATTGCAACATCATCCAAAAGAAGAAAGAATTAAAACTTATCTTCGAGAAATTTTCGACATCGTCGAGTCGCCGTTTGCGTCAAATCCTTTAAAGATTCGTCAAGAAACATCCTCGAAGTCACTCCATTTCAACCTCGCACGACATCGAAGTTGCGATATCACTGCCAATCATTTCCCGTCCTCGACGCTGCCGTTCCGTAAGTTTTCTCTTATACTCTCTTGTAAAAAAACATGTAAGTGATGATGTTATCACCGTCGTTACTTAGGATTTGGTGTTAAATTTGTTTGAAATGAAGGGATTAAGGGTGAGAGACCGTTGGGTTTAATGATGATGAATAGGAAAGATAGAGAGGGCAATCATGAGAGGGAGTTTGTTGAGGGAAAGGAAATTAGGGTTATGCTCTGTCCCTTTTCACTCACAAATCCATTGTAATGGATATGGACCAGGTAGAAGAGAAAGAGTTCGGCCCAACATGGCCAATCCGTTTTTTTTTTCATTTTTTTTGCTGTTGTGGTTTGGCCTTTGAGTAAGCCCATCCCATTTTCACCTCTTAATCCTAGCTTGCATCCCACTTTGAATCTTAATCTTAATTTTATTTTGTTTAGTTTTTAATCTAAGATTTAAGTTGTTAATTTTAATTAGATTCTGGTTCATGTAGTTTTAATCTAGATTTTGATTTTTTAGTTTATTCAACTTTTAATCAATCATTTAGTTAGTTTTAAATTAAATTCTAATTTGATTAACTTTCTATTTAGTTTTTAATCTAATTTGTTTTAATTATATTTCTTAAAGTTAATCCTGATAATCCTCATTATTTGTAATTAAATTATGATATACATAATACTGACTTCGTATAATCCCTTGTGGCATGATTTCATTGATTATGTATAATTGATCTTGTTTAATTAATAAGTTACCTTCATAATACTTATATGTCGCAATATGATTACTTTAACTTGATTTTGTCTGGTACATTGCACTTTTTGTATACACTACACATTCCAAAGGAAATAATATCCTCTTGTTGACTGCCATGTCACACATAGTGCTTAGTCCTTTACCTTATCATAGCCTTAGGATTGGAGTCGCCGTACTCCCTATAAGTTCCTACGTTGGACACTCTTTTACACTCTTATCCTAGCCTTAGGATCGGAGTCGCCGCACTCCACGTAAATTCCAGCCGAGGATACTAACCTATATTTCAACTCAACTTTAGACTTGGATTCGCCGCACTCCACGTAAGTGTCTCACTAGGAACACTTACTTCCCCTCGGAACCTTGACCATAGTCAAGAGTTCCTCACCCTTGTTAAGGGGAACTACGAATACTCTGATTCCATTCCCGTCAGGATACATAGGCACGAGATGCGATGTCTTGGCTAGCATACTTGGGACTAACACCATAGGTCTTCTTTCAACCTTTAGCAGATAACCGATAACAACAAATAACACAATTGAAACAAGAGGTTCTTGTAGAGTACTACAGATGCTTAGGATGCTAACACCTTCCCTAGGTATAACCAACCCCCGAACCTTAGATATCCCACATTATTTTACAATACAATTGGTTTTTTTTGTTCTTTACCCTTTTGTTTGGATAAATCAAAGTTCGGTGGTGAACTCAAAGATTTGCGATTCAAGTTAATCAATAGCTTGACATCCGATTCTCACCGCAACAAAATGCTATGCAAAAGATCAAAGAATCTGAGGGTAAAATGTGGGGTATGACACAGGGTATGAAGAAACTACCTGGGTCTTTTAGTTTAAGAGGCATGTTGTTTTGAATTATGGCGCTACACTCGGTAGTGATCATAACGGTTTCATCATCCTCAGGATTTCTTTTGTTGGATAAAAACTCTTTTAGGAATTTGGCATATCAAGGCATTTGACTTATGGCTTATGTGAACGGTATGGTAATGTTTAGTTGCTTCAGAAGCTGTATAAATTGTCCTTCATTTTTAGACTTAGCAAGTCTTTGAGGATAAGGTATAGGAGGGTTGCATGGTGGTGGAGGCACATAAGGTGTTTCTTTCTCTATGGCCTCTTCGGTTTTACCTTCCCTTTTGTCATTAATTGGCTCTATTACCTTTTCACTTCCTTTACTGGGATTTTGATGCATGGCAGAATTTTTGAGTCTAGGATCCACTGGTCCATCAAGTTCCGTTCTGCTTCATAACGTGATAGCATTAGCATGTCCTTTCGGGTTTGGTTGTGGTTGACTGGGAAATGTTCCTGCAGGGGCTACTACTGTTGCTTGTTGTTGGGCTACTTAAGAGATATGAGTTTCTAGCATTTTTCTATAGGTAGCCATGGCATCAAGCTTAGTTGCCATCTGCTTTAACAATTCACTCGTATGCACATTTTGGTTAGCAAACTCCTTGTTTTGTTGAGTTTGGGCTGCGATGAAATTTTCCAATAACAACTCAACATTTGACTTTCTTGGTGCTTGAGGAGCAGCAAATTCTCCTTTCTGATATCCTGGAGGAACGACAGGGGCTTGAGTTGGAGCAAACAGAGCGTTGTTACTTTTGTAAGAAAAATTAGGGTGATTCCTCCAGCCAGGATTGTAGGTATTTGAGTATGGGTTTCCTTGGGCGTAATTCACTTTGTCGGTAGGAATACTAGCTAATAAATGACATTCAGTGTTACTATGCCCTGGGGTTCCTCATAATACACAACTTGGTGTCACATCGGCCATGATGGCTATTAGAGCTACAATCAAACTTTCAATCTTTGAGTAAGTGCATCTACTTTAGCACTAACACGAGCCAAACTGTTGACTTCGTACATTTCGTTCTTGGTAGCAGGTTTTTCTGTAAAAGTCCTCTTGCCTCCCCATTGGAAGTGGTTTTGAGCCATATTCTCAATGAGTTGATAAGCGTCTTCATATGGTTTATCCATCAGCGCGCCGCCAGCTGCAGCGTTCAGATTCAACTTTGTGTTGTAAAGGAGACCATTATAGAAAGTATGGATTATCAACCATTGTTTAAGTCCATGATGCGAGCAAAGCCTCAACATGTCCTTATATCTTTCCCAAGCATCTCAAAGAGATTCACTATCTTTTTGCATAAATCCGTTGATTTGGGCTCTTAGCATAGCAGTTTTGCTCGGCGGAAAATATCAGGCTAAAAAGACTTTCTTCAACTCGTCCCACGTAGTGATGGAGTTGGATGGTAGAGACTAGAGCCAAGCTCTAGCTCCATCTCTTAAAGAAAATGGAAAAAGACGTAGTCTTATGGCCTCGTTACTGACACCATTTTCTTTTACGGTATCAGCATATTGTACAAACATAAATAAATGAAGATTCGGATCATCAGTGGAACTTCCAGAGAATTGATTTTGTTGAACGGCTTACAATAGTGAAGGTTTTAGCTCGAAATTATTTTTATTTATGGAAGGGGTAGTAATTTTGTTATGTGGTTCATCTTGCGATGGGCCAATGTAATCCTTAAGAGGACAATTTCGCGGGTTCTCAACCATGGGAATTCTTAATCCAGGGTAAGGAATTTCAGGTTCATGAAATTTGGAAATTGTTGATTCAACATCTTAAGCTAATAAAACGCTCGATATCGTCAATCGGTTGCTCAAGCTCTTTGCTTCAAGAGAGAGTATTTGGCATACAATCGACGAAAAATGAAAAAGAATTTTTTGGTGCCTTAGTCTATACTACGCAACAATGGAATCACAATATTGACTAAATCAGCTTCCCCGACAACGGTGCCAAAAACTTGATCGCGTGATTCGAGTAAGACACTGAACGGTCCCTCGGACGAAGACTGCAAGTATACAGCTGTTCGTGCAGTTTTAAAAAAGGTTGTCAAACCCACAGGGAAGCGATAATCAAACTAATAGTGCAAAGCTAAGGCTAAAGATTACAGATTTAATATGGGAATAAAGAATTTTTAATTCTATAGGGCTTTTAGAAATAAAGATAAAATCGAGTCCGGAATATGGATTCCGTGTACCTAAAAGACTTGTAGAAATCGAGTGCTAATTACAACTGAATGCAATTCCATAGAAAGTACTAACTTAAAGATTTCGTCTCACACTCTTGCTCTATAGACAAGAACCACACCTTCCAACCACAGGATTTTGCTCTCGCTCGCCCGTTTCAATTAGAAAGCGTATTTTGAAAGTTAATGAAATTCTAAATGATGCCTAAAGCGCTCTTGCTGTTTTTAGGTTCGATGCCTAGTTTCCACCATCAGTTCTTTCCTCACACTCTTGCGCTATCGGTCCGAACTTAGTATATTTCTCACTCTTGTAAAAAAATAATAAAACACGAAGAATAGAAACTAAAACCAAAACTAACATGCAATTCATAATTTTGCACCTATATTTTCAACGGAGTTCCGTTGGTGACGACGACCTCATACACCGAACTCAAAAGAAATTAGCAAGACATGGTATAAATCACGAAAAACATAGTAACGAGAACCATACTTGAATTTAACATGGCATAAATACAACAATAACAATAATGTAGTAATAAAAATAAGAAATAACCTGTAAGATGAAATACGACTGGAACTAATAGAATTATGTCGGTAGGCTTGTTCCAATTCTAAATTACAGCAAAGTAAAAGAAAAAAGAAAATACAAAGCGTGACATGTAGAATCAAGCTTCAAGGCCTTTGTGTTTTGATGAAGACAACTCATACAAGCTTGGTACGCAAGCTACTTATGTATTGAAGATGCTATATACGCGTGGGGGTATATGTATTGAAGATGCTTATAAAATATACACGTGGGGGTATATATATACTGAAGATAAAACCAGAATCACATTTCTTCTGAATACTTCAAAAAAAGCAAGAGGCGCTAACAATCAACAAGAATCAATTATCAAGATCAAGATAAAGTCGCATATGGAGCTATGGATCAAAGCTTCATCCTCAAGCTTCAAGTGGTGTTGATGATTCAAGAAACGGTATAACATATTTTACTTAGAAATATTTATACAAGTGTTCTTTTAATCACACTTCACTACACCACTATCACTAAGTATTTCAAAACATTTTAAAATACTCTTTATATTTTAAATTAAGTATTTTTTGAAAAACCTTCAGTGTTAATCGATTAACCATATGGGTTAACCGATTAACACATTTCAAAATTATGTTTTTGGGACGTTTTAACAGTGTTAACCGATTAACCATATGGGTTAACCAATTAACACATGAAAAATTCAAATATTTTTAAACGTTGGAAAGGTGTTAACCGATTAACCTATTTGGTTAACCGATTAACACTGTAACAACAGCAAAAAATAGTAACTTTTCATGGAGGATTGTATTGTTCTCTATTATTCTTACTGGCTATTTTTTATGTCCCATAATCATACCTTTTTGGAAAGGTTTTTCACTTCTATAAATTAATTTCATTTTCAAAATCAAAATAACCTTCAAGAAACAAATTTCAAAAATTACTCTTTGTCTTCAATCTTTTGAATTTTCATAAAAGTGTTCAAACCAGATTTTTGAAAGAAGCCATTAAAATTAACTTTCACACCTTCACAAATTTCTTTCACAAAAAGAACACTTGTATATTATCTCTGAGTATTATTTGTTTCAAGAAGAAGATCAGTATTCGTATTGATAAATATTCAAATTGTTACTTATACAAAATTCAGAATTGACTACAACTTATTTTTAGGATTGTTAAAGATAAGTGTGTAGGGTTTTCCTTGTTATCCGGATTGTGGATACAAGAGGTCCTTGTGTGAGATATTCATTCTCGGTAGGACTTTAAAATTGTGTAAATCCAAGAAGGGTGTTCTTGGTTGTTAGAATTGTCTTGGATAGGAATCTAACATTGATAGTAAAATACTCTTTCATGTTGAAAGGGGAGTGGAGTACTCTCGGATTGTGAGAGGAACCACTATACATCGTTGTGTTCTTTACTTTCCGCATTTACCGCCTTTCATCACCTAGAAGCACTTAGAAAAGTAAAATCCAAGAATCATCAAAAAACCCAGAAAAAGTGTCTAAGAACCTAATTCACCCCCCTCTTAGGCATACATATAACTTACAATTGGCATCAGAGCAGGTTAAGGTAACCTGTTCCTATCGATCCAAAATGGCTTCCGTTAGCACCAACCCGGTTTTCAAAGATGGTGGAAGTAGTAACAAACCCCCACTGTTTTCTGGAGAATACTTTGATTTTTGGAAAATCCGCATGAAGGCACATCTAGAAGCCCAAGGAGAAGGAATATGGGAAACTGTTGAAGATGACCCTCATCAACCGACAAGTGTCGTCAATGGTGTAGGAACTGCAAAGATTAAATCATCATACGGTGATGATGATAAGAAAAGGATTCTTAATGAGAAAAAGGCTATCAACATATTACAAAGTGCCTTGAGTATGGATGATTTCTTCCGAATCTCTCAATGCAAGTCGGCAAAAGAAATATGGGACACCTTAGTGGAAACACATGAAGGCACCGCCGAAGTAAAGATATTCAGATTGAACACACTAAGTCAAGAATACGAAATGTTTAGAATGCTGCCCGGAGAATCCCTTGTGGCATTACAGAAAAGATTCGTCCACTTGACAAATCACTTAATTGCTCTCGGTAAGTCCTTTACTAAAGATGATTTGAATCTTAAAATTCTTAGATCCTTAACCAGGGAATGGCAACCAAAAGTGATGACAATTTCGGAGAAGAAAAGTCTTTCAACAATGACGTCCGCATCACTTTTTGGCAAACTTCAAGAACATGAGTTAGAACTTGGAAGGCTTGAGAAACATGAAAATATAGAAAAGAAATCCAAAGGAATTGCCTTGAAAGTGGAGTTAAAAGAAAAGAAAAATGATGACGCATTGGAGGAAGATGAACAGTTCATGCTCCTTGTAAAAAGACTTGGTAAGTTTTTCAATAAAAATGATAAATCCCTTTATGATAAAAAGAATAGACATTTCAGAAAAAAGGAGGCATCCACATCAATGCAAGATTTTACACGCTATGAATGTGGAAAGCAAGGCCACATAAAACCAGATTGTCCCAAGCTTCCAAAGAAAGGAGGATCTAAAGGCAAGAAGGACCTCAAGAACAAAAAGGCGTATATTTCTTGGGAAGATAATGAGATAAGTTCCTCATCAGAATCAAAAAGCGATGAATATGAAAATATGGCTCTAATGTCTTCACACCACTCCGATGATGAAAAAGATGATGTTAGCAGCAACTTTTCTGTTTATGATAATGATGCATAAGACGCTATTGATGAATTGTTACTTGAATGCAAAAATCTGTATAAGACTATCTCATCTCAAAAGAAACTAATGACATCTTTAGAAGAAAAGAACTTTGAATTAGCAAAATATGTTGAAGATGAGAAACAAAATTTTTTAAGTGAAAAACAGAATTTTGTATGTAAAAATTGTGAATCTCTCTCATTTCAAATTGTTCAACTTAAAAGAGTTATTGAAAGATATGAGAAAGGTCAAAGTGGTTTGGAAGAAGTTCTTAGACATCAAATATTTTCTAATGACAAAAGTGGATTAGGATATCCCAAGTTTTCTAAACCAAGTTCAAATGAAACAATCTTTGTTAGGCCTAAAAACCAAATTCCTAAGGAAAAAGAAAACAATCCTAAAATTGTGCATCAACATCCTAAAAAGAAAGTGTTTGCTAAGAAGAAATCTTATGTTCCTAGATATAAAAGCAATTTTGAACCAACTTGTTTTTATTATGGAATTAAAGGTCACACACCTAATGCTTGTTATGTTCATAACTTTAGTGTTCCAGAAGGGCATTATGTGTGGGTGAAAAAGGGAACTAACTATCAAGGACCCAAAGAAATTTGGGTACCTAACAAAACCTAATCCTGTTTTGTAGGTATGCTTGAAGACCTCCGGAAATCATTGGTATCTTGATAGTGGGTGTTCAAGGCATATGACGGGAGATATAAACAAATTTTCACAACTAACGCTTAAAGCCAAGGGTTATGTTACTTATGGTGATAATAATAAAGGCAAGATTCTTGGCATAGGCACTATTGGTTCACTACCTAGTACAACAATAGAAGATGTACTTTATGTCGAAGGACTCAAGCACAATCTTCTTAGTATTAGCCAACTTTGTGACAAAGGATTCAAAATCAAGTTCAATAAAGATGAATGTTTGATAGAAGACGAAGTCACTCACGAGGTTATGTTAAAAGGTAATAAAATCAATAATATTTTTATGATTTCTCTTGACAATTTATCTTTGAAGGTTAAATGTCTTATGGTGAACAACAACGAGTAATGGCTATGGCATAAAAGGATCGCTCACATTCACATGGAGCACTTGAACAAATTAAATAAACATGATTTGGTGATTGGATTACCGAAGGTCAAATTTGTCAAAGATAGATTGTGTGACGCTTGTCAAAAAGGGAAACAAACTAAATCAACTTTCATATCCAAAAATGTGGTGTCCACAACAAGGCCACTACAATTGTTGCATATGGATCTTTTTGGTCCATCGAGAACAAAAAGCTTCGGAGGTAATTTCTATGCTTTAGTAATTGTAGATGATTATTCTAGATTTTGTTGGACTTACTTTTTGGTGCAGAAAAGTGACGCTTTTAAAGCATTTAAAAAGTTTGCCAAACAAATCCAAAATGAGAAGTCTCTTACAATAGCCTCCATTAGAAGCGATCACGGTGGAGAATTCCAAAATACTTTATTCGAAGAATTTTGTGAAGAACATGGAATCTCACACAACTTCTCGGCACCAAGAACTCCTCAACAAAATGGTGTCGTAGAGAGGAAGAATCGTTCATTGGTGGAACTTGCAAGAACAATGCTTAGCGACTCAAATCTACCTAAGTATTTTTGGGCAGATGCGGTGAGTACGACATGTTTTGTGAGTAATCAGGTAAATATCAGACCAATCCTCAAGAAAACACCGTATGAATTATTCAAAGGAAGGAAACCAAACATTTCTTTCTTTAATATCTTTGGATGCACGTGCTTTGTCCTCAACAATAACAAAGACAATCTTGGTAAGTTCGATGAAAAATCGGATGAAGGTATATTTCTCGGTTATTCCCTTACTAGTAAAGCATTTAGAGTTTATAATAAAAGAACATTAACTATTGAAGAATCTATGCATGTCAAATTTGATGAATCTAATCCCTCCAAGGAGGATATTGTGTTTTGTGATAATGATGATGATTCTGTAGGAATTCCCGATGAAGATACTTCTAAATTTATCATGAAAGAACAAGATATACCGATTCAACAAGATTCCAATGTCAACGATCTACCAAAAGAATGGAGAACTCATAAAGATCATCCAATTGACAAAGTTATTGGTGACATTAGTCAAGGCGTTACAACAAGACTCAATCTCCAAGATGCTTGCTTAAACATGGCATTTGTTTCTCAAACAGAACCCTCCAAAGTTGGTGAAGCCCTAAATGACGATCAATGGATTATCGCTATGCAAGAAGAGTTAAACCAATTTGAAAGGAATCAAGTTTTGGAACTTGTTCCTAGACCTAGTGATAAGCACATCATTGGTACAAGATGGGTATTTAAGAACAAACTGGATGAGAATGGAATTATCATTCAGAACAAAGCAAGATTGGTGGCCCAAGGCTACAATCAGGATAAAGGGATTGATTTCGAAGAAACATTCGCTCCAGTTGCAAGGTTAGAAGCGATTCGTCTATTGCTTGCTTATGCTTGTTCATTAAATTTTCAGCTTTTTCAAATGGACGTCAAAAGCGCATTCTTGAATGGCTACATCAATGAAGAAGTCTATGTCAAACAACCCCCGAGCTTTGAAGACTTCAAGAATCCTTCACATGTCTTCAAGTTGATGAAAGCTCTTTACGGCTTAAAGCAAGCACCAAGGGCATGGTATGACCAGCTTAGCAATTTCCTTTGCAAAAAGGGATTTGTTAAAGGCAAGGTTGACAAGACTCTGTTTATCAAGGAAGATAAAGGTAATACTTTATTAGTTCAAGTCTATGTTGACGATATCATTTTTGGTTCAACTAACAAAGACCTATGTGAGGAATTCTCATCCATGATGCAAGGAGAATTTGAGATGTCCATGATGGGAAAGATGAACTACTTTCTTGGACTTCAAATCAAGCAATTGAAAGATGGTATCTTCATCAAACAAAGCAAGTATTGTAAAGAGTTGTTGAAAAGGTTTGATATGGATACTTGTAAGGCAATGGCTACACCTATGGGATCTGGAACCTATGTAGATCAAGATGAATCCGGTGTTTCTATTGACATAACAAAGTATCAAGGAATGATTGGTTCCTTACTGTATTTGACGGCAAGCCATCCTGACATTATGTTTAGTGTTTGTTTGTGTGCATGATTTCAAGCAAATCCAAAAGAGTCACACCTTACCGCAGTGAAGAGAATTATGAAGTATCTCAAGGGAACATCAAACGTCGGCCTATGGTATCCAAAAGGTAGTATATGCAATTTATTTGGTTATTCTGACGCGGACTATGCAGGTTGTAAAACAGATCGGAAAAGCACAAGTGGAACGTATCACATCCTAGGAAATGCATTGGTTTCATGGGCTTGCAAGAAACAAGTGTGTGTTGCTCTAAGTACGTCTGAGGCAGAGTACATAGCAGCGAGGAGTTGTTGTACACAAATTCTTTGGCTTAAGCAATAACTTGATGATTACGGATTGAATCTCGGATGCATTTCGCTTTGATGCGACAACACTAGTGCAATCAACATATCAGAAAATCCCGTCATGCACTCAAGAACCAAACATATAGATATTCGACACCACTTCTTACGCGATCATGTGCTTAATGGAGACGTCAAAGTTACCTTTGTGGATACGCATAACCAACTCGCCGACATTTTCACAAAGCCATTGGCAAAAGAACCTTTCTTCAAGATATGACGAGAACTCGAAATTCTCGATGAAGGTGACATCTAACCTATTCTTAAGTTAATGTGTGCATATTGTATGTTTTCAACTTGTTTACATTCTGTTTTAAGCATTTTCTGAAATTTCGCGTGTGTTAACCGATTAACCTATAGGGTTAACCGGTTAACACTGTTAGTTTTTCAATTCTAATTTAATTTTTTATGTGTTAACCGATTAACCTATAGGGTTAATCGATTAACACTGTTCATTTTTCAAAAAAATCAGAAACGAAAAATTGGTCAAACTTTGGTTAAATGTGTTTTAAGTGCTTACTTTGTGTATGATTGTTTTACTTTCAATTTCTTTGCTCCTCTTCCTTTTTGCTAATGACAAAGGGGGAGAAGGATTGGTTTCTAACATTTCCATATGCAGAAAAATTTCTATCTCTCTTGTATTTAGAGGGAGATCCAACTAAGGGGGAGAAATGTTAGGAATCAAGTATCAAAATTTTCAAAGAAACGGTTGTCATCATCAAAAAGGGGAAGATTGTAGAATCAAGCTTCAAGGCCTTTGTGTTTTGATGAAGACAACTCATACAAGCTTGGCACGCAAGGTACTTATATATTGAAGATGCTATATACCCGTGGGGGTATATGTATTGAAGATGCTTATACAATATACCCGTGGGGGTATATATACTGAAGATAAAACCAAAAGCACATTTCTTCTGAATACTTCACAAAAAGCAAGAGGCGCAAGCAATAAACAAGAATCAATTATCAAGATCAAGATAAAGTCGCATATGGCGCTATGGACCAAATCTTTGTCCTCAAGCTTCAAGTGGTGTTGATGATTCAAGAAACGGTATAACATATTTTACTTAGAAATATTTATACAAGTGTTCTTTTAATCACACTTCACTACACCACTATCACTAAGTATTTCAAAACATTTTAAAATACTCTTTATATTTTAAATTAAGTATTTTTCGAAAAACCTTCAGTGTTAATCGATTAACCATATGGGTTAACCGATTAACACATTTCAAAATTATATTTTTCGGACGTTTTAACAATGTTAACCGATTAACACATGAAAAATTCAAATATTTTTAAATGTTGGAAAGGTGTTAACCGATTAACCTATTTTTTAACTAATTAACATTGTAACAACAGCCAAAAATAGTAACTTTTCATGGAGGATTGCATTGTTCTCTATTATTCTTACTGGCTATTTTTTCTGTCCCATAATCATACCTTTTTGGAAAGGTTTTTCACTCCTATAAATTAATTTCATTTTCAAAATCAAAATAACCTTCAAGAAACAAATTTCAAAAATTACTCTTTGTCTTCAACCTTATGAATTTTCATAAAAGTGTTCAAACCAGATTTTTGAAAGAAGCCATTGAAATTAAATTTCACACCTTCACAACTTTCTTTCACAAAAAGAACACTTGTATATTATCTCTGAGTATTATTTGTTTCAAGAAGAAGATCAGTATTCGTATTGATAAATATTCAAATTGTTACTTATACAAAATTCAGAATTGACTACAACTTATTTTTAGGATTGTTAAAGATAAGTGTGTAGGGTTTTCCTTGTTATCCGGATTGTGGATACAAGAGGTCCTTGTGTGAGATATTCATTCTCGGTAGGACTTTAAAATTGTGTAAATCCAAGAAGGGTGTTCTTGGTTGTTAGAATTGTCTTGGATAGGAATCTAACATTGATAGTAAAATACTCTTTCATGTTGAAAGAGGAGTGGAGTACTCTCGGATTGTGAGAGGAACCACTATACATCGCTGTGTTCTTTACTTTCCGCATTTACCGCCTTTCATCACCTAGAAGCACTTAGAAAAGTAAAATCCAAGAATCATCAAAAAACCCAGAAAAAGTGTCTAAGAATCTAATTCACCCCCTCTTAGGCATACATATAACTTACAATTGGCATCAGAGCAGGTTAAGGTAACCTGTTCCTATCGATCCAGAATGGCTTCCGCTAGCACCAACCCGGTTTTCAAAGATGGTGGAAGTAGTAACAAACCCCCACTGTTTTCTGGAGAATACTTTGATTTTTGGAAAATCTGCATGAAGGAACATCTAGAAGCCCAAGGAGAAGGAATATGGGAAACTGTTGAAGATAGCCCTCATCAACCGACAAGTGTCATCAATGGTGTTTGAACTGCAAAGATTAAATCATCATACGATGATGATGACAAGAAAAGGATTCTTAATGAGAAAAAGGCTATCAACATATTACAAAGTGCCTTGAGTATGGATGAGTTCTTCCGAATCTCTCAATGCAAGTCGACAAAAGAAATATGGGATACCTCAGTGGAAACACATGAAGGCACCACCGAAGTAAAGAGATCCAGATTGAACACACTAAGTCAAGAATACGAATAAATAACATGCGCTATAAGCCTAAAAAATACGATGCGATTTCTCGTTATCATCTCCCTGAGTTGCTGATCACTTCTAAGCCTGTGGAATGATTCTTCTCTGGCCTTTCTCTCTTTTTCCTTAAGATGTTGCTTTATCTTTTTAACCTGAACTCGAAACTCATCTTCTCTCTCTTTGTTGAAAGTCATTGTGGCATTCCACTGGCTGTTGAATTCAGAAATTTCTAAATAGGCCCTATCTAGCTCTCTTTTCTTCTGTTGGAGTAGGCTATTGACACTTCTCAGATCTTTACCAATTCACTCTCTGCTCTTGACTTCTTCTTTCAGCTCTTGCTCTCTCTTGGTCAGCAAGTCTGTCTTCACTCTAGCTACATGTGCTAATTCACCCTTAGCATGCTTGGGTTGGTAGACTGCACACTTCAACTCTTTGTTTTCTTTGTGAAGCTCCTCTTTTTTAGCCTACAACCTATTGTACCTCTCCACATCCACAGTAGTAGGTTGCTAAATATCCAATGAATACAGAAGAGTTTTTACGGGAAAAGGCAAGTGAACGACTTCAACTCTCTTTTACACCCACTCCATATAAGGAGGATATGCTCTGCGGTCACTCTTACCTAGGAACGACTTTCCTCTCTGAATTGTGCCTCGTGCTTTCATAACTCTCTTCATGGCTTCAAGATTATCAGTTCCACTATAAAACAAATATTCCTCCACTTCTCCATCTGTCGGGGGAAACTTCAATGCGTATCCCAATTGTCTCATAGCAATGGATGGATTATAATTGATGTCACCCCTTATCCCCATGAGAGGGATATTGGGAAACTCACCGCAATTGTGAATCATCTCCACTCCAAGAAATCTCTTGTAAAACTACTGGATGTATTTAGTGACAAGGCCCACTACTTTCTCGGCCCATTTCAAGGAATCCTCTGTGTCAACAAGAGCACCATCATGCGGGAGATGACTCATGAACCATTTGTAGAGAAGGGGAGCGCAATAATAAACCAGTCCACCTCTCTTCTTATAATTCCTTGAGTGCACTAAATGATACACATCGTCAAGAAAAGTGGACACAAGATTCTTTAGCATAAAAATCCGGATGGCATTCATATCCACGAAACCCAGAAAATTAGGGGAAAAAGCAATCCCATAGATACACAGGGCAAGGATAGCATTAAAGGTAGACCAACTGCAGGCTTCAGCATATACCATAGCTTCACTCACCAGGGAACTCAGAAGAAAACCAGATAAACCCCCCTTATCTCAAAGATTGGCTTTTACAACAGATATGCTCAAATAAAGAGCAACGATAATATCTTATGGAGCAGGAACTTCCATAGATTCATGGAAGGGTACCTGATTCTTGATCGGAACGTCCAAGATAAGTGAGAACTCCCCCAAAGTAGGGGCCAACTGATAATCCCTAAATGTGAAACACCTCAAAGCAGTATCATAGAATTATAGCAAAGTGTGTATAACCTCTATCTTGTATTCTGTGATAGTATGAAACATGCTAAGGATCTTACCATAATCTTCCTTGAAAGTCCCCAAATTGCTCTGAGTAATTTTGGCAATCAGGCTGCGAAGTGAACTCAAATCCGGAGATTAAAACTTGTAGCTGATGGTATCCTTCCTACCAGTATCCATCTATAAAGAGCTTCCATAACTAGAATCAAGGGTAAAATTAAACCCTGTAGATAAACAAACATGAGTGTCAGGATGCAGGTATGATGTTATGCAAATGCAGACATGCGATCAAGGTTTCCATATGTTTTGAACAACTGTTGTGTTGTTGATTAGATAAGTTCAAAATTCTATTCTGACGATAATACCAGAATACCAGAATAATTAGAATACCAAGTTCGTAAGTCTACAATGATAAGAAAATCATAAATCTAGGTAGGTTGAAGATCAAAGTTTCCTGCAAAACCCATCCCCTATCACATGTGGGTTCTAGTCTTGGACAAGGCATCCTAGCAGGTCCTCAGCATCACGGGCTCTCAGATCGAGAAATGATAATATGTTTACCATTTCTGGTTTGGAATTATCATCAATCAAGGAGGCCTCCACTGATTTCCCATGAACGGTCTCCAGAGTTATAAGCTTATATCAGACCACTCTAGTGACTACATAAATATGTAGTTTAGAGTATCCTCAAGAAAACCTCGTCTGGGTGCGAACTCAAGCCAACAACACGTGTCAAACACCATGCAAGTCAACAAGATCTCACTTTAATCTTATGTGTATACTCAAGCCTGGGTAGAGGGCTTATCTCTCATAGAACCATCCCGCTCCACAGCACAGTAGCAGTAGAGCAATATGATAACAGTAATCAAATGCAATAAATGCACGAAAATGCAATAATATACAATAAATAATGCAAATAAAAGCATAAATATAAACACTCAATGACAAGAAATATACAAGCACTAGGATTGACTCGCATAGGGAACCAGACTCCCCGATAGAGTCGCCAGCTGTCGCAACTGTAAAAAACAACCGGCGGAAAAAATAGAGTCGCCACCAAACGTTATTTATCCCGACGAGGAAAATGAAACAATCGAAGAAACCTCAAAAAGGGAGAATACATGGTCTCGCAACCAGATCCTGGGTCCGAGAGTCGATTAGCAAGAGGAAGGTGTTAGCACCCCTCACATTCTTTGGGATCCACTCTTGTTGTTCTAATCAAAGGGTGTGTATATCTAAAGCTCTACCTGCTAACAGAAATGAAAAGGGAAAAACAAAAAAGAGACTTGATAGGACTTCATCGTCCTAGGCCTACGTATTCCCTCGTACAATGGGAAAGTCAGAGTCAACATAGTTTGGAGGACTACGGGTAAAAGGGGTAAAGATGCTCGCAAAGACTTCGCCGTCTTGTGCCTATGTATCCTCATTCGAACGAGAATGAAGAAACCAGAGAGTTTGTAGTTCGGCCTACGAATTGTTAAGTGTCTTTTATGAGCGATGCTAAGTTCGCGTTCCAGCAGTTAGGGTCAATGCCTGTTTGCGGTAGAACAGAGATAGCATGCCCTTTCTGAAAAGATTTGACAAAAAATCCTGAAGGACAAAATGATTTGAAATTTGTTTAAGAGTTTTAATAGAAGTGTTTTAATTTTGTTTGAGATGTTCATCGTACTAAAGTCTATGACATAAGATCGATTACTTCATGCTAACGATCTAAACGTCTCGCGCGCAAAGTACCCTAGGATGAGGTTATAAATTCATCCGCTCATATTTTCCAATGTGCTTAAGGCTCATTGAATACAATGCACATCATCTTTATTAAATGTTTTGTTTTTTTAAGAGAGAAGAAAGGGACTCAAAGGGAAAAGAAAAGTCTAAGAGAAACACGCCTAGATGTTGTCATGCAATATGGCTCTATAGTTGAAGATGAGAAAGGAAAGTCTACCTAATATTATCATGCAAAAGATAAACCTAATGTTGAGGTTGAAAGGGAGCTAACCTAACGTTATCATGCATGGATTAGCACCTAACATCTATCCTACTCTAAGCTTAATAAAAAATTAAGTTGGACTAGGAAACCCTAAGGGAACATGCAAAAGCAAACCAAAACAAAGAAAATAACAACAGCAACAATAATGCTTCAGCTCAGTGCTAATCGATTAACCACTTTTGCCTTGCAAATGGTTAATCGATTAACCCTTTAAAAATCAGCAAAAACACGCAAAAATGAACTATTAATCGATTAACCAGATTTTCCTTGCAAATGGTTAATCGATTAACCCTGTAACAGAAGTTGAAAATCATCAATTCAAAAGCACTTTTAGCAACAAATCACTTCTCCAGTCACCCACATGTTAGGGCATGCAATTGTACATGAAAATTACATCAAATAACAACAATCAAACACTAATTGAATCTATCAAACAACAAGATCAACAATTAAATCAATCAATGGACCAATTCACATCAAAAATCAATGGATCTACATTGTAAAAGTTATAAATAAGCTAGAATAAGTTTGGATCTAAGAATTACTAACCTACAAAATGGATAATTACTTTGGTAAGTGTTGCATACAAAATTTGACAGATCAAGCACAAAAAATCCAAGATCCAATGAGCTCCTAGCAAGAAAATTGAAGATCCGTGCGATAAAACGAACAAAACCAAAATTACTTCCAAAATCACTTCAAGAGATCACTTTCAAAGCTTAGATCTAGATCCAAATTAAATTCTACTACCAAATTTGTGCTGATGAGAGAAAATAATGAAGGTTTAGCTCTAGAATTAATAAATTCCAATGAAGAATTTGAGAATTCTAATGGAAGAGCTTTAGTGAAGGTTGAATATGAAAATGAAGATTGAAAAAGTGAGAGAGAATTGAGAGGATTGGAATGTGAAGTGTAGAGAAATCAGAAAAATGAGTGAAGTTGTGAGAGGTTTGGAGCAAATTTACTTAAATAAGCTATAGGTTTGGAATGAAAGTGAGGTTTGGAGTGTGAGTTTGAATGAGTGTTAGTATTAGGAGTGGAGTTATTTGAATTATGGTGGGAAAGTAAAATTAATTTAGAAATGAACCAAAATTTGGAAGCATTCTAGATCTTTCTACTGATACAAATGTGAACCTAAATGATTAAAATGGACTTGCAACTGCTGCAGTGCTGAAAATTGAACTTTCTAGGCAAAAATCACATAGGTTAATCGATTAACCATTTTTGCTTGCAAATTGGTTAACCGATTAACACATTCAAAATTTAAATTTTGGCGCCTTTTGGAGGGAAACCTTGGAAAACCAACTGTTACTACTTGTTCTGAGCACTGTTCTGCCTCTGAAACTTGTCATTTGATATTACACCTGAATAATGCCTGAAATAAGTTGTGAATTGCTTCTTGCACCCAAAATGCTCTGCTGAAAAATGTGATCTGGTACCAAATCACCGAGAAAAATAAATGTTGGAGCCTCTAATGCTTGCTCTTAAAAACTTGAAATAAAAAAAAAGTCCTGAGCCATAAAAATAACTTGATCCCATATCCCAGGCACTCAATGCAATGCATGATTGATGATACAAATGAAATGTAGCATAAGCTAGTTAGGGTAAGAAGAGGAGGAAAAATTTTAGGGTGCAACACACAGCTGACTAATGCTGATGAGGTTAATAGTTAGTCCCTTCACAAGAAGAACATCTTCCAACCTAGGTGATCCAATATCCATCAATTTTCCAACTCCTTTAATTTCTCCTTTAACACCACCACCAAATCTGACAGCACCTGTGGGCAGGGACCTAATATCCATCAACAACTTCTGAACCCCTTTCAGTTGTCTAGAACATCCTCTGTCAAAGTACCAGTCTTCTCTAGTTGAGGCTCTCAAGGATGTGTGAGCTACAAGGTTAACAATCCTATCTTTGACACTTCTCTTTTTGCTAACTGGCTTATCCTTGGACTGAACTGAGGGTATTTGATTTCCATATAATTTATAACAGAAAGGATTTATGTGACCATACTCTCCATAATAATGACATCTCCAACAAGATTGGTAACTATTTGGAGGTTCATTATGTCTGCCAGAATGTTGTAACATGTAGTTAGACAATATGGTCATCTTCTTCCTTTCAAAAGGAAAGAACTTTACTTTAGACATTCTTCTTTGTCTATTATCAGAATTGTAGCACCCTAAAATTTCCCCACCCTTTTTCTTAATCTCTTGGCTTATGTTTCATATCATTTTGCACTATCATTTGTGCATAACATTGGTTCTAGGAAAGGAATCAAGGTATCTTGCTCATTTCTCAAGAAAATGAGCATGATTCTCAAAGCTCAAGCAAGTATTCATTCTCAACCTTATGGTATTCTCAATTCACAAGGTCCTCTCATCATCAAAGCATCTCTCACAAATCATTTGAGGCAAAGCTACAAGTATTGATCACTTCCTCCTATCTTGTTAACAAATGGATTAAGGTTTTGATCAAAAGGCATCTGTGGTTAGTTCATTGGGAAAGACATGGTTATATGGTTCAATACATATCTTGAGGGGTCTCTACATGTATTATGTATCATCACAAGGCATGACAAGAGCTTAAATCATTGGAAAAGGTGATAGGGTTTCATCTGGTCAACAAAAGTCAATTGTGGCTCAATGAGGTCAAAGTATTGGATTTCAAGATCAATGAAGGGCATGCTATGTGCTCTCAAGTATTTACATGTGTTCAGAATAAGAAAAGTCAAGGAGAAACATAAAATCAGGAGTTTGGTTGGATTAGGGTTTGATTGAAATATTTTGTAAGTGTAGAAAACCCTAATTCTAGCCATTTTGAAACATTCATAAATTTCTCATCTTGGATCCAATAGGAGCAAACTTGTTATCAAATTAAAGAGGAAATCATGAACTACAGGTTTGTAGAAGAAAGCAAGTCCAAAAGATCCATGGTTTGAAAGATATGAAGAGCTAAAGTTGAGAAAAAGGAGGTTTTGTCATTCCAACACATTCAAATTTCTCTCTCTCTTAGAACCCTTATATTTGAGCCTTTTTTCTTTCATTTCTGGCCTCCATCTTCATCCATGAGTATCCTTGGAGCTAGAGGCAGAAGATTTTGGAAGCTTTGAGAAAGTTCAGAGGGTGAACGAGCTCTTCATTTGGTAAAATTTCCTCTCCCTTTTTCTCTTGCATTTTACGCATGTATGAACTTGTGGTTTCCATTTATAAGCTTCTAAGACCATGAATATTGAAACTATGTTGGTGTTGTTCTGTTTTGTGGAGTTTTCAGTCTGTGTGCATTATTTTTATGGCTAGTTTTAACATGTTTAGAGTGTTTAAAAATAAAAATGGAGGCCATTTATGGAATCTACGTTGAAAAACGAGTGAGGTGGTGTCTTTATTGTGTTTTTTTATGTTAGTTTCAGAAAACTCCGTAGAGGGTGGCCAGAGAAGACGACCGGAGCCCTAGCTCCGGTGTCTAGTCATGTCTGATGAAGTGTCTCCGTTTGAATTCTTGCCTTGCATATGTGTTGCTTATTTGGCGCTGACTGGATTAATGAAATGCATGTGTGGCTTTTTATTTTGTTTGATTTTGAAGCCTTGTTTTGATCTTGGGCCTAGCATTTGATTTCCACACCCCACGCTTCCAGGCCCAACACGTGTGTCAACATGGCTTTAGTTCATTTGGGATTTGCTTTTTCACCCCCTCTCTTTCTTTTTCTCATTTTGTTTTTTTTATTTTCCTTTTGATTTTGATTTTATCTTAATACTTCAAACCATTTTAAAAATCATAAAAAATATATTTCTGATTGTTCAACGTGTTTTTTAATTTTTCATGATTTTTATTTTTATTTTCGTTTTATTTTATTATTTTATTTGGATTTATTTTCATAAGGTGTTTATTTGACCTAGTTTCAAAGTTCGATCTTGTTTCATGACCTTCCTTTTTGACTTTTAACCCTAAATTTTTACCATGATTTGACACATGTTTGAATAGTGTTTGGATTATGTTTTCATGCCTTGATGATCATTTCTTGGATGATTCTTATTTGAGTTTGTTTGGCCCTCGAAATATGCTCGACTAGTTGAATACTTGAGTTTGTTTGATGCAATTGATGATGTTTCTTGAAATCCTTGTTGTGATACTTTGCAATTTTATTCTAAATACAAATTACTTGGGTTTGATTGCCTAATTGGAATTTATTTGGTCTTGTTTCTATTTTTGGATGGTGCATCAAGTTGTTGTTGCTTTGACTAGGATTTTGTGCATGTCTTGACCTAGTCTTTTGAGTTTGTTTCTTGGATGATTCAATGGATGTTTAATGATTATTATATGCTTTGGTTAACATGTTTAAGGTTATGATTTTCATGTATGGAGGTTCATTACATGACCACTTTATCTTATTTGCTTCACATGATCATTTAGGTCTCTTATGAGTTAACTTGAGAGATGTTTGCTTGACTTTTGGGCTTCAACTTGAGTTTGTCTCTTCTTGAATTTTATTGTTGATTTGAATTTGAACATGATGCATTTAATTTGAGTTTGTTTCTGACCTTGATGATTTTTTACTCGGTCATTTATGTTGAATATCTCATTTCTTTGCGAATGACTTTGGTGTATGAACTTGTTCTTGATGCATGTTTTGAATTCAAACCTTGTTGTTTCCTTTATGTGTTCATAAGTGAATATTTAACTTGATAATCATGTTGATGTTGCTTTACACACTTGGTTTCATGCCCTAATATCATGTCTTTTCCTTTAAGGCTATGTCTTGAAAGCTTGTTTTGTATGACAATTGTTTTGTTTATGAATGTGGTGCATGACTTTATTCTTTGTACTTCTTCTTTGATCATTGACATAGATTAGATATGGTATGATGTTGCTACTGCCCTGTCTTCTTTATCATCTCATTTGACCTCATTTTACTTTGCTTTGTGATTGATAATGCTTCTTCTAAGATGTTTGAGTCATTTGAATGTGTGTGGGCACTTTGTTTTTCCATTGAGTTGTGATTTCAATCTTTTGATATGGTTTGACATGTGAATGCTTCCTTGTTTGTTTTGACATGATGTTGGTGTTCACCTTGTATGATTGAGATGTATGTTTGCTTGATGCCTCTTGCCTTTGAAATTCCATGATATTTCATCTTGTTTGCATCTTCTTTATTCTTCTTCTTTCTTCTTCATCTCTTTTCTCTTTTTGATACTTGTTTAAGTTTCAATCTTATTTTCATTTGTGATTGAATTGGATAGTGTTTACTTGTGTTTGTCTGCATTATCCCTTAGGATTCCTATCCCCACTTAATTTCTGATTAAGGTGAGAGTAGGAGAGACATTAGGCTTTCAATCCTTTGCATGATAATAATTAGGATAGTCCCTTTTTGACCTCAACTTTAGGTCCATCATTTGTATGATAATATTAGGCAGACTTCCCATTTATCCTAACCTTAGGACTACTTTGTATGATAACATTAGGGCTTTAGTTTCCCTTAGTTGTTTTCTCTTCACCCTTTAAGTCTTCTCTTCTCATCTCAAAACAATTCTAAAACACTTAATAAAAGACGATGAACATTGTGCGTCACGAGCCTTAAGCATATGCGAAATGATGAGTGAGGGATTTTTCCTTATTTGTCTAGAGTGTTTAGTATATGTCTCGTCAGGAAATATGCGACGCATTCATTCCTATATCATAGTCTTTAGTGCAACGTGAATCTCAAACAAATTCAATTCACTTCATTAAAACTCTTAAAAAAACTCAAACTTTTTTATCATTCAGGATTGTTGTTTCAAAATCGTTTTTAGAAAAGAGTACGTTACTTTTCCGTTCTACCGCAAACAGGCATCATCCCTAACTGCTAGAATGAGAACTTAGCGTCACTCATAAAAAACACTTAACCAACCTGCAGTTTAGTTTCCCGAACTACATTTGCTCTGATTTGTCATACCAGATGAGAATACATAGGCACAAGACGGTGATGTCTTGGCGAGCAACCTTCCCTTATCACCCGTAGTTTTCCGAACTACATTGACTCTGACTTTTCCATTACACGAGGGAATACGTATGCATAGGGCAGAGATGTCCTATCGAGTCTTCTTTTTCCTTTTCTTTTCCCGTCTCTATTTAGAAGTAGCTTTTAGATAACTCATCCTTTGATTAGATAACAAGCATGGATCCCGTTGAGTACAACAGACGTGAGAGGGTGCTAATACCTTCCCCTTGCTTAACCGACTCCCAAACCCAAGATTTCGTTGCAATGACCTTGTCTTCTCCTTTCTTTTAGATGTTATTTGATCATTTCCTTTTCCTTCTTTGGGATAAATAACATTCGGTACCAACTCTTCTATTTGTTTCTGCCAGTTGTTTTTCGCAGTTGCAACAACTGTCGACTCTGTTGGGAATTTTGGTTCCCTATGCGAGTCAATCCTAGCGCTTGTTTGTTTTATATCTTTGGGTGTTTATTTTTTGTGCATATGAATGTCGTATTTGTTATACATTATTGTTATATATTATTGCATTTGCATTTTATTTTTTGCACTTTATTATTGTTATCCTATTATGCTGTTGTTGGATGGGTTGTTCCATGAGAGATAAGCCCAATACCCAGGCTTGAGTATACACATAGGATTAGTGTGGAGAGTAGTGGGAGCTTGTGTGGCATATGGCCATGCAAAAGCTCGCACGAAATTCACGTCCAGACGAAGTTTTTCTTTGGAGATACTCTATCTTGTGCGTCTGGTGCAGTTGAGGGAGTATTGACTTAGAAAAGCTAACGACTCTGGAGACTGTTCATTGGGAAATCAGTTGAGACCTCCTTCACTGACCATGATGCCAAACCAGAAATGGTGAACATATCATCGTTTCTCGACCTAAGAGTCCGCGATACTGATAACCTGTTAGGATTGCCATGTATTCCAAGATTAGAACCCACATGTGAGAGGGGATGGGTTTCGCAGCACATACTGTTGATCTTGGGTGTTCTAATTTCCTATCACCTCAGTGATCTTGGTTTTCTGGGTTTCTTATTAAAGCGGAGCTCTGGTTATATTTAATCAACAACACAACAACAATCTTGAGCATTGGATACCTTGATCCTGTGTTTGCATCTGCATAACCATTCTGCATTTTAACATTGCATGTTTATGTGTTTTCAGGTTCTTGTCTCTCCTTTGATTCTGGTTATCTAGTTTTTTATAGAGATGGAGGCTGAGAGAAAGAAGATAATTGTATACAAGTTTTCATCACCGGAGTTAGGACCTTTATTTCGTCTAATTTCTACGGCTGATCTCGGTGTACTCGAAATCTTCAGAAGAGATTATGGGAGAATTTTGAATTTTGTCCGTAAGGTCACAAGCTATGAGCATGGAGCCATTCACAGTTTATTACAGTTCTATGGACCTCTGCTACGATGTTTCATCATCCTAGATTATATGTTAGTTCCTACTTTAGAAGAATACACTTTTATTTTGGGAGTTCCAGTCCAAGATGAGGTACCATTATTTCATTTAGAGGAAGAACCCAATCTTGAGAAGTTTGCCACGAGTCTTTGTTTGAGCGCATCTGAGTTGGTTGATAATGTAGTTAGCAGAAATGGAGTCTCTGGCTTTACCTTGTCTTTCTTGGTGGATAAAGCCTAAAAGTATGCTGAAGAGGGTTGTTGGGTGGTCTTTAGTGCTATTATAGCTTTGTGTGTTTATGGCATTGTGTTATTTCCCAATATCCCGGACTTCGTTGATATGAGTGTGGTTCGTATCTTCACCTCCAAGAATCTTGTATCTATTTTTCTAGGAGATTTGTACCATTCAGTACATTACAAGAACGAGAAGAGAAGAGGGAAGACTATTTCTTGTTGTGCACCACTCCTACACATGTGGTTTATGGATGATCTTCCTTGTTCCGGAGCTTTCGTTGATTAGAGAAATTCATCTGAATGGTCAAAGAGACTCATGGGTTTGACTGCCAAATATATTGGCTGGTTTAACCAAGATCTTCTTGGTAAATAGGTCATCTTCAGTTGTGGAAGCTTTCCTAATGTACCTCTAATAGGGAGGAAATGAGGAATCAACTACAACCCTTCTCCCGCCATCAGGAAATTTGGATATGCTTTAAGGGGACCACCAAAGGATGAAGAAGTGAAATAATCTTTGTACTTTACTAGTATAGTTGACCCTGATATTCTGGCGAGAGTTGTTGATGCGTGGGGGAAAATTCATAAGAAGGGGAAGGTTTCCTTGGGTAAAGGCGACTGTAGAGCTTACGATTCTTACGTGGAATGGATCCAGAAGAGGGTTGAGGAGATACTATTGCCTTTCTCTATTGAGGAACCTTTATATCCTTTGGTAGTTAAGGAGCCTACGATGGTTGATATCCTGAGGTACAATAAGCTTTGGGTAGAGAAGGAGGAGCTGCGCAAAGAGAACAAAGAATTGAAAAAGGAAATCAGTCAGTTGAAGCACGATAATAATGAAGTTGTCCACTTGGTAAGGTGAAAGCAGAAACATTAACCAAGAAGGAGAAGGAGCTATCTGAGGAGATCAAAGTAAGGGAGCGAGTTAGCCAGGATCTGAAGAGTACTAGTAGCCTCTTGAAGCATAGAAAGAAGGATTTAGAAAGAGCTTATATGGAGATATCCAAATTCAATGATTAGTGGAACACTATAGTAACAACCAACAAAAACAGCGAAGATGAGCTTCACAACCAGATTGATAAGTTGAAGGCGCAACTCAGTGTCAAAGAGAGAGAGAGAAGTTTTGGTAGAATTGTCCCACAGATATACGAGTGAGCAGAAATTGTAAGAAACTTTATCAGCTTTTGAAGAGCTTAAGATTCAGGCATAATTGAAGAAGCATAGGCTTGAAGACGTCTTTGGTGATGATGCTTGGGAGGAATATAGTCAGTGTTTGAAAGATATCATACGCAGAAGAGACATTTATTCAAGAACTGATTGCAAGACCAGAGCATCCATACATGAAGAAGTTGCTTGAGGAAGCCCATAATTGGTGCAAGGAGCACAGTGATTAGGGATGGTTATCTTCAGTTGATGACGTATCTCAGTGGTTTTTACTTTCTTGTATCTGATCATCACCAAACTTGTTGGATGAGATCACAGGATCTTGTATTCAGTTGCACTTCTTATCTATGGATTGTATATGCTGACTTATTATTCTTATTTTATTTATGAACAAAGCTTTTGATTCTTCTATCTATCTCTACCGATTGTTTATTTATGAAACTAGAATCAAGGGGGAGATCTCCCTGAAATATATAGACATTTTTGAATTTTTCATTAGCATACTCATTTGTATAACAGGTGTTCTCGGTGGCTTTACTCTTATCTCTGCTTTAGTTAACAGGATTGCAGAATCCGGTTTCCATAGATATTCAACTCGAGAGAATCAGCAAAGGATCATGGATCAAGTTTAGAATGAGCTTCAGAAAGTTAGAGCACACATGGCTCAATTCATGGAGTTGATGCAGAATGTAGCTAATGGACATGAACAATTAAGGACTCTGGTCCAACCTCTGATAGCACGGGTTGATGAAGCTAGTGTTCTACATGGTGGAATTATTTTGGTCCCTCCTTCTAGAAGTGATGTCGGTCCTCAAGGTGATAACGGGCCTGCAGTTGTTATACCTCTGGGCGGAGGCGTTGTTAATGCTCCTGGTAACGGTGTTGGTGGAGTAAATATATGTGCAGTGTATGGGGCTGCTGCCCACAGTGGGAAGAGGATCATCAAGATGATGTTTTTTCTATGCGAGATATGGATGTCGGTCTTCCTTCGGAAGTTGACAAAAGGTTCAAGATGATTGAAGAAAATATGAAGGCTTATGAGAATCAAAACTCATTAGGCCTTGATATGTCAGATTTGGGTTTGGTTCCAGGGGTCAGAATCCCTCCAAAATTCAAAGTGCTGGATTTTAACAAGTATAAGGGGACAACCTATCCTAGGACTCATATTCGTGCATACTACATAAAGATATATGCATATTCTGATGACGAGAAACTTTTAATGCATTTCTTTCAGGATAGTTTGGCAGGATCATCATTGGAATGGTACATGGGGTTGGAGAGGACCCATGTCAGAAGCTAGAGAGAACTGGCCGAGGCTTTTGTTCATCATTATTAGTATAATAGTGATTTGGCACCAAACAGGGTGTAGTTACAAAATATTTCGCAAAGGAATAATGAAGGTTTTAAATAATACGCCCATAGAAGGCGTAAATTGGCAGCAAGGGTACATCCTCCAATGATGGAGAGGGAATTGGTTGATATGTTTATGGCTATGTTGCCTGGAACATACTATGAGAAGCTGGTTGCTTATATGTCAGGAAGTTTTTCAGACTTAGTCATGGTAGGTGAAAGAGTTAAAAATGGTATCAAGACTGGAAAAATTCAAAGTGGAGGTGGATCCTCGTCTAGAGGAATGAAGAAATTATACACAGGGAACCCGAAGAAGCGGGAAGGGGATTCTAGTTCTATCTCTTCTTATAGAGGTAAAGACAGAGCACAACCACAATATAATCAGCAAGTTGCTACTATAGCCATCCTGACTGCTCCTTCCGTCATTACCAGAATAGAACAAGAGCGGCGAATAGACAATTTGAGACCCCACCCATACCATACTCTCAATTGATGCAATAATTTCTTCAATTACAGCTCATTCTAAAGAGGACTCTGGAACCTCTCATCAGTGCATCTCCTTCTGGTTATGAAACCAATGCAAGATATGAGTTCCATTCAAGCGCTCAGGGTCACCGCATTGACAATTGCAAGGCATTCAAGCATAAATTCCAAGATTTGCTTGATTTGAAGGCCATCAATTTTACTAACGAGGGTCCCAATGTGAACCAAAATCTGATGCCAAATCATGGCGTGGCAAGAACAAATGTTGTTATTGATGGGGAGAGATTAAATTTGATAACTGGTGTTGATGAATTGAAGACACAGTTAAGCTTTGCTAAAGACAAACTATTGAAAGGGGGAGTATTTCCAGGTTGTTTTGCTGATTTTCCAGAATGTGAGTTGCAACCCAGGGTTGTAGTCTTTTGAAGAATGGTATTAGAAGATGATTAATGATGGTTATTTACAGTTTGATAGAGTTATTGGGGAAGATGTTTATGACAGGGTTCGTAATGATGAAAGAGATATCGCCACGATTTCAATTCCTTATCAGACCATAAATATTTCAGCGCCAGCTAGGCCAGCACCGATAATCATTACTACACCAGGACCAGTGCCATACGAGAGTACCAAATCCATCCCATGGAACTATGGGGTTGAGGTGTTCTGTAACAGACAAAAGTAAGAGTTATCCAGTTTGTTGTGTGTGGGTTCTACTGTTGATAACATAGTTGGTGCAGGAGGGATCACTCGTAGTGGGAGGTTATTTTCTCCTCCTGAAGTTAATATTGACAACACTAATAAAGGAAAAGGGAAAGAAGTGGTTGAAGATGATATACAACAACAGGCTAGTAGTGATTATTTTTCTAAAGATGCTGAGGAGTTTATGAGGCTAATTCCTAAGAGTGACTACAAGATTGTAGATCACTTAAATCAATCTCCGTCCAAATTTTCCATTTTGTCCTTGATGTTATGTTCAAAGGCGCACCGTAATGCCTTGTTAAGAATTTTGAATTCTGCTTACTGTCGCTTGCGCAAAAATAAGGTGCCGGCACAACAGAAGAGTCGCCACCTTTCGTTATTTATCCCTCAGAACGGGAAAGGAAACGATCGAAAAAACCTAACGAAAAAGGGTAAGACAAGGTCGTCGCAACCATTGTCTGGGTTCGGGAGTCGGTTACGCAAGGGGAAGGTATTAGCACCCCTCACGTCCGTCGTACTCGACGGGATCCACGCTTGTTGGTTTGTCTACGGGTGAAAAACAATCTATCTACGGCTGCTAAATCTAAACGGAAAGAAACTGACTCGATAGAGCGTCGCACTCTATGCCTACGTATTCTCATCAGAGAACGAGAAATCAGAGTCAACGTAGTTCGGGAAACTACGGGGGAGTTTGCTCGGCAAGACGTCACGTCTTGGGCCTACGTATTCTCATCAGAGAAATCAGAGCATGACGTAGTCCAGGCTAACTACGGCTAGACAAGGGTGTTCTCGGTCACACGGGGGTGAGAGATTAAGTTGACGATACTAGCGTACGCATTCTAGCAGTTAGGTGGACGCTGCTCGACCATTGGAGACTTAGGCGTACCTGTTTGCGGTAGAACGAACGTAGTATGTCGGGTTTCGAGGTACGGGAACCTACGGGAACTAGAACTACGGTCTGGTCTCAAATGCACTTGTGCAAGAGAAAAGGATAACATCAGTCGTCAGCGGGAAAGTCTCGATCGCACAACAGCGAGAGAACCAAAAGGTTAGTTGTTAGTGTGCTCGCTAGGACATCGCATCCTATGCCTACATATTCTCTTCAGAGAAAGTCAGAGCGGCTGTAGTTCGGCTTAACTACGGGTAGAACGGGGACCACAGCACAAATCTCATTTTATTAATATTCGAAAGGTTACAATGATAGAGTACAAGAAAATAAACTCCTAAAAAATCCTATCCATCTAACATGGAAAATCTAATGGAAAATAGTCCCCTAACAAGTGGACATTTAAATCTACTTCTAAAAGTGTAAAAAGTCCCCTAACAAATGAACATTTAAAACTACTTCTAAAAGAAAAGTGTAAAATAAACTCTATGTAGAAATTATATCCTAAAAGAAAAATAGTAAAATCTATGAGCTAATATAATATTCCTATTATTTTTATATCTTTCCATTATTTTTATATTCACTATTTTTTTTATCATATATTCTTTTCCTTAAAAACCTAAACAAACGAATATAAAAGAAAATAATAAAGAAAGAAACAAAGGGGGTACACTGGTTCAGCCAGGGGTGTACTTCAGCAAAAACACAAGAAACTGGGGCCCAGCCCAGCAAAAATGAAGCAGAATTGGGGAGGGGTGAAGCAAATGAAACGAGGGCGTTGCAGCAAAGGATGGGCCCAGCCCAGTCAGACCACACAACAACGAGAACGGAGGGTGAATGAAGAAAAACGGAGGGGTATGCCCAGAAACGCAATTAGGCCTGAGACCCAATACCCCATCCACGACCACGTATCACCCTTTCTCACTATCAGAGAACCCAAACCCTAATCCTAATTTTGGCAGAACACTGTTCATGCACCGTCCCTCCTCTCTTCTCCAACTCTCTCTCTCTCGTTCATCTTCAATCCCTCCACACCTCTCAGCCAAACCCTAACCATGAACTGAACCAAACAATCAACACGTTCCCTCAATTAAAACCGTAAACAGCGAAATCAACAGCCAAACGTGCCTGAATATCCCTTTGGAGGAAGATTCTGGAAGATGAGATGGGAAAGTCTTGAATCACAATGAGACAATCCTGAGTTGCATTGGAGGAGATCTTGAGTTGCGCTGAGAGATTTTGAAGACAATCTTGGAGCTGTTCTTGATGAAGGACAAACCTGAAGAATAACGTGGTGGAGCTCTCAAGATCTGAAGACGGGATGAAGAACGCAATGAAGGTTCATGAGATCTGGTTGTGAAGGTTGGAGATCCAGAAGGTTGTTGAGAATTTGGTGATATTTAGACGAAAGTTTGAGGAAGAACGAATGAAGTTCTCGAACGTGTGATGATGACGATGATCCAGACCTTGAATGTGTTAGAAATTTCTGGAAATTCCAGATGAATCAATGAAGAACATTGTTGAACCTGGACGAAGATCTTGAAGATCTTCTGGATAACGGTTGAAGATTGATGAATGTTCAAGGAGGTTGATGAATATTGTTGAAAATGGATGAAGATTGTTGGTGATTTCTGGAAACGGTTGCAAGAACATTGATGAACACGGTGGTTTTCTGGAGAATCATGAGGATAGGATGAAGAACACGGTGGTTTTCTGGAGAATCATGAGGATTCCGGCGACGGTTATTGATTCAGGCGACAATTATTGTTTGTTTCCGGCGAGGTATGCAGTTTCTGGCGAGGGTTGTTGTGACAACTGCTGTGAGAACCACCATGGATCTTGCTGGTGATGTTCTCCGGCGTGTTTGCATGCACTCCGGTGAGGTCTCCGGTGAGGACTCGGCGAGTGGGACAGGTGGCGGTGAGGCGTCGTGCATGGGGGACGCGTGGGAGTGGTAGCAGAAGAGTGTGAAGGATGGACGCCACATGGTGGTGGAGTGGCTGAACGTGAGAATCACACGTGGGAGAATGGAGAAGTGGGAAACGTAGCAAATGATGGAGAGGAAACGTGGCGAGAAATGGGAAGCCCTCAGAATGCACACGCGGAAAATGAAGTGGTAAAACGTGGCGGTGAAAGAGGAGGGATTCAGCATGCACGCGTGGCCTTTTATAGAGACGACACCTGGACTGGGGTTGTGGGCCTCCAAAGCTGACACACGACCCATTAAATGAGACTCTCATTAATACTTAATTAATACCCAATGAAGACCTAATTAATACTGATTAAACTTAAAACTACAATTTAAATGTAAAACGGAAATTAAAACAGTAATTAACCTAAATGAAAATTAAAACAAATCTAATCCTAATTAATTCTGATAACCTTAATTAAAATCTAATTAAGACCCTAATTAACTCTACCAATTAATATTCTAAAAACCTTTAATATCTATTAAACTTCTAAAAAACCTATTATACTCTAAAAACAATATATTCTAAAACACTAATTAAAATATATTTAAAAATCTATCTAACACCTATGAATTTCTATTAATTCTAATTAATGAAAACTCTACTTAATATCTAAAAAAAATATGATTTATTCTAAAATCTATTTAAAAATTATTTAAAATCTATTAAAGCTAATTAAAAATCTATCTAATGCCTAGAAAAATCAATTAAACCTATTAAAAAATTATAGAAAATAAGGGGAAAAATCTAAAAATAGCGAGGAAGCCGATTAAATCGATTAGCGACTATATCGAAATAAACGGTAAAAATTCCGGACACCGAGATGTCCTCAAAAACAACAGCGAGAGCTGAAAACACCGGGACGAGCACCGATTCTCCAAATACGTCCTCGTATTGGCCTGAAGTGCCTGAAGCGCGATCAGAGGGCTGTAATCCCGATAAAGTCAACCTGACTGGAAGAAATGCAATGTACGCAGTATGCAAATGCAAAATGAAATGAGTCGAAACATGAGCCAAACTGCGATAAGTAGCTGGTCAAATTTTGGGGTGCAACAGCTGCCCCTATTCAAACGGCTTGGACCTGAAGTGTTGAAGAGCGAACGACTTTCAAACATTCAAAGGTAGAAGACGGTTGAATACCAAAGAACCCGGAAATTTGCCAACTACACAAGTACACGGTACTCTGATGGGAACAAATCTTCGGAAGCTGAAATAACTGCACGACAGCTAGCTGGAGAAATACTGATCTGAACCTCCTTCAGGATGATTCTCTGATTCTGCTGTAGATATCCATCCTCGATTCATCAAGGGGTCGCTGGTCACTCGGTAACCGGCAATACATGGTTGATTACACCGTCAGGCGTTCTGTGTCACAGCAGAAGAATTCCTCGGGACTCGTCAGGTCAACAATCATGTTGATCATGCCATCAGGCATTCAAAGAAAACTGTCGGGCATCAGCCGGACTTCATCAGGTCAACAATCATGTTGATCATGCCATCAGGCATTCGAAGAAAACTGTCGGGCATCAGCCGGACTTCATCAGGTCAACAATCATGTTGATCATGCCATCAGGCATTCAAAGAAAACTGTCGGGCATCAGCCGGACTTCATCAGCAAGTCGGGAATAGAATTCTTGGTCAATCATGAGCCAACTGGGAATATCTAAACCTCTGCCATCAGGCACTCCGCATCAGCTGAGAGAACTGCTTCATTAACACGGCCAGACTTCAATCATGGAGTCTTCAAGGGAGGTTTCAACTTCGCCGTTCAGAAACCTGCTGGGGATGATGCACCTCCGCTGGGGATTCTGGAGAACTATCAAGTAACTCCGCTTCGGGGATCCAGAAATCATTCTGGATGAATCAACTCTGCTGAGGACTTCAAGAATCATCTTGGATAAATAACTCCGCCGGGGACTTCAAGAATCATCTTGAACTGATAACCATGTTGGAGCTTTCAGGAATCATCCTGAGCAAACACTCTGCCGTGGACTCTAAGCATCAGCTTGAGCAACCAACTCTAGAGACTGCACTAGGGATCTTAAGAATCATCTTAAGCAAACGACCCTGCTGTGGAAATTCAAGAATCATCTTGAACCGAAGACTTCGTTAGGGAGAATTCAAGAATCATCTTGCCAAACCATTCTGAGGAGGAACATCTGCAACACAAGGACGGTAACGATCTGGCTCATGTTTCGTATGCATATGCTTCGACAATGACGTAATGCTCCACACGGTGGAAATGCTACGCGTTTTCAGGGTAAATGCTATGCAATCATGCAACATGCTATGGCCCCATCAGCAAAATAAATGCTGAAAGGAGAAGCCTCCTGTCAAGGAGAAAGAACCACTCTGGTGAAGGAAGGAGTCATCCTGCTGAGGAGAACAAGTCATACCAATCTCAATTGGACTTCGCTTGGGGACACGAACTTCCGTTGACTGCTGCGGGGGAACGAAGCTCTACGAGAACCTGAACCTGCTCGTCTGGGTATTCGAACCGCAACTGCTGAGGAAAACGATGTCAATCGCAGAAATAAACTGCGCGGCCTTCGCGGCAAAACTTTCCTGGAGACGACGACTCCGGTGGGGAAATACGACATCAACTATTCAACACTCTCTACTGGGGAGCACCAATCATGGCTCGAACTGCCTTCCAAGGACTCGGCTCTCTTGGGTATCTGCAAACTCGGCTGAGGAAGGAGAAATCATTATGCTTGCCGGGGAGAGTACGACTCTGCGGGGGAATCTCAATTTCGCTGGGGACTTCAGTCTGGAACCATCAGTTGCTGCACACTTCAGTGTATGACTCAGCTAGGGAGATGGTGATCCTTCAGGATACATCTGATTGGGGAGAGAATCTTCTCTGCTTGGGGATACATATCAATGCTCCTGGTCCCGTATTCAGACTCTGCGGGGAGATGCTGCTACACTCTATCGGGGATATCAATCTTGATCTGCTGAAGATAATCTTGCATATGCCTTACGGAGACTGACCCTTCTAGGTAACACCTGCTGGACTATCAAGTCTGATGAGGAATACATGTGTATCAACACTGCTGGGGATATCAATCCTTAGCTGCTCATTGTACAACTCTGATGGAGATGTACCGATCCTATCAAGGAAACACCTCTGGTGTCTGCGGAAGATAACAATCGATCACTGAAATTGAATCTCACTTCACCGAGGAAAACAACCCTGAACGGTCCTTTTAGAACACCCTAAGTCCTTATAGGGTACGCAGCATCTGCTGAGCAATAACTCTTCTCTATCTGACATCAAAGTCTACTCGTCTAGAGATTACCCAATGATGGAATCAACGTCGACCTTGCTTGAGGAATGAGTCAATGACCTGGACTCGAAGGGAAAAGGAGTCAAACTCGGACTCTGTGGGGATACAACATTGCATCAGTCCCACTGCTGGGGAAATAAACCCAAATCTGTCGGTCAGGGAAAGCTTCAGTCTCAACCCACCTGAAAATAGCACATCAGGCTAATCAACGTTCAATGCTTGGGATGTCCATACTCTGCCGGGGATATCAATCTTGCCCTGCTGAGGATAATCTTGATCCTACTCTGATAAGGGATGAGTGCCATCTCAATTTGCTGCAGTCTCAAACTTCTCAGGGGAAACAATCTCAAACTGTACGTCTCTGCTGAGAAAACAATCCTGAATCAACACAGGGAATACAGAACACCAATCATGGCGCTGGGATCACTCGAGCCTCGTGTCGGGGAATGTGACAACATACGAGGCACTAGGAATCATCGGGCCAGGTACAATTAGGCTTTTTCGGGTTTAGGGATAGGTTTATGGTGATAGGGATTTATTTCTGGTTACCAACAAAAGTGGATTTGAAAGGGAAATACTAGACGAGAACTAGCATTCAAGGTGGACTATCAGACGAGAACTGATGGCAAAATATGTTAGGTTGTCAGACGAGAACTGATTTACGGTTTGGATATTAGACGGGAATTGATTTCTGGTTTGCCAGACGAGAACTGGACTTTAAAACTGTGTTGGCCAGACGAGAACTGGTTGAACAATAGGTTAAAGAAAAGGTGACCAGACAGGGCTGGTTTCTGGTTTGGATTTCAGACGAGAACTGATCTCCGGCTTTCCAGACGAGAACTGGACTTTGAAACGATTTGGTTACAAGGTTCAGCCAAGTAACGGGTTAGGTTGTAGGATAACAAACCAATGACAGCAAGGCTTCTTCAGAAGGTTCAGGTTTTTTGGCAGGGTAATGACACGATTCCCCGACACTCAACTCTTGCCAGGGTGAACAAACTCATTTGAACAACTTGCCCCAGTGCAATTCAACTTGCCCCAATCCGACTCTTGGGAAAATTCATTCTGAACAGAAAGCGGCTAGTAACGAGACAATCTTCAGATGGCTTGCCCTGATATCTGTACAACGGAAGGATTCATCCTCAATCAATCAACTCTCAACATGGTTGGTTTTAGTATACTTCTGAAGTAACTTGCCCCTGAACGAGCGTTGAGCGACTCAACATGCCCTGATTGAACACTGGAGGGATCTGCCCTCAAATCACAAGAGTTCTGGATAGCTGCCCCTGATTGGGTCTCGAGAAGATCCACTTCTGATCAACTGCTTCTCGAACAAACTGTCCCATAATCAACCGATGCTTCGGGACTTGTCCTGATTCCGAACTCTCTGGAAGTCAATGCCCCAGATTCACAGGGCTTCACAGCATACCATTCTGATCCAAACTGCTACGATTCAGTCCCGACTGACTATTCCCTGTTGGAGTTCCTTCGTATCAACTACTGACCTGCAATTAAAATTGTTTATTCACGAATGGTAATTTTAATGCAGTGTTCATGCAGATTTTGAAAAAATGTATTGTCACTCATTTACGTGTCATGATAGTGAGTGACGAATGAACCAAAGAGTTCAAACGTAGTGCTGATTCGATCAGTGAAAAAATACAACAAGGATATGATTAGCAGATCATGTAGGAGTCAGGTTACTCAACCTTATCGTAATGCGCTTTCAGAATAAACCCTGCCTCAATTAGGTCTTTTAAGGGTTGTATCGTGGTCGGGTTCACGGTTCGTGAAACAAAGGATATTTGGCTCAAATTATGATTTGTACCCACCTCTTCTACGTGATGATCTCCGATCCTAAAGTTCAGTCAACTTGGCTCGAGCGCTCGCCTCTTCGAGAGGTATGTTGAATATTGGGAACAATCGGTTAAAGAACTCACAGGGTGTTTCAGAGTGACAGTTACTCCTTTTTTGCTTTTGGTGTCTGTATCTACACGACTCTGTCCTTGCTTGAGGATTTTTCTTTTTATATCCTTTTTTTTTCATTCCCTAATTTTTGCCTGGACCGACTCTTCAGAGTTCTTTTCGATTTTTCTTTTGAAGTCCAGCGGGATGCCCTGATTTTTGCCTAAGTATTTGCTTTCCAACTTTTCTCTTTTTTTTTTTTTACTTAGCGGGCTTTCTTATTCCTTCTTTTTTTCTTCGAAACAAGTCGTGTGACACTGGTTGTCTGGATTCATCCGAGAGGTTTATAACTATCTCACTCCTGATTGGTGAGGTTTAACCATTGTGGTTGACGAGGTATGACCTCTGGGGAAAAATACGATGTGATTGGTCCTCGAAAGACAACACTTCTCCATAAGACTTGAATGCTCGATCAAGCTAACTGACAACTACCCTGCCCCGGGTTAAGATGTGAGGGTTTTAAAAGTCCGAAAAAACTCCTACTTCTCGGCTCGAAGTGGTTAACAAGGGATTCTCTTCCTTATTTCTCCAGTGTTTAGGGGATTTGAAACAATGCCTGTACATCATAGATAAGGTTTTATCTGAAAGCATACGATCATCAGTTATGAGTATTCGGTTTCGTCATCCTCCCTCCAATCTTTGCTAATCATAGTGATAAAGTGGAGTGAATAAAATGCAAGTGTTAATGCGGTGTAGTAAATGAGTGACAACGACATGATTAATTCAGAAAAATGCATAGTCACTTTATTAATATTACCATTCGAAACAAACAATGTTTAACAGCAAGTAGTAACTAACAGAAAAGAAACTACAAATGCAAATGATAAAAAGTCCGAGGACTGCCAATGCTGAGGACGTCTGCCTGTCTGGACCACTGGCTTCTTGAAACAAACTCTGAATCTACGGGCTTAGACAGCTGAGACGTTGGTATGAACAAACAAAATTCCTTCTTGAAAGGAAATGCAATCTTGGTTGATCAACTGTTGTACTTTTGCTTGAAAAGCTTTGCAATCTTCAGTTGAATGCCCCGGGGATCCACCATGGTAACCACACTGAGCATGGGGATTGTACCCAGGAGGGTAAGGCTCTGGCACGGGCTTGAGAGCTTTGGGCTCCACCAAAGAATTCTGAATCAAATATGGAAGAATCTGGCTATACGGCACAGGAACTGGATGAGAAGGAGCATTCCTTCGTTCCAAGTTGTTACAAGGTCGGTTCTGATTCTGACGCTGATTCTGGTAACCTCGGCCACGGGCTCGTGGATTTGCAAGAGGAGCGGCATAAAGTTCCCGATGTGGTGCCCTAGGCACAATTGTCTGTCTAGACACAGAAGATACTGACCGCTGAGAAGACGGAGAACCAACAGACTTCACCGATTCGTCTTGAGGATACCCAACATCATTCATGATTGCATTGATCACAACTCCTTCTTCAGTTTGAAAGCTATAGAGAGATTCAGTTTCACTAGCCTGGCCGCCTGAAACATTCTGGATTCTTCCAGTCTTTACACCATACTCGATGCGCTCTCCTGCCCTTACCAATTCAGAGAAATTTGGTGCGACTCCAAGCATTCTTTCGAAGTACGGGCTCTGCAAGGAGTTTACGAACATGCCTTTTAGCTCTTGGTCTAGAAGCAGTGGTTGCACTCTAGTAGCAAATTCTCTCCATCTCTGAACATACTTCCTGAAAGGTTCATTGTTCCCCTGAGACAATTCTTGCAGCTGCATGCGACTAGGAGCTTCATCAAGATTGTAGTCATACTGTTTCAGAAAAGCATTGGCTAAATCCCCCCATGATCCGATCTGATCACTCTCTAACCGCATATACCAACTCAGAGGTGCCCCAGTCAGACTATCTTGAAAGCAATGAATCATCAACTTGTCGTTGTGCACAAATGAAGTCATTCTTCGGCAGAACATCACCAAATGTTGCTTCGGGCAACTATCTCCTCTGTACTTTTCAAACCTCGGCGCTCTGAACTTCGGAGGTAACACTAGGCCAGAAACCAGACACATGTCTGCAGCACTTGGGTTAACAGCGTCTTTACCTTTCAAGGCTTTGAATCTTTCATCCAATGCACGAAACCTTCTAGCATACACGGGAGCTAATGGGTCTTCATTCTTTTCTATCGGGACCTCTCTTCGGGACTTTGGCACAGGGAAGGCAAAACCCTGGTAGTCGGAGATATCAACAGAAGGAGAACGTTCACCTCGGATAACAAACTGCTCACGTAGACCTCGGTCTTCAACAGAAGGCTGTACAAGCTGAGCTGCAGTAAGGTTGTTCACTTGCGGGAAGTCTTCATCATGCGTAGATCCATACAAAGGATTGGACGTCACAGTGAAACCTGACAAGGTATCAACAAACTGGAAGTTGCTATCTGACATAGCTACCAACAACTTTAAACTGACTTCACTGCTTGACTCTGATCAAATCTGCTTCAGCCCCTTGGTCGTCTTCAACACTCACCTTCAGGATCAAAACAACGGCTGGATAAGAGCTCTGACTAGCTGGCGAATGACATGCAATATGATGCAGGAATGTTCATGCAAATGCAATGCAAGATGCAGCAGACACGGGATCACAGCCCCCACAAAGCTCTGATTGCTGTTGCGCTGCTGACGAGAATAGTCTGCTCTGACGAGAGAAAACCAAGGTATCGGGTAGGCTGGAAGTCAAGTTTCCTGCAAAAACCCTCCCACTCACGGGTATGGACCTAAACTGACACAAGTTCGGCATCATATGCGTTCATCAGCGTCACAGACTTTCAAGAGGGGTGATACGATACCCAGAAGGTGTGGCATCACCAGCTCATGAAGCGGCCTCACTTAGCTGAATCACAAATGATCGGTCCCCAGAGTCGACAATCCACCAAACCAGCAACCTTCTCAACCCAAAGGGTTGAAAGAGAAGCCAACCGGGAGAACCTCGTTTGAGCGTGGATTTCATGAGACACTAGTGCCTACAAAGCAAGCACGCGCCCACTAATTTCCACTCTAAGTCTATGGTGCACTCAAGCCTGGGTCTGGCTTCTAACTCATCAGAGCTCCCATCCCACAACAACACAATAGCAACAGATAATAATATAGTGCGAGAAATGTAAATACATCAGTAATATACAACACAAAAATAAACACCCACAGACACGCAAACAAGCGCTAGGATTGACTCTCTCAGGGGACGTTGGATCCCCAAACTGACTCGCTCACGGGACGTTGGATCCCTAGGAAACTATGAATTCCCCAGCAGAGTCGCCAGCTGTCGCTTGCGCGAAAATAAGGTGTCGGCACAACAGAAGAGTCGCCACCTTTCGTTATTTATCCCTCAGAACGGGAAAGGAAACGATCGGAAAAACCTAACGAAAAAAGGGTAAGACAAGGTCGTCGCAACCATTGTCTGGGTTCGGGAGTCGGTTACGCAAGGGGAAGGTATTAGCACCCCTCACGTCCTTCGTACTCGACGGGATCCACGCTTGTTGGTTTGTCTACGGGTGAAAAACAATCTATCTATGGCTGCTAAATTTAAACGGAAAGAAACTGACTCGATAGAGCGTCGCACTCTATGCCTACGTATTCTCATCAGAGAATGAGAAATCAGAGTCAACGTAGTTCGGGAAACTACGGGGGAGTTTGCTCGGCAAGACGTCGCGTCTTGGGCCTACGTATTCTCATCAGAGAAATCAGAGCATGACGTAGTTCAGGCTTACTGCGGCTAGACAAGGGTGTTCTCGGTCACACGGGGGTGAGAGATTAAGTTGACGATACTAGCGTACGCATTCTAGCAGTTAGGTGGACGCTGCTCGACCATTGGAGACTTAGGCGTACCTGTTTGCGGTAGAACGAACGTAGTATGTCGGGTTTCGAGGTACGGGAACCTACGGGAACTAGAACTACGGTCTGGTCTCAAATGCACTCGGGCAAGAGAAAAGGATAACATCGGTCGTCAGCGGGAAAGTCTTGATCGCACAACAGCGAGAGAACCAAAAGGTTAGTTGTTAGTGTGCTCGCTAGGACATCACATCCTATGCCTACATATTCTCTTCAGAGAAAGTCAGAGCAGCTGTAGTTCGGCTTAACTACGGGTAGAACGGGGACCACAGCACAAATCTCATTTTATTAATATTCGAAAGGTTACAATGATAGAGTACAAGAAAATAAACTCCTAAAAAATCCTATCCATCTAACATGGAAAATCTAATGGAAAATAGTCCCCTAACAAGTGGACATTTAAATCTACTTCTAAAAGTGTAAAAAGTCCCCTAACAAATGGACATTTAAAACTACTTCTAAAAGAAAAGTGTAAAATAAACTCTATGTAGAAATTATATCCTAAAAGAAAAATAGTAAAATCTATGAGCTAATATAATATTCCTATTATTTTTATATCTTTCCATTATTTTTATATTCACTATTTTTTTTATCATATATTCTTTTCCTTAAAAACCTAAACAAACGAATATAAAAGAAAATAATAAAGAAAGAAACAAAGGGGGTACACTGGTTCAGCCAGGGGTGTACTTCAGCAAAAACACAAGAAACTGGGGCTCAGCCCAGCAAAAATGAAGCAGAATTGGGGAGGGGTGAAGCAAATGAAACGAGGGCGTTGCAGCAAAGGATGGGCCCAGCCCAGTCAGACCACACAACAACGAGAATGGAGGGTGAATGAAGAAAAACGGAGGGGTATGCCCAGAAACGCAATTGGGCCTGAGACCCAATACCCCATCCACGGCCACATATCACCCTTTCTCACTATCAGAGAACCCAAACCCTAATCCTAATTTTGGCAGAACACTGTTCATGCATCGTCCCTCCTCTCTTCTCCAACTCTCTCTCTCTCGTTCATCTTCAATCCCTCCACACCTCTCAGCCAAACCCTAACCATGAACTGAACCAAACAATCAACACGTTCCCTTAATCAAAACCGTAAACAGCGAAATCAACAGCCAAACGTGCCTGAATATCCCTTTGGAGGAAGATTCTGGAAGATGAGATGGGAAAGTCTTGAATCACGATGAGACAATCCTGAGTTGCATTGGAGGAGATCTTGAGTTGCGCTGAGAGATTTTGAAGACAATCTTGGAGCTGTTCTTGATGAAGGACAAACCTGAAGAATAACGTGGTGGAGCTCTCAAGATCTGAAGACGGGATGAAGAACGCAATGAAGGTTCATGAGATCTGGTTGTGAAGGTTGGAGATCCAGAAGGTTGTTGAGAATTTGGTGATATTTGGACGAAAGTTTGAGGAAGAACGGATGAAGTTCTCGAACGTGTGATGATGACGATGATCCAGACCTTGAATATGTTAGAGATTTCTGGAAATTCCAGATGAATCAATGAAGAACATTGTTGAACCTGGACGAAGATCTTGAAGATCTTCTGGAAAACGGTTGAAGATTGATGAATGTTCAAGGAGGTTGATGAATATTGTTGAAAATGGATGAAGATTGTTGGTGATTTCTGGAAACGGTTGCAAGAACATTGATGAACACGGTGGTTTTCTGGAGAATCATGAGGATAGGATGAAGAACACGGTGGTTTTCTGGAGAATCATGAGGATTTCGGCGACGGTTATTGATTCAGGCGACAGTTATTGTTTGTTTCTGGCGAGCTATGCAGTTTCCGGCGAGGGTTGTTGTGACAACTGCTGTGAGAACCACCGTGGATCTTGCTGGTGACGTTCTCCGGCGTGTTTGCATGCACTCCGGTGAGGTCTCCGGTAAGGACTCGGCGAGTGGGACATGTGGCGGTGAGGCGTCGTGCATGGGGGACGCGTGGGAGTAGTAGTGGAAGAGTGTGAAGGATGGACGCCACGTGGTGGTGGAGTGGCTGAACGTGAGAATCACACGTTGGAGAATGGAGAAGTGGGAAACGTGGCAAATGATGGAGAGGAAACGTGGCGAGAAATGGGAAGCCCTCAGAATGCACACGCGGAAAATGTAGTGGTAAAACGTGGCGGTGAAAGAGGAGGGATTCAGCATGCACGCGTGGCCTTTTATAGAGACGACACCTGGACTGGGGTTGTGGGCCTCCAAAGCTGACACACGACCCATTAAATGAGACTCTGATTAATACTTAATTAATACCCAATGAAGACCTAATTAATACTGATTAAACCTAAAACTACAATTTAAATGTAAAACGGAAATTAAAACAGTTATTAACCTAAATGAAAATTAAAACAAATCTAATCCTAATTAATTCTGATAACCTCAATTAAAATCTAATTAAGACCCTAATTAACTCTACCAATTAATATTCTAAAAACCTTTAATATCTATTAAACTTCTAAAAAACCTATTATACTCTAAAAACAATATATTCTAAAACACTAATTAAAATCTATTTAAAAATCTATCTAACACCTATGACTTTCTATTAAATTCTAATTAATGAAAACTCTACTTAATATCTAAAAAAAATATGATTTATTCTAAAATCTATTTAAAAATTATTTAAAATCTATTAAAGCTATTTAAAAATCTATCTAATGCCTAGAAAAATCAATTAAACCTATTAAAAAATTCTAGAAAATAAGGGGGAAAATCTAAAAATAGCGAGGAAGCCGATTAAATCGATTAGCGACTATATCGAAATAAACGGTAAAAATTCCGGACACCGAGATGTCCTCAAAAACAACAGCGAGAGCTGAAAACACCGGGACGAGCACCGATTCTCCAAATACGTCCTCGTATTGGCCTGAAGTGCCTGAAGCGCGATTAGAGGGCTGTAATCCCGATAAAGTCAACCTGACTGGAAGAAATGCAATGTACGCAGTATGCAAATGCAAAATGAAATGAGTCGAAACATGAGCCAAACTGCGATAAGTAGTTGGTCAAATTTTGGGGTGCAACACTTACGTACCACAAGAAATTTTAGTCAATCGGTTGGAAGGAGTAGTAGCACACGTTAATGCTGGAAATGGTTTAGGCTTCACTAACCTATATTTGACTCCTACTAGGAGAAATCACAACCATGCTTTGCATATTTCCATGGAGTGTAGAGGCTCGTTATTGTATCATGTCCTGGTTGACACAAGATCATCACTCAATGTGTTTCCAATGAAGGCATTAATGAAGTTGGACACCCAGGGGTTGATATGTACACCAAGTGATTTGGTGGTGAGAGCATTCGATGGCTCAAAAAGGTCTGTGTTTGGAGAAATTACAATACCAATTCAGGTAGGACCTGCAATTTTTGATGCAACGTTCTATATAATGGATATCCAACTGACATACAACTGTTTGTTAGGCCGACCATGGATACATGCTGCAGGAGCAGTTACGTCAACTTTGCATCAAAAGTTGAAATACATGATGGAAGAAAAGGTTGTTACTGTGTGTGGGGAAGAAGATATAATGGTTAGTTAACTGTCATCATTCAAGTATGTAGAAATGGATGGGGATATCGCGCTCTATCAAGCCTTCGAAGCGGTACAAATTCAAGAAAAGCCTCCTGTCGAGGTCAAAGGCCCAGAGGTTTCAATGTCGTCTTTCAAGGAAGCCCGTGCTATTGTTGAGTCTGGAACTTCTCAGAGGTGGGGGCCAAGTGCTTGATGCTCCTGTCAAACAAGATCAATTCGGTCTAGGGTACAATCCCTCCAATCCTTCTCAAGAATCTCCAAGATACAAGGGTCCTGTCAGATTCACCAGTGGTGGAGCCATCTTTGACAAAATCCATGCTATAGGGGACGATGAAGGAGATATCGACTGCGACATGGATGCTTGGATTTGTCCTTGTGTTCTTGGCCAGAAGCTGAGCAATTGGACCACCGAGGAGATCATTCAAGTTACCACCAAAGAGTAATTTTCATTTCTTTTTTATTATATCCAGTCCTACGTTCTGCCCAAGACGTAGTGAATCATTCTGTAGGGCCCCTTTGTTATTTTCAACATCATCATAAATAAAGGACGTCTTTTTGCATTCAAATATTTTAATCCCTGTTTTTCCTTTTTGTTTTTGCATTTTATTAATAGAAAAATGGCAATATGTTTGTGTTTGTTTGTTGCATTTCATAATGAACATAAAACATCAATCATGTAGGTCTTTTATCTTAAATACCAACGATTCTGATTCAGCTATGGCTCAATATGACTTTGATAATCCTATCTATCAAGCTGAAGAAGAGACTGACAAAGACTGTGACCTGCTTGAGGAATTATCCAGACTTCTGAAGCAGGAGGAAAGGGTCATTTTTCCTCATCGTGAGGATATTGAAGTCGTCAATATGGGTACCGAGGATGAAAAAAAAGAAGTCAGAATTGGGGCTGCTTTGGAAGGCAGTGTCAAGAGAAGATTGGTTGAAATGCTCCGTGAGTATATGGATATCTTCGTTGGTCTTACCAAGACATGCCCAGGCTGGATACAGATATTGTGGTACACCGGCTTGTCGCACCCTAATTTTTTACCATAAGATCCCACCTCCTGGCGCTTATTCTTGCTTGTTTATTTTTTTTTGCGTATGTGTTTTATCATGACTAACCAACTTGCGCAGGTACGGTAATTCCAAGTAGACTAGCATTCATTCTTACAATTTCAAAAGACAAGAGAAATTTCAAGTGGTATCCCTCAGGACCTTGGGCATGAAGTCTTCAGAGCAAAGGTCAAAATTTGTAATTTGAGGAGGTTGAATTTAGACTCAAGATTTATGTCCAAGTTAAAGGCCCTCGCCATACGAAGACAATGTCAAGTTACACATTGAGTTTGGATTTTGAGACGTGATTGTGAGGTCAAAAAGTACAAGATCCTGTTGTAATTCACGAGATCATGGTTGTGACTTCAACACTTTGTGTAAACACATCTTACATTGGAAGCATTGTTAGTGACGTTTCTACCGTGACAAGTGATTTGGTTAACGTTTGATTAAATTACCACAAGGATTGAAGGTCACCACTTAAGTTACAAAGTGTGATGCATATCGTGGTTTGAAGTTTTTCATAAGGGGTTGAAGATTCATAATATTACAAATTCAAGAACTCTCGAATATGGTCTATAACCAAGTCTGGGAATACATAAGACCCCATCATTCTTCAAATACAAGTTGGAATGCCTAAATTCTAGTATATATATTCATACTGGTTTAAAGTACAAGTATTGCAATACAATTTGATATTTACGAGGACAAAATGTTTGTCTTTTGTTTTTTTACAAGGGATACGAATTCTAAAATATAAAAAAACCATACAAAGCTGCACGCTTTTAAAGTCACATAACATGCTAAAGCTTTACAACTTATTTGCCAAACCTATACAACTTCATTTGGATTTTCGCTTTCAAATACAGCCCAAAGGGATTATGCCTCGAAAAGAAAGAATTTATGTACAACGCTTCCTAACTCCAAGCATTGCTTTGCATCCAACCTTGAGCTTTAACTTAAAAACTCCAAGACGCCCGGGGCTGTCACAAATGGGAAGGGTTCATCACCTCCTCTAACTCGTCCTGAACTTTGAAGCAAACACACCTTTGAAAACAGAATATGCCACCTTTAACAGTTAACAAAAATAAAGTGAAGCTTGGAGAGTTAAGAAGATGGACTAACTGGGTTCAACCCTCAGTTTTTGAGTCATCATTGGGCAGAACTTCAAGCGGCCAAGAGGGTGACAACCGGAGTCATCACCAACCCCTTATCGAACATCGAAAGAATCGAATTTTAGATAAAAAGCCACTGATCTCAGACAACTCAACGCAATGTGAAAACATAAGCAAAACATCAGGCAACGACGACATTTTCACGGTTCAGACTTGTAAATCATCATCACCACATTGAACCTTCCCCAGCAGCGTAAAACCGACAGCCTCTGAGTTCAACAAGTTTCCTGAAAGAGAAGAGGAAATCAATACAGGACAAAACACAACAAAAGATCCTCGGAGCTGAATTTCAAGTCATCCTCAGCATAGTACCAACCATAAGAAGTGTAAAACAAAAGCAGCAGTACCTGAAACTGGCACAGACAAAGGAAAGGGACAAGTATAGAACATTCACAATGCAACACCAAAGCAAGCAGGCCTTCGAAGAGGCCTTGCCATAAGAATCAACACCAAACATACATGGGACACCCGCTAAAATACCATTGTTAAGCAAGAAAACATTAGTAGAAGTCAATTGAAGGCTCAAAGTGTAAGTGAAGGAGGCTCAAGCCCTTAGAACTTTGAAGTTCATCACCGGGCAGGGATTCGAGTGGCCAGAAGGGCAACAGAGACCATCACCGGCTTCCTACCTAGCTACGAACGATTCAAGCAACAAAGAGAACTCAGGTAACAGTGAGAGGAAGGCAACAACCAACGTAAGCCCCAGCTCGGACGTAGTGTCGTCATCGCCAATTCGAAACCTTTCTCGGCAAGCAAGATTAGAGAAGTATCTGAACTCAAATTGTCATCCCTGAAAAGGAAGAAGAAGAAAATGTCAATCGGACCAGCAACAACCAGCACAAATCATATCAAGCCAACATGGTTCAGATGCGAAATCATCATCACCAATGGTATCCCAGCTCATAATACTTTTCCTGCACAAAGAGGAAAAGATCTTTAGAACACAGAAACTCAAATAGCCAACAACGAATAGTAACAAATTGCCACGAAGGAAGGGAGGTTCAAAACTTCCCAAAACCGGAGCCAACACTTTATCGACAGAATCAGAAGAGAGTTAAATGTTATCTCCCAAAATCATCAAAGCAAATTAAACAGAAAATCACCAAATAGGAAGGTTTTTAAGGCAAACTTCAATGGAGGCCCACAGATTTCACTTATAAAAGGACGAAGGAAACCCACGAGTGGGAGATCGAAAAAAAAGGTCGCTATCACTATCGAAGAACTCGCACTCGTAGCTCAAACCGGAGAGGATCCTCACCGTCATGAAGCTCAGATCGTCCTCAAGAATCATCATCACCGTTCAAAGGAGAGAGATCGCGGACCGCATCATTATCTCACCACCGTCGTCAACAAGCCGCCGCCGACTCCTATTTTTGGGTAAAAATCTATTCCCGAATCACTTTGCATGTTTGATCTCTGTTGAGTTGCAGGTTATCGAGGAAAACCGCTAAAGAAGGATGAAGACGAAGGCATGCAAAGAGTAGAAGAAGCGGAGAGAAAGAGACGATGATGGAAATCGCGAAGGGAGAAAGAAGAAAGAGGGCCAGACGGCGTAACGGAGAAGGATTTTGGGGGGGGGGGGAATAAGGGTTTTTTCCTGTCGTTCTGCTTCCTGTATCTATTTTAATGTAATATAATCACATGTATGTGCACATACACACATACGACGCACCCTTACACACAACCCTCGGATCTCCAATGGATCACGATTTTACAGCCCACATCGCGCAGACCACCGTAAGCCGCACAGACTACCCGCACACGATCCGTCGCCACCCCTTTAATTAACCTAATATTTAATTTAACTTTAATCTGGCTAATTAACCATTTATTTAACTAACCTAATCAACAAATTATTCTTAATATTGATTAACCTGTTAATAATTTATTTAACCAATTTAATAATCAACCATTTTATTAATCTTTTTTCTTATTTTATTTTAATCAAGTAACCTTTTTAAGTAGCTCTTTTCTAATTAATACATAGTTATTTATCTAAATATTAAAAAAGGGGGGAAACCATTTTTATTTAATAATAAAAATTATTTTATAATTTAATTAACTTAATTTATTTAATAATCAACAAGAGCCCTCTTACCTATTTAATTAAAAACTATCTTTCCTTAATCTTCAATTTCACTAAATAAAAACTAATATAATTTTTCAAAATTCCTCTCTCATAAATTAATTCAACTTTTTCCTTAAAATTTAATCTGGTCTAATAATCGAATTAACCTTTTCAAATCAATCTCATTATAACACCTTAAAACCTTTCTCAAATCCTTAGTTACTTAAGATGTTTTTCTATTAGAAATTTATCCATTGCTAACTAATCTAAATTCGATAAATGAACCCAATATAATTTCTCCTAAAATTAACTCACCCTTTCTTCAAATCAATTCTAGCCTAAAAAATTAATCAACGTCGCCTAAAATCAACCGTCCACGCCTCCGTCTCTCAGCGCCCATTCGATTATTCACCTTTCACACTTGCATGCTTTAGCACTTTTATTTATCTGTTGCTTTACGTTATCCGCAATTTACTTAGCACATTGCATAAATGTCCAAAGGAAGAATTTGCGCATGACTTAATACTTGTGCGTATGCATCTCATTTGCATCATTTTCCCCACTCGATCCTTGATCCTTTTCAAGTTGATCGCTTAAGTTTAGATCCTACCGCATAAGGAGGACATTTTTCTTTTATCTTTATAACATAGATAAAACAATTCAACAACTCAATCAAACTATTCAAACACATTAGAGAACTAGACGTGAGTCATCTTGACCGTCGATATGTAATTCTCCTGCCCTATAACAATACAATCAATATGTAGGATCTTTTCCGCTTAAGAGAGATAGTGGCATACTCGTCGACAATTCCGAGTGTTTGAGCCCTTCTCTTAAGACGATGCAAAGGCCATATCCTACAAGTTGTGATGGTTAAGTCGAGTAATCTCCCTTAAGATGACGACTCGTCTTTTCTCCTAGACCCAATCAATCAACAACCTTTTATCCCTTAGGAACTTTGACCAACAGTCAATAATTGCTCAAACCCTTTAGGGGAATTACAAATACTTTGATTTCATTCCCGTCAGGATATGTAGGCACAAGATGCGACGTCTTGGCGAGTATACTTAGAAATAAACCACTAGGTCTTTCATCCTTAAGTAAATAACCCATAGCAATAAACACCATAAAACAAGAGGTTCCTGTAGACTACTACAGAAACTTAGGATGCTAGCACCTTCCCTAAGTTTAACCAACCCCCGAACCTATAACTCTCTAGCTTTTGCATTTGCATTGCATTGTGGGTAATTCAATCTTTTTCCCTTCCTTTGGACAAATAAAAGACCGGTGGTGAATTAAATGAATTAAGATTCAAATTAATTAATAATTTGACATCCAATTCTCACCGCGACACGGCTGCCTCTCCAAGAAGAATGTCCGCTAGTGAAACAAAAGTTGAGAAGAACGAGGTCTCACATGGCAGTCAAGATTAAAAAAGAGGTTCAAAAGTAGTTGGATGATGGTTTTCTTGCTGTCACAAACTATCCTCCATGGGTCGCTAACATTATTCTTGTACCTTAAAAAGATGGAAAGGTCAGGATGTGTGTTAATTACATAGATCTGAATAGAGCGAGCCCTAAAGATGATTTCCCGCTCCCCTACATTGATGTGTTGGTTGATAACACCGCTCAATATTTTGTGTTTTCCTTCATGGATGGATTCTCTGGATATAACCAAATCAAAATAGCCCCAGAGGACATGGAGAAAATACTTTCATTACACCGTGGGGGACTTTTTGCTATAAGGTGATGCCCTTTGAACTGAAGAATGCTGGAGTAACCTATTAGCAGGCGATGGTGACTCTCTTTTATGATATAATTCATCAAGAGATTAAAGTCTATGTTGATGACATGATTGCGAAGTCACAGACGGAGGAAGGACGTTTGGTTAATCTTCTGAAACTATTGGAAAGATTGAGGAAATTCAAGTTGAGGTTGAATCCTAATAAGTGCACCTTTAAGGTGAGATCTGAAAAGATGCTAGGTTTCATTGCCAGTGAGAGGGGTATTGAGGTAGATCCTACAAAAAACAAAGCTATTCAAGAAATGCCTGAGCCGAGGACAGAAAAAGAGGTTCGTGGTTTCATAGGGAGATTGAACTACATTACAAGGTTCATCTCTCACCTTACAGCCACTTGCGAGCCTATATTCAAATTGCTAAGGAAAGATCAGGTGGTCGTTTGGAACGAAAATTGCCAAAAAGCTTTTGAGAAGATAAAAGAGTATTTGCAGGAACCTTCGATTCTAATGCCTCTAGTAGCAAGGAGACCTCTGATCATGTATCTAACGGTTCTTGAGAATTCAATGGGATGTGTGCTCGGTCAACACGATGAGACAGGTAGGAAAGAACACGATATTTGCTACCTGAGTAAGAAATTCACTGATTGCGAGTCGAGATACTCGATGTTGGAAAAAACATGTTGTGCACTTGCTTGAGCAGTTAAGCGCTTGATGTAACGCCTATTTTAATTATTTTTGGTTTCAGAAATATTTTATTTGCGGATGTGTTTTGAGAAATTAATTGGAGAATCAAGAAATCATAATATTAATATATAGTGATAAAATGTGATAATTAGTAGTAATGTTAATATTGCTATTAATCATTATTATTGTTATTACTAATATTAATATATATGAGCAAAACTACTATTATTGGATTTTTGGAATTAAAAGGAATAAGATTATTAAATTATGGAATTAAGAAATATGGAGGATATTATTTATTTGGAAATAAAAGTGATTTTTGGGGTATTAAGGGCAATTGTGGCATTATGGAAAAAGGGGATAGAGAAGAACACGATAGAACAAAGGAGGGAGGACGAAGAACGCACGGTTGAAGCGATCAAGTGAACAAGCTCGGCAAGGAAGACGTGAAGGCTGTGAATTTGTGAAGGTTCATCATCATCAGAATCGAATTTGAGGTAAGGGGGGGATTGATCGGTTAAATTCGGTATTGCATGAAAAATTGGTAGAACGGGGAATTCCCTAAACCCCACAGATGAATGATGAAATTATGTTGTTGCATGTTGTTGATTTCTGTTGTAATTGTGATTATTGTGTTTGAGTTCATTGCATGTGCTATGGAACAGTTGTTTGATGATTTTGGGTTTCCGGTAAATTCGGAGTTAATGCCGGAAGTTGGAGAATTGAGTAGAACTGACGATTTATCGAGTATGAACTAGGATAAACAATTAGTCTTGTGGGATAGTACTGTACTGGTATAGTGTAGGATTTCGTGGGATTTAATTGGACGAAATCGGAGTGTGAGGCTGTTTCTGAACAGTAGTTTTTCTGCAGAATTCGCGTGCATTCGCTGGGCGAATAGGGGCGAGCCTTCGCCAGGTTTCTCCAGGCGAACTGGGCAGCGAATGCTGCCTGTTGCTTCTGTTTGTCTTCGCTAGGGGTTTTGCCGGACAAGTCCCAGCGAGTGTTTACTGCGGGGCTTTGCCAGGCGAATGGCAGCGAGCATGACAACATTTTATGGTTTTTATGTTGTGTTATTTCGTTTCTCGCGTGGTTAGACCCTTGTTGGTTGTGAGCGAGTACGTGGTTATCATGGATCGGTTGAGAGCATGAAGGTGATGTAGGGAGCGTGTGCTTGAATATTCGTTGATATGAACGATTGAACCGAAGTACGCTGTGATGCCTAAGGTGGCTATGTATCCTCCAATTGGGAATGAATACGTGTGATACGGGAGTGTGATTCTCATGGTAATTGTATAACCGAATAAGTGACCTGATATACGTTATGAGTGTTTTTGATATTGTAAGAAACTCTTAAGATGTGGTTGTATGAGATTCAGGTGATAGGTGGCAAGCATAGCAGAACTTTGTTTTCCCTGGAACCGTGTGCACCGTGAGTGCTGTGTTGATGAGTGAGATATCTTTGATATATGATAAGTTATGATCAGTAGGATCGATACGCTTTATGTGCGTTGCGTTTACATACTGTAGTAGGAGGACTGGATCAGTAGGATCGTTACGCCTTGTGCGCGTGGTATTGATATGTTGTGTGCGAGATATGAGGACCAGTATGATCGTTACGCCTTGAGTGTGTTGTGGTTAGTGTGTTGTGGTGAGTGGATCTGTGAGAATCGATACGCTTTATATGCGTCGTGTTTATGTGTTGACGTGACGATTGGGTCAGTAGGACCGATATGCCTTAGGTGCATGATGTATGATATGTTGTGTGGTGATTGGATCAGTAGGATCGATGCACTCTGTGTGCTTGTGTATGTATGCATATTATGATGAATGGATCCGTAGGATCGTGTGCACTGCGGTGTGCATATGTGAACACATGAACGTGATTCCTCGTAGTATTTGTGTAGTTGATTGAGTGTATGATAGGTATTATGTGTGCTGGTGATATGGCGTGAGATCCTTGAAATGTGGCATGTGATACCTGAGATGTGTGATAGATGTGATATGTGGATTACGTGTAGCGTATGTGCTAGTATTTGTTGTGGTGCATTGTGTTATGCATGGCATGTGAAGGGGTTGATCATACTGCTCGGTGGGGTGTATGAAATAAACTCAGGCTCCGAAAGGAGTGGATGCAGGGGTTGATCATTTCTTCGGTGGAGCAAATGAGATATACTCGGGATTCCGTAAGGGAATGTGAAGGGGTTGATCATACTGCTCGGTGGGGCGTATGAAATAAACTCAGGCTCCGAAAAGGAGTGGATGCAGGGGTTGATCATATTGCTCGATGGGGCATATGAGATATACTCAGTGGGATAGATCGTTGCCTAGGGTGGCTCGAGTGATCTATCCGGGTTCGATGATGAACCGTGAGTTGGTACCGTATTTCATGTGTTGAGTTGCATGTGTTGCATAGTTGATTGTATATTGTGATTGATGGTGGGACCATGAGTCCAGATGATATGTATATGAAATAGTATTATTAATGATTTCTGCCTTTTATGTCATGTATGTTTATACCGTTATTATTTGATCGTGATTCTCACCCCTCTGTTGTTGTTGTGGTCTGTGCTTCTTCGGAAGTACAAACAATCCAGGTGTTTAGCTAGCTTGGATTGTGGCGTCATCGTAGGATTGCTCTGATACGTAACACCAGAGCTTTTTGGGGAGTTATTGTTTATTGTTGATTATGTGTGCCCCTGTAGCGTATCTGTTCTTTTGTGGGATAGGTGATGATGTATGATGGATATATATTCTGGGCAGATGGCCTATTTTTGTATATATGATGATGTATATATACGTAATATGTGGTTTTTGACAGACTATGTTTATTTTTCCGCTGCAATATTACTGAAAATTATTTTGAAAAATGATTTGTGAAATTTGGATGGAAATTGTGACATCCCGTTGTGGGAGAAACTCTGATATGTGTTTATTTTAATCATTTTATTTTATTTTGGGAAACGGGGTGTAAGACTTGAGACAACACATGTTAAACCACACAACCCTATTTATATCGAACATGGATTCGATCAAGTATGTGTTGAGAAGTAAGCACTCTCCAGAAGGATCGCCAGATGGCAGATGGTTCTGACAGAGTATGATATCCAATATGTTTCCTAAAAAGTCATTAAGGGAAGTGTCTTGTCAGAATAGCTTGCTGAGCAACCAATTGAAGACTATCAGCCGATGAATTTTGAATTTCTAGATGAAGAAATCATGTTTCTGAAGATGAAAGATTGTGATGAGCCTTTTCCTGACGAGGGTCCTGAGATTAGATCTCAATGGAAGTTGGTTTTTGACGGTGCTGTTAACTCATATGACAACAAAATCGGGGAAACCATTACAACTCCTCACGACTCTCATATACCATCCACTGCCCGGTTGACGTTCACTTGCACTAATAACGAAGCAGAATATGAAGCATGCATTATAGGTTTGGAAGAGGCCATTGATATGAGGATCAATTTTGTGCCATACAAGAATTATTCTAGAAGACTACTACCCTTTTTTGATAGAGTTGAGTTTCATCATGTGCCTAGGGCTAAAAATCAGATGGTAGATGTGTTGGCTACGGTATCATCAATGTACAAAGTGAATTTCTAGAATGAAGCTCCAACGATCACCATCATGCGTCTTGACATACCTGCCTTTGTATTTGCAGTTGAAAAGACGTCAGATGGAAAACCTTGGTATTTTGACGTCAAGCACTTTCTCAAAACTCAAGAGTACCCATCTGGGACATCTAGCAAGGATAAAAAGACTCTAAGGAGGCTAGCCGGTAACTTCTACTTGAACAAGGATGATGTATTGTATAGAAATTTTTTTGACATGGTCTTGCTGCATTGTACTAATGAACACGAAGCAAGCCTGTTGATGGAAGAAGTTCACGAGGGTTCCTTTGGTACCCATGCTGGTGGACATGCAATGGCCAGAAAATTGTTGAGAGCTGGGTATTATTGGATGACTATGGAATCTGATTACTTCAAATACACCAGAAAGTGCCATAAATGTCAGATTTATGCTGATAAGGTGCATGTGCCACCGACCCCTCTGAATGTGTTGACATCTCCTTAGCCCTTTGCTATGTGGGGCATTGATATGATCATAAATATTGAGCAGACTGCTTCCAATGGGCATCGTTTTATTCGGGTTGCCATTGATTACTTTACAAAGTGGGTGGAGGCAGCCTCCTTTGCTAATGTCACAAGGCAGGTAGTTGTCTGATTCATAAAAAAGGACATCATTTGTTGTTACGGAATCCCAGAGCGAATTATTACTGATAATGGTTTAAATTTTAACAACAAGATGATGAAGGAACTGTGCCAGAGTTTCAAGATTGATTAGATAACTCACCCTTTGATTAGACAACAAGCGTGGATCTCGTTGAGTACAACGGACGTGAGGGGGTGTTAATACATTCCTCTTACGTAACCGACTCCCGAACCCAAGATTTGATTGTGATGACATTTTCTTCTCCTTTCTTTTAGGTTTTCTTTGATCTTTTCCTTTCCCTCCTTTGGGATAAATAACGTTCGGTGGTGACTCTTCTGTTTGTTTCTGCCGGTTGCTTTTTCGCAGTTGCGACAAGGATGATAATGGACTTTTGTATCTCCGGTATCTTTTATTTGATCACCCCTATTTTTTATCCTTCTTAAGGAATCTGTAACGTTATTGAGATTGGAATTTAGGAGAGTTATCTCAATTTGAAAATGAGAAACAACACCTAAGAGTTCCTTCTTCTCATTCTCCAATTCAACTATGGTCTTTCTCTGATTTTCCTCTGTCTTCTGATATTCCTCACACCTGTTGCAGGTTTCCTTGTAATCTACACCCAAATCTTCATAGAGATCATTTTCATCACAAGCTTCTACTTCATCAGCCTATTTTCCAGAGAGAGTAGTAACAGACTCAACAATCTCTTTGTTGGATTCATCTTCTGACTCATCATCATCAGACCAAGAAACAGTCAACCCTTTTTTCTACTTCCTGAGATAGTTGGGACATTCTGGCCTAATATGACCAAAACCCTCACACTCATAACATTAAATCCCTTTACTTTGATCTGACTTTTCTTCAGTTCTGGTATTCTTTTGAGAACCATAGTTATTTCTAATGTCAGATGTGATGTTCTTGACACCTGGTATTCCTCTTCTATCTATTCTCTTTAGAATTCTATTGAACTGCTTCCCAAGTAAAACAATGGTGTTTGACAGTCCCTCATCAGTGTCCAGGTTAGCTTGACCTTCTTTATCTTCTGCATTGGATACATAAACAATATTTCCGTTCTTCTTTTCAATTATATCATTCAAAGTCAATTCAAATGTTTGAAGTGATCTCACTAGCTCATCAACTCTCATACTGCTGATGTTTTGGGCTTCTTCAATGGCTCTGACCTTCATGTTAAATTTATTAGGGAGAGGCCTAAGAATCTTCCTCACTAACTTCTCCTCTGATAACTTTTCTCCCAAGGCACTAAAGGCATTAGCTATTTAAAGAATATTCATGTGAAAGTCACGAATACTCTCATCTTCCCTTTCAAATTTGGTAATGAGCAGCTGAAGTCTAGACATCTTTACCTTGGATGTTCCTTCATGAGTTGTCTTGAGAATTTCCCAAGCATCCTTAGTCACAGTACAAGTGTTGATTAGTCGAAACATGTTCTTGTCAACTCCGTTGAATAAGGCATTCAAGACTTTAGAATTTCTAAGAGCAGTTTCATCTTCCTCCTTGGTTCAATCCTCTTCTAGCTTCAAGGTATCCTTCTCATCTTTATCTTTAACCACATGGTGCTCTCAACCCTTGATGATAGCGTTTCAAGTTTTGCTATCCTTATATTTTAAGAAATCCACCATACATTCCTTCCAATAGTCCTAATTAGTACTATCAAAGACTGAAGGCCTATTAACATTTCCTCCTCCTTCCTTGTCCATAGTACCAGAATACAAACTCCCTAGAGCTCACCCAAAAACAGAACAGGGTAACCTGCTCTGATGTCAATTGAAATTCTGGCACGCAGATACCAGATGTCGAGACAGCTGTCATAACACTAGGATCAAAACAAATTGAACACATAAATAAAAATAATGAGATTTAAATGACATAAAATTAAAAATAACACCATCAATTGTTAACCCAATTCGATGCAACTCACCTACATCTGGGGGCTACCAAGCTAGGAAGAAAATTCACTATGATAGTATTAGTTCAAAGCTAAACTCCCTTGTTTACAACTCCTCACTTAGTTCCTACCTTGTGCAACTTCTACCTAGACACCCTCTAGATATGAGACCCCCCTCTCACTTCCTAATCAGTCACAATCCCAGTGACAATTCAACAATTACACAAAATAGAAATAGCACACTTCCAAGATAATACTTGATTTTGCTTAAAAGTTTCAATCAAGAACAATACACTCTTGCTTAAAAGCTTTAGAGTGGAGAATTAAGAATTAACAATCAATCAACCTAAATGCATCAGAAGATACATGAGTGACATATAATTAACACACACTAAATCCTAAAGACCAACCAAAACACGACTAATCCTTATTCTCCAAATTCTTCATGTGTTGTTCTTCTCTCAATAAGGTTTTTCACTTTAAATAGTCCTCAGACCTAATGGACTTGGGCTTTTTGAAGCACACATATAACAACAATCAATTTTAACTTACTACAAATCATCCTACACAATAATAGAAACAAAATACAAATTTCCCAAAAAGGCTCAAGGAACCTTTTTATGAAAACTAACAGAATCTGTCATAACAGAAATTCCCACAATATACTCCCATGAATAACACACACGTGTGAATCAGAATACACTAAAAATACCAAAATAGTCATGCCCTAACTTTATGGTATAACATATCCTAGAACATGTCACAAATCATGCAGAACATGATGTCTAACTGTCATGGCAAAACATCTAGTTTAACATCTTGCTGACCGCATGTTGTTTTACCAAAATGTAGTCAATCCAAAAATCACAGAACTTATATTCCATTTTCTCTTTTTCAATAAGCATGCCATTTACCATTGAAAGATGACTTTACCATTGAAATATGAGAGTCGGTTTGAGAAATCGTTCGAAGTCATCCTACTTTTTGAGAAAATTAGTCTTTAAACATGAGTTGAACTTTTGTGTCACTTTTACCTTAAGTGACTTGAAACACAATAGGGTTGAATGATATAAAAATGGTTTAAATTTTTAAAACTAAATAGTTTTAAGATTGATTTTAATGAGATGAATAGAAAAACAAGTAGATAAAACTGTAAATTAAATATAAGAGAAATTAGAGGACAATACATCAGATTTTATCTTGGTTTTGCCTAAATCCACCAGATCTATTGTTGGTGTTAGTTGAAAATATACAGGCTAAATTTCAAGATGCATCTACCAAAAGAAGGGAGAGTACAAGGCTATAAAAGATTCAAATTCTTAATTTCAAGATGCATCTGCCAAAAGCACTTTAAGCATGTATTTGATTTTTTTTCTTATATTCTAGTGTTAGATTGTTGTGAGATGAAGTTAAATATTTCTTTTTGGGGGTGTGGGTGTACTAGGATCCTAGGGGTGATTGAAAGTAAATTATGTATTGTAATGTTTTTCACATAGCGTTATTCTTTGGTTGTCATTTGACAACGACTGAGGTTTTTTCTTCAGTTTTAGAGTTTTCACGTTAAATTCTTGTGTTATTATTGTACTCCTCTTTTTTTTATGTATTTGTTTTTCCTAACAACTGGTATTAGAGTTTTTGATTCGGATATTGAAATTCTTAATATGCTTTGTGATCGAAACTTTGTCTTTTAGTTTCTGACATGTCAATAGCAATAAAATGGATTATGAAACACTTACACAGTTGAGACCAAAAGGTGATGGATTTGGGTTTCAATCCCTTGAATTAAGTCATTGTTGCTTTCTTTAGGATGAAGATGAACTTCCACTTGGTAGACCACTCATAAGTTGAAATATGAGAATGGTCTCTGGAATATCCATTGTGATTTTATGTGTTGTGTAAATTAATGTCTTTAAAAGGTTTTGATGACAATAACTGAATAAATAAATTTAAAAAAATCACAAACATATCAATCAAGAAGCAAACACCAGACCAAATACTTCAAGCTCCAATTGAAAGATATAAACAAAGTTAAATTAGATAATAGAAAAAAACTGTGAAGTTGTAAAAGCTTGCATGATCCTTCTTTTGGTGTTTTATCTTGTATTTGATCACTTGAATATAATTTAAGCAATAGTAAGACTTGAAGTACCAAGACCATACACATATGCACCAAAACTATTTCAAACTCTTCATCTTTTCCTTAACACTTGTGATCAATTAGAAAAATAAAACTCATTATCTAACCGACTAAACCTTTATCTAATCGATTAAAACAAGAGTAATTAAAACAAGAGTAATGTCTCCTAACCTATTAGATAGCCTTATATCTATTAATTGATGTTGCATTAGGATTTCCTTATTTGATGTAATCTAATCGATTAAGTTGCTGATCTAATCAATTAGGAAGCGACAAGCAACTAGGCCTATGGATTGTGCCTTTCTTCTCCTATCTCACTCTTTTTCTTTCGTCTTCTCCTTCTTTTATAAGTTTTATTTATTAGAAATTGTTTTAGTGCTAAGAAAGTGAAAGATTTAATTTGAAATAGATGAAATATTTGTGAACAAAATATTTTACCAGAATATTTTAAAAGAACAAAAAGCTAGCACCAAGGCCAAACATGAGATATACATAATCATCAAATTTTAAACAAGCACATAACAAGTTCAATAATGACCAGTAGATTCAAACTGTAAGGGCACCAATTCTTTAATTGGTTGCGGTCGCAAATAATATTTTTTCCAGAATAAGTCAGATTTTGCCAAGGTGTAGCAAGCATCTAAAGTTTGATGATCACTAGATTACATTCTGTCTTCTCTCCTCCTTGGAGCACAAGTTATGATTTCATCAACTCTAAGGATCATCTCAACTGCCTCTGTTGCAAATAGCAATACAGCCTGCTTGACTTTGAATGCTTCACAAATCCCCCTTTCAGACATGTCTCCAACCTACCACAAGTACATACATGTCAAACTATATTAGCCAAAAAGTATAGAAAGGAAGCATGATGATGAACTAGCATCCAATAGAATACTTTTTTTAAGTACACAACATAAACATTGGTAAATCACTGCTTTTCATCCCTGTGTAATATTATTACACACTGCTAAGTCCCAAAGCACTCCTTAAAAGCTAGCTGTCAAGGGTAGGGGTGTTGATGGGGTGGTTAACAAAAACCTAAATGAAATCAAAAATAAAGTTTGGTTTTTAAGTCTACCATCCGACTTAAACAAGTTTATTTTAGTAAAATAGTTAAAATCCAGTTCAGATTATTTTTCTATATGCTATAGTCAACTTCACTATTTTATTCTTTACTCCTCTTTTTGGCAGATGCTAAAATACAATAAGTGTCCAATCCACTATTTTCTGGTTGCATTCCATTTCCAATAACTGACCTTAACCAAAGAAATCACCACCGTCACTGACATTCACCAAACAACATCAGTGAGCTCAAGCGACGCCACCACCAAAACAATCACAGATCTGAATCCGCATCCAAAAAATCAACAAAACCCGTCTCTTCTTTGTTAGAGTTTAACAACGGAGAAAGGTGGATCTCTAAGTGACAGTGATGAAGAAGAGTGTGCTATCATGTAATGACCTCTCAGCTTCATCAAGAACATGGTGGCTGCACAAAAAACAGATGTCAGACTGAAAGTGCAACTAAAAATAAAGTTTTCCAATCAAATTGTTTGAAAAATAGCTCCCTAATCATGCATGCAAATAAGTCCTACACCTATACATGTCCAGCTCAAATGCACTGGCTGAAAAAAATATCGATAGGCGCGGGACAATTTAAGGACAAAAACTAACTTTGCGTGATAATACAAGAACATGTGTGCATAAAAGCAGTAAATATTTGACACTTCATCAGTCTAGTTAAGCCATTGGACTCAATAATTATAAGCTGAAAATTATAAAACATTTTAATCAAACAAAATTAAAGTAGTTAAAAGCCTTTAGTCTTTGATAAACCCAGCCAGAAATTGAATACAATGGTCATTTGTGACGATGAATTTTTGTTTGTAATACAAATGATACTTTAATTACAAACGTGATGACTTGAAATGATATGTTATCAAAGTTAGAGTCCCTGAATATGTAAAAGAACAACATTGGACAGGAATTTACAATGACAAAAGAAGAAAAAGTATGCGGCATCTCTCAAAATTATTGTGCATACCTGCTACATTGCAACACCAGAAAACTAAATCAATTTATCCTCAATCATAATCTCTTCAATAAGGTCAGGGTTGTCAAAGGTTGAAGCAATGTCACCACCAGTTACCAGAGCCAGACACTCAATTGAATACCATCAAAATCAGCATGCTCAATAGCCAATATTCCAGCATCAGCAAAGAGCTCCTCTGGAAAATTGTATATCAACTGTCTGTTAACAAAACACTTGATGCCATGACCTATTATCTTGTTCATCTTTTCTTTCATTTTCTCTTTCTCAGCTCCTTCAATTTCAGCAACTTTAGCAATGGAGTCAACATGGACACAGGCTCTGTAAATCTTCACCTTGTCTGTGTCCATTACAGTATTTGCAACTAGTATCTTGGCACTGTATGCGTTTGGATTGTCCAATACCAATTTTCTTGTCAAGAATAAATCTAAACAAAAAACATAATCCAACTCAGAAACATAAAAGATTTTTTATTACCCTGCCGAGACTAATGCAAATAGTCCATTTTACAGGATATTAGTGTTGCTGACAATCATTTGAGTTTATCCTAATAACTTGAACACTACCTGTGCAACTCAATACAATGGAGAAACACCTGGATTCAAAAAAGGATAGAATAGAAGCATTGATACTCGTAGTAAATATTCTAATTTTCAGAAATATTTCCCTTCATCTAAAAATGAGTCTATCAGAAATTCTCCAGGATTCTTTGAAATTTGGATAGATTCTAAATTTGTGCTTCCCTGCCATTTTAAAACGGAAATGGAAATGAAAATGTGAAAATGCATATAGAGACCGATATAAAAGAAAGAAAAAACCTACATACATGGCTAGCACAAAGGTACAAAAAACTGAATCACTATAAAATGTAAACTGGGAACATTCTGTATTTTAAACCATTGGAAAAAAAGGGAAAATAAATAATAATACCAATTCTAATGATAAAGAAGCATTCAAAGGTTACAGAACCAATGGTAAACCAAACCCCCAAAAGAAACATCAAAAAAGGAAAATAAATCCCAGTATCTCTCTCCTTTATTGTCCACAACCTTCTCAACCAATCTATCACAAGCACATTCAGCCGCCATTTGGAAACCTAAAAATTATACCCAATAATGTCAAACACAATGATGCTAATCACATCAAGGCGTCATTTGAAACCAATCAATACAGAGAACTTCCTTAGGGAGAGGAGCAACAATCACGCAAAATCTATCAAAATTATAAATGGCCTTTAAAGCACTATTATCAAACTTCTGTGCTTATGTTTATGATACTTGCCATGATTTTTCCTTTCTACTAAACTTTCTGGAAGGATTAAGAGTCCACTGACAACAAAGCATAATACTAGTAGAATAGAGTACCTAACATTTACATGCATGCAAAGCAATAATTAATAAAAAAAGGTGCAAAAGATAGAATACACATCAAAAGAAAAAGGGGGAAAATATGGTTGGTTGGTGACAACAACCTGAAAAAAAATGGGAAAAAAAAGCTTCTGAGTTGCGATGATTGCCCAAATCCAGAAGATGGTTGCAGGTTTTTGATGACCGCTCAAGTCCAGAAGATGGTTGTGGGTCTTCGATGCCACATACAAGATGCTTGTGTAAGCTGACAGTTTCTACTGTCACTGTATTATATACACTAATACACATTCACATATCCATGCAACTAAGACAAAAAAATTCTCCAAAACATACTTTTAATAGTATATTTGTATATGTATACACGAGTTAACAATAAAATCACCCTGGATCAGCAGAAATATATAATCTGAATTAAAACTAAACTATCAATGACTAACTTAATGAAAGCCGAAACATAACTTACAAGAGCACCATGGTAGCACGTTCAATGTATGCGAAAATCATCATGCAAGAAATAACTGAAGCTCTGGATGAATCTTATTCAGTTTCATCAAAAGTTCATTACATTTGACACTAGCTCCTAAGGATGAATGTTGTGAAAATTTTGGAAGTATCTTCTTTATATCAATATCTTTTGGGATGTTACAAAGGCAAGCTAAGATGGTAGAAGTTAATTTCGAGTCCAGAACAACATCTTTATCTGCCATTTCTTGAAGCATGGAAATAACCTTTTCGGTCTTCCCCTTTATACTATAGCCCTTTAGCAAAGAATCAAATAGCACAGCATCTGGTACATGACCACAGGAGACCATTCTGTCGTAAAGCGATGTGGCCTCCTCCAACTTCCCGAGTTTTAAGAACCTGTTTATTAACGTAGAAAATGTAATATAGTCTGGGACCATATCCATGTTAAGCATCTCTAATAGCAATTCCTTGGCAGATTTAACATCTCCCGCTTTAAGGGTTCCATCAATTATTATATTAAATGAGACAACATCAAGATCATGATTCACATTTCTCATTTCTTGAAATAAAAACCTAGCCTGCTCCAAACTACTTTCTTTGCATAAAGATGCCATTAGTGTATTGTATTCACTTACTGTCGGTCTAGTTCCAGAAGCTCTTTTTTTATTGAAAAGTCCTTTTGCAATACTTAGCATTTGCATTTTGCAAAGACCATTAATCAAGATGGTATAGATCATTGAGTTGGAGGAAAATCCCAAATCTACTGCATATTTCCATAATTCTAATGCCTTGGTAAGCTTTCCAGCACTAAGATAACCGTCAATCAAACTATTATAAGTAACTATGTTACCTTGGAACCCTCTTTCAACCATTGTAGAATAAACCCTTTTAGCATCATGAAGACGTTGTTCTTTGCAAAGTCCTTGAATTACCAAATTAAACGCAAACACATCAGGCTTTATATGAAACTCCTTGCTTAATAATAGGTTCAAAAGGTCCATTGCCTCATCAATTTTTCCAACACCACACAGTCCTTTCAATAATGTGTTGTAGGTAACCACATCAGGTTTCTTCCCCTTCTTCGCCATAGTTTCTAGAATCCCAAGTGCCTCATCTACCCGGCCTTCCTTACAAAGTCCATTTATGATAGCATTATATGTTACATTATTCGGCTCTTCCCCATTTTGAACCATCAAATCCAACACTTTAATCGCATCTGACGCCCTCCCGTTTTTGCAAAGCCCATCAGCTAAAATCGTATACGCAACAACATCAGGACGAACTTTACAAGCCGTCATATCATCCAACATTTTTGAAGCTTCTTGCCACCTCTTTTTCTTACAAAGAGCATGCATCAAACAACTATAAGTGACAACATTAGGACTAACATTCTTTTTCAACATCTCATTAAAAAGTTCCTTTCCCCTCTCAACATCACCTCTATTACAAAACCCGCTAATCAAATCACTATACACAAAAACATCAGCTACCAAACCCATCTTCTCCATTTCCTCCAACAATCCAAAACTCTCCTCAACATCCCCATTCTTACAAAACCCATGAATCAAAGCACTAAACGTAACCAAATTCGGTTTACAATCCCCGATCTTCATCTCCTCAAACAAACCCCTAGCTTCAACCAATCTCTTATCTTTACAAAGCCCATTAATAACTGTATTATAACTAACACTATCAGGCAAAACACAATTCCTTTTCATCATACAAAACAAATCCAGAGCCTTATCACAATCATTACCACCTGTTTGACAAAAGCCCTTCAACAAAAGGTTCATATTATACACATTAACATGAAAGCCACGCTTTATGATCAAGCTCAAGACCCCAAGAGCAAAACCTGGTTTCTGGATATTGACAAAACTTTCAATCAAAGCAGATAAAGAAGTAAAACAGGGGAAAACAGAAACACTGACCATTTTTGAATGAACAGAGATTACAAGGTGGTATTGTTTTGTTTTTCGGAGGTTGTCTATGAGAGTGTTGCAGGATGAATAAGAGGGTGGTGAATTGGGATATTGTTGGAGAGTGCGGTGGAAGTGAGAAAGGGATTGTGAAAGGGAATAAGGAGGATTGGGGTTGTTAGGTTGGGGGGTTGAAGAAAAGTGAAAGGGGCGAAAAGTGGTGGGAATGGAGAAGGAGGATTGAGAAGGGTGAAGGAGGCGCTTTGATATCATTGTTGTTAGTGGGCGGTGAGGTTTTGGCTGCGGAGTGGTTCTCACGGCGGAAGGGGTTAACGGTGTTCAGGGCTGGGACAAAAGAAGATGGCAGTGCTGGAAACTAGAGGGTGTGTGCACGAACACCACAGCCCGGAGTCTCAGTGGTTTCAAGTGGCTCTAAACTCTGTCCCACGTAAACAAATTAAGCAAAAGATTGTAATAGTATAAAATCGATTAATGTTCGCATCCCTAAAAGATTACAAGAACAAAGCGAAATAAAACTCACATATTAGATAATGTGAGTCTAAAATTTGGTTAACTAAAAAAAAGTGTGATAAATTGAGCATGTGCCAAGAGATTAGATATGTTTTACAATTCATATTCATGTGTGATGCATCATCAGCAGAACAAAAAATGAACTTGTGGATATCGCCAAGAGAAAGAGAATGAAGAAAAATTGTTTGCTATTTAAAGTCGACTTCAAAAAAACTTATGATGGTGTAACATGAGACTATTTGAGAGATGTGATGAATCAAAATATCAAATGGGCTTCGGCGTTAGGTGGATGAAGTAGATGGAGGCGTGTGTTTTCTCAAGTTCAATATCGATTTTGGTAAACGGAAGCCTAACTAAAGATTTCATGGTGGAGAGGGGTTTACGGCAAGGCAATCCACTGTCGCCTTTCCTCTTTTTGCTTGCGACTAAAGGTTTAACATGAATGATGCAGAATGCGAGATGTCTAAGCATGTTTTGTCCATTCAAGGTTTCGAACGATTTATGCTTTGATCTACTTCAATTTGCGGATGATGCATTATTTGTTGGGGAAGGTTCTTGGCTCAATCTCTGGACCATCAAAGCGGCACTGTGTGGTTTTGAATTGGTGTCGGGTTTGTTAGCCAATTTCAATAAGAGTAAATTCATTAGCCTCAACCTTCAACAAGGATTCTTGGAGGCTGCTGCCACTTTTCTGGCTTGTGACATTGGCTCCATTCCCTTCCAGTTTTTGGGAATCTCTGTTGGAGCAAACCCGAGACGACGGAGTGCTTGGAATTCACTCTTGGATAAACTCAGAAACAGGTTGCCAATATGAAAGGGGAAACATCTCTCGATGGGAGGTCGTGTGACTCTATTAAATGTTGTGTTAAATTCCATTCCTATCTATTTTTTCTCCTTTTACAAGGCTCTCATATGCGTTATTCAAGAAATCATTAGGATTCAACATTATTTTCTTTGGGGCGGTGATTCGGATAAGAGGAAAGACACGGATTAGGTGGGATCTCGTATGCAAACTGAAGGACCAAGGTGGCTTATGAGTTAGGCGTTGTGAATTGTTTAATCTTTCTTTCTCTCTTAAGCAAATGGAAATGACAGATTCTTAATGAAGGAAACATATTATGGTCGGACCTATTATCAACAAAATATGGTGATATTAAATTTATAATGCTCGACGCAACAAAACTATCGGTTAACAAGTTTGAATCCTTATGATAGAGAGATTTGAAGCAAGTAGGAGTGGTGGATGCAAATGACTATAATTGGTTCGCAAATAGTATTTCGTGTAAAGTTGGCAATGGCTTGATGATTGAATTTAGGAGAAATACTTGGTTGGGTTCTTCGCTGCTGGACAGGTTGTTTACGCTGATTTATGCACGTGCGGTTGATCAAAATATCAAGGTTTCGAACATGGGGGATTGGTGTGATGGCGGGTGGTATTGGGAGGTGAAGTTGAAGGTTGACAGACCATTGCAGGCGGACGAGGAAGATGAATTACAGTCTCTAATGGTTATCTTGCAAGATATCAATCTGAAACGGTGGGAGAACGAATTGTTTGTGTGGTGGAGGGGCAAACATGGTTTCTCTGTCAAAAATAGTTTCTAAGTGCTTTAAGCAATGTATTATATTGATGTGCAGATAAAATTAAATATTCTTCAACTTTTGAAGTTGCTTTGGATTACAAATGTGCCTAGAACTATATTAGTTTTCGGGTGGAGGTTGATTTTGAACCGGTTGTCGACGCGTGCCGCTTTAACAAAAAGGGGAATTATCAATGGTATTGAAAATTCAGCTTGTGTCTTCTATTCTGATGCCGAGGAAAATCACGGTCATCTATTTCACGAATTCCCATTTGCTCTATAGGTCTGGAAACACATTTAAAACTGGTTGGATTTACCGTTTCAAGTCGTTGTAGACACATCAGACATTAATTGCAGTAGCTTTATGAGTTTGCTTGATGGTAGAATCCACAAGAAGGTTCATTTTGGTGATATGGTTAGCGGTTTCTTGGGCTTTGTGGCTGGCCAGAAATGAGGTCGTTTTTCATAATCTGACTCTTTGCATGGTTGATGTGGTTAATTCTGAAGGTGTGAGAAATACACAAGAAAGGGGGGGGGGGGTTGAATTGGGTATTTACTCTATTAAAACTTTTTATGGGTTTCTTCACTTGTTGCTTCCTATAGAGTTCTATAAGATGCATTGTGGAAGCATAAATAATAAAACATAGCACAATTAAGGAACACATGATATATCCTGGTTCACTTGAGCAACTCTCAAGCTAATCCAGTCCACCCTTCCAAGGTGATTTTGCCTCACTCAAGCAAGGACTTAATCCACTATAACCAAACTGATTACAGTTGCACAAGATAACTGCAGGTGACTAACAAATAGACAATGACACGTTCAGGGATCCCTTAGGATATAACGTTCATTGACATCTAATAGAATCTAATCACAAAAGATCTCCTATTAGGATACCACAAATGAAAATTGTCACTTGTCATCTCAAGTATTCTGATCTTCACAAGATCACTTGAGGAACCACTAATTCAAAATTGAATTTGTGTTGCTGGAGATTACATGAGTGTTTCTTGTCAAGCAGATTACTCCTAATTAAATACATAACAAGTATTGAGCAACAACTCCTTGCTTCCTAATATAGAAACTAATCTAAAGATGAATCTCTATGAGATTATTAGAACAGTAGTTTCCATATTGCTTAAAATCTTTCCTATGTGAGCACTGCGGCTTCTTAGCATAAAGCTTTTCTTGTTAATCAACTATGTTGCTAACTTCACTCGTCAACATCATTGCTTTGTAACAAGCTGGCTTGCTTTGTAATGAGCTAACATTTGAATGAATCAAATGTTCTTCTTTTATAGTGCATTCAAAAGAGACGTTGTGAGGGTAGAGATGTCCATTCAAATATTCCAACGGTCATTTCCCAATGGATAGAATACTCACGTGTTGTATAGTACTGACATCACTTTCTCTTCCTTTTCTTGCAACGTTAATATATCATTGTGGGAAACAGCTTTTATCCATAAATGATGTGATCTTCATTTATTAGCTTGGACAGATCAGCTTCTGGCTTTGGTTCTTCTGATGATGTATCAGATGAGTAGTTCAGAAACTACTTTGGAATGATAGCGTAATAACATCAGAGTCTGACTTCAGCACCTTGTTTATCAGAGTTGATAGCAACAGCTTATCTGATTAACGCGTCTTCATCTGGGTGAAGCTACATAATCTTTATCTTCAGAATCTAGTCTTCAGAGTCTTTCTTCACTTGGTCTTCAGAGCCTTCAGCCTTCAGAGCTTCAAGTTATTAGAGTCTTCAGAGCTTGTAATTCTTCAGAGTATTATATCTTCAGAGTCTTGATCTTCAGAACCCTTAAGTCTTCAGAGTCTTTCTGCACTTGGTCTTCAGAGCCTTCAGCCTTTATAACTTCAAGTCATCAGAGTCTTCAGAGCTTGGTTCTTCAGAGGACTATATCTCAGATGAGTTGATAGCTTCCAGATCAGATATACTTCTCAGAGCAGAATCCACAATAGCATTGCAACAACAATATACAACATCTTTGGATCTTTCTGATTGTGATCAGATACAGAGCCATACTTGCTTCTCCAATACGCTTTGATTGCTTTCAGATCAGATGCACTTCACAGAACAGAATCCACAGGAGCATTGCAACTGCAATATACAGCATCCTTGTAACTTTCTGATTGTAATCAGATACAGAGGCACACTTGCTTCTTTAATAAGCGCTTTATGTCACGTCACACAAAGTAACTCCATATTGAATTTAATGCACTTCTTGATATTGTTTGTTGATTTGATATCTGAATTTAACGATCTGCACACAACAAACATTAGAACATAAAATGTTTCTTTCACAAATACTTAATTGTTATCATCAAAACATAGAGATAACATGCAAAGACAATTCTTGCTCTTACAAATTCGGCTAAAGTTTTGAGTTGGAATTGGTTTGTCGAGAGAAACAAGGATGATGTGAGTTTATGTTGGATTGATTGGTGTTCATTACCCGTCAGATGTCTTTTGAATCATTGTTCTAGTTTTCTTTAGCCTTTGATTTATTGGAAAATTCTTGTTTTTCTCTATTTTATATTGTTTGAGTACCTTTTGTACTCTTATATAATATATTTTCTTACCAAGAAAAAAATCGTGATATTGTTATTGTTTTACAACAAATTTAGGGTTATTCATTTTAGAGGAAAACCTAAAAAGTATTGGGCCAAACTTGTATTATATTTTTTCACAATGGCAAAATTATATTGTTCATTCTATTTTCAAAAAAAATTATATCTTATTATCTTTTTATCCTTTATATATGAGTATTACTACATTTATCAATAATTCGGTCCAACTATGATTCAAGGGTCAAACCGATTTGATCATTGATTCCATTTTTAAAATATTGAGTTTATGTTTATGATTGATAGTTAAGCTCTTAGATAAAGAGGGTAGGAATAGACTAAATAAACAAAGGTATACCATCTATTTTACATCAAATTCATATCAATTATTATGTTATCAAACATAAACGTTATCTTGGCACATAACAACACAATCCAGAAAATGGTGTCAGGTCACACTGCACCGACATAAATGAATGGCTTTACTGAAATACTTGTGATTATGAGATTTAATATGGATTCTTGACTGAAATAGTCGATATTATCGGATTTGATTTGGTTTTTTTTTCCGCATTAATGCGGCTTAGAGCCCCCACATTAGTCATATATGATATTACCCTTAAAGTTTTAATGATTTATTGATTATTTTAATGTTGATTCAAAATATATTTAGGAGGATAAAGAAGATAAATAGTATGAAGAGGAAATCAAATCTAGTGGGAGAGAAAGTGATGTTGAAGACTAGTTTTCATTATACTTGAATTTTTATTTGAATTTTGATGTTTAGTTACTTTAAGTTCTAAAGACTTAAATGTTTAATTACTTGAGTTTTATTGGTATTTGCAAATATGTTTTGCTTTAACACTTATTGTTTTTATTTCCAACTAAGAATACATTGTGAGTTTTGAGTAACTTATTTTAATTTTTAACAATAATGTGTTTATTAGTATTAACTTTTTTAGTGTTTGCTTCACTAAAATAACATATGTTCCACTCCATTTTTTAGGATGGTTGCGTCACATTTCTATCTTGATGTTTTTTAAATAGAGAAGGCTTGTGTTTTTAGAAATCTATTTAGATAAAAAGGATCACATTATATGCCATGCGAAAGCCCAGCCTGTAAACATACTAAATCGATTTTTTTGGTTAATACTTTTTTAGTTACATATGAGAAAAAATAAAAGCAAAAAAAACTACGTCCTAATATAAAACCCATCCCCGACCCACATACATCATATGCTAACAATGATTAAGAGAAGTAAAGTAGTTGCTCATGCATCAACGCAAGCGATCCCATATGATTTACAACTAATTTGGTAAGGATACTCGCACAAGAGTTCCCTTCTTTAACAATGAGGTGGATAAAGATATCTTAACTCTCAACTAGATAAATTTGAATTAACGCCAAAATTTTAGCATGATTATGAAATTTGTGTTTCCTTTGCCACTAATGGAGCAATGTGGAAGGAATCATAAAAACACATGATTATCTTGAAGTCTGTGTCCCAACATAGAAGAATTCCTATTAATAAAGCTTAAATATCTAGATATAAAATGTTTGACAAGATTACATTACCATATAACCAAATTGAAATTGTCCATCTAAGTTTTCCACCAAGACCCAATAACATACTTGCTCGATGTTGGTTAATGCATTATCATTAACATTTGGGATCAAAGTATCATTGTCACATTGTTTCCAACACTCTTATCTTAGAGGTTGCAAAGAGGAAGAAAAATCCAATGTACCAACCACTACTTGTGACATGTGATGTTGCTTTAGGACGCCACAAATAAAAAGTTTGTCATAGATAAACTTTTCTATTTGTGAGGGGTTTTTCATTTTCCAGTATTAAGAATATATTTGAATTTTATAATTTGTGAGAACTTGGTTTGTCAATTATTTGTGAGGGTATCATGGTGACTGGTAATCTTTTTGAAGTTGGACTAAGCTCCTTCATACAAGAAAGTTTTTATCGAAGATGATCAAGTTCTAGTTGTCATCGGTCTGAAGCTTTGTCTTTTCTTAGTTGCTCGATTAAATCGGTGAGGCTGATACATGCACACACTTCAATGTTTAAGTTAGTGGTTGTCAGATATGAGAGGTATAAAGTTTTAAGGAATTTTTATGTGTACCATGATTTAATGTAGGTTATCCTTTTTATAAAGATTTTATTAAGGTTTTTGCAAGTCTTTATCCCCTAAATTTAATCATTCCAAACTGGAAGATGGCATGATATGATTTGTTATGTTAACTGATGACTCTGGCTTCATTCACTCCTTAGATCATGTGCTTTTTAGGGTATTCACGTGCTTGTTCCCTAGGCTATCGAACCAGTGTTTTAAAACCCGAACTGACCCAATCGGTCAAACTGTGAACCAGAGCGTATGACAGGCTGAAAAGGTCAGATGAACGCATATGTTATTGACCCAGTGGAAACCGATGTAACCTATTCAGTTAAAGTGATTAAACCTAGTGCATATGTGAATTTGTTTGAACCTGAGGGTTGCACTATATTTTACTAACACATTTTGTAAGGCGTGAAAAAAGTCCAATTTTTGAAACAATATCTCCTCCCTTGGTCTCAACTCAAAATATGATATTGTCAAAATCTTAAGAATCTACCTCTCATTTATTAATGCATCTCAAACTCTTCACTCTCATAATATTTTTTCTTCCTTATTCTAGGATTATTTCTTGTTATTTGATTTTGTTATTATTGCTGAATTTACTACTTTCGTTTATATTATTGTTATTGTTATTCAGTTTTAATGTTACATTTTTGCTTTACGTTTAACATTTGTCATTTGACATGGGTTATTTTACTAAAGGTTTACGATTCATTATTTTATTTTTGTTTGATGTTAAGACTTATACTTAAGATGATTTTGAATATGAAATGATGACTATATAATAATAGTTTTGTGTTACCGCCTATTAGAAAATAATTTATCTTTACTTGAGATTATTGAATTGTTTTTAGTTTTTGAGTTTAATTATGACGTTTGTATTGAAAGTTTGTTTAGATTTTATGTAAGTGTTTTTAAAAATTTTCATATAATCAAAATTTATGTCAATTAATATTACACACACACACACACACACACACACACACACACACACACACACACACACACACACACACACACACATATATATATATATATATATATATATATATATATATATATATATATATATATATATATATATATATATATATATATATATATATATAAGATAAACAACCATGTGGTCCGACCAATGACTCGCCGGTCTGACCATGACCCAATAATCTAGTACCTTGACTGGATTGATCATTGGTCCATGTTTTAGAATATTGTATAGAACCTTATGATCAATAGATACAAATAATTCTAGATCAATCTACTATGGAATCAGAAAGTATATCACTTGTATATGCTAGTGAATTAGAAAGTTGCTTAAGAAGCTTACTAGTTGAGATCCTTTTGGAAAAAATACAATGTTACTCACATGTTTATTTTCTACGATATTATCACAACTATGAAAAAAATATAGAATTGTCACTACAACGGCAAGAGACGAAAAATACGTCGTAAACACAAAATTGTTAAATACTTTATCTATAATAGTGATGTTGAAGCGAATCATGTTTCTCTTGATGAAAACTTAGTTAACCATTTAACTAAAGGATTGGCATGTGAGAAATTCCTAAAAACATCTGAAAGGATTAAATTATGTGAAGGTGGAAGTGGAGACGATTTCTAAAGAATTTATATATATATATATATATATATATATATATATATATATATATATATATATATATATATATATATATATATATATATATATATATATATATATATATATATATATATATATATATATATATATATATATATATATATATATATATATATATATATATATATATATATATATATATATATATATATATATATATATATAGTGTTCCCTATATTGATATATAGGTCTAAATCCATTAAAACCTGAACTTTTTAAGAATACATCATATAAAATAATTATGTGTAAGCTTGATGTCGGAGATAAAGTTCAAGACTATAGGCACTCTAGTTGAATTTGAATCTTCCTCACTATGTATAAGTTCAAGTTCAAGTCGGAAGACACATTTGTTTAAGTGCTTATTTATAGATGAGTTTAACCTTACTTATGAAATACTTTTTCAAGTTGAAACAAACCGATTGTCAATATGTTTCTTTTCCACTCGAGTTTTTCAATTTAATGATGTTGTTTATGGTAAAAATAAAATAAAATTCCAAAATATCATAATCGACTAAATCATAATATATTCACTACCACAACAACCAAGCCTTATACCATTAAGCGTGATCAGTTACATGGATCAAATTGCAACATAATATTTTATATATTTCTTAATAACTTCTCTTATAGTTTTTCTAGGTCTTCCTCTACCTCTAGCTATTTTCTACTCTCTATTTGATCTACTCTCCTTACAACAAAACTTACAAATCTGCTCTCTACATGCCAAAATCACTTAAGTCTATTTTTCATCATCTTTTCTACTATAGGTATTACTCTCTCTCTCTCTCTCTCTCTCTCTCTCTCTCTATATATATATATATATATATATATATATATATATATATATATATATATATATATATATATATATGTATATATATATATATATATATATATATATATATATATATATATATATATATATATATATATATATATATATATATATATATATATATATATATATATGTATATATATATGTATATATATATCTTATAACAAAGTATAAACAGTTTTTTCGTTATCAAGAAACACATAAGGGTTAGGGTTAACAAAGAAAACAAGGTAAAACAACAAGGATTGGTTTCCTTTCTCTTAGAAACAAGATTACAAGTATACAAGAATAACAAATAACCTCTCTCTCTTGAAATTAGGACTTTATCTTCCTATTTTTCCTTATTCCAAGATTGAGAAACTAGCATCCTATTTATAAGAAAAATAGCACACTAACCTAATGGGCTTTTTAAAAATTATCAATTACAAGCTAACTTAGGGTACAAGCTAACTTAAACACTTGGGCTTACAAGAAAGCCCCAATCTAATATGATAACAACCTAACAATATTGACTAATGTATGTTAGAACAAACTTCGACTACAACACGCATTATCTTCGACAACATCATGCGAACAGACTTGGACCTCATGCTTAATTCCTGTCGAACCAGAAGCTACTCTTCGTCCATACTAGAGTTCGATCCAACATCTCACAAATCTCCACCTTGGATCTAACTCTATACCATCAAGAAACTAGCTTTCTTCATGCAGCTTTATCAACTGTATACAGTGGAAAAATTTGCAACTGGCCAATGTCTTAGTGATCATATCAGCAACATTATGATCTGTCGAAACCTTCAGCACTTGGACTTCTTCACGCTCGATTACCCCTCTGACGAAATGCAGCCTCACATCAATGTGCTTGGTTTGCTCATGATAGGCTGAATTCTTCGACAGGTGTATTGCACTTTGACTATCACATTTAATAGTGATAACTCGACCTTGAAGTTTCAGCTCCTTTGCAAAACCTTCAAGCCACAATGATTACTCCACAACTTCAGTTAGAGCAATATACTCCGCTTTAGTGGTTGATAAGGCAACGATCTTACGAAGTGTTGCTTTCCAACTGATTATTGTCCTAAACATAGTGAACACATATCCAGAAATAGATTTTCAGGAATCCATATAACCTGCATAATCAGAGTTGACATATCCTTCGATTGCTACTTTACTATCTTCACCCAAGGCTCCACCATAAATTAGGAATCTATTCAAAGATCCATTTATGTACCTTAGAATCCACTTCAATGCTTGCCAGTGAGCCTTTCTAGGATTCACAATGTACCTGCTTACAAGACTTACTGCATATGCTATATCGGGTCTAGTACAGACCATAACATACATCAAAGAACCTACTATGTTAGCATATGAAATGTTATTCATATAAGTTCTTTCAACATCAGTGCTAGGACACTGATTTATACCCAGCTTGAATTGAGGGGTTGTCGGAGTCACAACAGGCTTTGAATTCAACATACCAAACTTTTTGAGAACCTTTTGTAGGTATGCCTCTTGAGATAAGCATCATTTCAACTTCTTTCTATCTCTTTGGATGTCAATCCCAAGAATCCTGGACGCAACTCCCAGATCCTTCATGTTGAAATTCTTATTGAGTTCAGCCTTCACCCTCATTACCTCTTCGACATTGTTGCTTGTTATTAGAATATCATCCACATAGATCAACAAAATAACAAATGAATTACCCGGTCGAAATCTGAAGTAAACACAGTGGTCGAACTGACTTTCGATGAAACTTATGCGTGCCATGAACTTGTCGAATCCTCTATTCCACTGTCGAGGAGATTTTTTCATTCCATATAAGGATCTAATCAACTTGCACACATAATCTTCCTTCCTTTTTTCTACATACCCTTTAGGTTGCCTCATTAGAATTGTTTCATCTAAGTCACCGTACAAAAACGCAGTCTTCACATCCATCTGTTCCAGTTCAAAATCGAACTGTACCACTGTGGAAAACAACATTCGAATGGATTTGTGCTTCACAACAGGAGAGAACACATCATTGAAGTCGATACCTTCTTTCTAAGTAAACCCCCTAGCAACCAATCTTGCCTTGTATCTCTTCGACGCCACTCTTTTGGTTCCTTCCTTAACTTTGAAAATCCATTTACAGCTGACTAACCTAGCTCCAACAATTTTCTTGATCAGTTCCCAGGTATTGTTATCATGAAGAGATTTCATCTCATCATCCATGGACTTTAGCCATTCAGTCTTATTTCGACTCTTTATAACTTCCTTATAGTTTATAAGTTCTTCGTCTAGAACCTCACTTGCAGGGATTAAGGCATAAGCTACAAGATCTGCATACCCAAGTCTCTAAGGTGGCTTGATGACTCTCATCGACACGTCTCTTGCTAGCAGGTAGTCATTATCAGTCTCCTCATCTTCGACAACATCTTCTACGTCTTTTTCGACTTCATATGGGGTACGCAATTCAGCATCAACATGCTCCACCTCAATAGGAATTCTCCCTGTTCCAGCTCTTTGTCAACATCATCTGTTTTCTTGAAAGCCATCTCTACTTCATTGAAAACTACATCTCGACTGGTGACACACCTCCTGTGACCTGGCTCTAAGCACTATAGCCTATAAGCTTTGACTCCTTTAGGGTATCCCATGAACATGCATTTCAGAGCTCTAGGTTCGACCTTGTCTTGACTAATATGAGCATAGGCCACACAACCAAATACTCTTAGTCTGTCGAGACTAGGTGGATGTCCCGACCAAACTTCTTCAAGTGTCTTCATTCCCAAGGCAGTCGAGGGACATCTATTTATCAAGTAAGTTATTGTCGAAACAGCTTCAGCCCAAAACACCTTCTTCAATCCAGCACTAACCAACATGCATCTAACCCTTTCAAGGATTGTTCGATTGAATCTCTCATCTAAGCCATTTTGTTGAGGAGTACCTGCTACAGCCTTATTCCTTGCAATCCCAGACTCAACACAGTAACTGTCAAACGCTTCGTTGCAGAATTCAAGGCCATTCTCGGTTCTCAACCTCTTAACCTTTATGCTAGTTTGAGTTTCGACCAGAATCTTCCAACTTTTGAAATTCTCAAAAGTTTCATCTTTCGTCTTCTAAATGAATACCCATAGCTTTATGGAATAGTCATAAATGATGAATAGAAAATACCTTGCCCTTGAGTGCGAAGGATTCCTTGCAGGCCCCCAAAGATCAGCATGAATGTAATTCAGAGATCCATGTGTTCTTTGCTTGCCTTTGTTAAACTTTGCTCCACAGGATTTACCAAATACACAAGATTCACCAAACTCCAACTTTTCGACTTTGTCACCTCCTAGCAGGTTCTGCTTCCCTAATTCGACCAGGCCTCTTTCGCTGATATGGCCCAATCTCATGTGCCATAATTCTATCTTCGACACAGGTTTCGTGGATGCAACATTTGTCGAACCACTTATAACCTCAGCCTGAAGGGTATATAAGCCTTGTTCCTTCACGCCTCTCAAGACTTCCTTCGACCCCTTCATGACTCTTAGGATACTTTTCTATCCTTGAAAAATGTATCCTTTTCTGTCGAATTCTCCAAGAGAAATCAAATTTCTCTTCAAGTCAGGTACATACCTGACTTCAGTCAATAACCTTATTGACTTATCATGGAGCTTGAATCTCACGGATCCAATATTAGCAATTTTGTAAGATTTTTTGTTTCCTAGCAGCATAGATCCACCATCTTAATCACATAGCTCCTCTAAAAATTCTCTATTTGGAGTCATGTGCCAAGTGCAACCTGAATCCATAATCCACTCTTTTCTCGAGTCGCCACTTGAAACCACAAGAACATCAGATGAGTCGAATTCATCTTGAACAATGGCTGTGTTGCCATTACCTCCATGACCTTTCAGGCGTTCAAGGCATACCTTTCTTATGTGACCCTCCTTCTTACAATGATAACATCGAATACCATATGTTTCACCACTATAATATTTCTGTTGACTTTTACCTTTCTTCTTGTCGAACTTACTATCCTTTCGCAAGAATTTCCCCTTAACGACCAAACCTTCGCCCACCGTCAAAGATTTATGCTCCTTTCATTCAATCAAGTTCTTAGAATACAAGGCTGATTGAACTTCTTTAAAGGTTAGGGACTCCCTTCCATACAAGAGAGTTTCTTTGAAGTGAGCATGTGTTCTGGGCAAAGCACACAACAACAACAACAACAACAACAACAGTGCTTGATCTTCATCATCGATCTTCACATCAATATTTTTCAAGATCAAGAATCAACTTTTTGAACATATCCAACTGCTCAGCCAACATTTTGTCTTCACTCATCTTAAATGAATACAAAGCTTGCTTCAGGTAGAGTCGATTCACCAGAGATTTGGTCATGTACAAACTTTAAAGTTTCACCCATAATCCCGACGCTGTAGTCTCCTTTGATACCTGTCGAAGAACCTTATCACCAAGGCTCAACAATATTGTGTTGTGGGATTTCTCGATCATGCCCGTCTTTTCTTTTGTTGTTAACATAGTGTCCATGGCTGCCTCACCCTTCAACGCTTCCAAACAACCTTACTGAATCAGTAGGGCTTTCATCTTCAAGTGCCACAGACAAAAGTCGTTCACTCCAGTGAACTTTTCGATCTCATACTTTGTTGAAGGCATCTCCTCCATACTCACCACACCAATTTGTTGTGAATCAGATACCTTATAATAAAGTATAAACGGTTTCTTCGTTATCAAGAAACACACAAGGGTTAGGGTTAACAAAGAAAACAAGGTAAAACAACAAGGAACAACAAGGATTTGTTATAAACTATTATTCTTTCCTTTCTCTTAGAAACAAGATTACAAGTATAAAAGAATAACAAATAACCTATATCTCTTGTAATTGGGATTTTATCTTCCTATTTTTTCTTATTCCAAGATTGAGAAACTAGCATCCTATTTATAAGAAAAATAACATACTAACCTAATGGGCTTTTTAACAATTACCCATTACAGGCTAACTTAGGGTACAAGTTAACTTAAACACTTGGGCTTACAAGCAAGACCCAATTCAATATGCTAACAACCTAGCAATATTGACTAATGCATGTTAGAACAAACTTCGACTACAACACGCATTATCTTCGACAGTAGCATGCGAACAGACTTCGACCTCATGCTTAATTTCTGTCGAACCAGAAGCTACTCTTCGACCATACTAGAGTTTGATCCAACATCTCACAGTCATTTCTATCTTATCATGTCTAGTCTTACCATAAATCTAATGCAACATCCTCATTTATGCTATAATTACTTTATTCTTATGTTAATTCTTAACCGCCTAACATTTTCTCCTATACAATATCACATGCATTATTGCATTCTGCTAAAATTTTCTCTTTATCTTGAGTGGTACATTTGGGTCACATAAAATCTATAAGACCTTTCTCCATTTCAACCACCCAACTTGAATTTGATAGTTGACATGCCTTTTTTGTTCCACATCATTTTGTATTACGGACAATGATATTTAAAGTGTTTGACTTGTGGGATGATATGGTATCCTACTTTCATTTATATGTTAGAAAAACTTCTTTTTTTTGCTTAACTTGCATTCCATATACTTCGTCTTACTTCTGCTTAGGCGAAAGCCATACATTTTTAAGTTTCATCTCCAAGTGTCTAATTAACATCCCTTTAAATCCTCATTCAACTATCCACGTAGGATTATATAATTTGTAATGAATAAATCGTTTGTCTCTCCACCCTAAGTCCACACACTAGTCGATACTCTTTAATAGCTCGAATATATCTAATCCTAACTTCTGTTTTCTCTAGGAATTTCTAAAATCTCTCTAGGCACTATATCTGATACTCCATCTGATATTGCTCCATCACATGTCGTAGTAGATAGATCGCCTTCATGGTCGACCTATTAGGCATAAAACCAAATTGATTCTCTACGACTTGAATCTCTTTTCATAGTTTCTACTCAATTAATTTTTCATGATATAAATCATAATAGATATCAGGTCGGCCTCCCAAACATAATATATTCACTAACTAAATAAATTAATTTAAGGGTTGGCTTACTGGTGGAAGCTTGGGTCTTGAGAGTATGCTCCTCTCAAGATCTTCGAATCCTATTAGGTGCAATCAATTCTTATGTTGGGTCAGTCCATACAACGATTTGTTATAGTTTTAAACGGAATCCCGCTAGTGGACGGTGAAATGTGTCCTTTTAAATTAGTTGGTCGCAAGGTCGTATTAGGAAGATCCTAAAGTCTCACATTGGTTGGAGATAGAGCATTGAAATAGTTTATATAGAGTGGCACCCCTCACCTTACCAACCGGTTTTGTAAGGTTGTGTTAGGCCAAACTCTAATATGGTATCAGAGCCTATCGGTCGGACATTGGGCAGCCCACCGTTTAAATCCATGCACCAAGCCCAAAAAGAGTGCTGGGCGTGAGGGGGTGTATTAGAAAGATCCTAAAGTCACACATTGGTTGGAGATAGAGCATTGAAATAGTTTATATAGAGTGACACCTGTAACACCCTTCTAAACCCCGCGGATAATATATGAATAATCAGATTAAATTTCCATGCATTTACAAAAGGGCATTACACATAACTTTCAAAATATCAAAACCACCTGTCATGCTCATTACTATTTTAATATAAAATTATGCTTTACAAAACTTCACTTTGCATGTAGCAGCGGATTCAATTATACCACAATTTTCATAAAAGAAACATGTGTTTTTATCACATAAAACAACATCACTTAGGCACTAAGGCCAACATCATAATATTCCAATGGATATAAACGCGTTTATAGAGTACATAATGTATATCTTAAACACAACCCAAGCAATCCCAGTGTTACATGACCAGAGCATGACTCGACCCAACATAATTAAATCACTAAATGGCTACACCAAAAGCGACCTCGTAACTACGAGCAATACTACTCCTTGATACCTGCACGATGTCACGTAGGGCATCATTCCAGCAGAAGGGTGAGAAATATTATCATAATAACAATGCATATAATTATATATACACAAATACACAAGCACAAAATACATATATTCCACATTTTCTCACCACAATTCATTATAACTCATCATGTACAATACAACATATATATAATCAAATATGGATAATCACCAAGCATATTCATCATGCACGTATCCATAAATCTCAACATTCCACATGAACATACACATATTATGTTTACTCACTAATTCACAATTACACATTCACAATTCTCAAATCAACAATTCATGTTCATAAGCATACTTTCATACAATGATCACATATTCATAACTCTCAATTACACAAGTAATGCACATACGCGTATTCCACCATTCTCACCATACTTCATCATAACTCATCATATACTTCACAAAGCATATATATATAATCAAATATGGATAATAACCAAGCATATCCATAGTTCACAATTACACAAGTCATGTACATACACCTATGCATAACTTCATACAACAATCATATATTCATTCCATGAGACTCAATGCAACTCATGCCATGTGGTACCAACACTTGTTATCGTTTTTCGGTTTTTACACTTAAACCGGGTCCACCCTTCTAGACCGATAACAACAAAAGCCCGTTCCCTAAGCTTTCAAACCCACCCTTCTAGGTTTGGGACAAGCCACTAGTCTCCACGAAACTAGCAAACATTGCCTCTTAACTAAATGATGAATATGCAATCAACAACAAAATGCACTTAAGACCGATCACACGTCTTAATCCCATGCATTCACATAATTCCTCCCTTCAAGAATTAAACAAGATTGCACATACAACATATCATATAATCAAGTATTCATACTTTTCATCAACATATTTGTCAGACAATGCACGCATATCTTACAATATGCTCCCATGCATTAATTCACAATAATCGGATACAACAAATATGCATTCATAATTCAACCTCATTACCTTTTCAAACAATGCACACATATTCACAATATGTTCTCATGCATTCACAATATCGCATACAATCAATATGCATTTACACTTCAATATCATTACCACATTTATCAAGCAATGCACACATATTCACAATATGTTCTCATGCATTCTTCACATACAAACAATATGCATATATTTGTCAAAAGACTATATTTCATAATCGATTCCACCATCTAGGATTCACGTCGTACGGCTACCCACAGCATATCATATCACAACATGCACAAGCTATACGTTATATAACAAAAGTATTCTGCACAATAACACATCAATCACACACATTCACGACGGTAAAAATCAACACAACAATATGTTTTCAATTTTCTGCTATAATTGAACTAGGTACAGGCCTCAAAGCCATTTTTTCTAGAAAGACAAACTCGTTAACTTACCAACGCTTTGAACGGGGGTCAAAACCGACTTACGGTTCAAGAGTTATGAATTTTCGAAGTTTTCCGAAAAACCAGAATTTTGCCTAAACACGGCTACGGGATTTTGCATTTTTGCCCGAAAATCTTACCGATTCAATTCTTTTTTTCGAAACAAACACATACTCATACTCACCTAACATATAGCAGTGAATTAGAACCATTAAACACGATTTCTACGACGTCCGATTTTCACTCAAATCTCATACCCTCAATTATCCAAAAATGTCAAAATCACAAACTCAACCAAATTCAATCAAACGAAATCCAATAATCACGGATAAACATTACCCGACTAAACTATGCAATTTATTTTAAATTCTAACCGTTCAAAACTCGATTCTACCGATTAAACCATTTATGCCCTAGAAATGAAAAATAGAGAAAACTACCAACAAATCCAACACAACTCATACATAATCATACACATTGATCAAATAATAATGTTTCTCACCCTTACCTTGATTGGATTGAAGCTTAAAGTTGATTCTTGATGATTTCTCCAAGTTTCCCTCTTCTCTTCTCTTTTCTCCTCTTTCTCTATTCTTTCTCTCCTTTTCTTTCTTTCTTTCTCTTATGTTTCTATCTCTTTTCTTTTCTCTCCAATTTCCCTTATATATCCTTTTATTTTCTTTCCATCATAATTCTTCTCTCAAAAATATCTATCAATTCATTTCTCACAAAATATCTCATTTTATCATTAATTAGAGAATATCTAATAAATCCACATTATTCTACCAAGTAGAATAAATTAATTAAATCCATTAACTCATTTAAATAAATCCAATAATTTATTTAAATCAGATAAATCACATAAACCAATTAATTAGCACAATTAATCACTTATTGAAAAATTGGCTTTAGGAATTTTCGTCCTCGAAAATGTTACCTGATTCAAATAACTCTGGATACGACTGTCGCATCCTAATCTCCCAACTACCTCCACCAAAGGAATCTCTATACCTCGAAGTTGCTTCTCGTTCATCAACCTGAACTGGCAATGTCTCAACAATCAAATCCTCTCTCACTCGTACACTATCCATCTGAATCAATGCACTTCCTCAACTTAGACACATGAACACATCATGCAATTCCCACAAGCGACCGCGGTAAAACAATCTAACATGCTATTTTCTCCATGCTTCCGCTGCGCCACTCTGATACAGATCAACAAAACACAGTGGGTGCTTCCGAGACCTCAAGCTCGACCGACACCAGTTACTATTGTAACTCTCGAAACACGTCTTTTCTTGGGTTCTTTTAATCTTTCTAGTCGTCTCTTGCACAATCTCAAGTCCGAGTACAACACTCTCGCCTGACACACATCAACACAAAGGATTCCTACACCTCTTACCGTACAAAGCCTCATACAATATCATTCCGATACTAGAATGATCATTGTCATTGTAGGTAATTCAAGCAACGATAATTAACTATCCCACGATCCACCTTGATCCAACACACAAGCTCTCCACAAATCCCCTACATACTAGATAGTTCTCTTTATCTGTCCATTCCGTCCACGGATGCTAGACAGAGTTCAAATTCAACATGACACCCAAAGCGTCTACAACTTTCTCAAAATCTCAACGAAAATTCAGATTCCCATCTGACACAATATTCGACGGTAACCCATACTACCTCGCAACTTCCTCACTATACCTCTTAGCTAGCTTCAGCATAGAATGATTCATCCTCATTAGTAAGAAATGAGTTAATCTTGCCAATCCATTCATAATCACCCAAGTCGAATCATATCCCTTCACATTTCTTCGGAAAACCCGACACAAAATCCATAGGAATACTATCCCATACCATTTAGAAATATTCAATAGTTGTATCAGGTCCAACAACCTCTGATGTTCACACTTCGACTTCCGATAAGTCAAAACAACACATACCACTTCAACCACTTCTCTCTCCATCTATCTCAATGTTCTTCTTCCAGAGTACTCTTATCCAACTCACACTATTTGGAACACACACTCCATCACGACATCTCATGGTACCATTCTCATCAATCCGAAAATCAGCTCTTCGACTTTAATTCATTAAATTCAATCAATCTATTAACTCAAATTAGAACTTCGACTTCTTCGAATCTTATCAAGAATACCTATAGTCAGTCTCAAGATACAAAGCTCAACTCCCTAAGATATTTTCTTCACAGACCAAACTCATATCCCGAATTTGCTTCATCAGTTCTAACTCATTACCATCATCATTGGTATATACAGAAATTTCCAATTCGATACCTCTGCTACCACTTGGTCTCACTCGAATGGTAATTCAACCCAAAACCATACTCCTTCAGAAGTCCCTATTTATTTCCTCTGCACCATATTCAACTCTTTTTCAAATCAACAAATACCTTAAGTTCTTAAGATCACCAACCATCTCAAATCTCAACTAAACAATCGAGGCTTCCAAACTCCGGCACAAACATGCAACAACAACCAACTCTAATTACTTGTCAGATAATTCCCTTATGTACTTTAAGTTGCCTTAAAGCATAACCAAAACTCGATGATGTTGTACTTAACATATCCCCCAATCATATCAACCAAACATCACAAAACACAACAATTTGTTCTGTCGGATTCGGCAAAACCAATACACGAGCTGTTGACAGCTTTCCTAACAATTCCTTAAACTTTCTTCACAGTAGAATATTACTACTTCTTCTCCAACACTGATAACTCAAGTTCCCGATGCTCAACATGATCCTCTATACTCTTCGAGTATATCCAAATATCATCGGTTACCCAACCATTGACTCACTCAATTAAGTATGGAGAATCCTATGCCAAACGAACACTCAATTTGTGAGTCATGGCGGAAATACAAACCACACTTACTACAACAACCAAACATATTCCATCAATAAATAATTAATTCCATGTCACTACTTCACCGTCACATAAAGCATTGTTTCCCGCGCTTCTAATCTTGCGTCATTCCGAGTTACGGTCCTCCCGTTACGACAAAAATACGAAAACAACATTTCCACGCTTAGAAGGCCATTCAACACATCTTCAACTCTTGAAATGTTTAAAGGTCTAATTATACCAATATAGTATCCCACACCTTACTTCCTTTAATAATCACCAGAAGTCACTATCCACCCTTTATATACTTGACTTCACAATCTGTTGCCACAACACACACACCAGACACAAGTCTCAAAACTACTCAATCAGTTTAATTCCTTGACTATCCAAATAGACATACAATATAGAGCTCTTAATATCGGACCAGTTCCCGTAACTAAGTCAATCCCAACTCCACTTCACGTCCTGGCTGTATATCACTATCTTGTCAGAATAACTTCCAGACAACCATAATTAATCGGCAAACCGCCAACTTCCCACTTTCGTTAACACTCAAAATTTCCATCAAAATGAAACATCTCATCACTGTCCTGCGCCGACTCATCAAAACAATTTTTCAGCACTTGGCTTAACTCCAAACAATTCATTGCTCACGCCATCTAAGCTTGCAAGACACGTCTATCCCATCCAACACAATCCCAACTACTATCAACAAGAGATTAAGGGTGATTAGTTCCTCAATTTATCGATAGACAGCCGAAAATCATGATGGGGTATAAACCATCTTCACCAAACTATAAGAGCGTTTAACCACACACTGATCAGCTACAACTCCGCACTTGCAGTATCCTGGAGAAGCACAAGTTTCTCCCCCACTTAGATCATTCCCACTTCTGTAGACAAAGGTTAGACAACAAACATGTATCGACAGTGTTTTCACATACATGTCGCATACAAGGGAACAACCAACATTAGACAACTTGGCCGGCCGGACCGACCTGCTCTGATACCACTAATGTAACACCCTTCTAAACCCCACGGATAATATATGAATAATCAGATTAAATTTCCATGCATTTACAAAAGGGCATTACACATAACTTTCAAAATATCAAAACCACCTGTCATGCTCATTACTATTTTAATATAAAATTATGCTTTACAAAACTTCACTTTGCATGTAGCAGCGGATTCAATTATACCACAATTTTCATAAAAGAAACATGTGTTTTTATCACATAAAACAACATCACTTAGGCACTAAGGCCAACATCATAATATTTCAATGGATATAAACGCGTTTATAGAGTACATAATGTATATCTTAAACACAACCCAAGCAATCCCAGTGTTACATGACCAGAGCATGACTCGACCCAACATAATTAAATCACTAAACGGCTACACCAAAAGCGACCTCGTAACTACGAGCAATACTACTCCTTGATACCTGCACGATGTCATGTAGGACATCATTCCAGCAGAAGGGTGAGAAATATTATCATAATAACAATGCATATAATTATATATACACAAATACACAAGCACAAAATACATATATTCCACATTTTCTCACCACAATTCATTATAACTCATCATGTACAATACAACATATATATAATCAAATATGGATAATCACCAAGCATATTCATCATGCACGTATCCATAAATCTCAACATTCCACATGAACATACACATATTATGTTTACTCACTAATTCACAATTACACATTCACAATTCTCAAATCAACAATTCATGTTCATAAGCATACTTTCATACAATGATCACATATTCATAACTCTCAATTACACAAGTAATGCACATACGCGTATTCCACCATTCTCACCATACTTCATCATAACTCATCATATACTTCACAAAGCATATATATATAATCAAATATGGATAATCACCAAGCATATCCATAGTTCACAATTACACAAGTCATGTACATACACCTATGCATAACTTCATACAACAATCATATATTCATTCCATTAGACTCAATGCAACTCAATGCAACTCATGCTATGTGGTACCAACACTTGTTATCATTTTTCGGTTTTTACACTTAAACCGGGTCCACCCTTCTAGACCGATAACAACAAAAGCCCGTTCCCTAAGCTTTCAAACCCACCCTTCTAGGTTTGGGACAAGCCACTAGTCTCCACGAAACTAGCAAACATTGTCTCTTAACTAAATGATGCATATGCAATCAACAACAAAATGCACTTAAGACCGATCACACGTCTTAATCCCATGCATTCACATAATTCCTCCCTTCAAGAATTAAACAAGATTGCACATACAACATATCATATAATCAAGTATTCATACTTTTCATCAACATATTTGTCAGACAATGCACGCATATCTTACAATATGCTCCCATGCATTAATTCACAATAATCGGATACAACAAATATGCATTCATAATTCAACCTCATTACCTTTTCAAACAATGCACACATATTCACAATATGTTCTCATGCATTCACAATATCGCATACAATCAATATGCATTTACACTTCAATATCATTACCACATTTATCAAGCAATGCACACATATTCACAATATGTTCTCATGCATTCTTCACATACAAACAATATGCATATATTTGTCAAAAGACTATATTTCATAATCGATTTCACCATCTAGGATTCACGCCATACGGCTACCCACAACATATCATATCATAACATGCACAAGTTATACGTTATATAACAAAAGTTTTCTGCACAATAACACATCAATCACACACATTCGCGACGGTAAAAATCAACACAACAATATGTTTTCAATTTTCTGTTATAATTGAACTAGGTACAGGCCTCAAAGCCATTTTTTCTAGAAAGACAATCTCGTTAACTTACCAACGCTTCGAACGGGGGTCAAAACCGACTTACGGTTCAAGAGTTATGAATTTTCGAAGTTTTCCGAAAAACCAGAATTTTGCCTAAACACGGCTACGAGATTTTGCATTTTCGCTCGAAAATCCGACCGATTCAATTCTTTTTTTCGAAACAAACACATACTCATACTCACCTAACATATAGTAGTGAATTAGAACCTTTAAACACGATTTCTACGACGTCCGATTTTCACTCAAATCTCAAACCCTCAATTATCCAAAAATGTCAAAACTCACAAACTCAACCAAATTCAATCAAACGAAATCCAATAATCACGGATAAACATTACCCGACTAAACTATGCAATTTATTTTAAATTCTAACCGTTCAAAACTCGATTCTACCGATTAAACCATTTATGCCCTAGAAATGGAAAATAGAGAAAACTACCAACAAATCGAACACAACTCATACATAATCATACACATTGATCAAATAATAATGTTTCTCACCCTTACCTTGATTGGATTGAAGCTTGAAGTTGATTCTTGATGATTTCTCCAAGTTTCCCTCTTCTCTTCTCTTTTCTCCTCTTTCTCTATTCTTTCTCTCCTTTTCTTTCTTTCTTTCTCTTATGTTTCTATCTCTTTTCTTTTCTCTCCAATTTCCCTTATATATCCTTTTATTTTCTTTCCATCATAATTCTTCTCTCAAAAATATCTATCAATTCATTTCTCACAAAATATCTCATTTTATCGTTAATTAGAGAATATCTAATAAATCCACATTATTCTACCAAGTAGAATAAATTAATTAAATCCATTAACTCATTTAAATAAATCCAATAATTTATTTAAATCAGATAAATCACATAAACCAATTAATTAACACAATTAATCACTTATTGAAAAATTGGGCTGTTATAACACCCCTCACCTTACCAACCGGTTTTGTAAGATTGTATTAGGGCAAACTCTAATAAGTCGGATATCAAAATTTAAAAAAAAACATTTAAAATGATTTTACACAACTTTAAATTTAATTTATAATTTCTTTTTATAAAAAAAATAAAGCACATTTAATTAAAATAAAAGATTCAATACAAATAATAATATTTTTCTTGAAAACAATACAAAGAGTAATATGATAAAATAATTATTTTTGCCTTTTATTATCCGGATAACTCATTGAGAATGGAATTGTCTGTTTTTCTTTATAAGAGAATGTTTGGGAATTTTGATCACTTAAATTTTACTCTAGAATCAAAATCTTGTCTTATTCAATTTAATAAGTACAAAAAAAAATCTCAATTTCAGCCGGCTTCATATAATTCTTTACAAATGGCAATGCCGTTTCTTGTTTTATCCAATGTCCATTGTGTTACTTCTTTTCCATACATAAAATCAAAAGAATTGCATAATGAAACTTTATTTAGATCATACAAATTATTGGAAACCTTAGAGACAAACATGTCACATGAAATTACCGAGGAGACAGAAGAAGAGTCTCAATGGTTTATCAACACAAAATATCAGAAGGAAAAGATCATGAAGATTATACAAAACCAAAAGTCTCTATATTCATCATCAACAACAACATCATCATCATTATCTTTATCATCTTCAATTGCAACTTCTTTTTCTTACTCTAAATCTAGTAGTTTGTTGGAGTTGATGAAAGGTGGAAGCACTTCTATGAGAAGATTATTTGACATGGAGCATACAAGTTTGTCAAATCATTTTGATTATTATAGTGGCTCACCTATTATTAAGCCTATTTCTTTGTGGGATAGTGATTCGGATAGAGAATTTCATGACCCTTGGGCCTTGTTCAAGAAGATTGGATCCACAAATGGTTATGGTATTGATAGAGAAAGTGAGTTAGCTTCAAAGGGTACTCACATGGATGAAGATTTTGGATCTCACAATAGAAATGATAAAAAGGGGAAGCATAAATTGTCTAGGAAGAAATCTTTTAGAAGATTACCAAGATTTAGTTTGTGGAGATGTGGAAGATTCAAATTTCATTTGAGATTAAGACGATTCAAATTTCGAATTTGGGATAGAAAACTCAAATAGAGGAAGTCTTTTTATTGATGTTGAAATTTGATTTTGAACATGATTGAAATCAATGTTAAGAAAAAGATCACACCCGATCTGAATTTCAACATCAAGATTTTTGATGCCCTTGCCTTCGATTAGAATTGTTTGCAATATCAAAGAACCCGATGCAATCTTTGATCGACTGGTGAAGACTTAAGATATGAGAATTCGCAAAGTCTCATATTCGAATCTCATTAGATACTAACAACTTTTGTATTGATCACTCCATACACGTCTCTATCTTTAAATGGATTTCGTTAGTAGACGGTGTAATCGATTCCCTCAAATTACTCAATCATATGATCAGATATTGAATTTTAGAGAAAAACAAAGTCAGCATTTGTTGCATTTGATTGCTATTGTCCACAATATCAAAGATTTTGATGCGACTAAGATTTAAAATCCTAATCAAAATCATTGGAACCATCAACAAAAAAAATTGTGTTAAAAGAGAATTCCTTTCAAACTTGCAAAGCTAGCTTTTACACCACACAAGTTTTCCTATACATTAGAGAAAAACTATTACAAACGACTCAATGATTTGATAGAAGTCTTGCTATAACACTTCCTTCTTCAATAACCAAACCACTACTTTGCTTATTCCATAGATGAAGACCATAAGTTTCACCACTAAGTTGATTCAATTTGGCTTCGACCCATTTTTCTTCAACTCTACTACTACCCTTCCTAAAGAAACCACCTATCTTATTCCAATCAGCTGGATAAAAGGCCATAGGTGGCAAAATGGTAAAATTCAAACCATGTCTTTTCCCAAGTTTTTCAACAACTCTAGAAACAAGGTAAGGACCATTATGCCCCCATTTGTTTCCATCAAAAGTCAAAGCAAATTCATCAATAAACCTTAGAAGAAGTGGATGATTCTTATCAAAAATAAGAACAGCATTGTTCAATCTTGTCCAATGTTTAAACCCTAAATCCATGCTTTGTGCTCCAATACAATTCCTCAAACCATTTAAAGGCTTCAATAGTATAAAATCCATGTCTAAATAGACACCACCATATTTATACAAAGCAGCTAGTCTTATCAAGTTAGATAGATTTTGAGACAAAGGAATCTCACCAGGATCTTTTTTCCCTTTCCTTAACTCATGAAACCAAGATTCAGCTAGAGTACCTTTGACCAAAAAGGACAAGTTTGGTGTTATAGCTTGGACTTTGAACCCTTTATCAATGAATGGTTTGAGAATTTTGTAGCCATGGATTGAGTCCAAAGTTCTTGATAGAATTGTTAAGCAAGCTTGAGGTTGAACCTTGAAGAGACTTTCTATAGCCAAAAACTCTCTTCCTCCAAATGAACTTGAAGGTGAAATCCATGTCATGAAGAATTGTGTGTCACATGAGTTCTTTTTGAGAAATTGTTGGATTCTAGCATGGAATTGTTTTGCCAATTTATCCGACTTTAGAATCTTGAACTCTTGGAGATTCTCTTTAAACCATACAATTCTTTGTTCTTTGTTGAGATTTAATGGAGCTACTAGCACTCTTCGATTTGCATAATCATCAACTTCTTCATCTTTCTTCTCTTGGATGGAATGTGATAAGGGTTTGTGATTATGATCATCAAGAGTACTAAGAGTTGACCTTTGACTTTGAGCTTGTAACATGATATGAAGTTCTTTATTTGTGGCATGGAGTTTAAGAGAATCATGGTAGATAAAATGATCACCTTGAATGAGAAAAAATATGGTAGATAATGTGATTAGAGAAAAGACAGAAAAAATCTTGGTATAGTGTTTGAACATTCTAGTAGAGTTTGAAGTTGTTCTATCTGTGATGAGAGATTTAGTGGGAAAGGGATTGTGTATAATAGACATAGGATTAGGTTTGACTTTCATGTTGGTGATGTTTTTTGAGGAAATTCTTGTATGCTGTCTTTGTTTGAAGCTTTCAAAATTGAGTGAATGTTATGTTTTTCGACCATAGGAAAGCCGCCAGTGACATACACACATGTCTTAGTAACATACTACATTATTTTATACATTTGATTATTATTATAAGGAAAAAAACTAATTTTTAAATTCATTAAATGATTGGTATATTTATTTTAATATATAAATCAAATATATTAATTATTTAAGAAATAAAATAAATAGATTTTTATTTATAGTATAAACTGAAATACTACTATTTAATTATTACTATTTTTATTTAGTGACCACCGATGTATTTAGTCTATTCATAACGATTTCAGTTTGATTTTCAACAAATTTTAATAGATAGTCAATTTGACTTATTTTCTTCTAAAAATGTAGAACTGAATATGGTACATTGTTATTATAAGAAAATCTTTTATTTTTGATTAGATTTATTAAGCAACTAAAATATTTAATATTTAAATTAAATATACTAATTATTTAATAAATTTTAATTTTTTATAATAGAAATTAGATGTAGAATTAATTTTTTAAAAAGTCAATATCCACCCATTCTACCGTTCGTTTGTGGGACTTGCACTTTATTTGAAGCTAAAATAAAGAATTCTTTTTCTCATTTTTAGGGTTGTTCTCCCGCCAACATAAAAAGTCTCAATTGTCTCTAGCGTTTAAGGGTGGATCTTCGGACGCATTTTTTTCACACACTCCTCTATGCAAATTGATGAGAAATTCTTATTTTGTCAAAATTTAATATGGAGATACATCTCTGTAAGTATAAAAGGTGAGTCTGGAGATGCATCTTCGTAAACAGTATTAATTAAAAATTCAGTGGGTGGTACGGAGATGCATTTCTGAACGCGGTTAATACATTAACATGTGCTAGAACCTTTCATCTACCTCCTTCATTTTCTAAAAATTTATCAACCTAAAGAAAACATATTGATGTTATTCCTTAGCCATTAAAGCTTCTTATTCAATCAAGCTTCTCACTACATTCTACTTCATTTGCTACAAAGCTTCTCACTTCATTCAAGCTTCTCATCCACAACTTAGATTTGATAAATTTTTCAAAAATCATTCCTCTTTTGTGTTTTAAATTATGTTTTAGGAAACATAACATGTTTAAGCTACATTAGATAGCGTGCAATCGAAATACGTATAACCTAAATGGACATGAATTGAAAGTTGTTTGGAGTTTAGGGCATCAATGTCGTTTATGTCATTTAAGCAAAATCACAGCTTTGTCCAAAGATGCCTCTCCGCATTCTTTCTAAACTATTTTTGAAGATGTGTCGCCAAATTTTAACCTTTCTGAACTATCTAGTTTTAACACGAGTGCAATGGCTGAAAATAACCTTGGCATAATTACGCTCAGTCGTGTGTCCCAAACTACTTATGTACAATGTGAGAGGGCTGCTTGTAACACCTCATTTAAAATATTTAGTCATTGCGTGTTTTTTGTGATTTTATTGACTTAATCAAGGGTATATGGTTAAGGGTGAGAGAGGGGAATTAAACTTAATTGAGTAATATAAATAAAACTTTAAAATAATATGATAATGATAATTAATTAATAAGGAATGAGATATATTATTATTATTATTATTATTGTTATTACTATTATTATTAGTAATATTATTATTAGGAGTTAATTAAGTGAGGTAAAAATAAAATTAGAGAGAGATTAGCAGAGTTTTGGGAAATAACTGCTAGAACGTGAAAGAGGAAGTGAAGGAGAGGTAGGGCAAGAAGAACTAAGGTTTCCATCATTGTTGAAGGGATAAAGCTCATAATTCAGATAAGAGGGAAAAATGGGTTTTGTAAAGGGATATGAACATGAGAGGGTAGTTAAGGTTCATTTCCCTCTTAGGATTTTATGCATACTCTTTCTCCTTCTTGTTTTGATTTTCGTATCTGAATGATTACTGTTTCGATTCATGTTCTGTGTACTGATTTTGATGTGAAAATTTGTGTAAATTGTATGTTGTTGTTGTGTTCATCATAAACCCAGATCTGTAAATTTATGGGTTTTTGGGGATGACGAGATATGAGTTTTAGTTGTGAAAAACTTGATTAGAAGGATAGTTTAATGAATTAGAATGAAACTATTAAGATTAAAATGGTATAGATACTGTTTTGGGTCTGAAATAGGGGCTTGAAGGTGCACTGATACAAATTTCTCTGTGTAGGCTGGGCAATACACGTAAGACACAATGCATTACGCGTATGAGGGGACCTTCTTAGGACGTTATGCGTATGGTACGCACCCATTCCTAGAGTCGGCACGACCCTCTGCCAATACGCGTAAGAGGAAGCAGGCCATACACGTATGAGCTAGCCATTGCGCGTATGGGAAGTTTTAAGAGGGAAACCCTCTCTGGACATACGCGTAAGGCCCAAGGCAATACGCATATGGATGGCCTGGGAAGATGAGCCCTACGCGTATAATATGCAGGCCTCGGGCGTAGAGAGATGGACATAGCTGTGGTGAAAATTTCTCGTTTTCGCGATTTCTGTCCCGATTTCACGTGTAATGCAATTTCTCTTGATCCGTGAGACTAAGATGGTATAATGAAACACAGGGGGAAACATTAACGACATTAAATGGGATAAAATATAGGATTTTCACATGATGGTCTGTATGAGACGTGTTTGATGATTGTGTGCCAAGATTTGTCGCATGTGGACAATCTTGGACTGTGGTGGTAATTCCGGAGGGAATTACGGTGAATATGTGGCTCATGTGTGATCATTGAGGATCGTGGCTTATGCATGAGTTATTATTATTATTGTGCATAATTTTGTGTCATGTATTCATGTCATATTATATGGAGATGAGTTAGGTGGGAATCCATGACGGGTGCCTAGTCTCGTCCGGACTCCATGTAGGAGACCTGTGGAGGTAAGTTGTAGTTCATAGGAACATATATGACTTATCCGGATTCCGACGGGAATTGGGTTCTAGGGTGAACTGTATGTGATTGTGATGGTACCATATGCATTGTGTCGTGTCAGTTGAGTCGCATTGCATATTTATATGATTAAATATTGGATGAATATGCCGAGTATTAGTGTGGTACTTGTATGTGCATTGTGATTGTATGATTGATGTGATTTGTGTGATAACTACACATTAGCATGCGATTTTCACCGCATATTATTGAATGTAGTTCTCACTCCTTTTTTGTTTGTTGTGTTTGTGCTCTTTGAGGAGTACAGATAATCAGGTACCTGAGTAATGCTTGGAGCATGTGTTGCTATTTGACCGAGTCTTAGGAGTTGCTCTGATACGTAACACGGGAAGGATGGGTATTTTGTATTTTCTTTATATTATTTAACATTATATTTTTTACGTATCTGGTTTTGATTAATGTTGTTGAACCACGTATTATGTGGAGATTTGATGTAATTAGAGTTTTAATGTTAAACCATTTGAATTAATTCTATTATTTAATCAAATTATTTGTTTTTATTAATGAATAAGATATGAAGTGATTTGATACTTTATGTTGATGTTTGATGATGTGGCATCCTATGTGTGTAACTCTGATTAATTTCTGTATTTATTTTTTGCATTTTTAATTGTCATACGAATGGGTAGAGGAGGGTGTTACAGTTGGTATCAGAGCAAGTCGGTCCGTCCGACCAGCGTAGTAGTAGAGTCTGACTATAGAGTGTATATAGTCGTGTATTTCTTCTTGTTAGAACACAGATTGGCGTTTAATATATCTCATAGTTTTGATGATAACATTAATGAAATTTTGTATAGAGAGTTTATATACTCTAATTTTGTTCAAGTGTTTATTTGTTTCAATCAAAATTAACATTATTCTGGAAGCAAGAACGCCTCTGAACATTAAAGAACGAGAAAGCTCTGAGCATCAGAAGAAACTCATCAGAAGACTCTGATCTGCTACAATGACTCTGAGCGAAGCTAAGAAGAACTTGAGTGAAGAACATACGTAACGCTTCAGAAGACTCTGGATGTATTCAACGCTGCAAGTACAGAAGTTCTGATAAGCAAGTAGGCTTTGATAAAGAATCTCACGCTTAAAGCACTTGGCTGCAAACTCTGATAGAGAAACTCTGTTTGAGTTAGCTCTGACCTGAACAAATAGGAACTTCATCAGAAGTTCTGATGCAAGACGTACCAAAGTTGTTGAAGAAGATGTTGTTCAAATAAAGATTTGTTGGCATATTCTTTGGCATTATCCTAAACGGCTCTTTCCTTATTTGTGCTTGACACAAGATTTTAGACAAAAAGGATTTGTCTGAACATTCCTCTTCTGAGAAAGGAAAAGTCAATAGAAGACAAAAAGAACAGAATGCACAGATTGCACAGTCTTTGAGAAAAGGTTTTCAAAGTACTATAAAAGCAAGTGTGAGCATCACTTCAAAAGTACTATTGAAAAATCTCTTGACAAACAAATCATTCAAAGAACTCATTCTTCAAGATAGAATAGTCTTATTCGTTCTTTAACTTGTGTAAAAATCACTGTTGTGATATAGCTTTTTAGAAGCACATCTTAAACACAAATTGTTAGTTTATCTTTGTAAAAGATTTCCTTTAGAAGACCAAGTTTTGGTCAGAATTTCTTGAGAAGACTAAGACAGTTGTCTTAGTGGTTTACACTGTAATCAAGTTTGATATAGTGGATTAAGTCCTTGTTGAGAAAGGCAAATCACCTTGATAGGGTGGACTGGATTAGTTTGAGTTCAAACGAACCAGGATAAAAATACTGTGTTATTTTTCTATCATCTAAATCATTTTAAAACCCTTATTCAACCCCCCTTCTAAGTGTTTTTCCTACCTTCACTTCTAACCTGTGTTTTCTTTGGTGTTGAGCAGTATGACTGGTAGGAATGATGTTGTGATTACTGCTGCGCTACAAGTTGTTGCACAGGCGGTGCAGAATACCACTCAAAATGTTAGGGATGTCTAGTTCTGCAATTTGGAAAAGTTCTAGAACAACAAGCCACCTAAGTTAGAAGGAAGGCACAAGCCGGGTGTGGCGCATAAGTGGCTGAAAGACATTGAGAAGGTATTCAGAGTCATGGGATGCACCGAGGCTCAGAAGGTGCAGTTTGGCACTCATATGTTGAATGAAGAAGCTGAAGATTGGTGAGATAATACCCGTCAGAGGTTGGAAGCTGCAAGTAGTCCCATCACTTGGACGGTGTTCAGGGAGGAGTTTCTGGAAAGGAAATTTCCAGAAGATGTCTGTGGCAAGAAAGAGATTGAATTCTTGAAATTGAAGCAGGGAAGTTCGACAGTTGCGGAATATGCAGCCAAGTTCGATGAACTAGTAAAGTATATCCTCATTACAATATTGATGCTGCTATGCGTTTGAAGTATATCAAGTTTGAGAATGGGTTGCGTCCCGAGATCAAATAAGGTATTGGTTATCAGATCAGATATTTTCCTGAGTTGGTGAACATGTTTCAAATTTATAATGAGGATAACAGGGCTCGGGTTGCTCACTACAAGGCCTTGAGTGACAAAAGGGGTAAGCAGAGACATGAGAGTACATCTTACAGTGCTCTGACCGATAAAGGGAAGCAGAAAGCTGTTGTTGGCAAGAAGCCAAGTGGGGAGGAAATTCTTCCAACCCTATCAAGTGTTTTAGATGTGGTTGCGCGGGTCACCATGATAATGAATGTCAGAATAAAGTGAAGAAATGTTTCAAATATGGAAAGCCAGGTCATGTTGTAAAAGATTGTAGGACCGATATACCTACCTGTTACAACTGTAGTGAACAAGGTCACATCAACACCCATTGTCAGAAGCAGAAGAAGTTGCAGACCGGTAGGAAGGTATTTGCATTGGTGTGGACTCAACCTACCAGTGAGGATCATTTGGTCAGAGGTACTTGTTACATTCATAAAAATCCTTTGATTGTTATCATTGATACGGGTGTGATCCACTCATTTATTTCTGTGGATTGTGTGAAGACACTAGGACTTGTGTTGTCTACCTTGAGTAAAGGGATGGCGATTGATACTCCATCTATTGGGTTGATCACCATGTCTTTAGTGTGCCTGAATTGTCCCGTGTGGATCTTTGGCAAAGATTTTGGAGTGGATTTGATTTGCTTACCACTCAGTGATTTGGATGTTATTTTAGGAATGAATTGGCTAGAGAGCAATTATGTTTACATGGACTGTTATAGGAAGAGGCTCTTATTTCTTACTCTAGAGGAGGAAGAGTTGGCTAATTTTATATCTACCAAGGAATTGAGAATCTTGTTGGAAGATGAAGGTAAAGTGTTTGCGGTGTTCGCCTCATTATCTGTTGAGAGCAAAACGTCGATTAATGAGTTACCTATAGTGAAAGAGTTTCCAGAAGTGTTTTCGGATGATATTTCAGAGTTTCCTCCGAAGCGAGAGGTGGAATTTGCAATTGATCTTGTTTCTGGTACCATGCCTATACCTATGGCATTATACAAAATGTCAGCATCTAAATTGGCAGAGTTGAAATTCAACTTGGAGAATTACTTTATAAGAAGTTTATTAGACCCAGTGTGTCGTCGTGGGGAGCTCTAGTGTTGTTGGTTAAGAAGAAGGAAGGTAGTATGAGATTATATATTGATTATCGCCAGTTGAATAAAGTGACCATCAAGAAAAAATATCTACTTCCAAGAATTGATGATCTAATGGATCAACTCGTGGGAGCTCGTATTTTTTGTAAAATTGATTTGAGGTCAGGATACCATTAGATTCGGGTGAAAGAGGATGATATTTAGAAAACGGATTTTAGGACTCGATATGGACATTACAAATATGCTATAATGTCGTTCGGAGTGTCCAATGCGCCGGGGGTATTCATGGAATACATGAATTGTAGCTTCCATGCCTACTTAAATCAGTTTGTTGTAGTTTTTATTAACGACATTTTAATTTACTCTAGGACGGAAAGAGATCATACAGAGCATCTGAGGATTGCATTGCAAGTGTTGAAAGATAACAAGTTATTTGCGAAACTTTCAAAATGTGAGTTCTGGCTGCATGAAGCGAGTTTTCTGGGACATGTTATTTCTGGTGATGGCATAGCAGTGGATCCATCCAAAGTGAGTGTTGTACTTCAGTGGGAACCTCTGAAATTAGTGACGGAGATTAGGAGTTTCTTGGGTTTGGCGGGTTATTACCGCAGGTTTATCAAAGGGTTTTCTAATTAGGCCCTTCCTTTGACTCAGTTGACTAGAAAAGGACGTACCTTTGTATGGGATATCTTGTGTGAAGAATTTTTTTTGGGAATTGAAGAAGAGATTGACTACAACTCTAGTATTGATTCTACCAAAGCCAGATGAACCTTTCGTGGTGTATTGCGATGCGTCTAAAATGGGGTTAGGCGGAGTATTGATGCAGAATGGTAAGGTTGTGGCTTATGCCTCACGATAATTGAGAGTACATGAGTGAAATTACCCTACTCATGATCTTGAGTTAGCTGCAGTGGTTTTTGTGTTGAAAGTTTGGAGACATTACTTATACGGGTCGAGGTTTAAAGTGTTCAGTGATCATAAAAGTTTGAAATATTTATTTGACCAAAAAGAATTGAATATGAGACAGAGAAGATGGTTGGAATTCTAGAAGGACTATGGTTTGAAATATTTACCCGACAGTAATGATTTTAGACTTTCATTGGCCAATAATGAAACGAAAAACTCAAGGGAGATAAAAATGGAATAAAATAAATGGAGAATTTTTTAAAAAAACAAGGTTAAAAAGCTAAAACTTTAATTAAGAAAATTTAAAGAATAAAAAATAGTGAAATATTTAAAAAAACTAATTGTTGGAAGTCTATAAAACAAAATTAACATAAAAAATGGGGGGTGCAACGAGTAAATGGGTGGTGAATAAGAAAAAACAAAATATGGAATCATATGGGCCTCAAAGCCCATCATCCACAATACAAACATGGTGCAAAAAAGAAGGTGAGGTGTATAAAAGTAACATGGGCCCAAGCCCATCCTCCATAAAACACGGTTAAGACCCAATCCCTTAAAACCAAATGATCAAGCAAACTGTTCAAAAATAATAAAATAAAAAACCACAACCTTCATAAAGGCTCAGTTGAAAAGACCAATAACAACATATTCCTCTTCTCTCAAAGTAACAGAATGAAAACAAATTAAGCCAACAACATCCATACGATTTGTTCAGAAGAGAAGGAGAACTTCATCATCGCGTGATAGCAAGGAGGCGAGTCCAAAGTAACACCAACCTTTTTCTGTTTTCCAAGTTTCAAATCAAATCCGTCCGATTCAGGTTTGTGTTTCTTTTTGTTTCGGTTTTGAGTTTCAGTTTGATTCCAGGTTTGTTCAAATTTGAGTCTGATTTAGATTATTCGATCTTCTTCTCCTCGTCTCTCTTCTGCTTTTGATTTATGGGTTTGATTCGTGTCTGAGTTTTGGAGTGGGTGAAAATGAGGAAGTTTGAACGAAAAGGGATGTTGAGAGGTTTGAAGGGTTTGATAAAGGATGTGGTTCAGGTTGAAATGAATGAAGGAAATTTATGCAGGGTTCACTTGGCTCGGAGGCTTGCCCAAATGAAGGAGATTTGGCTTGTATTTATAACTGAGAGTGGAATGAAATTAATGAGATTAAATTGGGATTTTGTTGTGACTTATTGTCTTTTTATGAATTGGTTGTCGCTCTGGAAAGTTTTTGCAGTGCGTATTTTGCGAACGAGGTCATTTTGACTGATATTTTGTGTGTTTGGAATATGCCTTCTGCAGGTTTTACACTTGGTCGCGATTGTATTGTGAGCGTTGAAAAATTGTGTGGGGTCAAGTTATTTTGCCAAGGTTATCACTGATGCACTTGTCTTTTGTGAATTGTTGTTTTTTCATTTTGTTCTGTTGTGCTTTATATTTGTGTGCACTGTTGCAGGACCGGGTTTGCAGATGGCGTGATGTGTGAGATTGGAAAAGTTTGGCAATGTTGTGGATGGCAAGGTCATTACGCAGGTGTTATGAGACTCATGATTTTATTCTGCAAAATTTAATTGTAGGATATTATGGTACAAGGTCTTTGAAGGTGAGAAAATACTTAGAAGGGGGGGGGGGGGGGTTGAATAAGTATATTGAAAAACTTATAACAATAAAAACTCAAAGATTTTTATCCTGGTTCGTTGAACTCAACTACTCCAGTCCACCCTATCAAGAGTGATTTGCCTTTCTCAACAAGGAGTTAATCCACTATTAAATCAACTGATTACAATAGCAAGCACTAAGAGCAACTGTTCTTAGTCTTCTTAAGAACTACTTATCCCAACTGGATCTTCTTAAGGATCTTTTACAATCAAATGTAAGAATAAAACAAGTGTATAAATGCTTCTAATTAAGCTATATCACAATTGTGATTTTACACTTAAGATTTAAGAACTTAGAAATAAATTCAGCAAGATAAAGATTTGTATGAGAGCTTGTAATGAATTTCTTTCAATGATTTCGTCAACTGAAGAAGAGAGATGGATTCTTGCTTTTATAGGCACAGAGGTCCAAGTAGTTTTCACGTTGAAGGCTGTGTACTGAAAAGGTCTGAGCCTTTTTGTCTTCACATCACATGACCTTTCCTAGAAGTAGAATGCACAGATAAATCCTTTTTGTCTGTGTTCTTGTGTCTACCATAAATGAAGAAAGAGTCGTTTGGCCATTCCAACAGACATAACTTTGAATTCTTCTTCAACAAGTTTCAGCAAATATCATCAGAGTCTTGAGCAGTCAGAGTCTTCTGATGTTCATTAGAGTTTGCTGAATCAGAACAATGCAGCAAGTGTGCTTTCAGTGTGTAATACTTCAGAGCAGAGTTTGGGATCAGATCCTCAGTATTTGCAGCGTAGTACTATCAGAGTCTTCTGAAATAAACTAAGCTTGAAACTCTTCATACAAAAGTCTTCAATGCTTCAGATGCTTTTGGATTCTGCTTCAGATTCTTCTGTAGACAGCGCTCAGAATCTTCTGTAGGCAGCGTTCAGATTTTTCAAAGAGATGCTTCTAACGCTTCAGAGCCTTGAATATTTTCATGTTCAGATCTAATTTGCTTCCAGAATAATATTCACTTTAATATCTGCAACACAAATTACTTGAACAAATTTTAAAGTATATAATTCTTTAATACAAAATTTCATAAGAGTTATCATCAAAACATAGAGATATTATTAAGAACCAATCTGTGTTCTAACAATCTCCCCCTTTTTGATGATGACAAAAACATAAGAAATTTTGTTCAATAAAAATATAATTATAACTCCCCCTGAGATAATGAATCTCCCTCTGAATTGAATACTTAGAAGAAATAGAAACTTCCCTTTTTGCATGAGTATTCTTTTCAGAATCAGAGCCTGATTGATCCAAAAATTAGATCTTGACTTTGGATGCATGTTTCAGAATCAGAGCCTGATAGGTTAGAACTTGATCTGGGGATCTCAGAGTTACTTTTAAAGAATTTGTCAGATTTTTCAAATGTTCTGAAATACTAAGAGTTCACGTTAGTTATAATTAGATATGTCTGAATTTCATTTAGGTAGAGTTTATTTGAATAGTCAGATCCATTTTCTCCCCCTTTTTTTTTGTCATAATCAAAAAGTAAAACTTTTAAAGACAAATAAAAGGAAATACAGAAAAGATATATTCATGTAGAGAAAACAGCAGAGTCATTCATCCATTCAGATAACAAACAGACACATCATCAGATAATAAATTCAAGTACATGTGCACAAACATCAGATACAGAAAAACATAAACTAGGTTTGCTTGGACAGAATCATCTTCAGAAGATGAGTGATCTCAGATGAAGATTCTTCTTTCTTTGTCATCCATTTAGCCATGTTCTCATTCTTCTGATCTTGTTTAGACATCCATTGTGCCATGTCTTCAGTCTTCTGGTCTTGCTTGGCCATCCATGACTTAATCTCAGATTGTCCAGCTTCCAATACTGCAATCTTATCTTCTAGATCTGGATTTTCTTTCTTGATCTCAGTAGATGGAGATGGAGCAGATTCTGAAGCAGGACCATAGTCAATTTCCATTGGAGATGCAGAGTCAGGAGCAACAGATCCAGAGGGATTTTCCACAATTGTCATAGCCAGTGGATTTTCTTCAGAAGCAGATTCAGTAAAACCTTCTATAGCAGATATCTCAGAAGATGAAGGAACATCTTCAAGAAGCAAAGGTGCAGATCTTTTCACATTCCACATCATGCTTCTGGCAGTCTCAGCAAATCTTAGCTTCGCATCATCAGAACATACATTCTTCAGATTTGAGGCAACAATATTGAATCTAGCAATGAAGCTATTCCAGATAGCATCAGATTCATTTGCATCCATGGTTGACAAGCATCTCTTCTGTACAGAGCCTAAATTCATCTTTATCTCTTTCAGAAAATTAGCAAATAAAGTATCAACGTTCAACCTAGTTTTTGGTTTGAGAAGGGTTTCCAAAGTGAATGGCTTGGGTTGAGGTGGAGGTGGTATGGTGAATTTTGGAATGATGATCAGAGAACGAGGGTAGAAAGGAAGAGATGGATGGTCAGATGAAGTGGTAGTTTTGGATCTGGATAAGGCATTAACTAGAGATTGTTTTACAAGTGATTCATAGGAAACAACATCAAATGTAGTGGAAGTGTAAGGAGTGAAAACAGATTTATCAGACAATAGAGGTTCTGATGAAATCATATCTGGCAGTTCTTTTAAAAAGGTTTGAAGAACAGATGGTAGAATAGTGGAAGTCTTAGGTTTACATGGAATGATTGTGTCAGTTGGTTCTATTCTGGTATAGAAATGTTTAAGCTTTAAACCAGAAGTGGATCAGAGGGAAATGGTTTAAAGGAAGAAAATGAGACAAACTCAGATGTCCTGGGTTTAGGTTTTGAAATGGTTTTAGGAATGAGAGTTTTAGATGAAACAAGTGGTTCTGGTTGTTTAGATTCAAATTCTCTGAGAGAGGGAGGTGAAATAACATCAGGTTGGACATCAGATTCAGACGAATCAGATGAGGTGGTTGGGGTACAAGATGTAGAAGATACTTCAAATACAGTCTTGAGAGGTTTAACATTCAGAACCTTAGAGTCAAGTATATTTGATTCAAGAGGATTGGATGGTTCTGGTTGAATATCAGAAGGTTTGGATGTTGGTGGTTCAGATACAACTGGTTCAGATGCAACTTGTTTAGATGCAACTTGTTCAGATGTAACTGGGCCAGATTGTATGGGTTCAGATGCAGTTGGTTGTTGTATTTCTGGTTGTTGTTGTGTTGTAGGTTGTTGTGTTGGTTTTTTTGTGGTTCTGATTGTGGAATATCAGAAGATTTAAGTGGTGTAGTGGAAACAGGATCAGATGATTTTGGTGGTTCAGAGGTTTGAGATGGAGCAGGAATAGTTTGATTTTGAGTGGGAGGAGGTTCAGGCATAGAACTAATTGTTGATATATTTACAGCAATTTTAGAAATAGAAGGTAAAGATGTTTTAGTACCTTTTGTTTTGATGCGCTTGGTGGAAACAAAGGGAACTTCTCCAGAAGCTTTTCTCTTAATCTTCTTCTGTGGCTTTTCAGCAACTCTTTGTTTCTTCTGAGCAGCAGCTTCTTCTGCCTCTAATTGTTTTCTTTTCCTCATGTTCTCTTCATACATATCTGGCATAGGTTCTCTAACACGAATTAGAATATCTGCAGGAAAAGGTGTTCCATCTGCTTTGCACGCATCAATATACCTAAGAATAATATCCCTAGGTTCTTCAGCACCAAAGAGTGGAAAGTCTTGAACTGGAATCCTCCTCTAACTTACTTCAGAAACATTCAGCTTCTTAGGAGCAGCTGTGAGTTCATCCACAATTTTTAGTCTCTGAAGACTCTTTCCATTCAATGGTTTTCCAACAATTGATTCAAGCTCTTCTTTAACTCTAGCTTCATAAAGAGCAGTTACCAGACCATTCTCTGTCAGAATGTGTCAGAATGTCTGAGATCAATCTTCCAAAGGGAATCCACGTCCTGATCTTCTGTCCCTTATCCTTTATGGATTCTCTGGATGCATTGATGTGATTCCACAGATGCACTAAGAGAATGTATGGCAGATCTACCTTTGTACTATGACTCAAGCAGTACATGAAGTAGAGTTGTTCATTATTTACATAATCTAGAGAATTAGTGGATTTTCTGTGATTGATGCATCCCAGAAAAATCTTTGCCCAGATTTTGTAGTCAGGTTTTAGATCCTTAAATTTGTTGGAAGCCTGTCCAGATGTAATAACTTCCTCATACACTTCTTCCATGTCAACACGCCCAGCTGGCAGATGACAAACTCCATCAGTTTCCTCATACCCTATGAGTTTTCTGATGAGATCTTCAGTTATGATGATCTCCTTTCCCGAACAAAAGAGAGGATGAACTTTGGATAAACAGAAGCATGAATCCAAAATCCCTTCACCAAGTGTGGATACACTGGACCAAACAACCTGTCAAAATACTTAACCCAACCTTGTGCATCAATAATAGAACGTAACTCAAATCCATTGTCAGCCAGAGAGTCAAATTCCACCATGGATTCACAAAGAACTTCAAGCTTGTCCACAGGGGTTAACAAAGTTCTCTTAGGTTCCTTAAAGGAAGTAACACCCATGTTTGATGATGCAACTGCAACCATAGATGATTGAAACTGAGCTGATGTTGAGGATGATGTTGCCATTGTTGAAGATGAAGAAGATTTGGAAGAAGGTTTGGGGTTTTTATGAAGAGCAAATAGCAAACAGAAATGCATAAATTGTTGGTGAAGTGAAAAGTGTGAAATGGTGTGAAATGTGGTATTTATAGAGAAAGAAATTAGGGCATTCAAAAAGACACATTCAACACGTTCCACTTAGCAATTAATATCATTTAATGAAAAGAATAAAAATCATTTCAAAGCATTAATTGATTCTGACAATTTAGGGGAAAACCAAGATTTTCACTATTCAAACAATACCTCAAATGTCTCTTCAGTAATGTACACACCATCTTTTCAGATTCAGAGTGACACGTGTTTGCTTGCATGTGCTTCTGAATTCTCTTGAGAAATGAAACGTTAGCCAACGTTCAGATCCTCTAAGATTGGTTAGTTCAGATACACACAAATAATAATAATAATAACTCAAGAAATCAAATAATTGATAGATGAAATACTTCAGAGTTTTAAGCATTTGCATCTGAGAAGTTTGCTTCTAAAAAAAATCATTCTGGACAAAAATCCATACCAATATTTTTCAGAATAAACTTAAACCTATCTTCAGCAAGGGGTTTTGTGAAAATATCAGCCCACTGATGATCTGTATCAACAAAGGCTAAGTTTATAATACCCTTCTGAACATAGTCTCTGATGAAGTGATGTTTAATTTCTATATGTTTTGCCTTAGAGTGTAAAATAAGGTTTTTAGACAAACATTTAGCAGAAGTATTATCACAGAATATAGAAATATTACTCTCAAAGATCTGATAGTCTTCTAGCTGACTTTTCATCCAGAGCATCTGCGTGCTACATCCAGCAGCAGCAATATGCTCTGCCTCTGTAGTTGATAGCACAATTGTAGGTTGCTTCTTGCTGTACCAGAAGATTAAATTTCTTCCTAGAAATTGACAACTTCCAGAAGTACTTTTTCTTTCCACTCTGTCTCCAGCGTAGTCAGCATCACAGAATCCAACTAATTTGAAATCATCAGATTTTTTGTAACACAAACCCACATTAGAAGTACCTTTCAGATACCTTAGAATCCTTTTAACAACTGTTAAGTGTGATTCTCTAGGATCTGATTGGAATCTTGCACACAAGCATACACTGAATAAAATATCAGGTCTAGAAGCAGTTAAGTAGAGAAGATATCCTATCATACCTCTGTAGAGTTTCTGATCTACTTTCTTACTTACCTCTTCCTTACCAAGTGTACTTGTTGGATGCATAGGAGTCTTTGCCATCTTACTATCAGTCATGTTAAACTTCTTCAGAAGCTCTTTAACATATTTGGTCTGATGAATGTAAGTGCAATATGGAGTTTGGTTGACTTGAATTCCCAGAAAGAATCTCAATTCTCCCATCATGCTCATCTCAAATTCATCCTGCATACATTGCGCAAACTCCTTTCCCAGCATAACATTGGTAGATCCAAATATAATATCATCCACATATATTTGACAAATTAAAAGATCTTTCTTAAATGTTTTACAGAATAGTATTGTGTCCACTTTGCCTCTGATAAAATTTTTCTCCAGAAGAAAATTGCTTAATCTTTCATACCAAGCTCTGAGAGCTTGTTTTAAACCATAAAGAGATTTCTTTAGTTTAAAAAGATGTTCTGGAAATTTTTCACTTTCAAAACCAGGAGGTTGGTGAACATAAACTTCTTCTTCTATAATACCATTTAGAAAGGCACTCTTAACATCCATCTGATATAGAGTGATGTTATTTTGTGCAGCAAAAGAAATGAGTAAACGAATAGACTCTAACCTGGCTACAGGAGCATAAGTCTCTGTATAATCAATTCCTTCTTGCTCGCTATAACCTTGAGCAACAAGCCTTGCTTTGTTTCTTTCAACTTCTCCTTTTTCATTCGACTTATTTCTGAAAACCCATTTAGTTCCAATTATGTTGAATCCTTTTGGTCTTGGAACTAGATCCCAAACATCATTTCTTGTGAACCGATTGAGCTCTTCTTGCATGGAAATTATCCAGTCATTGTCTTGCAGAGCTTCATCCACAGAAGTTGGTTCAATAACTGACACCAACCCAAATAATGATGCTTCAGATGATCTGAGGAAGGATCTTGTTCTTATGGGGTCATCCTTCTTTCCAATGATCACATCCTCTAGGTGAGAGGCCTTGATTATGGAAGATGATCCTCTAACAGTTGATTCTTCAAAAATGTTCAAGTTGTTCATTTGAGAAGCTAAAGGAATTGCATCTGGCGTTGCTTCTGGTTCCTTCACTTGAGCTTTTTCTGCCTCTGAGCCTTCAGAGTCTGTGAGAATTACTTCTCTATCTGCAGAACTTTCAAACTGCTTTGGCTTTTCAATGCTAAGCTTATCATCAAATCTAACATGTATAGATTCCTCCACAATCTGTGTTTCAGTATTGTATACTCTGTAGCCTTTAGAGCGTTCAGAATACCCAAGCATGAAACACTTCTGTGCTTTAGAATCAAACTTGTTAAGATTCTCTTTAGTGTTCAACATATAATAAATACATCCAAAAGGATGAAAATATGAAATGTTGGGCTTTCTGTTCCTCCACAATTCATAGGGAGTCTTTTCCAGAAGAGGTCTTACAGACACTCTGTTCTGAATGTAACAAGCTGTATTTATTGCTTCTGCCCAAAAGTGCTTTGCCAGATTAGTCTCGTTGATCATGGTTCTGGCCATTTCTTACAGAGTTCTATTTTTCCTCTCTACAACTGCATTCTGTTGTGGAGTTCTAGGACAGGAAAAATCATGAGCAATGCCATTTTCATTAAAATATTTTTCAAAATATTTGTTTTCAAATTCACCACCATGATCACTTCTGACTTTAACAATTTTAAAATCTTTTTCATTCTGGACTTGTTTGCAGAAGTTAAAGAACACAGAATGTGACTCATCCTTGTGTTTTAGGAACTTTACCCATGTCCATCTGTTGTAGTCATCAACAATGACTAATCCATACTTCTTGCTTCTGATGGATGCAGTTTTCACTGGTCCAAACAGATCAATGTGAAGTAATTCTAATGGTCTTGAGGTTGAAACAACATTCTTAGATTTAAAAGAAGATTTTGAAAATTTTCCTTTTTGACATGCTTCACAAAGAGCATCTGAGTTGAACTTCAGCTTAGGAAGTCCTCTGACCAGATTGAGTTTATTAATCTGAGATATATGTCTCATATTAATATGCCCCAATCTTTTGTGCCAGACCCATTGCTCATCATTAACAGACAAGAGGCATTTAACATTTTGAACCTTAAGTTCTGAAAGATTGATTTTGTAAATGTTGTTATTCCTCTTTCCATTAAATAGGATTGAGTCGTCCTTCTGACTAACAGCTTTACAACATTGTTGATTAAAGATTATATCATAACCATTGTCACTTAATTGACTTATGGACAATAGATTATGCTTTAATCCTTCTACAAGAAGAATATTAGATATAGAGGGAAGGTTACCATTGCCAATAGTACCAGAGCCAATAATCTTGCCCTTCTGATTCCCTCCAAACTTCACTTCTCCTCCAGATTTAAGCTCTAGGCTTTGGAACATAAACCTTTCTCCTGTCATGTGACGTGAGCAGCCAGAGTCCAGGTACCATGACTGGCGTCTTGACTTTTCTGCTAAATACATCTGCAATAGGGATTATCTTATCCTTAGGTACCCAGATATTTTTGGGCCCTTTTGGGTTAGTTGCCTTAAAAGTTGGTCTGAACTTCTGTCTTTTTACAACAGTTTTGTTCTGACTTACTTTCGGCTTAAACACAGGAACGTTCTGATCAGAACGTGTGTGTTTAACATCATTCAGATGACCAAAGTTGAAATGAGAGTATAAGGGAGTTTTCTTAATAACAAGTTTATCAACAGGCATTGGATTTAAATCCTTTCCAGAGGAAGATTCATATCCAATTCCTTTCCTGTTGTTTCTGCTAACCCCATAGATCATTGAAGCCATTTTGCTTCTATCTATGCTTTTAGCAAGAAACTTCTGAAAGCTGAAGTCATATTCTTCTAAAATGTTTTTGCATTTAGACTTACTTTCAGATTCAGAGTTTTGTTGAGCTTTTTCAAAATTGGCTTTCATTTTCAAATTATTTTCTTTTAGCTCAGTAATTTCTGATTTTAACAGATTATTCTCAGATCCAAGATTGCATTTAAGCTTCTTGCATTTGAGCTTAATCTGATTATAATTTTTCAGGACTTCTGATAAGACTTTAATAAGCTCTTCCCTAGTGAGATCAGAAAGTACCTCTTCTGAGTCAGACTCAGATCTAGATGATCCTTCATTCTGATCTTCAATGCCTGCCATCAGAGCCATGTTGGCGCATTCATCTTCAGATTTTGATGAGGATCCAGATTCATCTGAATCATCCCATGCAGCCATTAGAACCTTCTTCTTGTGCTCAGGCTTTCTTCTGGGCTTTTCTTTCTGAAGCTTTGGACATTCATTTTTGTAATGACCAGGTTGTTTGCATTCAAAACAAACAACTTCCTTCTTTCCAGATCTTTTTGGTCCAGAGGACTCCTTGCGCTGATCTGGCTTCTTGAAGTTCTTGAACTTCCTCTGTTTGTGCTTCCAGAGTCTGTTGATTCTTCTGGACAACAAGGACAGTTCATCTTCTTCTTCAGAAGAATACTCTTCAGAACACTCTTCTAATACCTGTAAAGCTTTCACAGATTTGTTAGATTTTAAGGCAATTGACTTACCTTTCTTTTGAGGCTCATCTTCCTCAAGTTCAATTTCATGGCTCCTTAGTGAGCTGATTAGCTCCTCCAAAGTAATCTTGTTCAGATCCTTAGCAAGCTTCAGAGCAGTGACCATAGGTCTCCATCTGATAGGCAAGCTTCTGATGATCTTCTTCACATGATCAGCAGTTGAGTAGCCTTTGTCCAAAACTTTTAGACCAGCTGTAAGGATCTGGAATCTAGAGAACATAGTTTCTATGGACTCAGATTCTTCTATTTTGAACGCTTCATACTTCTGTATTAGTGCCAGAGCCTTGGCCTCTTTAACTTGAAGGTTTCCTTCACGTGTCATCTTCAAAGATTCAAACAAGTCAAATGCAGTTTCTCTGTTTGTGATCTTCTCATACTCAGTATGAGATATTGCATTTAACAAGATTGTTCTAGCTTTATGATGATTTCTGAACTCCTTCTTTTGAGCTTCAGTCATTGATTTTCTATCAACTTTCTTGTCATCCCCATCAGTGGGATGAACATACCCATCAATGACCAAGTCCCATAAATCAGCATCATACCCAAGGAAGAAACTTTCTATCCTGTCCTTCCAATAATCAAATTTCTCCCCATCAAACATAGGGGGTTTTGTGCTGATTCTTTCCCTTTCTTCATATCTGTTGTTGCTGTTAGATGTTGAAGTTTCAGCCATAATAACAACCAAATATATATCAAAGTTTTCTCACTGGATCTTTTCTGTCACGGTGAAGTGGTAGCACACACAGAACCGAAGCTCTGATGCCAACTGAAGGTGAGAAAATACTTAGAAGGGGGGGGGGGGGTTGAATAAGTATATTGAAAAATTTATAACAATAAAAACTCAAATATTTGTATCCTTGTTCGTTGAACTCGACTACTCCTGTCCACCCTATCAAGAGTGATTTGACTTTCTCAACAAGGACTTAATCCACTATTAAATTAACTGATTACAATAGCAAGCACTAAGAGCAATTGTTCTTAGTCTTCTTAAGAACTACTGATCCCAACTGGATCTTCTTAAGGATCTTTTACAATCAAATGTAAGAATAAAACAAGTGTATAAATGCTTCTAATTAAGCTATATCACAACTGTGATTTTAGACTTAAGATTTAAGAACTTAGAAATAAATTCAGCAAGATAAAGATTTGTATGAGAGCTTGTAATGAATTTCTTTCAATGATTTCGTCAACTGAAGAAGAGAGATGGATTCTTGCTTTTATAGGCACAGAGGTCCAAGTAGTTTCCACGTTGAAGGTTGTGTACTGAAAAGGTCTGAGCCTTTTTGTCTTCACATCACATGACCTTTCCTAGAAGTAGAATGCACAGATAAATCCTTTTTGTCTGTGTTCTTGTGTCTAGCATAAATGAGGAAAGAGTCGTTTGGCCATTCCAACGGACATAACTTTGAATTCTTCTTCAACAAGTTTCAGCAAATATCATCAGAGTCTTGAGCAGTCAGAGTCTTCTGATGTTCATTAGAGTTTGCTGAATCAGAGCAATGCAGCAAGTATGCTTTCAGTGTGTAATACTTCAGAGCAGAGTTTGGGATCAGATCCTCAGTACTGGCAGCATAGTACTATCAGAGTCTTCTGAAATAAACTAAGCTTGAAACTCTTCATACAAAAGTCTTTAATGCTTCAGATGCTTTTGGCTTTTGCTTCAGATTCTTCTGTAGCTTCTACTTCAGATCCTTCTGTAGACAACGCTCAGAATCTTCAAAGAGATGCTTCTGACGCTTCAGAGCCTTGCATATTTTCATGTTCAGATCTAATTTGCTTCCAGAATAATATTCACTTTAATATCTGCAACACAAATTACTTGAACAAATTTTAGAGTATATAATTCTTTAATACAAAATTTCATAAGAGTTATCATCAAAACATAGAGATATTATTAAGAACCAATCTGTGTTCTAACAGTCTTGTAAAGTGGTTGCAACATGTGGCTGAAAATGTACTAGGCTTGTCAAGGTTTATGAAGAAGGCTACGCGTGATGTGGAATAACTTGAGATGGTTTCTCATGGGCCTTTTTTGACTTTTGTAATTTGACCCTCCTTTTTTTTAGAATTTAGTAATGGGTTTTCTATGAAATATGAATAACGGACTTTTGACTTTTTTTGCAAATTTGGTAATTGATGGACTTTGTAATGGACAAAGTGATTCTCATGAGCCATGCTTTTAGAAACTTTGGTGTATTTTGGTATAAATGGACTCTAAAAAAACAGTCTTTTTAAATTTGATTGTTATTTTTGTGGAGTGTTCGGATATGATTAAAAAAAAAGGAATTTGGAATTAGTTTAGGAATGCGAATGAATTTGGATATGGATGAAATTTTGAATTGGACAACAAAATTGTATATGTGAAAATTGATATGGATATGTATTTTTAAAAATGGACAAGAATGAATAACGGTACTGAATACTGTCGCTACTCGAAAAAATGCAACGACGGGGAGGCGAAAAGATAGAAAGAAGAGTCGCCATCGAAATTTATTTATCCCATGAGGGGAAGGGGAAACATCGAGAAAACCCTAGGGAAGAAACAGATAAGATGGTCTCGCGACCAAGAATGGGTTCGGAAGCCGGTTATACGGAGGGAAGGTATTAGCACCCCTCGCATCCATCGTACTCGATGGAAACCATTTGTTTGTCAACATGTGGTAATATTTGCTTTAAAGTTTATTGATAAATGAATGCGTTCTAGGGGATAAAGAGAAAGGTTAGAAACCGGAAAAGGAGAGGTAAAGGGGGAAAGAAAGGACTCGGTAGGACTTCGCGGTCCTAGGCCTACGTATTCTCAACAGGTATGAGAAAGTCAGAGTCGACGTAGTTCGGGGAACTACAGATATAGGGAGAAAAGTGCTCGCCAAGACATCACCGTCTTGTGCCTACGTATCCTCATCTGGCATGAGAAATCAGAGCAAACATAGTTCGGGATAAATTTAACCGATGTTTTCATGGATGATGTTATCGTGCACATTCTAGAAGTTTAGGTATATTGCTGCACGACTATTGGAGACTTAGGCGTTACTTGTTTGCGGTAGAACAAACGTAACATATCCTTTTTGAAAGATTAGTTTTCGCCATGCGAGGCAAGGTGTCACGTTTGATTTGTGAGTTGTTTTTTAGGGGTGAAATAGATCCTCGGATAGTAACCCCTTGCGGGTAGCACCCAATTCTTTATCTCAAAGTTTTTGTTATGAAATGGTGTGGCGAACGTAACGTCTTCGTGTTGAAAGACAAGTATCAAGACCACACACACTACAGTGAGTATCCTGACACTCGGAGAGGAAGAAGTCTACACTCAATCCTCTCTCTTTAATTCAACATAAAGAGAACTTAATTCTTTTATTAAAGTATTTTTGGTTTTGAATGGTAAGTATTTTTACGACTGTAAACCCTACGGTAAATATCAAGCACTCGGGATAGGAGAAGGCCTACGCCTAACCACTCCACAACCATTCAAGTTTTTGTTGTGAAAAGAATTTTGAAAAAGGCACTCGGCACAGGACCGAGGTTTTAGGAGAGCAAGGTATGGCGAATACGGTTACGTCTTTGTATTGAAAGACGAGTATCAAGACCACACACTCTACAGCGAGTATCTTGACACTTGGAGAGGAAGAAGTCTACACTCAATCCTCTCTCTTTAGTTCAATACAAAGAGAACCTTATCCTTTTATTAAAGATGGTGAATTGGTTCAACAATTGTTTGAGAAAATCTGCTTGACGTTGGATCAAGGGTTTGATTGCTTAAAAAGTTTGAGGTGTTGCGAACAAGGTTGATGGCGATGCACAAGGCAATCAACTTACAAGGTCAAAAAATGACTCGATGTGGATCAAGAGTTTGTTTTCTTGAAAATAGTTTTTGGAACCAAAGGTCAAAAATGACCAACAATAAACACGCATAAAAAAAACATACAAACACAACGGGTTAGTCGACTTAAAACAACACAAAACACAAAAAAAAGGCCATCAAGGAGTTCGCCGTGCGAACTCCTTGAAAACAATTTTTTGAAGGTAAAAAATCCCAAAAAAGTGAAAAAAATAGGGGCCTGACACGGCCGGCCGTGTCGGGTGACACGACCTGTGTCAGAAGATGCCTACAATATGGACTTTTGAGGCGAGACAGGGATGTGACACGGCTGGTCGTGTCGTGTGACACGGACCGTGTCAGAAGGTCTGAGGGATACGCGCAAAGAAAACTCAAACAGCGGGCTGACACGATGGCCCGTATCAGGTGACACGGTCCGTGTCAGCCCTGCTGGGTAAAAAACTGAACTTTTCCTTTGTTTTTCTTTCTTTCTCGTGGTTCTTAAAAAAAGGTTTCTTGGTCCTCCTTGGGGCCTTACACAAGGTACACAGCACAAACACACTTAACAAGGATAATAAATGGCAAGTACAAAATTTAAAAGAGAGAAAAGTTTGAAGGAATGGATACCAAAGAGTTGTTCTCCTTCTTTGTTAAGCCTCCACTGATTTTGGTTGGGTATTTCTCTTCCCTCTTCCCTCTATGTTTTGAAGGTATTTCTTCTCAATGGTTCTCTTGTGTTTCTATGTAACTCTCTTAACTTTTCTGGTTTTCTTTCTCTCTATTTTTCTAGTTTTTGTTTTCTCTATTTTTCTGATTTTTAGGGTTTCTCTCTTACTCTCAATATCTCTCTATTGTGTTAATGTGTGTGAATGAATGTGTTTGCAGCCCCCTCTCCTCTCTTATCTCAGCACGCTAGGGTTTACTCTTCCTTCAAGACTTCAAATCCTTACTTAGAAATTTCCAAGGCAACTTTCTTCATGTCACTCTCTTTCTTTCCATTTCCATGTATGTTGCTATGCTGTATTTTCTGCACTATTGCTAGGCCTTTTTTCTGCAGCACTTTGTGTCTTGTTACCTTTTGTTGGCTTATGATTGGACATACCCTTGTGGTCAATGCTACTACTTTTTGGACAGAATTTCAAATTTTGATATTTAGATGCATTATCATATGCTATTCCATTGGTCTTGTGACATGTATAGATTTTGTGATATGATACAAATTGCCACTTCTTGCATAGGGCTGTTTTGGAACATATTCAAATTGCCTATGAATACATGCATAGCCTTGATCTTGAAATATTCCAACATTGAATTAACTCTTAAGTATTTTCCTTGTATGTTTGTAAGCACAAAGAGGATCATGTGGATTTGATGGGGCATGAAGGGTACCATGGCATGAAGTTATTTAGAAGCTTGAATTAAGACTAGAAATAGCTTAATTTTCTAAGCATTACGAAGAGTTTGAAACTTTGTAACAAATGTGACATTCTTGTAAATGTCATGAAATTTCTCTTTATAAAAAATCTTGAATTTAGTCTTGAATTCCATGAACCTTGAATTTGGAACAATGGGTCTCCCATATGCCAATCAAATTGCAAGGGATGAAGTCTTGAATTATGAATTGGTGATCTTTGAACTCCATTTGAACATGGAGTTGGAAACAAAGTTGGATGGAAAAAATCTTGAATTAGGCCTTGCACTTCATGTTCCTTAGGAATATTAATCTTGAATATCCTAATAAAAAGAGGGCAAATTTTGGGGTGCAACAAATACTGAAAATGAACTCTCCACTTAAAATCACAGATGCACACCTTGGTCTTAATCAGGAAACAAACCTTTTTTGTCCGGCCAAAAATAGGTCAAAACCATCGGACTTCAGTCTATACCACACATACACCTGCCCTGATAACCTTGCCTGACAACTTGTTTTTGACCCAGAAACCCTAATTGCAACCTCAAACACGCATCGCTTAAATTGCATATTGTAGCCTTGGTTGATCTCAAAACAAAAATCTTGCTTGATCACTGAACCTCACTCAGCACTGCCTACACACATTTGACCATACATCTTCAAGTGAAAGTAACAACATATTTTTAAATTTTTTTTTTTGAATAATGATTAGTGGGTGAATGTACAGATGGACAATATACAAGTAAGGAAAATTTGGGGTATGAAACTTAAGACTGTCCATAATTTGAGCATATGAAGAAAAGAAAATGGACTCAGATTCTGAAGGATTAGAATTTGATGACTCAACTTGGTATCTATGCTTCTGGTGACATCTCGTATTTTGAAAGACCTGAGCTAAAGGTACTCTAATTTTTTATTAGTGCTCTATCTTTAAAGTAGACTGATCTTGTCACAGTCGAATTATTGAAAAAGTCAACTAGATTTTCTTAGTGCAAGGCTCATGGAAAGTTGATGTGACCTCTTATGTTTGCCCCAACTTTTTGGTAGATACCTAGTATGAGATAGACACAGTAGATAATGATATTATGCGAAGGATGAAGATCTTAAAAATGATTGATTTCCAACGTCTCTCTTGGAACTACGTCTCAACAAAGATCTCTTGTGCAAATTCCTTCCAACAACTTTTTTCCCCTTCTATAAAAGGATCTAAAGATTTGAAGTAAGGATACCAACAAACAAACTATCTAATTAGAACAACACAAAACAAATATTTGATCTAGAGTTTTTATAATTGTTTACTGCACAAGTTCTTAATATTTCTTATCTTTGTATATTTTAGAAATCTTAAGTGTTTAATAATATTTGTGGTTGTTGTATCACTTCTATACTTCTGATTTTACACCAAGTATAATTGCTACCTATTCTCCTAAACTATTTATTTAGAGTATAGTAAGTCTCTTGCTTGTTTGATTGAGTAATGGAAGTCTCTTGTTTGTGTGCTTAAGCAAAAGAAGTCTCTTGCATGTGCGCTTGAGCAGAACTCTATTGCCTTTGAGCTTGAGTAGGAGTCTCTTTCTAGTGTGATTGAGCAGTTGAAATCTCTTACTAGTTTGATTTAGCAAAGTGCAATCGGTTTGGTTATAGTGAAAATATCTTGTAGGACAAGGGGACTGAACTACTCTCAATTTAGGAAAGGAACCAGGATAACTCTGTGTGTTGCTTTATTTTTTGCTTCTGATTATTATCCATTCTGCTACTAACAACTCTGAGATCGAATTCTGAACTTGTTCAAATTTTGAAGTTGGTTTATCAAAAGTGAAAAAGAATTCAAATACACAACTCAATCCCCCTTCTCGTGTAATTTTTTTCTCTCGCCTTCAGACATCGTGTAAGGTCAGCGCATCAATCCTTCTCATGTACTCTAGAAAACCTTGGGTGTGAATGCATGGCTTTCCATCTTTTAGCCTGTGTCGAGCAAACAATGGTAGGGGTAACCCACCTATAAAAAAATGGACGCAAAATGCTTGTATATCTAACACTGCACAAGAATATAGGAAAATCAACAAATATTATAAATAAGAACTAAATTAATAACAAATAAAAAATTTGCATACCTGAAATAAACTCATATAACCAATAAGCTGCTCAGTCTCAAAGACAATTGTCTCTCCAAGTACAACATATAGAATAGTTAATGTAGCATACCTACATGCCCAATCGACATGCTGAAGAATACCTGGTAGGGGGAGATGGAGCAGGGAGAAGACACCATTCAAAGTAATCGTCATCTTATCAAATGGAAGATGAAATGAAGATGCCTCCTTATGCCATCCCTAAACAATGGGTGATAATAGTATATCATCGAGCATGGTCAACGAAGAACCCACCAATGAAAAGATACCATAATCATCGATAATCTCCTTAACCACCCAAGGCACCTGGGCATACAAGAACTTCTCCAGTTTTGCCCCGCAGATGGGCACCTTCCACGACAGTTAGTCCTATAACAAACAAAGTAAAAATCACCAATTATTTTCAATGTATCAATAATTAATAAAATCAAGTTCAACATAACATATATATACCTCCCTCTGTCAAAATCCCAATTTCACATGATCAGCGAATCCCGTTAGGACGAAACAGTCATTGGGCCCTCTAGGAAACCTTCCATCAGTGTGTACAAGCATCTCCATCGAAGCCGGAGCAGTTGCCTCTGTATCAGCCGGAGGAGCAACCTCCACATCACCCATATCAGGCGCCTTTGTATTTGTCAGAGTAATAGCCTTTGTATCCACTAGATGACTCACCTTTGTATCAACCTAAGGAGTCACATACGTATCAGCCAAGGCCTCCGTCCCAGTATGATGGGACACCTTTGTCTCGGCCACCATTTGCCTGTCATCCTGATCCTCTACATCCTTAGTTGTTGTCTGGACATCATTAACAACCGTAACATTGGGCTCATCTGTAAGATCCATGTCCCATCCATCAGCTTTATCTTCTCTACGTCGGATATTACGCGGTGCGCAAGCCCTCACAACAGCTTTGCCATGTTGCCTAAGTAATCGTCCCGTCCGATCCTCTACTCCTCACTGGAAGAAAAAAACACAAAGAAATATAAACTACTAGATTTTTCAAAATCCGAAAATGAACATGACTTTCTCGAATTTTTCAAATATTCCATTAACCATCTCAACATTTTGTTCTACCGCTTTTTAAAAAAAAAAATCTGGTATGCCTATATGCAGTTGTACCAAAGTTTTCAAAATATCCAGTAGAAATGCATGCATTTTTATCAAATTTTTTAAAATATTCAATAAAAATGCATGAGAAACACGAGCTTTTGTTATATTTTTTAAAATATAGGATAAAGATACATGAAAAATGAGTTTTTTATTGGACATTTTAAAAATACGGATAAAAATACTTGATGAAAAATCTAATAAAAAACTTAAATTGCCGTTAAAATTGTATATACTTATTTAATTTTTTTTTAATTTCACTCGAAAAATCAGGTAAGAAGCCTAATATTTAAATATTGAAATGCTAGAAATGAATAGTAAAATAAATTATTAATATCGAAAGGTATTTCAATGTATATATCTTTATTTGAAAGAATTAGACTAACGTGTAGAAATTCAACTTTAACTTTTCCGTTTAATATATGAACTTTCAAATATATAAATAAATGATATAGTTATGATGGTAAGTTGATTGCGAAATTTATAATTTTTTTCTTGGTCATGGGATATTTTTTATCATCAAATAATACTTATAAGGCAAGATTCACGATACGCATACAACGTGCAAGAGGTGGAAATGTTTGTTTAATTACAATAATTATCATCATTCATCTGGAATATCATATTTTGTTAGATGAGATTTCTTAGTAATTTAGGTTAATGGTACTCTAGACTATGCTATTTTATTATTCAAGTAATCCCACTTCCTTGCCATTCCCCTCCTGCATATATGTCAACACGGAAAGGGTTGTTGTGTTAGCTAACTATATATTAAATAATCTTGTTCGTCTTCTTTCTCTTCTTCTCTATAATATAGCACACAACAAAGCGATGTTATTGCCACTTTTATTGGTTTATCCATCAGCTTTGACATGAGTATATATTCTTAACTCAAATATATATATATATATATATATATATATATATATATATATATATATATATATATATATATATATATATATATATATATATATATATATATATATATATATATATATATATATATATATATATATATATATATATATATATATATATATATATATATATATATATATATATATAAACCAAACACACCTCCTCGATTAATTAAATTTAGTCATATCAGCCTTATTTACAAAATCGAGATTTTTTCGAGGCCCGATAATGTTGTAATATTTAGTATAATTTGAGAATTTCTTAACCCACTCTTTGAGATTTTTAGACACCATGTGCGCTTTCAAAAATAATCTCCCTGCTTCCGGAGATGTATCTCTGGACGCACTTTTTTTTTACTCAACGTTGGTTTTTTTCGGATCTACATCTACGAAACGCTTTCGTTTATATATAGCTTCGAAACATATTGGAATACATTCGCGCCAGAGTCCCTTCTCCTCCTTCATTCTTCATTCTTCATTCTTCATTTTCTTCACTCTCAAACTCTCCAAACTCTCTCAATCCTCAAAAAATCATTTTTCACTAAACTTGTTTTTTTTTTCCAATTGAGTTCGACAAGGAGCATTCATTTCAACGATCAAGACACTCCAAATCATTCAAAGCTCAACATAATCGGTAAGTTTTCAAGTTTCCGAGGTATTTTCGAGTATTTCTCGTAAACTAGTTAGAATATAATTTTAGGGGTATAAATCCTTAGATGGTTTTAGAAGCATAGTTTAGAGGCAATGTAGGTATTGTTTGTTGGATGAAACAGACGATCAGAGCTTCAAAAATGTTGTGAATTATGGCTACTTCCGTAGATACGTCTACGAAAGTTTTCCGTGTGTACATATCCGGAAATAAAAAAATGTTAATTTTTTTCTTCTTTTTAGTTTTTTAATTTATTTGTATCTAATTGTTTTTTTCTTGGTTATACCTTGTAGGCATTATGGCAGATAGAGACGATAGATTGCGATTTGGACGGGTTTCACAGCATGCATCTGTCAGATGCAAGCGGAGCTAGGCCGTTACCGAGGCCGATACATCTGTTCCAGCAGAGCCTACAGCTGAGGCACAACCTACCGCACAACCTTCTTCATCACATGCCCAGAACACTCCCCCGACTTCGTATCCCACCCCATCATCCACTTCTTCATCCCCATGAGCTCCACATATACCGATGTCGCTTACCTCAGGTACTTTTTGAATTCCACACGGATCCATGAGTACAACTGGGGGGCGGTGACACTGGCGTACACGTATTCGAGGTTGGAAAACCAGGACTGTGGCAGATAGCGTGTCACTACTTGTAACAATCTTATACCCTTCGACTTTTTTTCATTTCTTTTCATTCTATATTTGTGATAATGCTTGATCTTGATGTTTTTTTTTCAAGCTTAGATATTCCAGCACTTTTCCGTGATCGCCTGGTGGGGGAGCATTCCTGATTACACAGAGCTGATGCTGCATGCCCGTGCCTCTCTCCTGCTCAGGGGGAACCAGGCGGCCGACCCTTACAAAGTCTATCTTGATCGTCTGAATGCTGAGAACATCCGCTACGACGTCTATGATGATCACCGCGTGACACGCCCGTTTGATGACATCTCACTATTCTCAAGATGGTTGGCATGCAGTTCAACCATCATTGTTCCATATTTTCCCGAGCGCGTCATGCGGCAGTTCAGGTACTCATAGACAATACCCAAACACCCAGCTGTCTCCACTCCTTTCAGCTTGACCCGTATGCAGATAAAGGAGATCTATGCTGACTATCATAAACATATGGTACCAGACGAGGCTCGAGCGACCAGAGCACCGAGAGACTAGAGTTGCGTTGATGGCTACATCATGTGGTTCTTCACTATCTCATACCCTTACATGGTGCCCACTATAAAAGGATCACCGTCAAGACCATCTCATCATAAGATTTTAGAGGAGCAACAGTCTCAATTAGACCACACTTAGGATGTCCTGCCTCGCTGTCCTCGGATAGTGGAGATGGGGCGGAGAGGCATTGACGCAGATTTCTTCCCTGAGGGGTCTGACCACAGGCGTATATTGGATGGGATGATTGCGGTGGCAGAGGGGACACTTATGTATCGCAAACATCGCATTAGGATGGGTGGGATCAATGGCCGAGGACGCAGACCGGGCGGTCGAGGCATAGGAGGCGGCAGAGGCATAAGCATAGGAGAGGATGGAGATGTTGTCAAGCACACACAGTAGTGACTGTGGTGTTTTTTTGATGTACTATATTTTGATGACATTGATATACTATTTTTTGATGATGTTTATGACATATGACTTATATATATATATATATATATATATATATATATATATATATATATATATATATATATATATATATATATATATATATATATATATATATATATATATATATATATATATATATATATATATATATATATATATATATATATATCATATTATTTTATTGACAGATGTATGTTATTATATATTCATCTGTAACAGTTAATTTCCATCTGCGACCAACAAAACTGGATTTAAAAAAAAACATGTTCTGATAAGATTTAGGAGATGCATATACGAAACTTTTTCCGTAGATGTGTCTCTAGAAGCATCCAGCGTAAAAAAAAAGGGTGCGTCTGGAGATACAACTCTGGAAGCAGGGGGCATAAAAGGAAATGCGCTAGGTGGCTAAGAGTATCAAGGGGTGGATTAAGAAATTCTCTATAATTTTTCTCTTTTATGGCCCTAATAATCATATAGTGGACCGAATTAATATTGTCATGATTAATGTATAGAATTCTGCCATTGCCCGGGCCCATTAGGGTTTCCCATACATGTCTCACAATCTAGCCAACACAACTTTTGTCTTCACCATTTGTGTTGTTCTCTATATTGGTCTCCAACACCGTATCATCATCCTCCTACCTTTGCTTATTCATTTGTTTAGGGTTCTGATTCATTTGTGGTTCTGATTTGACAGGAATTGTGCGTGCTGGAGTCAAAGTCTGTTCAAACATGCTGTCAAAATATATTACCTTTGTGTTTAAGTTAGCATGCCGAATTAAGCCTTGCTTGTAAGCGCAATTGTTAAGTTAGCTATTAGCCTAAGTTAGCTGAGTAATCTATAAATATACTAGTTTTATCAGGTTATTGAGAGAGGTTAAATTGTTGGTATTCACTTATAATCTTTGAACCCTTATTGAGTAAGTGAATAAAAAAGCAGTTTTAACCAATTCTTATTCTTCTTTTAACTTTTCTGTATCTTTTGTAAAATCTAATAGAATTTATTGTATTTGTTTAAGAAACTCAATCTTTTTCTCATATTTTGGTTTCTTCTCGACGACATCAATTCATAACAACCATATTCATTAAACTTTGAAAATCGGCGAACACGTCAACCTTTCAAGCCTTCATAAAAATCACAACATGAAGAGCATTAAGATTGACCTGTTTCTCCGCTGCAGTAGGGTTAGGATAGCTCCTTTGATTCCAAGATGCCTTCGCTAAGATTTTCAATTGGGTAAAAATTTATATAATATATAATAAGCTTTTTGTTTTATCATTACATTAACTAATGGTAATACGGAAAATGATTAATTTTATTGATTAGGATTATGGATAGTATATATTGTTAGTAATATTTTATATTAAAATATTATCTCATTATTATATTCTAATAATTATTATATGGGCATATATATTTATATTAATTATATTATTTAGTTATCAAATTAAGAGACTTAATTGATGTTAGATATTACTATTGCTTATTATAGAAATTTTTTTTTGTTTAGTTACTTAGTTAATTAATTAGTTGTTTATTCTTGTTAAGTTTGTTAATAACCAACCTTCTATTGGTGCAAGTTTTATCTTATATTAATGATAATGAGAATGAGTTGCTTACATTACAAGTTATCATTAATATGGTATCGAGATCATATTCCACTTTATTTCTTCTCTTTCCTCTCTGATTCTTCTTCTTCTTCTTCTTCTTTCTTGTTTCTTTTTCCTCCAATGCATATTGTTAGCTATGAAGACTTCCTACAAACTCCTCGAATCAATATTACCTTCACCCTAATGAAAATCCAACTCTCGTTCTTGTTTCTCCACCATTAGATAACAAGAATTATCACTCTTGGGCCAAGTCTATGCACATTTCACTGATCTCCAAGAACATGGAAAAATTAATCGATGAAACTCTCCCTAAACCTAATGCGGCTGATTCTTTATATGCATTATGAATAAGATGCAACACCATGGTTCTTGTGTGGCTTCAACATTCCATTGGTGGCATCATTGCACGATCAGTTCTTTGGATTGAATCTATATCAAGATTTTGTTAAACCTTAAGACTCGGTTCTCTCAAAGTTACAACTTTCACATTTCAGATATTCATGCGAAACTCTACAATTTTCGACAAGGTTATCCAGATTTTTTAGATTATTTCACAAAGATGAAGGTTCTTTGGGATGAATTATAGAATTATTGACCAATTCCTCATTACAAATGCTTAATTCAGTGCAGCTGCAATGCTATTTTTTCTATGCAGGTTTATCGAGATCAAGATTCTATAATCTGGTTCTTCAAAGGTCTCAATGAAAAATTTAATGCAATAAAATCTCAGATCGTGATTATAACTTATTTACCCTCTATATACACGATTTTTCTCCATGATCATTCAACAAGAAAGAGAATTCTCTCTTCCTCTTCTTGATATGCCTCCTGCTGACATATCTAACTATTCTTCTACAACTACATACTTTATGGCTAATGGTTCCCAAGGCAATCCTAAATGGAAATGGTCAGGTCCCTCTAGAGGCACAAACTGTTTCTGCACACATTGTGGGAGAGAAAATCACACAGTTGATACCTTTTTTGTGTGAAGTATGGTTGAACTCCAGTATTCAAGAATAAAGGCAAAGTATCTCAATTTAATGACTCTGATAATTCTAAGGTTAACAATGATATTTCTGGTGTAGGATCTTCAAATTCTAAGTCATTTGGCTTTACTCAAGGGCAATATCACAATCTCTTTGGCTTGTTGCAATAATATCTGTAAGATATTAGATCGAACTCTAGTATGGTCGAAGGGTACCTTCGGGTTCGATAGGAATTAAGCATGAGGTCGAAGTCTGTTCGCATGCTGTTGTCGCGAGTAATGCGTGTTGTAGTCGAAGTTTGTTCTAACATGCATTAGTCAATATTTCTAGGTTTGTTAGCATGTTGAATTATGCCTTGCTTGTAAGCCCAATTTTTTAAATTAGCTTGTATCCTAAGTTAGCTTATAATGGATAATTGTTAAAAATTCCATTAGGTTAATGTGCTATTTTTCTTATAAATAGCATGCTAGTCTCTCATCTTGGTATAAGAAAAAATAGGAAGATAAAATCCTAATTCATGTGAGAGAGGTTATTTTGTTATTCTTGTATACTTGTAATCTTGTTCTAAGAGAAAGGAAAGAATAGCAGTTTATAACCAAGCCTTGTTTTTTCTTGTTGTTTTACCTTATTTTCTTTGTTAACCCTAACCCTTGTGTGTTTCTTGATCATAAAGAAACTGTTTATATTTTGTTTCAAGGCATCTGATTCACAACAAGCTGGTGTGGTGAGGGTGGAGAAGATTCCTTCAACAAAGTATGAGATTGAAAAGTTCACCAGAGTGAACGACTTCGGTCTATGGCGCTTTCAGATGAAACCCCTACTAGTTCAGCAGGGTTGTTTGGAAGCATTGAAGGGAGAAGCAGCCATGGATATTACGTTAACGGCAAACGGAAAGCGGGATACCTTGATACCTGCTCACTGGGCGACCATGATGCAAATTTAATTATGTTTGGGCCTCTCCTGGGGTTCGCCGGGAGAACCAAAAGCAAGCCAACCTCGATGGGTGCTCGTTGGGCGACCATAACAGGGTGCAGTTTTCCGTTTCTTGTTTTCCTTATATCTTGAGAACCGTAACTCCGATTGGCACACGGTCGGAAGCATTGGAAAGCTATTCCAATGGACTACGTGATAGAAAGATTTATTAATAGAATAGTAATAAGTTGAAATTATTATGGAATAATATGTGAACGGGTGAAGATGAACACAATATTTTGATGAACACCACGAAAATTGGTTAATACTTGGTGAGGAACCTTTGTTCCAAAAGCCCTATTTGTGACATCCCAAGAGTGATGCTTGTATAGAGATCCTTTGGGATTTACGCACCATTACTTTGACAAGTTTGATTCCATATAAGCAAATCGAGCCTACGGGTAAAAAGCTTGAAATGGGTTAGAAGTCCCATATGAAGCAATGATTTGTAAGGTTGATTTTATCCCTTAGAATTCGAATCCATTCGTATGTCAAAGTATGATACAAGGATCTGTGACCCATGCCAAGAGTCTTAGATGTAGGATCGAACGGGGAAATATTCCTTGGTACAGATGAGCTAGTGATTGTTTGAGTTGATGAACTCAAGAAACATGTTTCCATACATTGAGAGTTTTGTGAACTCAAGTCTATTTCCTTTTCCCATTGAATTGAGTTAGAATTTGATTAAAACCTTGTAGAGCCGAGTGAACCTTAAGATATGGAAACTCACTGATATTATTATCTCCTCCCATTATTGTTGTTATTTTTCAGTTATTGTTTACAAGTTTAGTTTTCAAGAAGGCTTGTGCATGGATGTTTCAAGGAAAGCCTATATTATGATTTTTTTCGTTGAGTATTGTGTACGATAAAGGATATTGTACTTAGATCTTATATTTTTATTTTTGGCACTTTTCATATCTTGTACCATAGATTGTCTTTATTGTTTTGTAAATGGTCAAGTATGCAAACGATGCCAATAGACACTTATTTTGGTGTCTGTACCAAATAATAACACTTGTATGATATTATTCTAGATATATATTATATGGGTCGTTACATTTCTGGTTCAGCCAACCTTTCTCCAAAATCCTTCCATTGCATAATGTCTTATATAATCCTTCCTTTCATTTTAACCTCATATCCATCCCTAAACTTGCATTGTCTAATAATTGTTTTATGAATTTCACTCATGACTCTTGTCATATCTTCCAGAACAATACCAATGCAATGATTGATATATCTAGAACGATCAAGGGATTATATGTGACTGACGTTGCACGTGTTAGGTCTGATTCATTCATTTGTAACTTTGATTCCAATTTAAATTTAAATGTATGACATTATAGGCTAGGCCACACCACTAGTATTGGCTTGCATTCCATTTCCAAAATTTTCCTTTTGTATCTACTATAAATACTTGGTTTCTGTCAGACCCCAATTTCTCCCCTCATTTAATAAATAAATGCATGCATCATGACATCCGCATCATCTGCATAGCATATCATGCATTAAGTTTTTCATAATTCCTAAAGTGTCAACCCGAATAATTTTTCGAATTTATAGATAGACCGGTCAGACTAATTTTTAAATGCACGTGAAATTAGCCGGCAAAAAATTTCAAAGTCGACCTTGCAAACGTCGGTTTTATTAATTTATGGTTCGCGTAGTTTAACCTGTCATGCTCGTTTTATTTTTTCAACTCCTTTTTTGGTCTCATTTTGACCAGCTTGAGTCTTTTAACCGGTCATTGTTTATTTCAAAATTTGATCAAAACTTGTATGTTTCCGAGAAGTTTATTTCACCCTGATCATTTTATACAGTTATTTTAATTTTTGGGCATTTTTATGCCAAAATTTAATTCCTTTTTTGTTTTGTCTTTTATATTTATTTCTTTGTCAAAATGTTTGAAATAATTAAATATGGTTAGTTGTAGCCTCACTTTAATTTTATTCTAATTATTTTGAGATATTTGATTTTTGTTTGTTCTAATTTATTTTAAGTCATTTTGTCACATAAATAACACTCAATGGCATTGTTGAGATTGGTAAAAATTAGAAACCCTAGTTGGTACACTATATACGTATTGTTTGACCTATGGGAAAAGGAGACACCAAACCTACACGCGACAGCCTTAATTTTGTTGTTATTTTTTTTCTCATTTTCAAATAACTCATAGTTGGACCAATAAGGGTAAGACAATGTTTAATGGAACGGAGTATGAAAAGTAAACTCATATTTTTTTCTCAGGGGTCTTCTTCATCGCCTTGCATTTCCGCCGTGACCTTTGTTTTTGCTTCACCAACCAAAAATATTTTTTCACAAACCTCATTATTGTGCCTTTGTTTTCACGTAAATCCCCATAGAAACCATGCTACCTCCTTACCATTTTAAACAAAAACCACCTTATTTTTCATGGCACCCTCACACATACTTCTATTATTATTTGATTAAACATAATGAAGAAAAGTGTAGTGGATTTAAACCAACCATAATATAGTAACCAAACTCATCTTCCATGTTTGTTCTCAACCATCCTCTAACTCATATCTCCCACTTCATTATTGAAAGGTTCCACCACCAAACATCTTGAATTTCCATTCCTCTCATCAACCACTGTACACACTCGGAAACCACAACAAATCTCACATCACATAGAACATTGCTTCCTCTTCTCCAACAATAACAAATCTGCTACAACCTTGTTTTCTTCTCCCCATAACCTCATTGTTGCACATCCTTGCAACTATATTATCACTTTTCTTTTTTCATTATTTCCTATTACAACAACCTTCCACATCACCTTATTTTTGAAAATCAAAACTCAAACCTTCCAACTTTAATATACTCCATTTTTCATTCATTTTTCAAAGACAATCTCACTACACATCTAACTCCATATACCATAACATTTCACTTTAATGCTTCATGCTTCTTAACCACATGAATACTAACATACTACATGATACATCATTATCTTCATGTTCTTTTCATCTTTAGCATCAAAATAAAAGAATAGCATAACACACAAGTTTAAAAAGATTGAGAAATCGTTGGAATTCAACCACAACCTATGGAGAATTACGTTGAATCTTGATCTCAAGATTGTTATCAATCACGCAATGAAAATGAAAAGATTAAGAAAGAAAGAAAGAAATTAACATTGGAGAAGAATATGAAAATTCTGTAGACTTTCTCTTTGCCCACAAACTGTGGAAATTCTCTTATTCACTTGCAACTGCAAATTCTGTGAATACAATGTATAAGTTGTGAGTAATGTTTACAAAATAAGGGTTTCTCCCTATTTATAGATTTAGGTTAGCGTACACTCTAAGTCAAAGCCCAAAACTATAAAATCCCAAAATAGCTAACATTGCTAAAATAGGCCTAAGTCGAAAATCCTGTGTGAAGCAACCTGCTTTGACATTTTGACACACTAATACACCTCGACACACACACACACACACACACACACATATTAGGTAATTCGACTAGTCCTTGTTTCTGTCGAGCCATACTACTTCGATACAAGGAATTAAAAACTCAACACACCACCTAATTCATTATGTCTAAGATATCTATCTACATTCATCATAGACCTTAGCTTCTTGAAAACTTCGACTTGCACTCCCTTCGTCATGATGTCTGCAATCTGATTCGCAATTCTGCAGTGTTCCAAGTTCATCTTTCCTTCTGCTACCGCCTCTTGAAGATAATGGAACCTCATTTTAATGTGCTTGCTTTGACCATGTGCTATTGGATTCTTCGTCAGGTTGATAGATGATATGTTTTCGATCTTCATGGTAATTTTTCCATGACTCTTCCCTGTAATCTCTTCGACCAAATTCAATATCCATGTTTCTTGACATGCACAAAGAGAAGCAGTTATGTATTATACTTCGTATGAAGATAATGCCACTACTGGATCCTTTCTTAAACTCCAAGCAACTGGTGCATCACCTAGCATAAACACAGAGGCAGTTGTGGAATTTATGTCCTCAACATCACTAAACTAACTTAAATAAATGTATCCCACTATCTTGCATTCTTTTCCTTCATCACCTGCAGGAAACAAAATGTCGTAGTTGAGAGTTCCTTTCAGATACCTCAGTATCCTCTTCATCGCTGCTAGGTATGATACCTTTGGCTTTTGCATGAATCTACTTACCATACCCACATTGTATGCTAAGTTAAGCCTTGTGTGACAAAGGTATCAAAGTGACCTAATAAGTCTTCAATATTGGGTTGGTTCGACATCATCTTCATCTGAATCTTTCAACAGTTGTAATCTGGTCTCAACTGGAGTCGAAGCTGGATTTCAGTCTTGCATCTCAAATCTCTTGAGTGTTTCGCCTGCATATTTTATTTAGTTCATCATCAAACATCTACCACTCTTATAGAATTCGATGCCAAGGAAATGTGAGAGATTTCCCAAGTCTGGCATTTCAAACTCCTCACTTAGGTCATGTTTGAAGTCTTCGATCACCTTCTTGCAACTTCTTGTTATCAATAGGTCATCGACATAGAGACATAGTATAAGCAATTCACTATTACTTCTCCTTACATATACTTCATGCTCAGTTGTGCACTTCACAAATATCTTCTCCCTTATAAAGTTGTCGATCTTCTTATTCCATGCTCTTGGAGCTTGCTTAACTCCATACAGGGATTTATGCAGTCTGTACACTTTTCTTTTTTCACCTTGTTTCATAAACCCAACTGGTTGTGCAACATAAACTTCTTCGCCCACGAGCCATTCAGGAATTCACATTTCATATACATCTGACATGTGTGCCAATTTTTCATGTTTGCTAGATCGACAACCAACTTGATTGTTTCGATCCTAGAAAAAGGTGAAAAAACATCGTCGAAGTGGACTCCTTCCTTCTGAAGAAATCCTTTCGCCACAAGTCTTGCCTTGTGTCGAGTTACTTCTCCTTTAAAATTCACCTTCACCTTGTAAACCCATTTCACATTAATTGCCTTCTTGCCTTGAGGCAATGCGACAAGTGACCAAGTATTGTTGACTTTAAATGGACTCTAACTCTTTATTCATTGCTTTCACCCACTTCGAATCTTTCAATTCCTCAGCTGCATTGACTTGTTCAACATCTGTGTATAAAGCATAGTGTAACAACTCACCTTCTTCATCGACCATATAATTTGATGTAATCACACATTCTTGCAACCTTGCAGGCATGTGTCTTGTTCGTTGAGGTCTGCTTGTGCCTACTTCACCTCTGACTTCTTCTTGTCGAACTTATCTTTTGATTTCACTAGCTGGTTCTTCATATAAGATTGTCACTGAATCCTTCTTAACATTCTCAGTCCAATCATATTTCTTCAGCTCATCTATGATCACATCCCTGCTGATAACAACTTGCTTGTTCACTGGGTCAAACAACTTGTATCCTCTAGTCGAATGATATCCTATTAGGATCATTTGATCCGATTTTTCATCAAGCTTTCTTCTCAACTGATCTGGCACATGTCTATGTACTATAGATCCAAACACCTTCAAATGACTTAGGCTAGGCTTGACACCAGACCAACATTCTTCTGGTGTGATTCCTTCTAACTTCTTTGTCGGACATCTATTCAAGATGTATGTTGCAGCCGACATAGCTTCTCCCTTTAATTATTTGGGCAGATGCTTGCCTTTCAACATACTTCTCACCATATTCATGATGGTAGTGTAGGGTGGCACCACGTCATGCACATTCCCTTCTTTCTCACATAATGCATCAAAATCCTTCAACACATACTCTCCACCACCATCAGTCCCCAGAATCTTTATCTTTTGACCACTTTATCTTTTGACCATAGATTTGAATTTGGAAAATACCTCGATCACTTCACTTTTCTTCTTGATCAGGTAAGTCCACAACTTTCAAATGAAATCATCTATGAACGTGATAAAGAATCTGTTACCTCCAATCAAATCCACCTGGATATGACCATATACATTAGAGTATATGACTTCAAGAATTGCTTTCGACTTGCTTCCTGCATCCTTGCTGAAGCTATTCTTGTGTTGTTTTTCCTGAACGCATACTTTGCTTGGAATGTCAATTTCTGGTAATCCTAAAACCATATTTATTCTCTTCAAATCTATGATGTCTTTAAAATTGTGATGGCAAAGTTGGTAATGCCATATCCATTCATCTCTGCTGGATGCAGTTGCAAGACACTTATGCTCTATTACATTAAGTTCAATCTTGAAAGTCCTATTCTGAGACATTGGAGCCTTCAAGATTAACACACCACCTGAGTCAAGAACTCTTATCATCTTGTCTTTGATAGACACCTTGTAGTTCTTTTCAACCAACTGCCATATACTGAGCAAGTTACTCTTTATGCCTGGTATGTATAACACATTGGAAATTACTGACCTCTTTCCATCTTTTCTCATAATCAGAACATCACCAATACCTTCAGCTACTAGAATATTTTCATTTGCAATTTTCACCATGTTCTTTGTCGAGGGATTTATATTGACAAACAATCTTTCCTTCTAGTTACGTGTGATGAGCATCCTGAGTCCAAGTACCACTGATCCTGGAATCTTTCTTCATCTCTTGTTGTGACCATTAGCAACATCTTTTCTTCTTCATGTTTTGCCAGCTTTGCATCAGTTTCTTAATTTTTCTTCTTTTCTCGACATTCACTAAAATAGTGACCATACTTCTGACAATTGAAACACTGAATGTGACTTTTGTCAGACTTTCGACCACCACCTCTTCCTCTACATGCAGCACCACCTCTTAAGTTGCCTTGGTTTTAGAGTTTTGTCTTATTTGACCAGTTTCCTTCCTGTTGATTTCAACCAGTCAAATTCTTGTAGCCTCCTCTACCTTTGTTGCCATTCCAACTTCCTTTGCCTTTCTTTTCCTTTTCAGACTGCGCCTGCAAAGCCATATCACTCTTCGACTTTCCTGCAGCTCTTTCAACCATCCTTTGTTCATGAGACTCAAGCGTCCCTTGAAGGTATTCCTTTGTCAATATTGACAAGTTTTTCCGAATCTTCTATGGCTACTACAATGTGGTCAAACTTTTGAGCTAATGACCTTAAATTTTTTGCAACAATTGATATTGATGTCAACACTTCTCCATATATCTTGATTTGATTCACCAGTTTACTAACCCTAGTGAAGAAATCTGTTATAGTTTCACTTTTTTCCATCTGAAGCAATTCATAGGTTCTCTTGTGAGTTTGTAACCTCACATGTTTCACCTTCTCTGCTCCTCTAAATGACTTCTCCAGAATTTCCTACACTTCCTTCGCTGGTTCTACATCACTAACCTTTTCAAAGTTATCTGAATCAACAAATTGATGGATTATAAAGAAAGCTTTATGATCTTTCTTCTTCAATTCTTTGTGTGCAACCTTTTCTTGATCTGTCGCATTTTCTACAAGCGGTGTTACTCCTTCCTTCACAAGCTCCCAAAGATCTTGATAATAGAAAACCACCTTAATCTGCTTGCACCAATTCTCATAATTATATTTCTTGAAACTTGGAAGATTCGCTGAAAAATGCATGTTTGAATGATTCATCACCATCACGGTTTTGCTTCCCTGAATCACAACCGGAGCTCTAGATACCAGATGTTGAAATTCAACCACAACCTATGGAGAATTATGTTCAATATTGATCTCAAGATTGTTATCAATCACGCAATGACAATGAAAAGATTAAGAAATAAAGAAAGAAAGTAACGTTGGAGAAGAAGATTTAAATTCTACAAAGTTTCTCTATGCCCACAAACTGTCGAAATTCTCTTATTCACTTGCAAATGCAAATTGTATGAGTACAATGTATGATTTATGAATGTTTACAAAATAAGAGTTGCTCCCTATTTATATATTTAGGTTAGCTTGTGTAACACCCCCTTCTAAACCCCAAAATAATGCAAATAAACACTTATTCACATATATAAAAATTCATCAGAGTATATTTATGACACGGTATAAAAGAGGCGCATCACATTATCCACGAAACGAAAACATAAACAACACCTGCTCATAGAGATATGTAACAGAAGGGGTAAATCTCAACTAAAAACCAAGCATAGCTCTTAAAATCCACATATCAATGTTTTAATTAAAGCGGAAGACTAGAATATTGAATTACTTAAGACATGATATCATGGAAATACACATCATCAAGTTTGGTTCACAAATATCATTCATGTTTTACAAAACATCATCAGCTGATACATATACAATGTATCACAAAAGAATACTCTACAAGCCTAGCTACCCGATGTTACATTATCAGAGCAACCGACTCAAAAGAATGAAACTATACTTCGCCAAAAGAGACCTCCAACAACCTAATCTGCAATGCCTCATAGAGCATTATAAAACAGCAGAAGGGTGAGAAATATTATCATAATAATCCATGCATATAATTATATACGCATACAAAATACGTAATGTACATACTCCACAATTTCTCACCACAATTCATTGTAGTTCATTATACAATCACAACATGCACACACGCAATTATACATAGTCCACGATTTCCACACACAAGCATGTTTCATACAACAATGACATTCATGCGATGTGACTCAATACAACTCAATGCAAACTCATGCCATGTGGTACCAACACTTGTTATCTTTTTTCGGTTTACATTAAACCGGGTCCACTCTTCTAGACGGATAACCACCAAAAGCCCGTCCTCTAAGCTTTCAAACCCACTCTTCTAGGCTTGGGAAAGTCACTAGTCTCCACGAAACTAGCAAGCATTGCCTCTTGACTAAATGATGCATATACAATCAACAATCAAATGCACTTAAGACCGACATCTTAATCTCATGCATTCAAATAATTCATCTCTTCAAGAATTATAACAACAATTGCACACACAACATATTCACATATATAATCAATATATTTTCAAGCAATGCACACATATACACAATATGTTCTCATGCATTCTCAATACATTTTTAATCACATTAAACAATGTATAACAATTGTCAAAAGACCATCATTCAATTAATTCAACAATCTAGGATTCACGCCATAAGGCTACCCACAATATAATATATCTCGGCATAATCGATGCTTCGAGCAAAGGAAAATAATCATAATTGAGTCGGAAATCCGACCTCGGATGGAAACATTAAAGAAAACACAATCTGTTACGTTTGCTACCCTGCTCGCTTAGCAAGCTCCTAGCGAGTATTCGCTACTTGTTCGCCCAGCGAACAAGCTCGCGAAGGCAACCAGAAGCTACTGACTTCATTCTCTACCTCACTCGCTCAGCGAAGGCCTAGCGTACCTTCGTTACCCCCTTCGCTACCAGCGAACACCATAAAATGCATTTTGTCCAAGTCTGGGACCGTTCGCTACTGGCTCGCTACTAGCTCGCTTAGCGAACGTTCGCTACTAGCTCACTTAGCAAACGTTCGCTACCAGCTCGCTCAGCGAACACGCTAGCGAATGTCTGCAAACTCAGAATTCCTCACTGTTCTTCCACTCCGAAACTCTTGGGTTCACCTGATTAAATCCCAAATCATTCCAGTAACTTAGCCTAACATCACCCGACATAAATGCTACTACTTAATCTCAGTTCCACCAACAAAACTCGGATTCTACCGATTAATCCATTTATGCCCTAAAATGGAAGTTTTAGAAAAACCTCCAATACTCTAACCCAAGCATACATATTCATATACATTGTTAAGATAATGATATTTCACACCCTTACCTTAATTAATCCAAAGATTGAGAGTTGTTCTTGATGATTCCAAGTTCTTCCCTCTTCTTCTTCTCTTTTCTCCTCTTTCTCCTTCTTTCTCTATTCTTTCCTTTATGTTTCTATCTTTTCCTTTTCTTTCCACTCTCCTTTTTAATATGTCTTCTGTTCTAATTCTCTCCAACATCTATTAATTCATTTAATTAATTACCCATTAATTAAATAATTCTCATTAACCCATTAATTAATGCAAATAATTAATTAATGAAAAATCGGGCTGTTACAACTCTCCCCCACTTTAGGAATTTTCGTCCTCGAAAATGTTACCTGATTCGAACAACTCTGGATAAGATTTTCCTCATCTGGCTCTCCAGCTCCCACATTACATTCCCACCAGCCGGTCCTCCCCAAGCAACCTTCACCAATGCAATCTCTTTGCCTCGAAGTTGCTTCGACTTCCGATCCTCTATCCGCATAGGTGATGTCTCCACAATCAGGTTATCTCTCACCTGTACATCATCTACTTGGACTATATGAGACGGATCCGGAATGTATTTCCTCAATTGAGATACATGGAACACATCATGAAGATTAGCAAGAGATGGCGACAAAGCAACACGATAGGCTACCTCTCCTACCCTCTGCAAAATCTGAAAAGGACCAATGAAACGCGGCATCAACTTACGCGAATTTAATGCCCTACCAACACCAGTCATAGGAGTGACTCAAAGAAACACATGATCTCCCTCTTGAAATTCGATTGCTTTCCTCCTCTTGTCATGATAACTCTTCTGACGATTCTGGGAAATCCTCATCTTCTCTTGGATCATCTTAATCTTGTCGGTAGTATCTTGAACTAACTTGGGTCCAACTACAGAACTCTCTCCCGACTCATACCAACATAATGGCGTCCTGCAACGTCTACCATACAAGGCCTCAAAAGGTGCCATACCGATGCTCGAATGAAAACTATTGTTGTAAGTAAACTCAATCAAAGGCAAGTAGCTATCCCAAGCTCCTCCCTTCTCCAATACACAAGCTCTCGACAGATCTTCAAGTGATTGAATCGTTCTTTCCATTTGACCATATGTCTGAGGAAGATAAACTGAACTCAAACGCAACTTCGTACCCAAAGCACTCTGCAGACTCTCCCAAAACCTCTAAGTGAACCTTGGATCTAGATCTGACACAATGCTAGACGGAATACCATGCAAACTGACAATCCTCTCAATGTACAACTTCGCCAATTTCTCCAATGGATAGTCCATGCGCATAGGGATAAAATGAGCAGATTTGGTCAATCTATCCACAATAACCCATATGGCTTCAAAATTACTCTGTGTCCTTGGTAAAACGGACACAAAATCCATAGAAATGGTATCCCATTTCCATTCAGGAATAAACAACGGTTGCATCAAACTTGACGGTTTCTGATGTTCAATCTTGGACTTCTGACAAGTCAAACAAGAATACACAAACTCTGCAATATCCTTCTTCATACGAGGCCACCAAAATATTTTCCTCAAATCTTGATACATCTTAGTAGCACCCGGATGAATACTCAATCCACTATGATGCCCTTCCTCAAGAATACTCTTCTTCAGCTCAACAATGTCAGGAATACAAACTCTATCACGATACCGTATAATACCATTCTCATCAATTCGAAAATCACCACCTTGGCCTTGATTAATCAAAGTCGATCGATCAACTAAGCTCAAATCCGATTTCTGTCCTTCTCGGATCTCGTCCAGAATACCACTAGTAAGTTTCAACATACCAAACTTCACTCCATTAGAAGTCCTTTCACACACCAAACTCAAATCACGAAACTGCTCAATTAATTCCAACTCTTTCACCATCATCATCGACATATGCAATGATTTCCTACTCAATGCATCTGCTACCACATTCGCTTTACTGGGATGGTAATTCAAACCAAAGTCATAATCCTTTAGAAATTCTAACCATCTTTTTTGTCTTGCATTCAATTCCTTCTGATCAAAGAGGTACTTCAAACTCTTATGATCACTAAACACCTCAAATCTCGAACCAAATAAATAATGCCTCCAAAGTTCCAACACAAATACAACGGCGGCCAACTCTAAGTCATGTGTCGGATAATTCTTCTCATGCACTTTGAGTTGCCTCGAAGCATAAGCTACAACTTGATTATTCTGCATCAATACACCTCCCAAACCCATCAAAGAAGCATCACAATACACAACAAACGGTTCTTCCGGATTTGGCAAAAATCAAAAAAGAGGCTGTCGTCAATCTCCCCTTAAGCTCTTGGAAACTTCCTTCACACTTGGCATCCCAAACGAAAGCTTGACCTTTCTGAGTCAACTGCGTCAATGGAGATGATAGCTTAGCAAATCCTTTAATGAACTTCCGATAATAACCGGCCAACCCAAGGAAACTTCTAATCTCAAAAACTGATTTCAGAGTTTCCCATTGCGATACCGCTTCAACTTTCAACGGATCAACCGCGATACATCTACTTGAAATTACATTCCCAAGGAAACTCACTTCCTTCAACCAAAACTCACACTTAGAAAGTTTCGCATACATCTGCTTTTCTTTCAACACCGATAACACGACCTTCAGATGCTCAGCATGCTCTTCTTCATTCTTCGAATAGACTAGAATGTCGTCAATGAACACAACCACAAACTTGTCCAAATAGGGATGAAAAATTCTATTCATGTACTCCATAAACACACCTGGTGCATTAGTCACACCAAATGGCATCACGGAATACTCATAGTGTCCATACCTCGTTCTAAAAGCAGTTTTCGGAATATCCTCAGCCTTCACACAAATCTGATGATATTCGGATCTCAATCCTATCTTACTGAACACACTTGCACTAACTAACTGATCCATCAAGTCATCAATCCTCGGAAGCGGGTACTTATTCTTGATAGTCACCTTATTCAACTGTCTGTAGTCCACATAGAGTCTCATAGAACCTTCTTTCTTCTTAACCAACAGCACTGGTGCACCCCATGGCGACACACTTGGACGAATAAACCTATTATCATGCATATCTTTAATTTGACTCTTCAACTCTTTCAATTCCGATATGGACATATGATATAGAGTCATCGATATCGGACTAGTTCCAGGAACCAAATCGATCGTAAACTCCACTTCCTGTTCCAGCGGTAAATCTCTTATCTCATCAGCGAAAACTTTCGGAAAATCACGAACAATTGGTAAAACAATAATTTCTTCACTCTCACCAATACTCAAAGTTGCCAACAACATAAATACCCTTGCACCATCTTGCACCAACTCCTTCACTTGCTTAGCCGTCATAAACAAATCCACTTCTTTGTCAGATTCAAGGAAAATAATCGTTTTGTCAAAACAATTAATATAAACACGGTTGAACCTTAACCAATTCATTCCAAGAATGACATCAATTCGGTCTAAGTGAAGACACACTAAGTCAACTCCAAAATCTTTACCAAAAATACTCAACGGACAATTCAAGCACACATACTGGGTAGTTACCAAACCCATAGCAGGAGTGTCAATAACCATACCACCACCCATAACAGACAACCTAAGACTTAATCTCTTAACACAATCCAAAGAAATAAAAGAATGCGTAGCTCCAGTATCATATATAGCGATCAAAGGTATACCATTAATGAAGCACGTACCTCAGATCAATCAATCATCACTAGCAGTTTCTGATCCAGATAGAGCAAACACTTTTCCGCTCCCTTGCGTCTTCTTCGGCTTATCACACTTGGTACTAATGTGCCCTTGCTCACCATAACTGTAGCAAGTCACATTTGCACCGCTTCTGCACTCTATAGCTTTGTGGCCTGGCTTGCCACACTTAAAACACTTCAACCCAACACCTTTGCATTCAGGAGCACAATGTCCCACTTCACCACAATTATAACATCTTACCGGAGTAGAGGCTCCTCCCCCACTTGGCTTCTTACCATAATCAGCTCTTTGTTTCCCTTTATCTGTAGGAGTCACATAAGGTTTCCCTCAAAATTGACCATTTCCCTTCTTATCACCCAAATTCTTGTAGTGGCTAGACCGAGCCCTACTATCCTCGTCATAAATCCTACTCTTGTTTACCAACTCAGAAAATCTCCTGATCTCCTGATATCCGACAGCTTGTTTGATCTCTAGCCTCAAACCATTTAAAAATTTGAGACACTTAGATCTCTCAGCATTAACGGTGTTGTAGTGGGGACAGAACTTAATCAACTCTTCAAATCTTGCCGCATACTCGGCCACAGTAGAGTTACCCTGCTTCAACTCAAGGAACTCGATTTCTTTCTTCCCACGCACATCTTCTGGAAAATACTTATCCAGAAATGTCTCTTTAAAAAGATCCCAAGTAATCACCATCTCATTCTCCTCAAACCTTTGGCGAGTATTACCCCACCAATCCTCTGCTTCCTCCTCAAGCATATGGGTGCCAAACTGCACCTTCTGAGCATCCGAACAATTCATAACTCGGAAGATATTTTCTATAGCCTTCAACTAAACCTGTGCTTTGTCAGGCTCATGGGTTCCTTTGAACACTGGCGGATTATTCCTTTGAAACCTTCCTAAAGCACGAAGTTCATCATCTGCATGATTCCTAACATTCAAATTGGCTTGAGGGTTTTGCTCGATCCTTCCAGCCAACCTAGTCAAAGCCTCCGCAATCGCCTTGTCGTTCCTACCAGCCACCATCGTTATGTATCTCAACAACAGAACTCACAAGGTCAAACAATATCGATAGTGTCACACACAATCAAATATACAAAGGGAATAAACAAGTTAACAACTTGGCCAACTGGCCGACCTGCTATGATACCACTTAATGTAACACCCCCTTCTAAACCCCAAAATAATTCAAATAAACACTTATTCACAAATATAAAAATTCATCGGAGTATATTTATGACATGGTATAAAAGAGGCGCATCACATTATCCACGAAACGAAAAACATAAACAACACCTGCTCATAGAGATATGTAACAAAAGGGGTAAATCTCAACTAAAAACCAAGCATAGCTCTTAAAACCCACATATCAATGATTTAATTAAAGCGGAAGACTAGAACATTGAATTACTTAAGACATTCCAAGTTCTTCCGTCTTCTTCTTCTCTTTTCTCCTCTTTCTCCTTCTTTCTCTATTCTTTCCTTTATGTTTCTATCTTTTCCTTTTCTTTCCACTCTCCTTTTTAATATGTCTTCTGTTCTAATTCTCTCCAACATCTATTAATTCATTTAATTAATTACCCATTAATTAAATAATTCTCATTAACCCATTAATTAATGCAAATATAATTAATGAAAAATTGGGCTGTTACAGCTTGCACCCCAAGCCAAAACCCAAAACTATAAAAGCCCAAAATAACTAACATTACTAAAATAGGCCTAAGTCAAAAATCCTATGTGAAGCAACCTGCTTCGACACTTCGACATACTAATACAACTCAACACATACACACTCATTAGGTAATTCGACTAGTCCTTGTTTCTGTCGAGCCACACTACTTCAACACAAGGAATTACAAACTCAATATAAACTTGTTTTTTATGCTACTGAAGATACTTCTTATGTTAAGAAGGGTAAGTGATCGATCACCATTTTTACTATGTGTTTTGTCACTTGTTCGATAATAATCCATGTAATATGTAGTTCTTTGTTTTGTATTTTGTTACCGTTTTAGTCAATTTCATTTTCCACAAGTTATGTTCGCATTTTATTATTTTAAGTTTTATTTTAAATATTCTGCATTTTATGCTTTGGTTGGTTGTTTATGAGTGTCTTCAAGTTCAAGTAAATGACCCAAAAGACTCGGTGCGAGAAAATGGAAAATCTAGTGTTTTCGAGAATGAGTTGCCAAAGTGCAGAAGACCTGACACGGCTACCTGTGTCACTTGACATAGGCCGTGTCACTTGACACGGTCCGTGTCAGGATATGAGCCATTGCAAGAAAAGTATCAAAAAAGTGAAAAATCCAGTGGGGCAACACGGGTACCCGTGTTAGCTGACACGAGCCGTGTTGACTAAGGTGTTGATATTTTTGCTTTGCTGGATGTTTACTCAGTAGTTGACCCATGAGGGTGTTTTGGGCATTTCCAACCAATTCTATTGGATTCTTACTATTTGGATGAGTTTTTACGATGAAAGGAGGACTTGTTTTGGCGGATAAGAGATTGCATGATTGAAGATTGAAGAAAACAAGGTTTTGGAGAGCGAAGGATTTTTATGAGCGGAAGCAATTGACGATCCAAGTTTATCCGAATTCTTGTAATGTCTACTTTTTACGTTGTATTTTCTTTAAACAGTATGCATAGCTAAACCCCCCAATGCTAGGGGGTGTCCCTAATTTTATTTTGTAATGACTTTGGTTTCTTATTTTCAGTAATACATTTGGTTTTCATAATCAATTTAATCGCTCAATGTTTCTAATGCCTTTTCTGTCAGACAAATAGGGATTGATTTATGATTAACAATTAGGTTTGACCATCATTGTTAATGCTTTTGTGCGATTAAGCTATTGTAGATATCACCTAGGACTAGGGATACCCTGTAGCAACGAGACCAATCTTGATAACACAAATGCTTGATTTCATCATAAATTTCTAGGGACTTAGAATTTAGGTTGAATGATCAGAGGTTTTCCACCATGGATTTGGGGGAAAATAAACTAAATAACTGGTAAATGATTGTTTTGAGATTTTTGTTGAAATAAAGATTCGGGGTTGTTACACAACAAATCATACACCTTACCCTGACATGCTTCTCATATTTGTCACAACTTATTTTATTATTCTGTTATATTTTCGTACTGTTAAATTATAACTTTCCAAAATAAATCCCAAACCCCTAAAGTATTTTTGTTTAATTGAATTAAAATTAGAACTCAATATTCAAACACACTCCTTGAGATCGACATTTGGGGAATTTTCCCTTATTATTACTATATCGGCAAAAATAGTACACTTGTTATTTTTCTAATCAGTAAGATTAAGAAACTGAGTGGTGTTAAGACCAACACAACTTTTCTCATCACCACACCTCCATTTTCAAGCTTATTCATAGTCACTTTATTTTCCACCAACATAGTCAGTTCCGACAACAACCTCAGACCAACCGTGCATTCACCGACCAACTCCGATGTGACGTCACAACTGTGGCTACCTCTTGTTGGACACCGAAATCATAACATCGTGCAACGCTCCAAACACAACTCTACACCTTGTTCATAGACCCGTCACTCATTAAATAAGCACCACCACAAGTTTCCTTTCCAGCCACCTGAGCAACACCGACATTAGCTCCATTTTGCAACAACTCTAAATCAACAAGCAACTCAACAACAATGTGAAACCGCTCGCGTACCATCGACGAATCAAGAATTCTTATTTTGGTAATCTCTTATATTTTCTTACTTTTTATTTTCATTCGATTTGCATTTCTTTGGAGCTTTGATATTGTTTGTTTTGAAGATGTTAGAGATGAAGCAATTACTTTGACTTTGTTACATGTTCTTATTGGTTTTCAGAAAGAGATTTACACGAAAAAGAGAGTGTTGTTTAGTTTCTTTTGTTTTTTGTGCATTGCCACACGTCAGGAGAGAGTGGATGTTTTTTTTAAATTTAAAAAAAATCCTACTACTCTCTATGTCTAATACATGTTCCGCTCTCCATCAATTTAAATTGGATTGATGTTTTATTTTTTGTTTGTTTCTGAAAATGCATGTTGGATTTGGCCTTGTAGGCCTATGACTGGTCACACCCTTTCAAACTAACTTGTATCCCCATGTCCATGAATACACTTTATTTTCATGTAGTCTTCTTTTGTTTTATTTTAGTTATTTGCATTTCATTGAATTAGTTTCATTTATTTGAATAAATATTTAGTTAACTATTTAATCAGTTATAGTCTAATTAATTAATTACTTTTTTTTAATTGTTAAATAGATTTTTGGGGTTTATTTGTTGCATCAATTTTATTGTATTGCGATTTCAGAAGCTTAAAATACAATTTAGCTTTTGAAAAGTCATTTGGGTACATATAATCGGTTTCCCGGATTCTTATAGAGTGATTCCTACATGAATCCATTATAGGTTAGCCTTAGGGTTGAATTTAGTTTTCTTTCGACTTCGGTTGGTTTCCAATCCCGTGACTTACTCTTGGGCCTTCTTACAATGAATTCAGTTTATTTCGGTCTCATGCCTTACTCTTGGGCCTTCTTACATGAATTATTCTTTTTTCAGTTTGTTTGCATTTACTTGTTTGATAACTTGTACTTTAATTGCTTCATTATATCCCCAATTCGACTAAATGTACCCTCATCCTTTTGATTGTAACTTATATTTATTTGTTTTTATTTTCTTGCCATTAGTTAGACAAAGTAACCATTTAAACAACAACAAAGAAAAGAATAAAATCAACCATTTTCATAATGAACAAAAAATAATAAGCGCTCGATCCAACGTTGAGTCCTTTTTTCTCAAGTTAAACCATCAACCATTTCCACTCAATTTCACTTCATATTCAAATCATTTTTCATACCCTAAAACCACTTCAATTTTTTTCATAACCATTAATAAACCTCGATCAATATCGAGTGCATTTTCTCAATCAAAACTTCAAAACATCTAAAAGTATCAAAACTCTTTTCACTAATTAGATGAAAAAGGAACAGGGTGTAGTCCAGCAACTCCCGAGAGTTAGGAAATGAGATGTAGCTCTCGCCCGTTCGAACTCTCGCATCACCCAAAAACACATCAAACCAATCAAAATATTTTCTTACCGTTGTGCGATGACCTTTAAACCCTTTTCACAAACGAAAGGTATTTTGCGTAGAGACGACAAAACAAAATGCTCCGTCCATAATCGTGTGAGTCGAGATAAGTGATGTTTTTCTGTGAATGTTGATATCTATAAATCCATTCAATGTGATGCAAACACCCTCTCCTCACTTGTATTGGGTAAGTATTGTTTTTGGTCAATTGACGCAAGAATTTGGATAAGTCTTGAGTTCTCTAATGCACCTGGAGATACATAGGAGCGATATTCAAAGTCTCGTCAAGAACGCTAATAAAAAATAAACATTTTTTAGTATTATTTTTCCTTTCAATAACTCGAGAATCCTAACATTTCAAATCTAACACTAACACACAACTAACCAAACAGTTCCCGCTAAGTACGATGGACGCAAGGGGTGCTAATACCTTCCCCTTGCGTAATATCTTGAACTCTAATTTGTTTGTGACGACCATAATCATAGTCATTCTTTTAGGGATTTTATCGATATTTCCCCTTTCCCTCTAGGGGTATAAATAAAGTTTGGTGGTGACTCTGTTAGTCCATCCTGCAAGTGTGCGATTGCACTTCGTGAGGTTGTATTCTTTTTTTGAGGTGTGGCAATCTCGATGTGATTCTTGCCATTATGATAAATATAAGAAATTACCCTTTCCCTTAAGCAATTATATTTCTCATGCTTATTTTGATCTTCTGCATGGTGATCTTTGGGGCCTTTTTCATTTGTATCTCTCTTAGTTCATAAATATTTTCTCACTTTGGTAGATGATTTTAGAAGGTTCACTTGGATTATTTTTCTTAAAAACTAAAGATAAAACCAGAACCAATATCATTAACTTTGTTTCATATAAAGAAAACCAACTTCATACAAATTTGAAGTGTTTTAGAAGTGACAATGATTTTGAATTTTAAAGGGGCTCCTTCTTTCAATCCAAAGGTATGCCTCACCAAAAGTCATGTGTTGAAACTCCATAGCAAAATGGTGTGATGGAAAGAAAACACCATCACATTTTAAATATGGCTAACTCCATTTATTTCAAAACTAATCTTCCCCTAAATATGTGGAACTTTTGTACACAACATGCCATTCACATAATCAATAGACTGCCTTCCCTTTTTCTCAAATATAAAAGCCCATTGTCACACCCTAAATTTGGTCTTGTTTTTTTTTCCATTTTACGCCAAGATGTTTGTTTTGCTCCATGGTCATTTTGTGAATCATGCGATGTTGAATTCAGTTGGAAAGTGACGCGTCGTGGTGTTCAGGGTCAATTAGTCCGCGTATGTCCTTTGAGTTCGGGTGGTGGTTATTCAAATTTCAAGACATGGTTAATTTTCTTTCAAGCCACGCTTTGGTTGGTTTCGAGATTAGTAATGAGCTTTGATTTAAATGGTTGGATTCAAATGTTGAGCCAAGGTGAGATTTAATTGGACTTGATTGTTGGGCCCAACTAATTTGCAATTAAATGCTAAGTTTAATCCAAGTTACATGAGAGAATCATACCAAGGCATAATTTGGATATGTTACAAGTGACTATCGCACTCTTAAATTTGTTTCAAGTTTTACATGAAGTCTCTAGAGGCAATTCAAGTTAGGCGAGGCATTAGAGGTGGCCAAGATGAGTTGTGAATAAATTTGTGCTAGCCAAGTCGCTTGCAAACTGTTGGAATTACTCAAGTTAAACTTTGAACCATGATTAAAGGTGCATGAGAGGCATATGGAAGTGAATACAAAACCTGAAATCATCTGTATGGATATTCGCTTGTTCTCAAAAGGCATGATCATTTTTGTTGAGTTCTAAAATAGGGCCACTATTTTAATCCAAAGCAAAACTTATTCAAAGTTGACAAACCGTTATGGGAAGGAATTCATAAGCAAACTGTTTAATCAACATTATTCATGAGATTGATGTCATACGGGATTTAAACAGGGATAAATTACATTGCCTTTGCCTTCAAGTGTTTATACAAAATGTCAAAAAAAAAGAAGCTACAAGAATGCATTGCATTACTAGTGTGAAGTCAGGATATTTTTAAGTATTCAAAACATAAAGTTGTTGCTCTGAACCTAAAGGAAATGATCGCATAAGCTTCCAGGAGAATTTCCAAGTAAAGCATTGGCCTTAGTTCGCTCTCGAGCAACACCGTCGCCGCCAAAACACTCTTATTTCACAAGTTATGAACCATGTACTTCAAGCTGCACCATATAATTCTTAACGGATTGGTCACCTGAGTTATCAGAGTATCATCATAGCACATCAGACCGTAATATTATCATAAAAAGTGGCAAACAAAGGCACGAGATTCCGGTGATAATCATATGGATACCTCGCAATTCCCGCGGGATCTCCATATTCAAACCTTGTGGCGCTTTCAAATTCTGTTCCATGAAGCTCTGAAGCAAAGTGCGGAAACCCGACTCAAGATTACAACAAACCACATTAGCAACACAAGACCAGATAGTCGTACAAGGAAATCTGCAGAGCAAGAATGTCGTAAATATCAGCAGTCACAAAATTATTGCAGAATTGTTGTAGGTTTCTTTCTGATAAAGAAAGAGTGAATGTGGCCTTTTGAGTTAAAAGCAATGCAGTAAAAAACATATTCTCTACGGTTATAATAGTAAAAGAAGAAAGTAGAAATTCTGCACATGGCCTCTACCCCACTCGCAGCCTCACTTTTGATTCCCACACAAAAAAAAATCAAAGAAATATCACACAACAAATTGCGATCAATTTCTCCATGAGTCGCACGTCCGATACGACAAGAAAATGAAAAAATGCATACCTTTTTTGTCCTCTCCCACGATCCTCTCGGTAAAACGCAGCTCGCACCAGTATTCATGTCGCATACATACAACTTGCAATACACAAAAACGGCATGCCGGCAAGCAGTTCCCGGTGCATTAAAGATCTTGATGCCTTCAAAAAAAAAAAAAAGAAAAGAGACATGTTAGTGGTAAAACTCCTAATAGAATGAACATGATAGTATGACAATCACTAAACCAGACGACAACCTACTGCAATGCCAGCTGCCAACCATTCTGCTATCAATAGCCCACACACCAGGCTGCTGCGAACCGTACCTGCACCAATACCACACCACATAAAAACCTGCAGCATCATGACAACAAATTGGCAGCTAACACAAATCCCATACCAGACAATACCTGCTATTACTGCTCCAGCCTTTGCACAACAGCAACTCTGCTACTACTGCACACAAAAAATCACACCAGACCAACATCACATGACTCTTGCTGCTATCTCTGTACACTGCATAACCGTACCACCAGACAATACTCTGCACACACACTACCCTGCTACACAAGTCCCACACCAGACAAAAACCTGCTACAAGCAACAATGCTCAACACTTAACTCTTAAAGATAAAACTGTGACAACAACCACTGCATAATTCCTGAACAAACTAGGTACCTGCGATAAAAAGACAGAGATAAATCCATTCAAAACAAAGAGGCTTCAGCAGTAAGAAAAGGGGGAGGGGACTTTGAACAAAAAGGAACCTTTGGGCTGGAACAAAATCACAAATGTTCAACCTTTAAACCAAAAAAAAAATATGGTCTTCACAGAGGGGGATCCGGGTTCCATGTTTGGAATTTCTTCATCATAACTTCATCCTCCCTCACTCATTTAACCCAACTGAAACTTTCTCCAATCTTGAGTTCCTCCTTCATCAACAATTTCATTCTCACAGAACACTCTTCAACACCTTCAAGCCTCAACAAACTTCAAACCTCTAACCCTCTTTTTAATCTCTGAAACTCACGCAGTTTCACAACCACAACGTCCTTCAATACAACCCACCGAAAACCCTTTTTCCTTCCGTTTCCAGATCCGCCCAGACTCAACCCTTCACCAACAACAAACTCCAAATGATGCTCAACCGAACCTCTAGCAACCACTCCTCATTCTACTCATTGATTTACAAAATCCCAAAGCTCCAACACCCCAACACATCACAACAACCTCCTACATTGTAAAAACCCCCTGCTACCATTCTTCAACAGGAAAATCTCCAAAGACAAATCAGCATCATAACCTGCAACAAAACAACAACAATTTTGCAGCTTTGAAAAGACACAACACATTGAGATAAGAGGAATATAATGGGGAGTGTAGAGAAAAAAGGGAGAAGAAGTTTCAGAAGAAAGTGTGAACTTCATGGAGATAATCACACCTTCATCTTATCACCTTTCATGGCAGCAATCTCAGTTTAACAACCACCACTAAAATCTACACAGCTCTCACTTCCTCCTGGGGAATCACTTCAAAATCACCACCATCTTTCACCATGTTCCTCACTTCCATACCATCAACAAACTCATACCCCTTGCACTACTGTTGCCGTTGCTATCTTCACTCGCCCTATTCACTTACCATCGCGAAATCTTCGACCTAGACTCAATAACAGCCTTCGAGCAACAACCGAGAGCCGCCGTCATCGTGTGACTCTTCAACGGTGACGTTTTCACTGCAGCAACATGCTCCATTTTCTTTTTCGATCGATCCTTGTTGCGGCGATACGAGGTTGATATGTGCAAACGTAACCCCTAACCCTCTCTTCGTGACGCAACCTCGCTCAAAATTACATTAAACCTGTTTCAGAAACCATCATCCTCTTTCAGCTTACAAACTCACCGACGAGAAATAAAAACCCAGAAAATCAAAACTAACTCAAACTTCTTCGATCCATCAGCAACACTTACCCGTTTTCGTTTCCACTCACCTCAATTCCTTAACAAACACAATGATCCAAACTGATCCATATGCTCCACGCAAAACCTAGATTTCTCAACCTCAAACCCATTTTAATTTTCCTTAACTTCCTTCAAAACCTCAACCGCGAAAACGTCATCAACCGTCCACCTTCAAATCAACCGTAAATCACCGTCAAACCACCACAGAACCTATTTCCTCCGTTTCAAAACCCACCAACTTGGCTTCCTTATTATCAACAACACGAGGTTAGGGAAAGGTTTCAAAAAAGCTAAATAGAAAAGAAGAGAACTTGGGTCAAGAGTTTGAACGGTGAGAATGAGAGTGAATCGAGAGCACGTTCGACGCAGAACCATGGTGTGAAAGAGAGGTTTCTTTTTTTATTTTATTATTTTTTATTTTATTTATTTTTTTTAATTTATTTTTGTTGATTTGGGGCTTCACAGCCCGTGTCCGATTTGGATCCAAGCCCCTCTCCTGTTTTTTCGTTAATTATTTTGTTTGTAAATTATTTTGGTAAAACTATTTTGTTTATTTTACATATATGCATATATATTATTATTATCATTATTTATGTGAATATATTATGATTTGGTTTTAATTTTCTTATTATAATTATATTTTAGTTATATTTCATATATTATGTCTTTAGAGCTTTATGTCTTTTTAGAATATTTGTTTTTTTTTTATGATTATATACTATGTATTATATTTATTATTTTATTTTTTCTTTTAGATTTTCTTTTCATACTATTACAAGTTAATTTTATTTCGCATTTGTTTTTGGGCACTTTTCGCCTTTTGGGTCGATGACGAGACCTCCGTAATTCATTACCAGTCAAATTATTGATAAGTAATGTTGGATCTGAGACCACCTCTTTTCTCTCTTCATTACTTGTCCCGACTCGATTCAGAAACATTGTCAAACAATCTTCACAATCAAATTTCTTTGTATTGAATTAAAAAGAGGGGATTAAGTGTAGACTTTCTTCCTCTCTGAGTGTTGGGATGCCCACTGTAGTGTGGGTGGTCCTGACACTCATCTTTCAGTACGAAGACGTCTCCGGTCCATTCTCAAATCTCATCTCCTTAAAATCATTTCTTTGTGTTGGGCTAAAGAGAGGATTGGGTGTAGACCCCTTCTTCTTCGAGCGTAGGGATGCCCACTGTAGTGAGGGTGGTCTCGATACTCGTATCTCGATACAAAGACGCGACTTTATCCACCAACTCGCTTTCACAACTTCCTTCCCAATTTTCACACCTAAAACCTCGGTCTCGCACCGAGTGCATTTTCAAACTCTTTTCCTAACAAAAACTTGAATGGTCGTGGAGTGGTTAGGCGTAGGCCTTCTCCTATCCCGAGTGCTGACGTTTACCGTAGGGTTCTCTGTTGCAAAGCACTTACCATTCAAAACCAAAAACATCTTTAATAAGAGAACGAAGTTCTCTTTGCATTGAATTAAAGAGAGAGGATTGGGTGTAGACCTCTTCTTCTCCGAGCGTAGGGATGCCCACTGTAGTGAGGGTGGTTTCGACGCTCGTCTTTCAATACGAAGACGCCTCGTTCGCCACACCTTTTATAACAAAAAACTTTGAGATAAAGAATTGGGTACTACCCGTAGGGGTTACTATCCGAGAACCTATCTCGCCCCAAAAACAATCTCAACCAATCAAACATGATACCTTGCCTCGCATGGCGAAAACCAACCTTTCAAACAGGATATGTTACGTCCGTTCTACCGCAAACAGGTACGCATAAGTCTCCTCACATGCGAGCAGCAAAACACCTAAACTGCTAGAATGCGCACGATAACATCATCCACAAACACACCGGTTATCCGCACCGTAGGCACGAACTACGTTGCTCTGATTTCTCATGCATAATGGGAATACGTAGGCATAGGATTGCGATATCCTAGCGAGCACCCCTTTTCTTTTTCCACCCTTTCCCAGAAAGGCATGCTATGTCCGTTCTATCGCAAACAGGTAATGCCTAAGTCTCCAACGAGCGAGCAGCAATACACCTAACTGCTAGAATGCGCACGATAGCATCGTCTACCAGAATTTCCCCGCACACCGTAGGCCGAACTACGGCTGCTCTGATTCTTTACTTTCTCAAGTAAAGATACGTAGGCACAAGGGCCACAATCCTTGCCGAGCACACTTTCCCCCAATATCTGTAGTTCCCCGAACTACGTCGACTCTGACTTTCTCGCATCTGTTGAGAATACGTAGGCATAGGACTGCGAAGTCCTACCGAGTCTGTTCTCTCTCCTTTCTTCCTCGTTACTTCTCTTTCTCCGTTTCTAAACCTTTCTCTCTATCTTGTGGAACACTTCTTATAGCATAATGTTTAAGCAAATAAATTCACACATCGACAAACAAAAGGTTCCCATCGAGTACGATGGATGCGAGGGGTGCTAATACCTTCCCTTCGCATAACCGGCTTCCGAACCCGTTCATGGTTGCGAGACCATCTTATCCATTTCTTTCTTAAGGTTTTCTCGATATTTTCCTTTCCCCTCATGGGATAAATAAAGTTCGGTGGCGACTCTTCTGTCCTTTCTTTTTCGCCTCCCCGTCGTTGCGCGATGCATTTTTCGAGTAGCGACAGCTGGCGACTCTGCTGGGGAATCCTAGCGAGCCAAGCCTAATTTGTTTGTCGCGTGTGTGATTTTGTTTGCTTTTATCTGTTTTTTTTTTTTTTTTTTTATGTTGTGTTCACTAACCTGTTGGGTTTATTGGATTGGTTTGTGAGGATAAAAGCTTTCTACCCGAGCTTTCGAGTATACACTAAGATTAGGAGGTGGTTTCTTTCTGATTTGCGAGACTTAGGACTCGTTGAGTTGGATCGAATCCCACCGCTCAGATAGACCCCTTTGGGATGGTTATGTCTTACGTGTAGTCGTAATGGCGTTTTTATTTCCAACTTGGGAGTCCGTGACTCTGAGGACCTTCTAGAACCTTATTCCAAAGGTTGCTGAGACATGACTCTGTGTTCATCCTTTGAAGGGATTACCGTCTTACGAGTAGTCGTTATGATGGAAAACTTTTGAGGGTTAGTGCATGGGACTTTGTTTTAAAATCCTTTGGGATACCCTCTTATTAAACCAGTAGATTGCCCACCCGAGGGGAGAGATACCTTTTGTTGTTGTCTTGCAGGATCTGTGACTTTAATCGTTGTTGTGGATCTGTTCTCGTGTGCACTCATTGCATTGCATTTGCATAAGCATATCTGCATCATTTTGCATTTTCTTCCCTGACCAAGATTCCAAGCTTACCCATCCTCTGTTCATAACCCGCAGTTGATTTCCCGACACTCCTGCTGAACTCGTGAGAGTTGTAAAGAGTTTGAAGCAAGAGGAGCATAGACGCCTTGAAAGGTCAACCAAACAAAGCAAGCTGAGATAGCTATGTCAGAGAACGACCGCCAGAATGTTGATCCCCCACAAGGATTTAAGGTGACGAACAATCCACTGTATGATCTTCCATTAGATGGCCATCCTCCGCAAGTAAACGTTCTTACTCGACCCCAGAGGATGCCAAAAGCTTCGCGCCCTCGAGGAGACAATTCAAGCTATGAGAGTGTCTGATATGCTCGGCCTTGACGCTGCTGATATGTGTCTAGTGCTAGACTTGGTGATTCCTCCAAGATTCAAGATACCCAACTTCGAGAAGTACACCGGCTTTAGTTGCCCGAGGCGTCATTTGGTGATGTATTGTCGAAAAATGACCCCTTACATTCATGACGATAAGTTGATGATCCACTGTTTTCAAGAAAGTCTGAGTGGGGCATCATTAAGTTGGTACACAGATGTAGAAAGGAGTCATATCCAATCGTGGAGGGACCTAGCCAGCGCTTTTCTAAAGTTTTACCAGTTCAATATAGACACTATTCCCACCCGCATGCATTTGCAAAGCTTATCTCATAATGAAAATGAATCCTTTAATGGATATGCACAGCGGTGGAGAGAATTCGCAGCAAGAGTGCAACCGCCACTCTTAGATAGAGAATTGATTGACATGTTCATCAACAGCCTGCAGGGCTCTTATCTTGAAAGAATGACTGGTTGTACGCCATCAAGCTTCTCTGACCTTGTGATTGTAGGAGAGCGCATCGAAAGCTACCTTAAAAGTGGACAAATTCAAGAAGCCTCAAGCAGTCAGGCCAGTGAGATCGAATCTTTCGACGATTTCCATGAGGAAGAGAAAGATGAAACCAATGAATTCATAGCAAACATTGAGTACTCTCACGATGTACCAACAAAACTCTGTGGTCCCTCATCTGCTCAACAAGCATCATTACCAGTGCCATGTTATCCTCATGGACAATCGGCCATGCCTAAAGCTTCATCCCATAAGCCATGGGTCGCTCCTCATGCAAATCAACGAGCCCATGGTCGAGGTCATCTGAATCAGCGCTGTAATCAGAATAGGCCCAGCAACAACTTGGAAAGAAGGACTGCTCCTCTTCATCCAGTCCCTATGTCGCACAGTCAACTTCTCCCACATCTGATTCAGAACTCATTGGTGGAGCCTAAAACTCTTAAGCCTGTGCCAGAACCTTATCCTCCTGGGTACAATCCCAATGTTCAGTGTGGATATCATGGAGGATCCATGGGGCACTCGACTGAAGAATGCAAAGCCTTCCAAGCCAAGGTGCAACAACTAATTGACAAAGGGTACATCTCTTTTCCAGAAGGAAGTTTGGTTGTCCATGTCAACCTCTCAGCTGTCTAAACTCGAATATTTCAAGGGTCATTTCCAGAAGCCAGTGGTCTAGACAGGCAGACGTCCTCAACATTGGCAGTCCTTGAACGCTTTTATCATTTGCATCTTGTAGTTTATTTCCTGTTAATTGCTACTTGTTTTTTTTTAAACATTGATTGTTTCGAATGGTAATATTAATGAAGCGATTATGCATTTTCTGAATCAGTCACGTCGTATTCACTCATTATTTCCACTTATCACAGACACATACACTTTTTATCCACTCCACTTTATCACTGTTGTTTTAGCAAAGATTGGAGGGAGGATGACGAAAACAAAATACCCATAATTGCAAACCGTATGCTTTCAGATAGAATCTCATCGATGATGTACAGGCATTGTTTTAATTCCCCTAAACACCGGAGATATAAGGAGTTAATCCCTAGTAAACCACTTCGAGCCTAGAAGTAGGAGTTTCCTTCGGATGTTCAAACCCTTACACTCAACCTGGGGCAGGGTAGTGTTCAGTTAATCTAACCCCGCATTCGAATCAACAAAGCAAAAATCCAAAAGACAAGATGGTCATTCATCAATGACCCATGACATGGCAGTCACAATCCTCCAACAAAATCCAATCAAAAAATATCAAAAGCCTGCTAAGCCAAACACCTCAAAAGGGGACTTAGGCAAAAATCAGGGCTATCCCGATGGATCTTACAAGCAAAATCAGTCCATGCAAAAGTTAGGGATCAATAAACAAAAGCAAAAGAGGTCCTCAAACCCTCAACAAAAACAAAATAAGATTCAGTGATCACCCAAAAGGGTCACTGACATCCATCAAAATAAGGTGACTGTCATCTCAAGCAAATCTTGAACCATCAAGCTTACACCGTCAAGGTAAGCATGCACAGAATTAACTGAACGTAGGTATGGAAGTCATCAAGAAGAAGGGGTGGGTACAAATAATTCTTTGAGCCTAATATCCTTTGTTCTATAAACCATGAACCAGACCAAGTTATAACCCTCGAAAGACCTAATTGAGGCGAGGTTTATTCTGAAAGCATACTATCGCAAGGTTGCGTAACCTGACTCCTCACGTATTTGCTAATCATCTGCATTGGTGTCATTTTCCTTGCTATATATTTTACACCAATCAAATTAGCACAACATTTGGACTAATGGTCCATTCGTCTCACTATCACAACACTCAATAAACGACAACTCTTTAAAAAAAAGTTGCATGAACTTCGCATTAAAATTACTATTCGTGAATAAACAATTTTAATTGCAAGTCAGTAGTTGGCATAGAGGAAATTCCAACACGAAGCAATCAAGCAAGACTGGATCATTCAGCAGTCTGGATCGGTCTGAGGCAAATCCCCAAGCAATGGTCGATCATGGGGCAAATCATTCAAGAAGCGGTTGATTAAAAGTGAATTATACCAATCAGGGGCAGGCCACCCAGAGTTTCTTTGACTTGAGGATAAATCTCTCCAATGTTCAATCAGGATAAGTCAAGTCGCTTCAACGCTCTTTCAAGAGCAAGCTATTCTAAAGGGTACATTGAAGCCAACAACCACAAGAGTCGGTTAAACAACGATGAATCCTTTCGTGGTACAAACTCTGGGGCAAGCCATCTTGAGGTCATCTCATGGAAAGCTACTCAAGCAAGTTCATCTTCATCAGCAACTATTGAGTTCAAAACGAGTGTCGGGGAATCGTACCGTCAGCTCACCCAAATAACCATAACCTTCCAAAAAGGCCTTGCTGTCATCGGATCCTTTATCCCACAGCCTAAACCTGTCACCTATCAAAACATACCGAAACCTCCAAAGTCCAGTTCTTGTCTGGCAAGCCTAAATACCAGTCCCATCTGGTCAAACCTTTAAACCTTCAAACCAGTCCCATCTGGTCACCTTCCGTTTAACCAGTCCTCGTCTGGAAAACACAATTTCAAAGTCCAGTCCTCGTCTGGAAAACCACAAAGTCAGTTCCCGTCTGACACCAAACCTAGAAGTCAGTTCTCGTCTGACAACTTAACCTTTTGCCACCAGTTCTCGCCTGGTAAACCTCATTCCAAAGTCCAGCTCCCATCTGGCAAACCATAAAATCAGTCCTCCTTTGACAGCTTAACCTTTCGCCAACCAGTCCCATCTGGTCTACCCTCCGAATACCAGCCATCATCTGGTACTTCCAACTCAAAGTCCAATCTGCATTGGCAACCACCAAAGTCCACCCTGTCGGCACCTACATTTCTAATCACTTGTCTGCGATCATACGCATCATATGCATCATACGCATCGCATTTGACGTCATAATCATCTTGCATCATATGCATACCCAAATCATGGCATATCTCCCCAGCTCTTGCATCTTCGCATGTTAGCATTTGCATTTGCATTTCCATTTTTTGGGACATCTTTATCATTCAGCATTAGCATATGTGAGTTCAGATCCAAGATCAATTTTGAAGAGTTTCAATATCATCATCAGCCCAGACAGGGGCACCTCTTGCAAGACCGTGGTTTTCTCCCACGAGAGTCAGAGGATTTCAAGATCATAATCAGCCCAGTCAGGGGCATTATTTGCAAAAGGCCGTGGGTCATCCCACGAAATTCAAGAAAATCAAAAGCAAAATTCAGCCCAGTCAGGGGCATCTTTTCAAGACCATGGGTGTATTGCATGACGTATTTCAAACCCGGGGTTAATCAGATCTTCAAATCAACATTTAGCCCAGACAGGGGCATCTCCAGTAAATCCGTGGGCGTTCCCCAATGAGTTGTCTCCAGCAGACTTCAGTGATAAGTGGCAATCTCTTCAGAGAAGCTTATCCATCTTTAGCGATAAGTGGCAATCTCTTGGGAGAAGCTTATCCATCTTCAGTGATAAGTGGCAATCTCTTCAGAGAAGCTTATCCATCTTCAGTGATAAGTGGCGATCTCTTCAGAGAAGCTTATCCATCTTCAACGATAAGTGGCGATCTCTTCAGAGAAGCTTATCCATCTTCAACGATAAGTGGCGATCTCTTCAGAGAAGCTTATCCATCTTCAACGATAAGTGGCAATCTCTTCAGAGAAGCTTATCCATCTTTAGCGATAAGTGGCAATCTCTTGGGAGAAGCTTATCCATCTTCAGTGATAAGTGGCAATCTCTTCAGAGAAGCTTATCCATCTTCAGTGATAAGTGGCGATCTCTTCAGAGAAGCTTATCCATCTTCAACGATAAGTGGCGATCTCTTCAGAGAAGCTTATCCATCTTCAACGATAAGTGGCAATCTCTTCAGAGAAGCTTATCCATCTTCAGTGATAAGTGGCGATCTCTTCAGAGAAGCTTATCCATCTTCAGCGATAAGTGGCAATCTCTTCAGAGAAGCTTATCCTTCATCAACGATAAGTGGCAATCTCTTGGGAGAAGCTTATCCATCTTCAGTGATAAGTGGCAATCTCTTCAGAGAAGCTTATCCTTCATCAACGATAAGTGGCAATCTCTTGGGAGAAGCTTATCCATCTTCAGTGATAAGTGGCAATCTCTTCAGAGAAGCTTATCCTTCATCAACGATAAGTGGCAATCTCTTGGGAGAAGCTTATCCATCTTCAGTGATAAGTGGCAATCTCTTCAGAGAAGCTTATCCTTCATCAACGATAAGTGGCAATCTCTTGGGAGAAGCTTATCCATCTTCAGTGATAAGTGGCAATCTCTTCAGAGAAGCTTATCCATCCTCTGCGTTAAGTGGCAATCTCTTGGGAGAAGCTTATCCATCTTCAGTGATAAGTGGCAATCTCTTCAGAGAAGCTTATCCATCCTCTGCGATAAGTAGCAATCTCTTCAGAGAAGCTTATCCATCCTCTGCGATAAGTAGCAATCTCTTCAGAGAAGCTTATCCATCTTCAACGATAAGTGGCAATCTCTTCAGAGAAGCTTATCCATCTTCAACGACAAATTTAGCCCAGTCAGGGGCATATCATTTAAAATCAGCGATAAGTGGCAATCTCTTCGGAGAAGCTTATCTCCCTACATCCTTTTGGGTGTCAGGTATCCAGTATTTCATTCCCAAGTATCTTACTTCTTGTTGGACAAATTTAGGGTTTTCTTTTTATCTAATCATCTTCTACCTGGAAAGAATGAATGCCTCAGCATCTCGTCTTACTCGGTTTAAGCTAATTAGATAGGGGCATCTGTCACACCCTAAATTTGGTCTTGTTTTTTTTTCCATTTTACGCCAAGATGTTTGTTTTGCTCCATGGTCATTTTGTGAATCATGCGATGTTGAATTCAGTTGGAAAGTGACGCGTCGTGGTGTTCAGGGTCAATTAGTCCGCGTATGTCCTTTGAGTTCGGGTGGTGGTTATTCAAATTTCAAGACATGGTTAATTTTCTTTCAAGCCACGCTTTGGTTGGTTTCGAGATTAGTAATGAGCTTTGATTTAAATGGTTGGATTCAAATGTTGAGCCAAGGTGAGATTTAATTGGACTTGATTGTTGGGCCCAACTAATTTGCAATTAAATGCTAAGTTTAATCCAAGTTACATGAGAGAATCATACCAAGGCATAATTTGGATATGTTACAAGTGACTATCGCACTCTTAAATTTGTTTCAAGTTTTACATGAAGTCTCTAGAGGCAATTCAAGTTAGGCGAGGCATTAGAGGTGGCCAAGATGAGTTGTGAATAAATTTGTGCTAGCCAAGTCGCTTGCAAACTGTTGGAATTACTCAAGTTAAACTTTGAACCATGATTAAAGGTGCATGAGAGGCATATGGAAGTGAATACAAAACCTGAAATCATCTGTATGGATATTCGCTTGTTCTCAAAAGGCATGATCATTTTTGTTGAGTTCTAAAATAGGGCCACTATTTTAATCCAAAGCAAAACTTATTCAAAGTTGACAAACCGTTATGGGAAGGAATTCATAAGCAAACTGTTTAATCAACATTATTCATGAGATTGATGTCATACGGGATTTAAACAGGGATAAATTACATTGCCTTTGCCTTCAAGTGTTTATACAAAATGTCAAAAAAAAAGAAGCTACAAGAATGCATTGCATTACTAGTGTGAAGTCAGGATATTTTTAAGTATTCAAAACATAAAGTTGTTGCTCTGAACCTAAAGGAAATGATCGCATAAGCTTCCAGGAGAATTTCCAAGTAAAGCATTGGCCTTAGTTCGCTCTCGAGCAACACCGTCGCCGCCAAAACACTCTTATTTCACAAGTTATGAACCATGTACTTCAAGCTGCACCATATAATTCTTAACGGATTGGTCACCTGAGTTATCAGAGTATCATCATAGCACATCAGACCGTAATATTATCATAAAAAGTGGCAAACAAAGGCACGAGATTCCGGTGATAATCATATGGATACCTCGCAATTCCCGCGGGATCTCCATATTCAAACCTTGTGGCGCTTTCAAATTCTGTTCCATGAAGCTCTGAAGCAAAGTGCGGAAACCCGACTCAAGATTACAACAAACCACATTAGCAACACAAGACCAGATAGTCGTACAAGGAAATCTGCAGAGCAAGAATGTCGTAAATATCAGCAGTCACAAAATTATTGCAGAATTGTTGTAGGTTTCTTTCTGATAAAGAAAGAGTGAATGTGGCCTTTTGAGTTAAAAGCAATGCAGTAAAAAACATATTCTCTACGGTTATAATAGTAAAAGAAGAAAGTAGAAATTCTGCACATGGCCTCTACCCCACTCGCAGCCTCACTTTTGATTCCCACACAAAAAAAAATCAAAGAAATATCACACAACAAATTGCGATCAATTTCTCCATGAGTCGCACGTCCGATACGACAAGAAAATGAAAAAATGCATACCTTTTTTGTCCTCTCCCACGATCCTCTCGGTAAAACGCAGCTCGCACCAGTATTCATGTCGCATACATACAACTTGCAATACACAAAAACGGCATGCCGGCAAGCAGTTCCCGGTGCATTAAAGATCTTGATGCCTTCAAAAAAAAAAAAAAGAAAAGAGACATGTTAGTGGTAAAACTCCTAATAGAATGAACATGATAGTATGACAATCACTAAACCAGACGACAACCTACTGCAATGCCAGCTGCCAACCATTCTGCTATCAATAGCCCACACACCAGGCTGCTGCGAACCGTACCTGCACCAATACCACACCACATAAAAACCTGCAGCATCATGACAACAAATTGGCAGCTAACACAAATCCCATACCAGACAATACCTGCTATTACTGCTCCAGCCTTTGCACAACAGCAACTCTGCTACTACTGCACACAAAAAATCACACCAGACCAACATCACATGACTCTTGCTGCTATCTCTGTACACTGCATAACCGTACCACCAGACAATACTCTGCACACACACTACCCTGCTACACAAGTCCCACACCAGACAAAAACCTGCTACAAGCAACAATGCTCAACACTTAACTCTTAAAGATAAAACTGTGACAACAACCACTGCATAATTCCTGAACAAACTAGGTACCTGCGATAAAAAGACAGAGATAAATCCATTCAAAACAAAGAGGCTTCAGCAGTAAGAAAAGGGGGAGGGGACTTTGAACAAAAAGGAACCTTTGGGCTGGAACAAAATCACAAATGTTCAACCTTTAAACCAAAAAAAAAATATGGTCTTCACAGAGGGGGATCCGGGTTCCATGTTTGGAATTTCTTCATCATAACTTCATCCTCCCTCACTCATTTAACCCAACTGAAACTTTCTCCAATCTTGAGTTCCTCCTTCATCAACAATTTCATTCTCACAGAACACTCTTCAACACCTTCAAGCCTCAACAAACTTCAAACCTCTAACCCTCTTTTTAATCTCTGAAACTCACGCAGTTTCACAACCACAACGTCCTTCAATACAACCCACCGAAAACCCTTTTTCCTTCCGTTTCCAGATCCGCCCAGACTCAACCCTTCACCAACAACAAACTCCAAATGATGCTCAACCGAACCTCTAGCAACCACTCCTCATTCTACTCATTGATTTACAAAATCCCAAAGCTCCAACACCCCAACACATCACAACAACCTCCTACATTGTAAAAACCCCCTGCTACCATTCTTCAACAGGAAAATCTCCAAAGACAAATCAGCATCATAACCTGCAACAAAACAACAACAATTTTGCAGCTTTGAAAAGACACAACACATTGAGATAAGAGGAATATAATGGGGAGTGTAGAGAAAAAAGGGAGAAGAAGTTTCAGAAGAAAGTGTGAACTTCATGGAGATAATCACACCTTCATCTTATCACCTTTCATGGCAGCAATCTCAGTTTAACAACCACCACTAAAATCTACACAGCTCTCACTTCCTCCTGGGGAATCACTTCAAAATCACCACCATCTTTCACCATGTTCCTCACTTCCATACCATCAACAAACTCATACCCCTTGCACTACTGTTGCCGTTGCTATCTTCACTCGCCCTATTCACTTACCATCGCGAAATCTTCGACCTAGACTCAATAACAGCCTTCGAGCAACAACCGAGAGCCGCCGTCATCGTGTGACTCTTCAACGGTGACGTTTTCACTGCAGCAACATGCTCCATTTTCTTTTTCGATCGATCCTTGTTGCGGCGATACGAGGTTGATATGTGCAAACGTAACCCCTAACCCTCTCTTCGTGACGCAACCTCGCTCAAAATTACATTAAACCTGTTTCAGAAACCATCATCCTCTTTCAGCTTACAAACTCACCGACGAGAAATAAAAACCCAGAAAATCAAAACTAACTCAAACTTCTTCGATCCATCAGCAACACTTACCCGTTTTCGTTTCCACTCACCTCAATTCCTTAACAAACACAATGATCCAAACTGATCCATATGCTCCACGCAAAACCTAGATTTCTCAACCTCAAACCCATTTTAATTTTCCTTAACTTCCTTCAAAACCTCAACCGCGAAAACGTCATCAACCGTCCACCTTCAAATCAACCGTAAATCACCGTCAAACCACCACAGAACCTATTTCCTCCGTTTCAAAACCCACCAACTTGGCTTCCTTATTATCAACAACACGAGGTTAGGGAAAGGTTTCAAAAAAGCTAAATAGAAAAGAAGAGAACTTGGGTCAAGAGTTTGAACGGTGAGAATGAGAGTGAATCGAGAGCACGTTCGACGCAGAACCATGGTGTGAAAGAGAGGTTTCTTTTTTTATTTTATTATTTTTTATTTTATTTATTTTTTTTAATTTATTTTTGTTGATTTGGGGCTTCACAGCCCGTGTCCGATTTGGATCCAAGCCCCTCTCCTGTTTTTTCGTTAATTATTTTGTTTGTAAATTATTTTGGTAAAACTATTTTGTTTATTTTACATATATGCATATATATTATTATTATCATTATTTATGTGAATATATTATGATTTGGTTTTAATTTTCTTATTATAATTATATTTTAGTTATATTTCATATATTATGTCTTTAGAGCTTTATGTCTTTTTAGAATATTTGTTTTTTTTTTATGATTATATACTATGTATTATATTTATTATTTTATTTTTTCTTTTAGATTTTCTTTTCATACTATTACAAGTTAATTTTATTTCGCATTTGTTTTTGGGCACTTTTCGCCTTTTGGGTCGATGACGAGACCTCCGTAATTCATTACCAGTCAAATTATTGATAAGTAATGTTGGATCTGAGACCACCTCTTTTCTCTCTTCATTACTTGTCCCGACTCGATTCAGAAACATTGTCAAACAATCTTCACAATCAAATTTCTTTGTATTGAATTAAAAAGAGGGGATTAAGTGTAGACTTTCTTCCTCTCTGAGTGTTGGGATGCCCACTGTAGTGTGGGTGGTCCTGACACTCATCTTTCAGTACGAAGACGTCTCCGGTCCATTCTCAAATCTCATCTCCTTAAAATCATTTCTTTGTGTTGGGCTAAAGAGAGGATTGGGTGTAGACCCCTTCTTCTTCGAGCGTAGGGATGCCCACTGTAGTGAGGGTGGTCTCGATACTCGTATCTCGATACAAAGACGCGACTTTATCCACCAACTCGCTTTCACAACTTCCTTCCCAATTTTCACACCTAAAACCTCGGTCTCGCACCGAGTGCATTTTCAAACTCTTTTCCTAACAAAAACTTGAATGGTCGTGGAGTGGTTAGGCGTAGGCCTTCTCCTATCCCGAGTGCTGACGTTTACCGTAGGGTTCTCTGTTGCAAAGCACTTACCATTCAAAACCAAAAACATCTTTAATAAGAGAACGAAGTTCTCTTTGCATTGAATTAAAGAGAGAGGATTGGGTGTAGACCTCTTCTTCTCCGAGCGTAGGGATGCCCACTGTAGTGAGGGTGGTTTCGACGCTCGTCTTTCAATACGAAGACGCCTCGTTCGCCACACCTTTTATAACAAAAAAACTTTGAGATAAAGAATTGGGTACTACCCGTAGGGGTTACTATCCGAGAACCTATCTCGCCCCAAAAACAATCTCAACCAATCAAACATGATACCTTGCCTCGCATGGCGAAAACCAACCTTTCAAACAGGATATGTTACGTCCGTTCTACCGCAAACAGGTACGCATAAGTCTCCTCACATGCGAGCAGCAAAACACCTAAACTGCTAGAATGCGCACGATAACATCATCCACAAACACACCGGTTATCCGCACCGTAGGCACGAACTACGTTGCTCTGATTTCTCATGCATAATGGGAATACGTAGGCATAGGATTGCGATATCCTAGCGAGCACCCCTTTTCTTTTTCCACCCTTTCCCAGAAAGGCATGCTATGTCCGTTCTATCGCAAACAGGTAATGCCTAAGTCTCCAACGAGCGAGCAGCAATACACCTAACTGCTAGAATGCGCACGATAGCATCGTCTACCAGAATTTCCCCGCACACCGTAGGCCGAACTACGGCTGCTCTGATTCTTTACTTTCTCAAGTAAAGATACGTAGGCACAAGGGCCACAATCCTTGCCGAGCACACTTTCCCCCAATATCTGTAGTTCCCCGAACTACGTCGACTCTGACTTTCTCGCATCTGTTGAGAATACGTAGGCATAGGACTGCGAAGTCCTACCGAGTCTGTTCTCTCTCCTTTCTTCCTCGTTACTTCTCTTTCTCCGTTTCTAAACCTTTCTCTCTATCTTGTGGAACACTTCTTATAGCATAATGTTTAAGCAAATAAATTCACACATCGACAAACAAAAGGTTCCCATCGAGTACGATGGATGCGAGGGGTGCTAATACCTTCCCTTCGCATAACCGGCTTCCGAACCCGTTCATGGTTGCGAGACCATCTTATCCATTTCTTTCTTAAGGTTTTCTCGATATTTTCCTTTCCCCTCATGGGATAAATAAAGTTCGGTGGCGACTCTTCTGTCCTTTCTTTTTCGCCTCCCCGTCGTTGCGCGATGCATTTTTCGAGTAGCGACACCCATATGCAACTATTTATCAAGAAACGACATTCATCATCCATCTCAAAGACTTTAGTTTCCTATTCTATGCCTCTTCCCTTCAAGCTCATAGAAGTGACTTTGATGCCATAGCTAGAAAGGCTATCTTTCTTGGTTTTAAAGATGGCACCAAATGCTACATCCTATATGACCTCAATTCTCACAACATTTTTGTATCTAGACATGTTATTTTTTATGAGACACGTGTTCCCTTTAAAACATCTACAAATGCTACTTTATCTTCTATCCTTTACCAAGATTTATCTCAAACCCTCCACCTTTAGATTATAATCTTGAACCTTTAGCCACTCAACATGAACATATACCTGATACTCCATTTGCCCAACCCAACTCTCCCTAGAACATCTCTGAAAACATTGATCACACAAATGCCCCTCATGAACCTACCACTTTTCCTTCTATCATGCCTACTACTCCCTCCTTAGACATTTACACCATTGAAATTCCTTCTCCTTCACTCAGTTGAAAGGAGTAGATTTCTTTGAAACATTCTCTCTTGTTGAAAAACTTACAGCAACCAAAGTTCTTCTTGCTTTAGCTACCATAAATCATTGGCATCTTGAACAGTTGGATGTCAACAACAATTTTTTGCATGATGACCTAAATGAGAAAGTGTATATGGCTTTACCTCCTAGTCATCATACATCTCATTCCACCCTACCTCAAGTATGCAAGCTTCATAAATTCATATATGATTTAAAATAGGAAAGCATGCAATGGTATTAAAAAGTTATGTAAGCGTTACTCACTTTGGGATACATACAATCACAACTTGACCATTTTCTTTATCTCAAATCTGATGCAAATTCATTCACAACTCTTCTAATAACATTGTTCTTGCAAGCAATTGCTTAACAAAAATTCATCATGTCAAAATATTTCTTGACAACAAGTTTTGCATTAATGATCTTGGTAATCTCAGGTTTTTCCTTGGGCTTGAGATTGCAAGATCGGTAGAAGGAATTAGGGTAAACCAAATAAAATATACCCTTGAATTGCTTGCATAAACATGTTACTTATGAGCCAAGCCATCTCTTATTCCTATAAGTCCTACCACCAAATTTTCTAAAAATGAAGGTACCCCCTAGATGATTCTACTTCGTATAGAAGACTCATTGGAAGACTTATATACCTCACTCATACAAGACTAGACATCCATTACTTATTCAACAATTGAGCTAATTCATATCCAAACCATTGACACCTCATTTTAATACAACAACAAACATTCTTAGATACCTTAAATTTTCACCAGGAAAAGGCATCTTTTATTCTAGCACTACTCCAATCAAACTTCATGGCTTTGGTGACTCTGATTGGGAAACATTTCATGATTCAAGGAAATACATCTAGTTATTGTGTTTTCCTTTGTACTTTCATATCCTGGAAATCCAAAAAGTAAAACACCATTTCAAGATCTTTCACTGAGGAAAAATGTCGAGCCCTTGCCTCTTTGACTTGTGAACTTCAATGACTCCTAATCCCATCTCTGATTTATGCATTTCCTTGCCTCTACCTTCTTCCATCTACTGTGATAGAAAATCAATTATCTACTTAGCATATAATCTTACATTTCATGAAAGAATCAAACATATATAGAGAAATATTATTATGTCATTCTTGAGAAAATTCAGAACAAGCTCATTCTCCTTCTTTCAGTATCCAACATGAATCAAATTGCATATGTGATTACAAAGCCTTTGCATCAAGGATTTTTCCTCAACAACATGTCCAAGTTAGACCTATGTGATTTACATAGTCCAACTCGAGGGGGATGTTAGATATTATTATTTCTTACTACACAAGTTTCCTTTTGTTTAGTTAGTTAGTTAGTTGATTAGGTAATTGGTTATTCGTGTTAAGTTTATTAATGACCAACCTCCTATTGGTCTCTATATAAAGGAGATGATTCTTGTAATTATGTATGCAAGTTTCATCTTAGATTGATGATAATGAGAATGAGTTGCTTGCATTGGAAGTTATCACATTAATAATTATGTTTTACGAGGCATGAAGTTTTAATGATATTTTTTTTTTATGGTTTATGTGTTATATTTGTTTTGAAACGATTTGTATGGATTCAGGTTCTTCCATATCTTTTTCATAAATCCCCAAAAATAATTTGGTTAAAAATTTTGATTTCAAATTGAACATTATTATTATTTAAGAATTTTTTTGTCAATCAACTTTTAGGTATTATTGAAAATCAATATAATGATTGTAATTTTTTTATAAGTCAATACTTCAACAAATTTTTAGAGTTCTTAAATTATTTTAGATTATAATTATTTGACATTGGTTAAAATCTTGTTATAGAAATTTATAATAAACTTTAAGATAAAAAAATTAATTTTTAATAAACTTTGCAAAACCATCAAGCCGTAATGCTTCCTTCACAGCTTCAGTTAGGGAAATATACTCTGCTTCAGTGGTTGATAAGGCAACGAACTTCTGAAGTGTTGCTTTCCAACTGATTGCTGTCCCAAACATAGTGAACAGATATCCAGAGATAGATTTTCTGGAATCCATACAACCTGCATAATCAGAGTCGACATATCCTTTGATTGCTGCTTTACTATCTTCACCCAAGGCTCCACCATAAATTAGGACTCTATTCAGAGACCCATTTAAGTACCTTAAAATCCACTTCAATGCTTGACAATGAGCCTTTGCAGGATTCGCCATGTACCTGCTTATAAGACTTACTGCATATGCTATGTCGGGTCTAGTACAAACCATAGCATACATCAAAGAACTTACTATGTTAGCATATGGGATGCTATTCATATAAGTTCTTTCAACATCAGTGCTGGGACACTGATCTATACTTAGCTTGAATTAAGGGTTTGTCGGAGTAACAACAGGCTTTGAATTCGACATACCAAACTTTTTGAGAACCTTCTATAGGTATGCCTCTTGAGATAAGCATAATTTCGAATGCTTTTTTATCTCTCCGGATGTCAATCCCAAGAATCCTATAGCTCCCAGATCCTTCATGTCGAACTCTTTATTGAGTTCAGCCTTCATCCTCATTACATCTTCGACATTGTTGCTTGCTATTAGAATATCATCCACATAGATCAACAAAATAACAAATGAATTACCCGGTCGAAATCTGAAGTAAACACAGTGGTCGAACTGACTTCTGATGAAACTTATGTGTGCCATGAACTTTTCGAATCTCCTATTCCACTGTCAAGGAGATTTTTTTAGTCTATATAAGGATCTATTCAGCTTGCACACATAATCTTCCTTCCCTTTTTCGACATACCCTTCAGGTTGCCTCATTAGGATTGTTTCATCTAAGTCACCATACAAGAACACAGTCTTCACATCCATCTGTTCCAGTTCAAGGTCAAACTGTGCCACTGTGGCAAGCAACATTCGAATGGATATGTGCTTCACAACAAAAGAGAACACATCATTGAAGTTGATACCTTCTTTCTGAGTGAACCCCCTAGCAACCAATCTTGCCTTGTATCTCTTCGACGCCACTCCTTCGATTCCTTCCTTAACTTTGAAAATCCATTTACAACAGACTAACCCAGCTCCAGTAGGTTTCTTGATCAGTTCCCAGGTGTTGTTATCATGAAATTCTCAAAAGTTTCAAAAGTTTCTGCCAGTTTGAGTTTCGACCAAAATCTTCCAACTTTTGAAATTCTCAAAAGTTTCATTCTTCATCTTCTGAATGAATACCCATATTTTTATGGAATAGTCATCAACAATTGATAGAAAATACCTTGCACCTGAGTGGGAAGGATTCCTTGCAGACCCCCAAAGATTAGCATGAATGTAATCCAGGGATCCATGTGTTTTTTGCTTGCCTTTCTTAAACTTCTCCCTATAGGATTTACCAAATACACACGATTCACAAAAACTCCAACTTTTCAACTTTGTCACCTCCTATCAGGTTTTGCTTCCCTAATTCGACCAGGCCTCTTTCGTTGACATGGCCCAATCTCATATGCCATAATTTTGTCTTCCACACAGGTTTTATGGATGGAACATTTGTCGAACCACTTACAACCTCAGCCTCAAGGATATACAAGCCTTGTTTCTTCACACCTCTCAAGACTTCCTTCGACCCCTTAATGACTCTTAGGATACTTTTCTCTCCTTGAAAAACATATCCCTTTCTGTCGATTTCACCAAGAGAAATCAAATTTCTCTTCAAGTCAGGTACATACCTAACTTCAGTCAATAACCTTTTTGACTCATCATGGAGCTTGAATCTCACAGATCCAATACTTGCAATTTTGCAAGATTTGTTGTTTCCCAGCAGCATAGATCCACCATCTTGATCACATAGCTCCTTGAACAATTCTCTATTTGGAGTCATGTGCCAAGTGCAACCTGAATCCATAATCCACTCTTTTCTCGAGTCGCCACTTGAAACCACAAGAACATCAGATGTGTCAAAGTCATCTTGAACGATGACTACGTTGCCATTACCTCCATGATCTTTCAGGCGTTCAGGACACACCTTTCTTATGTGACCCTCCTTCTTATAGTGATAACATCAAATACCAGATGTTTTGCCACTATAAGCCTTCTGTTGACTTTTACCTTTCTTCTTGTCGAACTTACCATCCTTTCGTAAGAAGTTTCCCTTAACGGTCAAACCTTCGCCCACCATCGAAGGTTTATGCTCTTTTCGTTTGTTCAAGTCCTTATAATACAAGGTTGATTGAACTTCTTCAAAGGTCAAGGACTCCCTTCCATACAAGAGAGTTTCTTTGAAGTAAGCATGTGTTCTGGGAAAAGCACACAACATCAACAGTGCTTGATCTTCATCAGTGATCTTCACATCAATATTTTCAAGATCAAGAATCAGCTTGTTGAACATATCCAACTACTCAGCCAACACTTTGTCTTCACTCATCTTGAATGAATATAATGCTTGCTTCAGGTAGAGTCAATTGACCATAGACTTAGTCATGTACAAACTTTCAAGTTTCACCCATAATCCCAATGTTGTAGTTGTTGTACCCCAAAATTTGACCAACCTCTTTTCTTAATCTTTAGCTTATGTTTCATTGCATTTTAGCATCTTGCATTTCCTAGCATAGTTCTTACAGGGGATCAAGTGTTTGTATGTGTCCTATCCAAGAAGAGAGCCTTATTGACCACAAGCTCAAGCAGAGGCATTGGTAGAGGTTGTTATGTGTGTGTTATCATCATGGAGATATCAGAGCTCCTAGAAAGGAGAGGTGTGCCGCAACATTATCAAGGAACCATCAGAAGTTTGTCAAGGGGTCCATGAAGATTTATCATTGGTAGAGGCTTGTTGAGTACCTCAGAGGTCATTGGGGAGTGGGAATGGTCACTCAACTCATCTACACATTGCCTAGGCAAAAAGGGTGAAATTAGGGGTTTACTTTTAATTAGGATAAATTTGTTTTCGGGAGCAAGACTTGTTTCAATGGTCTTCCATATGTCCTAAGGTGTTTGGGGATGAGATATTGACCATCAATTTTAATCAGAAGAGCTTCAATTGATCAGTCAATTGAAAATTAGGAGATTTGGGGAAAAAGTTAACTATGCAGTGAAAACATCAACTCTTCAACCATAAGGAATATGACCTCAATGTGTAAAGCAAAAATGTTCCTAATGACATATTAAACTTATCCATGAAGTTTCATGACCATTGGATCAAGGGTTGAGGAGTAATCGGAAAAGTCGGGAATTAGGATTTTGAAAGGGGCAAGACCATAATCTCCTAACCACACATCCAATTGAGGTGGTTCAAAGCTTGTTGGAAAGGTCTTGACAAATACTACTAAAGTATCACAGGGGTCCATGGGCAAAAAATGAGTAGATTGGGAGTTATGATCAAAATCGTTACAAGAGGGGAAAACACTTAGAAAATTTCTAAGTTTTCTGGCCTTGCAAATCATGTTTTCATCCAACTTTGAAGGGATTTTTGACCTAGTTCCACTTGGAATCTGAAGATCATGAAAACATGAAAGTTGTATACCTCCATAAGGGCTTTCCAAAAAGTACTAGAACTCCTTCATAGCCCTTGTGAGTTGAGAGTTATGAATCCAGAAAGTTGGGGTTTCAACACTTGAATGCACCATTTCAACTTTTCCACAAATTCATTTTTCAGCCACTTGGATCATTCTCAACCATTGGATCATGTCTTAATCTGATATTTAGAGAGGTTGATGGTTAGAAAATGCAGAAAGAATGAGAGTTTGAAGGCTTTTGCAAGTTGGCGAGCAAGTTGACAATATAATATTCAAGGAAAACAAAGAGGAAGGAGAAACTTTATGAGGAAAGTCTTGCAGCTGCAGTTCCCTACACTCTATGCTCACTTCAATCACCTCATGTCCTTCATTGCACTTGAGTTTTTCCCTGCATTGAGCCAAGGAGCTGATATGCACAGCTGCCATATAATCTTGGATAGATTTTCTTCCAAAATCTCCCTCCAAAGGCAAAAAACCAGATCTGCCCCAACCCTTCCCTTAGCCTAAAAATAGAGGCTTCATGCCATTGTAAACAACACACCAGAGCTATCAAAAACAACACAAATACATAGCTCTCTTTCTTTCTCCCTTTGCTTGAAAGTGAAGAAATCTCATAAAACACCATTTTCACCATCTTTGCATTCTTCATACCAGTTCTTGTTCCAAACACCAAAACACTTCAAAGACCATATACACACCCTAAAAATGATCATTTGAAGCTGCTCCCACCATTAGTTTCCTCAAAAAACACTTAGAATAAAAAGTCAACTTTTCATACACCTCACTTTGACTTTTATGCACATTTCATACCAAATCACTATATAGACCAGTTTCCACCATCACAAACCTTGGAATACTTCATATTTATGATGTATTAGCTATTCATAGTCTTAAACAACAACTGGAATCTCATCTATCCAAGTTGTCCTCAGGATTTTCTTTTTTCTTCAAAAAGAAGTAAGCTTCACAAACTTGCTCAAAAGGAAGGATCTCTGGTTTTCTTGGCTGCTGGCATAGGGAGGACTACAAGAGGTATGTTATTTTGAAACCATTCATTAGTATGCATTATTATGTGTTATTTTTTGGTTGAGTTCAGCTTGTATATTACCATGTTGAAATAGTTTGTTAGTTATGATGTCAAGGTATGAAAGAAACCAACACTATGTATGGCTGCTGTTGAAATGTCATTTTAGTTTAGTGTATATGTTGTTGAATATATGGTAGGATCTAACATTGTTATGTTGGATGAACACCAAATCTTTTGAAAGTTATCAAGGCCTAAGTTTAATGATTGGAACTTTGCATTGTCATGTTTGTTATTTGTGAACCTACCTTTTGGTGTATACTTGGATCTGTCTAGCACTTGGTAGGGTGTTTATGTTACTAGAACATTAGAGGGATTGCTCTTAAAAGTTGTGTTAAGCATCTGTTAGCCCTTAAGGACATGTTTAGAACTGTTGTTTATGCTTGCTCTATCTTTGCTTTGTTCTTAAATGGACCTGTTTAACTTATTTTGCATTTGCTTTGGGCCTGACATTTATTGATGTGTGACTGTCCTTAGAGTCTTGTGGTAGAGCTCTTGGTTTGATTGGCATATTGATGTTGAAATGACCCATACAAGGTTTTTTGAAACATACCTTGACCTATGATGATCAACAATGGCATATTAGGAGGATCCAAGAATGCCTTATTGCTTCTAAACCAGTTCCTTTTTGTTGAAGTTTTGTTATGTTGTTGTCCTAGGATTGCTGTTGATAGTTATGTTGAAAGGATTCATATTGAATTATTGATGATCAACATAGTCATGTTTGTATCTGTGATGATTTGGACTATTCTGAAGTTTGTTATGGACAGACCATATCTTTTGTTATTTATCTGGTATGTGTTGGTTTAGCATGGGAATTGTTGACTATTATTAGAAACTTTAGCATAGGTCAGGATCTGCTAATGTACTACATGTTCTAGTTAGAATGGGCAAGTACAGTTTGGAATATACAATGCATTGTTGGTCCATTTGTTTTTAAAGATGTTTTGGTTCTGTCAAGCCATTTCCAAGTTTTAATGTGCCAACTCCTCTGAGTTATAAGCATTGCTGTTTAGCTTTCAGTCAGGTCACAATGTATTTTTATTATAACCTCTGTTGAAATGATTTACATGGATGCTGTAATGATTAACTTTGTCTTGTCTACATAACTATTTTTGTTCTTCATCGCTTTGGTCTGTGTGAATTAGGAACTGTCTTGAGGTTGAGTTAGTTTAATTGAACATTGTTATGTTCTTGGACTCACAATCATGTTAGAAAGGTTGTTGTAAGCTTGCTCAAGCTATGCCATTCATTATTACTATGAACTGATATTGTACTGTGCTAAAATTTGTGGATATTAAAGCAAGGTTGTTAGAAAGGTTGTTGTCGACTCACTTTGATGGATATTAACGCAAGGTCTCTTGGACTGCTGTTGGCTATAGTATGTTATGGCAGCAGACCTTGATGACTGTTTTTGTTCTAAGTATTTCATTTCTGTTTGATTTGTGGCACAACTTTGATTTGTCTAAAAAACCATGTTGGATGGAATTCAACATTGTTGAAATACCACTACTGCCTAGGTCAGTTGAACATTGGATTGGAATTTTTGATGCCTTAAGAGCACTTTGCCTTGATTTACTACTTAATTGTTGTTTTTGATCAAACTTTGATACCTTCAAGTCCCATCTTTGAGACCATTGCAATTTGTGTATGTAAAGTTGTAACTGTTTGGCCTTTGGACTTAGTAACTTGGTTGCTGTCTTGGAGTTATTGATATTGTTGGATTGCAAAGTCTTGCTTAAAACACAAACTTCACCCTTTGCAACTCACATACCAATGTTTGGCTCTGATGCATTCTGGACAAACTTTCTGTTGAGACACATTCCATATCACATTTAGAACTTGCTCAAACCATCTCCTACCTTTAATTGCATCAGTTTGCAAAGCTTTGATCTCAAATGCATTGCCAAGTTCATCTTATCATAATCCATCGTGTTTTCAGTTGGAGGTATCATTTGGAAAAATGGATTGCACCATCATGATCCTCATGAAAAATTAAGTAGGATAGACTTTTGTTTCATGGAATTTGGTTGAAATTTGGATAAGTTGTGATTGAACCGTTTTTGAGTTGCACTTGTGTTTGCGTTAACTTGCCCAGCATCTACGCGTGTTTTTGGGTATATGTAGAGTTGGGGTGGCTTGATACAATGGATGTATCGCCACCCCAGTGGTTAAACGCATTGCCTTAAGTACTTGCCTAGCCATGAGAACCCGTGTTCGACCCCCAGCAGGGGCGTTTTTGCTCTTTTTGTTTATTTTCCTTGTTTTTTTAAATATTTTTCTTTCTTTTTCCATATTATTCACACATGTATGAATGGTTGAAGTGAGATTGTTTTGTGCCTGCAACCCCAAGGTCTTGGGTTCAAGCCTTAGGGGAGACACTTTCTTATTTTTAGTGACTTGTTTATTTTATTTTTATTTTATTTTAGTTATCTTCTCTTGTTTTATTTTATTTATTTAAAATTATTTTTAAATATTATAAAAATCCAAAAATTATTTTCCCATATTTTAATGTGTTAATTTATTTTTCATCATTTTTATTTTAATTTTAATTTTAATTTATTATTTTATTTTGAATTTACAAATTAATGTGCTTTGTGTATGCTTTGAACTTGTCATGAATTTTGGTGTTTGTTTGCCTACTTTGGTGTTTATTTGCATTGTTTTGTTTGCATTGCATTGTGTGAATCTTAAGAAATATTGGTTGAGATGTGCTTGTGGTGGTGGCTGTCCCACACTTTTTCCTCCATCTTTTCTTTATGTATGCATCTTTTCTTTGTATCTCATTTGTCTGCATTGCATGTCAATTTCATTTCTTCCCTATTTCATCTGTGATTGAGTTATTTAGTGTTTACTTGGCCTTGTGCCATGATCCTCCTAGGATTCCTAGTCCCTTCCGTTTAGGATGGGAGTAAGAGAGACATTAGGTGTTCAATCCTATGCATGACAACATTAGATTAATTCTTTCCTTTCACCCCAACTTTAGGAGCATTATGCATGATAACTTTAGGGTCCAGTTTCCCCTTAGTTCGAGCCTTTCTCTTCTCATCTCCTAAAAAATTCAAAACACTTAATAAAGAAAGATTTGTGTCGTACGCTACGAGCCTTAAGTACTCGAGGAATGATGGTTGGGGGGGGCCTCCTCTCAATTGTCTAGAGTGTTTAGCGTATGACCTTTGGGCGATATGCGACGCATTCGCTCATGAGTTTCAAACCATAACTCAATCCACTTCTTGTCCTAAAAAATACAAAACAAAAACATCAAAATTTTTTATCCTTCGGGATCTTAATATGAAAGTCATTTTCAGAAAGAGTGTGTTAAGCTTTGGTTCTACCGCAAACAAGCATCGTCCCTAACTGCTGGAACCACTGTTTAACCCTACTCAGTTAAAACACTTGAACCAATCTGTGGTCGTGTCAGGCCGAACTATGTTTGCTCTGATTTCTCGTACCAGACAAGGATACGTAGGCACAAGACGGTGATGTCTTGGCGAGCAACCTTCCCCACCTTCACCCGTAGTTTTCTGAACTACGTTGACTCTGACTTTCCCATTGCACGAGGGAATACGTAGGCATAGAGCGGTGATGCTCTATCGAGTCCCTTTTCTTTTCTTTTGTCCCCGTGAGCCTGTAGCTTAGATAGTTTTACTCCCTTTAAGATAGGCAACAAGCGTGGATCCCGTCGAGTACGACGAACGTGAGGGGTGCTAATACCTTCCCCTTGCGTAACCGGCTCCCAAACCCGATATTTGGTTGCGATGACCTGTCTTATTCCCTTTTCGTAGGTTTTCTCTGATCGTTTCCTTTCCCTCTCTTTGGGATAAATAACGAACGATTGCGACTCTTCTGTCCTTGCCGGCCCCTCTTCGCAGTGATGCGACGGTAGTCTCCTTTGATACCTGTCGAAGAACCTTATCACCAAGGCTCAACAATATTGCGCTGTGGGATTTCTTGATCATGCCCATCTTTTCTTTTTCCGTTAACGCAACGTCCATGGCTGCCTCACCCTTCAACGCTTTCAAACAACCCTGTTGAACCAGTGAGAGTCTCCCCCATTTAGTTTATTAAAATTTCTAGCAATTTTGGTTAAGTTGATGGATACAACAAATTGCAAATGTGATATTTGTTGTATAAATTTGATTCAATTGGAATCACAAAATATGTAGCGTATAATTGTTCATGTGAACTATTATGGTAGGTCAAAAGGAAGATATAGATTGGTTAAACAATCATATATATGTGATGATAAATATGTAGTAATTATTACGGTTATCCACGTGGGTAATAATTGATGTCAAAGACGTCCTTTATCTGACTGTACTTATTACTAATGTTTGATCATTACGTGAGAATACTGCTTACAATTAATTTTGTAGTCAAAGATTGATAATTAATTATGTGTTTTATATCTTGTATGAGTCTCTTAATTTACAAGTAAAAATGTATGTTTATATAATAATTTATTGACATATCAGTAATGATGTTGTGTGAGTGTAAATCTTCCAAGTGTTTATTTGATGCATTCACATATATAATGATAAACATGTGACAATTGTAATAATTTATTATTTATAAATATTATTTTTCAATGTTTAATCGTTAAAAAAAACACTACTAGCAACTGATGTTGTTGTCTAAAGACTTAATATCAATAGTGCATTTAGTATTTTTGTGAGTAAGTTTTGCTCACTTTGTTGTTCTCTTTTAAGTTAAATATAACTTATGTATTAGAAAATTCGATTAATTTTTGTCTCTTAAAAATTATAACTTTTAGGATTGAAACGAGAACATTAACATATTCTTGGATCCACACCTTTAATAAGGATGGTGAAACTCACAATTCCGTATCTTAAAAGTGAGAATAAATTATAGTAAGGGAGTATGCTCCAATTTAAAAGGTCTTATGATCATAAGGTAAGGATGGTGAAACTCACAATTCTGTATCTTAAAAGTGAGAATAAATTATAGTAAGGGAGTATGCTCCAATTTAAAATGTCTTATGATCATAAGGTATGACATTCTAAATTTTTTTAAGGTATTATTTAACATGACACAATTTTTATTTTATTTTATTTTATTTTAATCTAAACTGCTTTTAAAGCAATGAAGAGACCGAAATACTCTCATTAGAGAGGTATCATCTCATTAAGATTAAATAAGTAAAGAGAATTCTTTTATTATTTTTTTAATATTTTACTCTTGCTAAGGTGTTATAATTTTTTACTATCGGATAATTCACTTAAAATTTTAAGATTTATAATGTTCTTTACACATTTAAGTTAAAAGTTGAAAATAATTATTTAATATGATTCTTTCATAAAGATTGCAATAAGGCCAAATCAAGAAAAAATAAAAATAATATTCTAGAAAATTATGAGAAATTATGAATTTATTATATGAACAGTTCAATGATGTTGAAATACACATTAATATAGAGTGATCAAATTTCAATAAATATTAATATCTTTTATGTATTTGATAGTTTTTCGTCACTTGTTATATTACTATTTGAAAAATAATTGTGAATCATTATTATGATCAATTTTTTTGTTTTTTAATTTATTTTTAAACAATACAATTTTTATATTATTTTAAAATAAGAATTCAATTTATCTTTTAAATTAAAATATTATTAGAGTCTTTATGTTATGACTTGTGAGAATATATAATTGTTGAAATGTTTGAGAAATATATTTTTTTTATTCCACAAGTTAAAGAGTATTTGAAGGGGAATCTTCAAAGTTTTTTTGAGGATATTGAGTTTGAGGGAGAGATATAGTTAAACAACAATATTGAATGAGAAATAATTGGTTCTAAATCAATTCATATGGTAAATTTTGATCTTCACGATAATATCATGATTCTTTCTCTCAAGCAAGTTGATAAATTGATTTATGAAGATCAAACTCAACACCCTCAAAATCTAGGACACCATGTGTTAGAAATGATTAACTATAAAGAGAAATCAATTTGATTTTCTTGAAACATTTTGTTTGGTTGGTCATGACACAATTTTCTCATTATATGTTTTGGACCTATATGAGATGAATGTTAAGATTTTATTTCTTAATAGAAATATTAATGAAATAATATGGTGTAGCCGTGAGAAACTTTGTGTCAATAGACAAAAAGTAGATGATTTGCAAACTAATGAAATTAATTTGAGTTAAAAAAACTATCTCTTTAGTGATACCATATATATACTTTCGTAAGTTAATTGTTTCATTTGGTTTTAAGATGAATATTATGATGTTAATTGTCTTATTTACTTTTAAGACCAGTATTGTAAAGTGATATTGACGGTTGATCAGAATCTGAAGTGGGTCAAAGATAATCACATGTGATGTTGGGTGTGAGAGAGGAGAAGGAGGGTGTACCTGCAAGTCACTCTGATGCTAAAGTAAGAATCGAAGAAAGAAGACAAGTACATAATATGTGTGTATCAAGGTGAATATTGAATATCTGACCCTCTCAAATGAGAGGGTTTTATAGTGCCCCAGCGCTTGGACATTGGTTCCTATTTTCGGGTCGAGATAACTGTTTCCCGAAGAATAGAAACTTTCAAAAACTAGTCGTTGGAACGGGAAGAGGTGCCCATAACTAGCCGTTTCTACGGGCAAAGATGGAGTAACGGACACAAGCATCGTGACTATTTCTGGATGGTGGGACCTGTCATACCCCAAATTTGTCATACCTTCTCATTTCTTTATACCAAACATTTGTGTGAATTCATAATCCCTCTTTAAACGATCATCTGGCCTCTGGCCATGGCCTTCTAGGGTTTAACTATAAAGGTCTAGTGTATGCTCATTGTAATTATAGTCCCATGCAAGTCATGTGGAATTAAAAGAGGAATGGATCCTCATGCTCATAATCAGGCTTCGCTTCTGAGCCATACTTCGAGAATACATGATTGATTAAGCTAGAATTCTGGCTATGTTTGTTGCAAACTTGTCCAAGAGGTGACTACACAACCTTCATCCTTAAGTCATGTTTGTTTTGATCTAAAATTTGAATTTAGGGTAAGATTGTGACCTAATCAATTTTTGGTTAAAGAATGATGGAATGAGGAGTGTGCTACAAGTGATGATGGGAAACAACAATCGAATCCTCAAGTTGTTTCAAATCCATAATCCATTTGGTTAAGTTGTTTCAAGATTAAATCCTGTCTTTTCAAGTGGCGATGCAAGCTAATTCAAGGCCATGTTTGGGGTTCATTCAAGCCACACAAGAATCTGGTTCAAATTACAAGCTATGATGGAGTCCAAAGAACAACTCACGGCCAACCCCGACCTGATTGGTTTCAAGATGTTTCAAAATAATCTAACTTGTTTTGAGAAATGCTAAGTTTGATTCTGAATTATTTTATGGAGCTTTAATTGACAAATGCTAGTACCATGTTCGCTCTGCCAACCATCATTGAACCCATTCAAGGCATAAGTCAAACATCATGGCTAATTTGTTTTAAAACATGAAGAATGTTTTCATATTGTAAGGGTAGTCTAAAACAAGCCAATCAAAGCGTGAAGAACATTCAAAAAATGAGCCATGTTAAGGAGCTTGTAAGCCATAGTAGGAAATGGATGATGGCGTGCAGGAAGCCATACATGCCTAAGGATCATTGTGAGTTCTTTTTATTATTCTTCAAGGTATACCCCATGTAATAAAAGAGTAGTGTTGATGCACTCTGCATGAATACATATGACAAGGGGGTGAAGATTTTCAAAATAGCTTATTACTAAACTTACTACCAAGGCATACAAGTCTTTTCCAGTTCAAGAGGCGTGAAGACTTCTCAATAATACATAAACTAGTCTCATTCTAAATACATGATGAGTTATACAAGAGGCCCGTGGACTCAAAGGAATTCCAAAAAGGAAAAAAAACACAAGTCCTACCTAATACCATGTTCAGTATTACATTATTGCTAGGTGACTAACAATAAGGAAACTAAAAAAACTCTAAACTAAAATGCGATATTTTTCATTACAAAGGATTCAAACATTATTGTCACCAACACCCCTTATGGCGCGACATTGTATCAGCCACAGAACTTGTGCCATAGCACCAAACAAACTAATTAATGAAATGGTGACTCGACCAAGACTTGGGATTTACAGACACCCAAAAGACCTTATATTCATTGCATTTCTTCTACAACAGAAATTGGTGATGTTGCATTCATTCTTCCATAGAGATCATCACAGGCCATTAGTTGCTCAAGGTTTTGGTCCTTCGAGTTTCAAGTTGCAGATGTTGTTTCTTAACAAAGTTAAGATGCTAGGATAATTTCAATCAGCTAAACATAAGTGGACAATAGTTTAGTGGATATAGTCAATAAGTACAAAGGAAATGCACTGCACTGTCTCATCATGGTGTGTTTGACCCCTAATAGCCAGCTTGTCCATTGATAATCGTCTAGCTCATTTACAACTAGTGACAAAACCTGCAGAACGTTGCAGATAAAACAGTTTTTGTCATAGGGAATAAATGAGCAGCAAGATGCATTAGTATTTAAAAACTAGTATCATGGAAGTGAGCATACAAAGTTGGTGGAAACTTTGGAGTCAAATAATTTAGATTTTATGCAAACTTTTAAGCTTCATTACCTTTGAGAGTTGTAGTGGTACATGAATGTTGAAGGATTAAATGAACTCAGAAATTCTTTTGTTCCATTCGAAATTTCCATATACTCTCTCCCTTCCCCTTTATTCCTCCCCTATTGTTAAACCTGTAAGACAATGAAACAGCATACCATGTCAGATGTTAAGGTCGGTAGCATCAGAGTTATTCAAATGATAACCTAAAAAAATCACAAATTAGAAGTCAGACAAAGATGTGCACACATTCATAAGAAATAAGGGAAAACTAAAAGGGAAGATTATCACATCAGGTACAGTAGTAAAAGTGAGCAAATCCATCTGTCACCCGCGGTAAAAAAAAATTATCAGAGAAAACCACATGCTTCTAGAAAGGCTTCATATTCACTACAGATAAAAGAGAAAATGAGTCACCACCCCTGGTCCCCACCAAACCTGAGCAAATTCTCCCATAACAGATTGAAGATTCTCAGGTTTGTTAACTCACACGAATCAGAGGATTTTCCCCAAAATCCTCTCAAATTTCACACGTACTAATCAGATCCAAATTCACCTATAAATAGAGCCACCCATTGGCTCAAAGAAGGAGAGGAAAAATGTAACACCCATTTTTAATTATTAAGTCTTTTTGGTGTTTATTGTATTTTGGGGTGCCCTTATGTGGGAGTGTGCCTGAGAGCGTTGGGTGGGTGTCCTTAAGTTATAGGAGTTATTTAATAGAAGGTGAAATTTAATAATAATATAATATAATATGATATTGGTGGTAATATAATGATTAATAATATTATTGGTCTTATTATTATTATTATTATTATTATTATTATTATTATTATTATTAGTATTAGTATTATTATTATTATTAGTTATTATTATTATTGGGATTAAATAATTAAAATAGGAAATTGAGGGGTCAGTATGTTTTACGATACATTTGGAAGTTAGAGAAAGTGGAGAGAAGGGAGAAGTGAGAACACGATAAGCGATTATGAGGGGAAGAGCAAGAGAAAGGAGAACAAGGCTAGAGCGATCAATTGGTAGGGGATTCTTCATCAATCGAAGATATAATCGAGGTAAGGGGGGAGAAACTGATTGGGATGGTATATACATGAACTGGGTAGAGGGGATTCCTTAACCCCGTAGGTATTCTGATGAATATGTTGAATTGTTGCTATGATGTTAAATATTGTTAATTTTTGATGAATTGTGTATATATAATGATATGTGATGATTTGTTGTTGCCCTTGATGTGTGGGTGTTGATGTTGATGTGGATTGGGCAAGTTCTGAGTAACTCTGAGAGTGCCGGTAAAGCATCTGATGTTGGTATTAGAGTAAGAATTATAGGTCCATTGGCAAGTAGGATGTTATGGTCTGTAATACTGATAGAATAAGAGATAGAAGTAGCATATTAGGATTGGAATTGACTGAGATAGCATTGTAGAACAGTGGAGATTTTGGGGTATCGCAGTATTCGCTGGGTTTCGCCTGGCAAAGGTTAGCGAGGGTTCGCCTGGCGAGTGTTAGCGAGCAGTGGCGAGTAATTCCAAATAAACTCCTAGACCTAAAGGGTATGAAGTTCGCCTGGAGAATGTGGCCAGCGAGGCTTCGCCAGCAGGTTCGCCTGGCGAGCCATAGCGAGCATTCGCTGCGGGGCTTCGCCTGGCGAATGGTTCAGCGAATGTGATGGCAGAATGTGGTTTTGTGCTGTTTTGCCTTATGCATTAGCCTTGTAGGATCCCTTTGATCATGATAAGTGTAGGGATGGTGATTGAATGATGGAAATTGTGTATTTGGTGATAGGAAGTGAATTCCTTAATACTTTATGTAAGTATCTAATTGATTGGTGTATGACATATCTATGTATATGTGATGTATGGTGGTGTGATCTGAGAATCGTATGCACAATGTATGCTTGTGTGAATTTGTATGCATTTGGTGTCATGCATATTATGAAGTGTTGGTGGAATGAGTCAATGCTCGATGGAGTGTATGTGATCCATTCGTATTCCTTTGAGTGGGGAATTGGTGGGGACGGATCATGGCCAAGGGTGGGTGTATGTGATCTATCCGGGTTCACATGGAATGAACCAATGAGTCGGTACCGCATGCATGGCGTTGCGTTGCATATTTGCATTATGATGTATTATGTTGATCGATGGACTATATGTCGTGTTTGGTGAATGTTGGGTGATGATTGATATGACTGTTGTAGTTACTACCTTTACTTCATGTATGTAATTACCGATATATTTTGATCATGTTTTCTCACCCCTTTGTTGTTGTTGTGGTCTGTGCTTCTTCGGAAGTGCAGATAATCCAGGTACTTAGCTAGCTTGGATTTATGGTGTGCTAGTCGAGTCTTAGGATGCTCTGATACGTAGCACGAGACTTGGGTGTTTTTGTTGTTTTTGTTGAACTGATTTCTTTTCCTGTGACGTATCATGAATTTGATGTATTTCATTATATGAATAATTTCCGCTGTATTTTGGTGAAAACATTTTTAATGAATGATGTGTTGGATTTGATTATGTGATATCCCACTTTGGGTGGAAGAACTCTGATGTTTATTTATAATGTTTATATTTTAATTGATTTGGGAAGTGGGGTGTTACAAACCCTAAAGAAACCCTGCTGAAATCTAACCCTATGCTAAAGCTTCTTCTTAAGAAACTCTCTCAGAACTCACATCAGAGTTCTGATTAGAGTGAAGCTAGACATCAGACGTGAAATCATACTCAAAGGAAGGAAAAAGAGTGGATTGAGATAAGGATGAGTATGCCGAAAGAGTGGCTTGCTGATTTTTTCTTCACTGTATCCGACTTTGGTACAACTTCGACTTTGTTTCTTTTCAAATTTACCTTGGGTTTTTTTGAGGGATAGTGTAACACCCTTCTAAACCCCACAGAAAATATATGAATAATCAGAGTAAATAATCATGCATTCACAAAAGGGCGTCACACATAACTTTCAAACATCAAGACCACCTGTCATGCTCATTAACACTTCAATAAGTAATCATGTTTTTCAAAGTTTCACTTTGCATGTAGCAGCGGATTCAATTATATCACAATCTTCGTAAAAGAAACATTTGAATTCACCACTTAAATCAACATCATTAGGCACTGGGGCCAACATCGTAATAATTTGATAAACATAAAAACATAGTATAAAGTACATCATGTATCTCTAAAATATATAAACCAAGCGATCCCAGTGTCACATGATCAGAGCATGAATCAACCCAACGACTAGATACATATACAATGTATCACAAAAGAATCCTATACATCCTAGCTAACCGACCAAAAGATGAAGGCACGCTTCACAAAAAGGACCTCCAGCCAACCTATTCTGCAATGCCTCATAGAACACCATAAAACAGCAGAAGGGTGAGAAATATTATCATAATAATTAATGCATATATATATATATATATATATATATATATATATATATATATATATATATATATATATATATATATAAATATATATATATATATATATAAATATATATATATATATATATATATATATATATATATCATAATAATTAATGCATATATATATATATAAATATATATATATAAATATATATATATATATATATATATATATATATATATATATATATATATATATATATATATATATATATATATATATATATATATATATATATATATATATATATATATATATATATATATATATATATATATATATATATATATATATTTATATATATATATATACACACACACACACACACACACACACAAGCATAGAATACACATATTCCACATTTTCACCCAATTCATCATACACCTCACAATGTGTATATAAACAAATATGGAAAATCACCAAGACCATTTCATCATGCATACATCCACAATTCACTCATTCCACATAAACATTTACAATTATGTTTATCACCAATTCACAATCTCAGTTCAACAATTCATACACCTATGCACACTTTCAGTACAACAATTATCTATGCCATGAGACTCAATGCAATTCAATGCAACTCATGCCATGTGGTACCAACACTTGTTATTATTTTTCGGTTTTTACATTTAAAACGGGTCCGTCCTCTAGACCAATAACAAACAAAAGCCCGTCCTCTAAGCTTTCAAACCCCTCTCTAGGTTTGGGACAAGTCACTAGCCTCCACGAGACTAGCAAGCATTGCCTCTTGACAATAAATGATGCATATGCAATCAACAACCAAATGCACTTAAGACTGCTCTCGCATTTTAATCTCATGCATTCTCAAATAATTCATCACACAAGAATTATAACATGATTGCACACACAACACATTTCATAATAATCAAAGTATTCATACTCTCAACATCATCATTACATTTATCAAGTAATGCACAAGAATCAATTAGATTCAATCACAATCTTAATGCACTATTAATTAATTTAAACAATGCATATAATTGTCAAACGACCACAATTCACAATTGATTCTATAATCTAGGATTCACGCCATACGGCTACCCACAGTATAACATATCACAGCATACCATTATGCCTTAAGAGAAAAGGGTAATCACATTCAAATCGAAGAATCGACATTGGATGGAAACAACAAGAAAATCAAACATTGTCACGCTCGTTGGACCACTCGCCTAGCGAGGTCCTAGCGAACATTCGCTGCTGGTTCGCCGAGCGAACAAGCTTGCGAAGACAAACAGAAGCTACTGGAAGGATTCGCTACTGGCTCGCTGGAGCCTCGCCTAGTGAACAACTCGCTACATCACTCGCTACTAGCGAAAAGGATCATTTCCATTCTGCCCAAGTCTGGGGACATTCGCTGGCAGTTCGCTACCAGCTCGCTTAGCGAACACTCGCCACCCTGCTCGCCTAGCGAACGTGCTAGCGAGCGTCTGCGTACTCCAAAACCCCAACTGTCCAAAAACCTCAGAAACTCCCGAAATCACCCGATTCAATTCCAACAAGTTCCAGTAGTCTTAGCCTAACATTCCTCGACTAAACTACACCATTAATTCCGGATTCTAATTGTTAAATCATCGATTCCTACCGATTAAACCATTTCTAACCTAGAATGGGAAAAGATGGAAAACATCCAAACAATCCAAACACACACATACATAATCACACACATTGATAGAATAATAAGATTTCACACCCTTACCCGATTAATCGAATCCTAGAGATTGCTCTTGATGATTCTTCAAGTTTTCCTCTCTTTCTCTTCTTCCTCTATCTTTCTCTTCTTTTTCCTTTCCATCCTTTCTTTTCTCTCCTCTTTCTCTTATATCTCTTTCTATTTCTCTCCATCATATTTTCTTTTCTCAAAATATCTACCCATTCATTTAAATTAAAGAAATCACATAAATTAATTAATTAACATAAATAATTAATTATTAAAAATTGGGCTGTTACAACCCTCCCCCACTTAAAAGATTTTTGCCCTTGAAAATTACCTTAAATGAATAATTCAGGATAAGACTCCCTCATCTGACTCTCAAGCTCCCAAGTCACACTTCCACCAGCCGGTCCTCCGTAAGCGACCTTCACCAAAGCAATCTCCTTACCTCGAACTTGCTTCAACTCCCGATCCTCTATCCGCATAGGTGATGTCTCCACAGTCAGGTTATCTCTCACCTGCACATCATCTACTTGGACTACATGAGACGGATCCGCAATGTATTTCCTCAACTGAGATACATGGAACACGTCATGGAGATTAGCAAGCGACGGCGGTAAAGCAACCCGATAGGCTACCTATCCTATCCTCTGCAAAATCTGATAAGGACCAATGAAACGCGACGTAACTTACGCAACTTCAACGCTCTACCAACACCAGTTATTAGAGAAACTCGAAGAAACACGTGATCTCCTTCCTGAAATTCAAGTGCTTTCCTCCTCTTGTCATGATAACTCTTTTGACGAATCTGAGAAATCTTCATCTTCTCTTGAATCATCTTAATCTTATCGGTAGTCTGCTGGACTATCTCGGGTCCAACCACAAAACTCTCTCCAGACTCATACCAACACAATGGTGTCCTACATCGTCTACCATACAATGCCTCAAACGGTGCCATACCAATACTCGAATGAAAACTGTTATTGTAAGTAAGTTCAATCAAAGGTAAGTAGCTATCCCAAGCTCCTCCCTTCTCCAATACACAAGCTCTCAAAAGATCCTCAAGTGATTGAATCGTCCTCTCAGTTTGACCATCGGTCTGCAGATGATAAGCAGAACTCAAACGTAACTTCGTACCCAAAGCACTTTGCAAACTCTCCCAAAATCTCGAAGTAAACCTTAGATCTCTATCTGACACAATGCTAGACAGAATACCATGCAAAATGACAATCCTTTCAATGTACAACTTTGCCAATCTCTCCAACGGGTAATCCATTCGTATGGGAATAAAGTGACCAGATTTAGTCAATCTATCCACAATAACCCAGATAGCTTCAAAGTTACTCGGCGTTCTAGGTAAACCAGACACAAAATCCATAGATATGATATCCCATTTCCACTCAGGAATAGACAACGGTTGCATCAAGCCCGACGGTTTCTGATGCTCAATCTTTAACTTCTGACAAGTCAAGCAAGAACACACAAACTCGGCAATATCCTTCTTCATACGAGGCCACCAAAATACTTTCCTCAAATCTTGATACATCTTAGTAGAACCCGGATGAATACTCAATCCACTACGATGCCCTTCTTCAAGAATACTCTTCTTCAGCTAAACAATATCAGGAATACAAACTCTGTCCCGACATGTCATGATACCATTTTCATCAATCCGAAATTCACCACCTTGACCTTGATTGATCAAAGTCAATCGATCAACTAAACCCAAATCAGATTTCTGTCCTTCTCGAATCTCGTCAAGAATACCACTAGTAAGCTTTAACATACCAAGCTTAACTCCGTAAGAAGTCTTCTCACACACTAAGCTCAAATCGCGAAATTGCTCAATCATTTCCAACTCTTTCACCATCATCATCGACATATGCAACGATTTCCTACTCAATGCATCAGCTACTACATTTGCTTTACCCGGATGGTAATTCAAACCGATCCTTCAGAAGTTCTAACTATCTCCTCTACCTTTCATTTAATTCTTTCTGATCAAAGAGATACTTCAAAATCTTATGATCACAAAATACGTCAAATCTAGAACCAAACAAATAATGCCTCCAAAGCTTCAGCCAAAATACAACGGCGACCAACTCTAAGTCATGCGTCGGATAATTCCTCTCATGCACTCTGATTTGCCTCGAAGCATAATCTACAACTTGTTTATTTTGCATCAACACACCTCCTAAACCCATCAAAGAAGCATCACAATACACGACAAACAGTTCTGCCGGATTCGGCAAAATCAAAACAGGAGCTCTCGTCAATCTTTTCTTAAGCTCTTGAAAACTTTCTTCACACTTTGCATCCCAAAAGAAAGCTCGACCTTTCCTAGTCAACTGTGTCAACGGTAATGATAACTTGGCAAATCCTTCAATGAATTTTCGATAATAACATGCCAAACCAAGAAAACTTCTAATCTCAAAAACTGATTTTAGAGCCTCCCAATGTGATACCGCTTCAACCTTTGACGGATCAACTGCAATACCTCTACTTGAAATCACATGACCAAGGAAACTCAGTTCCTTCAACCAAAATTCACACTTAGAAATTTTAGCATACAACTGCTTCTCTTTCAACACAGATAACACAATCCTCAAATGCTCGACATGTTCTTCTTCACTCTTCGAATAAATCAAAATATAATCAATGAACACAACCACAAACTTGTCCAAATAAGGATGGAAAATCCTATTCATGTACTCCATAAATACACCTGGTGCATTAGTCACATCAAATGGCATCACAGAATACTCATAATGTCCATACCTCGTTCTAAAAGCAGTCTTTTGAATATCCTCGGCCTTCACACGAATCTGATGATACCCAGATCTCAGATCTATCTTACTAAAGACACTCGCACCAATCAACTGATCCATCAAATCATCAATCCTCGGAAGTGTATACTTATTCTTGATGGTCATCTTGTTCAATTGTCTGTAGTCCACACAAAGTCTCATAGAACCTTCTTTCTTCTTAACTAGCAAAACTGGTGCACCCCACGGTGACACACTCGGACGAATAAACCTCTTCTCAATTATATCTTCAAGTTGACCCTTCAACTCTTTCAATTCCGATGCGGACATACGATATGGAGTCATCGATATCGGACTAGTTCCAGGAATTAAGTTGATCACAAACTCCATTTCTCGTTCCGGCGGTAAATCTCTTATCTCATCAGGAAAAACATCCGGAAAATCACGGACAATTGGTAAAGCATCAATTGCTCCATTTTGTCCAATGCTCAAAGTTGCCATCAACAGAAATACCTTCGCACCATCTTGCATTGATTCCTTCACTTGCTTAGCAGTTATAAACAAGTCTCCTTCATCATCAGGTTCAGGAAAAATAACCGTTTTGTCAAAACAGTTAATATAGACACGATTGAATTCCAACCAATTCATCCCAAGAATAACATCAAGCTGATCTAAATGGAGACACACTAAATTAACTCCAAAGTCTTTACCAAAAATACTCAACGGACAATTCAAACACACAAAAGGGGTAGTTACTGAACCCATAACAGGAGTATCAATAACCATACCTCCACTCATAACAGACAACTCAAGATTCAATCTCTTAACACAATCAAAGGAAATAAAGGAATGCGTAGCTCCAGTATCAATTATAGCGACCAAAGGTATACCATTAATGAAGCACGTACCTCGGATCAGCTGATCTTCACTAGCAGTCTCCGATCCTAATAGAGCAAACACCTTCCCAATCCCTTGAGTCTTCTTTGGCTTGTCACACTTGGTACTAATGTGCCCTTGCTCACCACATTTGTAGCAAGTTACATTCGCACCTCTTCTGCACTCGAAAGCCTTGTGGCTTGGCTTGCCACACTTGAAACAGTTCTGCTCAACGCTTTTGCACTCAGGAGCACGATGTCCTTCTTTACCGCATTGATAACATCTCACCAGAGTGGAAACTCCTCCCCCACTCGACTTCTTGCCGTAACCAGTTTTCTGTTTCCCCTTATCAGCAGGAGTCACATACGGCTTCCCTCAGAATTGGCCTTTTCCTTTCTTGTCATTTAAACTCTTATAGTGGGCAGATCTAGCTCTACTATCTTCATCATAAATTCTGCTTTTGTTCACCAACTCAGAAAATCGCCTAATTTCCTGATAACCAATGACTTGCTTGACTTCAGGCCTCAAAACGTTCACGAACTTGAGGCAATTGGATCTCTCAGCATTGGTAGTATTGTAATGGGGACAAAACTTAATCAATTCCTCAAACCTTGCTGCATACTCGGCCACAATTGAGTTACTCTGCTTCAACTCAAGGAATTCAATTTCCTTCTTCCCTCGTACATCTTCTGGAAAATACTTCTCCAGAAATGCCTCTCTAAAAACATCCCAAGTAACCACAATCTCATCTTCTTCAAATCTTTGACGAGTGTTACTCCACCAGTCCTCAGCTTCCTCTTCAAGCATATGAGTGCCAAACTGCACCCTCTGCGCATCTGAATAGTTCATGACTCGAAAGATCTTTTCGATCGCTTTCAGCCATATCTGTGCTTCGTCAGGTTCATGGGTTCCCTTGAAAATTGGCGGATTGTTCCTTTGAAACCTTCCCAAAGTACGAAACTCGTCATTGGCGTTGTTTCCAGCATTCACATTGGCTTGAGGATTCTGTCCAATCGCTCCAGCCAACATCGCCAAAGCTTCGGCAATCGCTTCATCATTCCTACCGAAGACCATTGTTCTGGATCCCAATAACAAAACTTCATAAGAACTAACAATATCGATAGTGTCATACACATATCAAATATATATAGGGAATAAACACATTAACAACTTGGCCAACTGACCGACCTGCTCTGATACCACTAATGTAACACCCTTCTAAACCCCACGGAAAATATATGAATAATCAGAGTAAATAATCATGCATTCACAAAAGGGCGTCACACATAACTTTCAAACATCAAGACCACCTGTCATGCTCATTAACACTTCAATAAATAATTACGAACGTTTCACTTTGCATGTAGCAGCGGATTCAATTATATCACAATCTTCGTGTCGCTACTGTGAAAATCGGCGTCGGCTAAACAGAAGAGTCGCCACCGTGCGTTATTTATCCCAACGGGGGGAAAGGAAACGCTCGAAGTAAACCTACCGCAAAGACAGGAAAGGAATGCTCATCGCAACCAAATCCTGGATTCGGGAGTCGGTTATGCAAGGGGAAGGTATTAGCACCCCTCACGTCCGTTGTACTCGACGGGATCCACGCTTGTTTTCTAGTACGGATTGTTATTCTATCTATTCTACAGGTCAAGGGTTAAAAGAAAATAAAATGACTCGGCAAAGTATCGCACTTTATGCCTACGTATTCCCGTCTGGAACGAGAAATCAGAGTCAACGTAGTTCGCCTACCTACGGGAAAGGAGGGGAAGGTTGCTCGCTAGGATATCGCATCCTATGCCTACGTACTTCCATACAACATGAAAGATCAGAGCAAACGTAGTTCGGGCTACGGAAGAAACAGATTTGTCTGTTTATCTTTTATCCTTCTGAAAAAGGTTTTCTCCTGATTACGGGTCCAAGCGGACAAAAATGACACTTTGATTGGTTTTCAGCCTTTTACGCAAGAACTGTCTTTTATTGATGTTTAACCTCTTATTGTATTTTTTGATTGTTTTGAGATAGAAGCGAAAGACGGTCTAAAAACCTACGGTTGAAAACGGGAAGCAAAACTATCCTATTGTTATCATACCTGGATTCAAACCTAATGTCTGTCATATTTCTCTCTTGCGCAGAGAGGAACAGAGATCCTAGGGGATAAACGGAAAAGAAACAACATATATATAGTAAAGCAGTAAAATGCATGAATGCAACAATACAAGCCAGGCAAGGGAGTCCCGCTCTACCTCGAACCTAAGAAAACAACAGGCAAAAGTGAAACAGTATTCACCTTAAGCCTAGGGGAAAATTAACAAACAATACAGGAAAGAAAATAAAACTCGACACCAGCTTCGACAGCAACACCAGCTCCAAACAGCACAAACAGCAACAACTTCGACAGTTACGATTGATAAACAGCAAACAAGAGCTGAAAACAACAACTTCAATCTCCATCTGACAGCAAACGTCTTCCAGCTTCAATGCACTCCAAGCTCCAGCAAGAGGGGAAGATTTACCAGTAAGATCCAGTTGATGTATTAAAACTTTAATGACAACCAAAGGAAGCCATTAAAATCTTAACACAGTAATAGACAGTTACCCTTAAGATTCGACTCAACCAAGGCATGCTCTACATCCCTCCTAAGGAGAGATGGAGCTACCTTGGGAGGATCTTATGTCATAGGATAGGGTAGAGGCGTAAGATGCCCTCTACGTTTGAGAAAGAAGTCAGTCTAGTCTAGAACTCTTCCTATGCTTTCTATATCCTAAGTCTTCAACAACAGTCTTCAAGAGAAGCGACCTTCATTCCATGCTCCGAGTTGAATTTCCAAGCTCCCAAGTCTTCACATGCTCTTCCAAGCAAGCCCCCAAAAGCCCAAGCAAAAATAACAAAACAACAAAAGGGAAAGCCCCCACAAACAAACACACCAATTATAACGCATATAAAATACTAACTATATTATACACCTAATTATTTTTAAGGGACCCTAAGTTCATACCCTATACCCCATATATTCCATAAACCTAAATCAACTATTAAATGCCCCAAGCTATGTTACAACTAAGTATTTTGAATTAAATTCTATCCTAAAAATTTATATGTACAAAGTATATTAATCCTAAAATTATACTAAGCTTATCCTAAAATATTCTAAGTTTTATATCCAAAAAATCTAATACTATATATCTATAAAAGAAAATACTAACACCTAAAATATATCCTAATATTTTTTATTACGTTTTTTAATCTAATATTTTTTATTACACTATATCTATTTCCACATTTTTTGCTACATTTTTATTCTAAAGTTTATCACATTATCCTAAGGGAAATCCTAAGCTATATTACTATCTAAACTATACTAATATATTTTTATATATTTTTTCTAATGTTTTTTTATATTTTTCTTTACTACACTATACTACATAAAGAAAATCTATTATTAATCCTATTAAAACTAAACTATATTCTAATATAAAACCTACATTTTTTATACTATATTGGACTATAAACTATCATTAATTCTATGATATTCTAATCTATACTAATAACATCCTACATTTCCTACTCTAATGCTGCTAATTAAGCTAAATCAAAAAAATAAAATAAAGCATTAAGAAAAAAAAATGAACAAATTAAATGGCAGGGGGGTGGTAATTATTCTACAGATGTGCAGTAGCAGAAAAATATTAAGCCCAGCCCAAAACCCTTCTAACACTCACACAACCAGGGGGTGAAAACAAGGAAATGAAGGTGTGCCAGTAAATAATTCGTTTGGGCCTAAGCTGAGTCCGTCAATGAAATGCAAGGGGGATGGGGGGTGTAACGAGCGAAACGGGTGTGTGCTAAGCAATTGCAACTTGGGCCTAGCCCGAATCCAAACCAAAGCCAAGCTTCTCAGTACACAAAACTCTTCACTCTCTCAAAAACTCTCACACTGTTCACTAACACAAACCCTAAGCGCCGTCCTCTCCACTTCTCTCTGAAACAAAACTCTGAAACAATCTCTTACCCTAAAATCTCAGCAACAAACTTCAAACCAAATCCCTCACCACAAACGCCTTCATCAATCCACGCTTATCACAAACTAAACACTCCGTTTTCTCCGAAACTCCCTCTAACCAAATTGCTATCACAAAACCTAATATCTAACCTAATCGGAAAACTTCGCCCTAACAAAATCAAGATCCAACACTCACAAAGTTCTAAATCTCCAGATAGCTAACAAACTACTACGCACATGCAAGGAATTAGATGAGAAGAAATAGAAACCTGGATAATGGTGTTGTTGAAGATCTATGGATGAAGAAGAGCTTCTGACGAGAGTCTTGAAGAAAATCTGGAGAAAGCTTGCTGAAGAAATACGCGATGATGTTCTTGGATCGCTTCAAAGATCTGGTGGCGAAATCGGAAGGATTTGAAGACCGTGGAAGATCTTTTACGAATCTCCGGCGTTATGAGTTTCTGGCGATTTAACGATGAAGATGAACAGGGTTTGATGAAACTCTGGCTATTCTGGAAAGAGAGATGATGAAGATCGTAGAAGTTCTTGGCACAAAAACTCAGATGTTGATGGATGATGAACAAGAACGATTGAAGATCTGAGTGAAGTGATGAATCTTGGTGTATTGCTGACGAGAAAGCAGATTCCGGTGAAGGTACAAATTTTCCGGCGAAGATGGATGAGCGACGATGGAGAAGATTGATGTTGAGAGGAGGAAAACTCTGGGAAAATGCAGTTTCCGGTGGTCTCAACAGACTCCGGTGACTGTTACGGCGGAGGGGAAGCGGTCCGACGGCGTTTGCATGTACTCCGGCAAGGGGGAGTTAGTGGGATACCAGGTGGCGCTCATGCAAGGTGTGTGGTGGCGGTGGTGTACAAGTGGCACTGAGAGAGGATTAGAGGGTTACACGTGTGATCAGAGAGGAGATAGTGGAGTGTGTGTTGTCAAAATTCTGTGAGGTGGCTGAAACTTGGACCCACGCGTGGCAGGACTTTTATATGACAAGTGGCATCACTCTGGGCTTTTCTGAACTCTGGATAATTGTATAATTGTGGCCCATTATGACTAAACTCAGCTTAAAGACCTTGATTAATACCCTAAACGTGATTACAGGACTTAAATGAAAACTAAACCTAATTAACTGACATTAAAAACGAAAATGAAAATTAAACTAAAACAAAAAAGAAATAAACCCTAATTACTATGCAATTAAAAACGAAAAAACTAATTAAAGACTAATTAAAACACAAAATGAATTAAAAACTAATTAACTATGCCATTAATAAAACTATACTAAAAATCTAAAAATCTATTAAAACTATTAATTGCTAAACCTTTATTAAAACTAATCACTAATAATAAAAAAAACTATTTATCCTATTAAAACTAAACTACTATTCCATTAAGCTCTTTATTTGCTATATTAAAACTATTTAAAAAAAACCTAAACAAAAACTATAAAAATCTAAAAAAAAATTATATTCTAAAAAACTATATTAAAATCTATTCAAGAAACTATAATGAAATTCTATTAAAAAAACTCTACACTATTAATAAAATCTATTTAGTATCTATTTAACAAAACTATTTTTTAAAAACAAATAAAACTCTTTAAAAACTATCTTAAAACTAGTAAAAAACAACTATTAAACTCTAAATTTAAATTCTATTTCTAATTAATACCCAAAACTAATATTCAAAAGGCTAATAAACCCAATAATATCTAGAAAAAATTCTATAAAATCCTAAAAAAACAAATAAAGCACACAACTCCGATAAAAAGATCACGAGATCAGACTGGCACAAATGACAAACTCCGGGCACCGGAATACCCTTAAAAACAGCAGTATCAGCTGAAAACGCCGAGGAGCGCGCAACCTCCCGCAAATGAAACTCCGATTATCTGGCCTGGTCTGAAACGTCCGACCGGGTGAAAATCAGGTTGTAATCCCGATATCATCAGTATGATTGAAAAATTGCAATGCATGCGGTATGCGAATGCGAATGAAAAATGAGCCGAAACGTAAATCAGGTGCGGGAACTGGTTGGTCAAATTTTGGGGTGCAACAGCTGCCCCTATTCAAACGGCTTGGACCTGAAGGGTTGAACAACGAACGGCTTTCAAACATTCAAAGGTAGAAGACGGTTGAATACCAAATAAACCCGAAAATTTTCCAACCGCAGAAATAAATCGCACTCCGGCTTGGGGAACGACATTTGTCGAGCGAACCTGATTGTTACGGTAATAACCGATCATTCGTCGGAGAATAACTCTGATTTTGACTCCCACTTCCCATGTAACACCACAGGTACTGAACTATCTTTGTAAAAGCACCTATGTCCACAACTGGACTAACCTTGTTAACACTAGAAGAAAAACGAATTCGTCAACACGAGTAAAGATCCCATCATCACAGGAAAAATCTTATCCACGATTGTCCTCAAATTTCGTCTACACGAACAGCCATAGATTCGTCATCACGAAGAAATCCTATCATCATAGGAATAAAACTTGCCCTCATCAGGACTCCTCATTCCGTCAACACGGAGAGATCAAACTTGTCCTCATCAGGACTTCGCATTCCGTCAACACGGAGAAGTCCCGGCGACTTCGTTGGGGATGAATTGTCCGCATCTCATTAACCCAAGGCGATCCTATCAGCATAGGCAATGACATCTTATTTGCGTCTTATCAACACGAGGAACTCCTATCAACATAGGAATAAATTGTCCATGTCAGGACTCACGTCTCGTCAACACGAGGAAAACATAGATTCATCAACACGAATAAATCCTATCATCATAGGAATACCGTTCTTGTACATATCTGATCTCATATTTCGTCAACACGAAGAAATCCTATCCACATAAGCATAAATTGTCCTCATCAGGACGCACATTCCGTCAACACGGAGGGCGTAATTCGTCAACACAAATACATCCAATCAACATAGGCATAAATTGTCCTCATCAGGATGCACATTCCGTCAACACGGAGGAATACTCGTCCTCATCAGGACTCCACATTCCATCACCACGGAGAGATCAATCTTGGTCCTCCATAGGACTCTATATTCCATCAACACGGGGACATCGATTTGTCAACACGAAGAAATCCTATCATCATAGGCATAAATTGTCCTCATCAGGACGCATATTCCGTCAACACGGAGGGAGCAGTTCGTCAACACGAAGAAATCCTATCAACATAGGCATAACTTGTCCTCATCAGGACTCCATATTCCATCAACACGGGGAAAACTCGTCCTCATCAGGACTCCACATTCCGTCACCACAGAGAGATCAATCCTGGTCCTCCACAGGACTCTATATTTCGTCAACACGGGGACATCGATTCGTCAACACGAAGAAATCCTATCATCATAGGCATAAATTGTCCTCATCAGGACGCACATTCCGTCAACACGGAGGAATACAATTCGTCAACACGAATAGCTCCCGGCAACTTTTCTGGGGAAACATTTCTGTCAAATATGTGAACACATTCTGTCTTGTCCTGAGACACATACTCTATCTATCATGGGAACACCATCTGCCTGAATACAAGAGATTCCTCCGCCTGCTCCATACGGGAAAAGTCATCTGCCTGATTCCTACAGATCTTTCGAAGTTCTTCCGCCTGCTTCATATGGTACAACTTCTTTTATCATTATCCGCTTGTTTCCTACGGACTACCTGCCTGATTCTTACAGGGAAACACTTTGTATATAACTTCCTTGCCTTTTTGCAATAATAGCTAACTCTATTGGGGTATTCTGGAAATGTCGGAACCTGAGTGTTCAACGAGCGCAAAGTTTGAATCTTTCTATGCAATTAGCCAGAGTCTGAGCACTCAACGTAATAGCATGACCGCATCACAAAATGAATATCTGTCGGAGTCGGGATACTCAAAGAAATAACTGGGACCAGAATGCTCATCAAACCATCGGAGCCCGAATACTCAACGAAACAACCGGAGTCAGAATACTCAACGTAAAAATCGGAGCCAGAAAACTCAACGAACAACCGGAGCCAGAACGCTCAACGAAAACATACCGGAGCCTAGATACTCAATGAAGATACACCGGAGCCTGAAAGCTCAACATAACACATCGGAGTCTGAACACTCAACGCAACGAACACCAATCTGAATATCACAACTCCATGCTGGGGATAATACCTCTGAACAACTTTGGAAGATATGAGCCCAACTCCGCTGAGGGCAAGAGAAACTTAACCAAGAATCTCTGTGGGGAATATAAGAAGATGAACTATATCATCCCGTGTCTCACAACAAGACCTTGATTGTCTGAAAAGACATCTGGGCTTTAGAACTCCATACTCCTGTTGATAAACACACCTGAAAGCAAAAAGTTAACCAACCTGACTTATGTTTCAAAATATGCATGTTTGACAATGGCGTAATGCTCCATACAGCATGGAAATGCTACGCGTTTTCTGGGTAGATGCAAACATGATAATGCATGCAAATGCAAATGCAGGTTCAGGCTGCTGGGGAGCCCTGATAAGCTTGCTTCAACACGGATGCTGAGGACAAATACCACCTTGCTGGGGCAGGAACGGGTACCACCAAGTATTCTGGCAAAATAAACGCCAGGACATACAACAAACTCTGCCGGGGAGAGCTTTAAACCTTCAATTTCCACGGGGAGGAAAGAAAACACCTGCTGGGGAGAGAACACTCCGCTGGGGAAGAAACGAATCTCTCGGGGAATCTTAACCAACTCCGCTGGAAACAGGGAGTGACTCCGCTGGGGAAGAATGAACAACCCTACTGGGGATAATGAACTGTCTGGGCACAGTTTACAACTCTGGAATTATCAATCCACTGAAAACTAAACGACTCCGCTGAGGACGAAGAATCCTTTTGGAGAAACACCACTGTCTGAATACAACTTACAAAACTTTAAAGTTATCAAACTCTACTAAGGGTAAACGACCCTGCTGGGGAAAGTAAACCATTTGGCCACAGTTTACAAACTCGGGACTGAGGATAGACATCCTGTGACGAGCATTAATCTTGACCTGCTAGAGAATATCCTTTGGATAAGCTGCGACTAGCTGGGGAAATTGATCTTTCTTCAGTAAAGAACAGTGTCATCTCAGCTTCAGGGAATGAAGCGCGACCTGCATGGGGATTCACTTCACATAATGCTCAAGTCTTTTCGTCAAGAGCCTCTGGCTTGGACTACAATTTTCTGGTCGTCCACTTCACATGGGCAAGAACCCTGCAACACCATAAACGAGACAAAACAAGTCTATACAATCAAATCTATTCAAGTTAGTGTTAGTGACATCATTTTCAGTCAATTCGAAGTTTTAGCAATTCTTGGCAAGGGCCAGCAACGTTATGCAACTGCTAGTTTTATCAAAACATTGGCATTTTTCACATACAAAACAGTAAAGAACAAGCATCAAATACTGAATAACATGTTTTATTGATTGGGCCCCTGAATGGGCAGAGTTTTGTACACTGGATGTAACTCCTGAAAAGAGGAAGTTACGCACAACAAATATACAAGTATGCACAGGAATCATAAATACAATGACAAATAAAATTTGCGCATATGTCGGCAGCGTGATGCAGACAAACATCGTGAGCTGATCCTCCTATGACTCGCCTGACTCTGGCGCTTTCCCGGTATCCAAATTTCGGAAGAGATTGTATCTGATAAACAAACCCCCAAAGTATTCTCCCAACCACCAAGCAATGCAGCATCAAATTCGGACCGCAGTCATTTGCTTTTTAAATCCCTAACTTTTGCATGAACCGCCCTTTGCGGGTTTTCAATTCACCGGGATACCCTTTTTTTGCCGAAGCCGCCCAGTGTAGGTTTTCGACTTCGCGGGTGTACATCTTTTTCAATTTTATCCCTAACTTTTGCCCAAACCTTTTATTCTGTTTTTGGTTCGCCAGGATGCCCCATTTTTGCCTGGACTCTCTTTTTGCTGTCCAGCGGGTCAATTTTAAGCAAAGTATTTTTTAACTGCATCCGAATTCACAGGCGACGTAAAGTCTTCACCGTCCATGGTGGACAACAACAAAGCTCCTCCTGAAAAGACTTTTCTGACAACGTATGGCCCTTCGTAATTGGGGGTCCACTTGCCCCTGTGATCTGTTTGTGGCGGGAGAATCCTTTTCAGCACAAGGTCGCCTGTCTGAAAGCTCCGAGGATGTATCTTCTTATCATACGCTTTCTTCATCCGGCTCTGGTACAACCGACCGTATGCTAGAGAAGCTAGCCTCTTCTCATCCATTAAAGTCAGCTGATTCAACCTGTCTTTCACCCATTCTGCCTCGTCAAGTTGGACATCTTGTAATACCCTCAGGGAAGGAATCTCAACTTCCAGTGGTAACACTGCTTCCATTCCATATACCAACGAGAACGGGGTTGCCCCGGTTGATGTGCATACCGTCGTACGATAACCGTGCAAAGCGAAAGGTAGCATCTCATGCCAGTCCTTATAGGTCACCACCATCTTCTGAACAATCTTCTTTATGTTCTTATTGGCCGCTTCAACAGCGCCATTCATCTTGGGTCGGTAAGGAGAAGAGTTGTGATGTTCAATCTTAAAATTCTGACACAGCTCCTTCATCATCTTGTTATTTAAGTTCGAACCGTTGTCGGTAATAATCCGCTCAGGGATTCCATATCTGCAGATGATATCTCGTTTGATAAACCTGGCTACCACCTGCTTGGTCACATTAGCATATGATGCCGCTTCCACCCATTTGGTAAAATAATCGATTGCTACCAAAATGAACCGGTGTCCGTTAGATGCCGTCGGCTCAATCATTCCAATCATATCAATTCCCCACATCGAGAATGGCCATGGTGATGACATCACATTCAGAGGACTCGGAGGCACATGGATCTTATCCGCATAAATCTGGAACTTATGACACCTCTTCGCAAACTTGAAACAGTCAGTTTCCATAGTTAGCCAGTAATAACCTGCCCGCAACAGCTTTCTGGTCATAGCATGCCCACCAGCATGTGTACCAAACGTACCCTCATGTATTTCCTCCATGAGCAACCTCGCCTCTTTCTCGTCTATATAGCGTAGCAACACCAAGTCGTGATTCCTTTTGTATAGGACACCGTCCGGATTTAGATAGAAATTACCAGCCAATCTCCTAAGAGTCTTCTGATCGCGACTGGATGCCCCAGCCGGATACTCCTTGTTCTTCAGGAAATTATGGATGTCAAAGTACCAGGGCTTATCATCAGATGCTTCGTCAATGGAAAATATGAATGCGGGCCTATCAACCCGAGAGATAACAATCCTGGGAGCCTCGTTCCAGAAGTTAACTTTATACATGGAAGACAATGTAGCCAGGGCGTCAGCCATCTGATTTTCTGCTCGCGGCACATGATGCAATTCAACCTTGTCAAAGAAAGGCAACAATCTTCTTGCATAATTCATGTACGATATCAAATTAGGCTGACGTGTCTCCCATTCTCCTTTTATTTGATTCACCACCAGATCCGAGTCTCCGTATACATCCAGATTTTTGATTTGCAAATCAATGGCTTCTTCAAGCCCCATGATGCAAGCTTCATATTCAGCTTCATTATTGGTAACCGGAAAGGTCAATCGAGCAGTAAATGGGATGTGCGACCCATGTGGAGTACTGATGATTGCCCATATTCCGCTGCCATAGGAATTCACAGCTCCGTCAAAGATCAACTGCCACTTGGAATCCGTCTTTGGTCCTTCATCCGGCAGCGGTTCTTCCCAATCTTTCATCTTCAGGTACATGATATCCTCGTCAGGAAAATCAAACCTCATCGATTGGTAGTCCTCAATAGGCTGCTCAGCAAGATACTCCGATAACAAGCTCCCTTTTATAGCCTTCTGTGAAACATACTGGATGTCATATTCGGTCAAAACCATCTGCCAACGGGCAATTCTCCCAGATAGTGCCTGCTTTTCAAATACGTATTTGATAGGATCCATCTTCGAAATGAGCATGGTTGTATGATTTAGCATGTACTGCCTCAAACGCTTGGCGGCCCAGGCTAGCGCACAACAAGTTTTTTCGAGCATTGAGTATCGAGATTCACAGTCAGTAAACTTCTTACTCAGGTAGTATATCGCATGCTCTTTACGCCCTGTCTCGTCATGTTGACCGAGAACACAACCCATACTCCCCTCAAGAACCGTCAAATACATAATCAAGGGTCTCCCTGCCACTGGAGGTATCAAAATAGGAGGCTCCTGCAAATACTTTTTTATTTTATCGAATGCCTTTTGACAATTTTCATTCCAGGTCGCATCCTGGTCCTTTTTCAACATCTTGAATAATGGCTCACACGTAGCTGTTAGGTGGGATATGAACCGGGCGATGTAGTTCAATCTCCCTAAAAACCCGCGCACTTCTTTTTCTGTTTTAGGCGTCGGCATTTCTTGTATTGCTTTTATTTTTGTAGGATCAACCTCTATTCCTTTTTCGCTCACGATAAACCCCAGTAGTTTACCCGATCTCACCCCGAAGGTGCACTTGTTAGGGTTCAGTCTCAGCCTGAACTTCCTAAGCCTCTTGAACAGTTTCAGCAGATTCACCAAATGTTCTTCCTCCGTCTGGGATTTGGCAATCATATCATCAACATAAACCTCGATCTCCTTATGCATCATGTCATGAAAGAGAGTCGTCATTGCATGCTGATACGTTGCCCCAGCATTCTTCAATCCGAAGGGCATCACTTTGTAACAAAATGTTCCCCAGGGCATAATGAAGGTAGTCTTCTCCATGTCTTCTGGCGCCATTTTAATCTGATTATAGCCCGAGAAGCCATCCATGAAGGAGAATACGGAGAATTGAGCGGTGTTATCAACCAGCACATCAATGTGAGGAAGTGGAAAATCATCTTTCGGGCTCGCTTTGTTCAAATCACGGTAATCTACGCACATTCTCACTTTACCGTCTTTCTTTGGCACTGGCACAATATTAGCGACCCATGAGGGATATTTTGTAACAGCTAGGAAACCAGCATCCCACTGCTTTTGAACCTCCTCCTTAATCTTCACAGCCATGTCTGGTGTAGTTCTTCGGAGCTTCTGCTTAACCGGCAGACATTCTTCTTTTAGCGGCAGACGATGCACAACCATATCCGTATCCAGCCCAGGCATATCCTCATACGACCAAGCAAAAATATCACTGTAATCTTTGAGCGTTTCAACCAATCTTCGCTTGACGTCGCTCTGCAGCGCGGCCCCTATACGGACGTTCCTTTCAACCCCTTCCGACCCCAGATTGACGATCTCAATGACCCCCTCGTGAGGCAGAATGATTCTTTCTTCTTGTTTTACCAACCAAGACAACTCTTCTGGAACATCGCCATCTTCAACAATCTCTTCTTCGGCCTGAAATACCGGGTGCTCAAAGTCGAAGTGAGTCATAGGCGGTTCATAGATGTCATTTGGAATAGTAATCCTGCAAAGGAAATGGTTAAATGCTTCAAAACACATACAAAGCGAATAACCACGTTGCCATTTTATTGTAAAAATAAACAGGAAAAACAGAGATCACAATATTTGTACATGAAAAACGCCTTTTATTTAACGATTAAACAGTGCAATATACATAACAGGATGGCCCTAAGCAAAATCACGATGCCCCGGGTAGGACACCGGATTGTTCAACAATTAAGAAAACAAAGTATTATTGTTTAGTTGTCACAGGAACAGTCTCCTGAATAGACCAATTGCAAAGCCCTTGTCCTGGCATGCTCGGCTGAATCCAGGCGTCCATGTTGCAATCGCCGTCTCCCTCTTCAGAATCTGAAACAGCGTTGATGGTCTCGTGATATACCCCACCGGCCGTAATTGTTATTGGTCCTTTGAAACAAGGTGCCCCTGCAGTAGGCGTTGATAATGAAGGTTGATATCCAAGTCCAAATCTGTCCATTTTCACGGGGATATCCAAAACCTTTCCCCAGCCCTTGGTCTCGCCGGTCTTCACCAGAGCCTGAGCCTCTTTGTATGACGGCACTGCCACCTCTGATGCTTTACTTGGCCCAGGAACTTTGTCCTTAATGCGCAACCCCTCAAAGGCTTGACAGGGTGTTTCATGGATTTCGCCGTTGACTTCCACGTACTTGAATGACGACAAATGGCTGACCAGTATATCCTCCTCTCCACAAACTATGACCACACTGTCCCCCACCATGTACTTCAGCTTTTGGTGTAAGGTAGATGTGACTGCCCCAGCACCATGGATCCTTGGTCGTCCAAGAAGACAACTATATGCTGGCTGGATGTCCATAATATAGAATTCAGTTTCAAAAACCTCCGGCCCCACTTGCAGAGGCAAAGTTATAGATCCAAAGACCGACCTCAGTGTACCATCAAATGCCCTGACCACCAAGTCACTAGGCGTACAAATGATCCCCCTGATGTCCAACTTCATCATTGCTTTCTTCGGCAGCACATTTAAGGAAGACCCGGTATCTACCAACACATGGGACATGACCGTGCCCCTGCATTCAACTGAGACGTGCAACGCCATATTATGCTCTCTTCCCCTCAGAGTCAAATCAAAATCCGTAAATCCCAAACTATGGCCTGCATTCACGTGCGCTATCACCCCCTCCAACTGATTCACAGAAACATCTTGGGGTACAAACGACGTGTCCAGAATTTTCAATAACGCATTCCTATGGGCTTCGGAACACAATAACAGCGACAATATGGAGATCTTCGATGGCGTTTGTTGAAGGTGCTCAACAATTTTATAGTCACTCTTACGGATAAGACGCATAAACTCTTCTACATCTTTCAGTGACGTTTCTTTTTCATTCCTCTGCACTGGAACATTCTCATTCACTTTTCCTTTACCTTTTGCCAATCGTTCAGCCTCTACCTCAGGCGATATAAAAATTCTCCCGCTCCTTGTCATCCCTCCAGTCCCGACGACATTGTCCATAACCCCAGCTGGTCGTTTACTGATATCAATTTTCTCCCCATCACAATATGCTTCCAGCCCATAAGTCCATGGTACTGCCTTGGTGCTCTCATAAGGGACTGGCCCTGCCTTTGTAATAGTGATCGTCGGTCGCCTGGCTGGCGCTGTTATAGTTATCGTTTTTCGTGGAATTGTCACCGTAGCAACCTCACTTTGCTCATCAGCTAACACCTATGCAGGTTTCTCAACTGCCGTTCTATCAAATTGCAACCTGCCTTCGTCTATCAAGGTCTGAATACCCTTCTTCAATTCAGCACAACCCCCAGCTTGGGTCCAACATTCTAGACAAAACTCATCGCAGCCCGGATACACACCTCTTTTCAATAACCTGCTCTTTACTTCACACAACGGTGTTTTCAGTTCATCAACATTCATGACCAGGTTCAAGCCCTCCTCAGTTAAAATAGCATTTGCCCCATGGTTGGGCATAGGCTGTTGTACTATATTTGGACCCGCTTGTCCAAAATTTATGGCCTTGCTATCCAGTAGATCCTGAACTTTATGTTTAAACGCATGACAAGCCTCTATGTCATGCCCGGGTGCCCCGGAGTGGAAGTCACAATGTTTGTTAACATCATACCCATAAGGAAGGGTTGGTCCCGTGGGCAGCGCCAATGTCCTCTTTTCAACTAAATTCAGCCCCAACAGTGTCTGAAAGAGTTCCGCGTACGTGGAAGGAGGCGCTTCAAACACTCTTTTCGGCTTCGCATTCGGAAATCTTCTTTGGCCAGCATTCTGCCCCTGCTGCTGCTGTGGCTGCTGCTGTTGTTGTTGCGGTTGTTGTTGTTGTCTCTGTTGAAGAATCAGAATCGTGACACTAGCTATCTGCTGCGGCTGATTATACTGGTGTCTTCCTCTGCCTCTGCCCCGAACACCAAACACTGCACTAGAATCACCTTGACGTCGACCACCAAATGCTTTTCTATTACCTCCCGACGAAGTAGACTCCCCAGCTTGGAACCTTCCCACCTTAATACTATTCTCAATCATTTCACCCATCAAGATCAGATCAGAGAAACTGCCCAACGCAACAGGAAACAACTTCTCGTAGAATATCCCCGTGAATGTTCCAATGAACATATCATTCATTTCCTTCTCCACTAGAGGAGGATGCACTCTGGCCGCCATGTCGCGCCACCTTTGCGCATATTCTTTGAAACTCTCCCCAGTTTTCTATGACAAGCCTTGCAGCTGGACCCTGTTTGGTGCCAGGTCACTGTTATACTTGTAATGAGTCACAAACGCCTCAGCCAGTTGCTTCCATGTTTTGATCTGAGTGGGTTCCATCCCCATATACCACTCAAGTGACGGTCCAGATAAGTTGTCTTGAAAGAAATGCATTAGCATTCTTTCATCATTCGAGTCAGCGGACATCCGTCTGTAGTAAGAGCGAACATGCACCTTCGGACAAGTGTCTCCATTATATTTATCAAAGGTGGGAGCTTTAAATTTCAGCGGTACCCTTAGGCCAGGCACCAAGCCCATCGTGGTCATATCTAAACCAGAAGTATTCTGATTCACTACACCCTTCATTTGTTCCTCAAGCATTTTGATCCTCTGAACAGGATCCACAGGTCCATCCATACCCCTACCAGAGAAAGCATCTTCTTGTTGGTCTTCCATCCAATTAACATTCTCATTTCCGTACCCATCATACCCATTGTTACGACCAAATCTAGTATGATTCATCATAGGGCCCCGTCCTCTGTTACCATACCCTTGAGCGACCCCGGCAGGTCCAAAAGACATCATTCAAGCACCATTTTCGTTACCGAATCCACCATAGGCCTGATTAGCATTACCAAATCCATCATGTCCGAAACCCTGAGCGTTGAAACCAAACTTCCCATCCTTGTTGACATAATCAAACCCCTGGTCGTTATAGCCGATTCCGTTGTTACCAAAGCCATTACCTCCATTGTTATCACCGCCCATATTGGCGTCTCCGAATCCAACATTGTTAATGACGGTCTCATTACCAATTCCTGTATTACCATTCCCGGCGCCAGCGCCATTGTTCATATTCACAACAGGTATATTCACCACAGGTGGAGCTACAGGCGTAGGAGTACCATCCCCATGAATGGTGTCAACACGTACAGAATTATGGTCTTCGTTTCCATTCCCGGCATTTCTTGCCAGCAATGGCTGCACCAAAGTCTGCAAGTTTTCCTGCCCCTTCATAATTGTCTCCATCGTCTGCATGAACAGCGCCAGCTTTTCACGCATCTCCTGCATCTCGTTTTGCATCTGGTCCATGACTCTTTTGCAGTTGGTACGAGTAGAGTATCAGTGAGGGCGTTGACTTTCAATCCTAGAAAAACCTGGCGAGATGCAGGAAATGAGATACAGTTCAATAATCACCTGATAATGCAATATGAATGGGTATGCAAATGCAACATGTGTCCGTGCATTAGGGAATATCACTCCCCAATTCTAGTGCCAATGTGCCAGTGCGGTGACAGTGATAGCAATAAGAAGCTCGAAACCCAATCATAGAAAACATCTCATACATTGCAGAAAATCCCATCAAGTCAGGAATACAATATTAATGAGCGTACAATAAGAAGGCATGACCTCAACCAACAATCCTGGTGATGGCTAGCATAATGCAAATAAAGCATACACATCAATACATGAGATAGTCAAGTGCGACCATACGCCTGGTACTCCTCTAATAATCTCTTAGTCTCGGGATGATTTGGTTGAGTAAGCAAACCCTCGACAAGTAGATCTCTTCGCTTGAGAACACGTCATAAATCACCAATAGATTCCTCCGATGCCCCTTCTCCAAAGTGGTAATCTAACTTCCGTTTTTGAGACACAGCCTCCTTCTTGCACTCTATGGCTTTGTTCAATGAGTTCTAAAGACTATATCTTGTCATAACCTCCTCTTCATACTTTCTCTTGCTAGCCTTCAACTGATCTTCGAGTTCAGAAATTTTCTGTTTCAATTTGTCTTCCCTCTTTTTGTTGTTGGTTAGCGTAGCATTCCACGTTCTGTTGCACGAAGAGATTTCCCGGTAGGCGGCATCAAGTGACTTCTTCTTGGACTCTAACACATCATGAGAGCTTCTGAATTCTTTTCCCAGGCGTTCACGTTTCTTTGTCTCTTCTGTCAGTTCGGCATCTAGCCTGTTTACCAACTCAGTCTGCTGTTGGAAGGAATACACAACTTTGTTCTTCTCACTCTGGATTTGAGCCAATTTCTTCTCTAGCTCTTCATTGATCTTTATCAAGTCTTCTTTTTCTTTCACAACCCGCTCATAGATCTCAATAGCCACAGTAGTCGGTTCCTCAACTAGAATGGGAACTGAACGTGATACTGCTGGAAAAGGCATCTGCACCTGTCTTACCCTCTCTTGAATCCACACCTTGTAAGGCATATAAGCTTGACAATCATTCTTGCCTAGTAATGGTTTCCTTCTTCTGCAGATATGATTCCAAGCATACTGAAGCTTGGCCAATAATTCCCCACTCAGGTCACCAATGAAATACAGAGATTTCTGTATTTCTTCCTCCTTCGGTGGACTCTTCAAAGCATACCCAAACTGTCGAACCAACAAAGATGGGTTGTAATTAATACAGCCCTTCCTTCCAATTAGAGGAACGTTGGGAAACCCGACGCAACTGAAGATAATCTCTGACCCCAATAAATCTCTATCGAACCAGACAATGTCTTCCGAAGAAAGTCCCATTAGACGCTCAGACCATTCAGCTGTATCTGCAGACTCAACAAAAGGACCCTTCTTGGGCAGATGGCTCTCAAACCACATATTAAGCAAAGGTACACAACAATGGACATTTCCCCCCTTCTGTTTTCATTCTTATAATGCAAGGAATGATAGAAATCTCCGACCAAGGTAGGCACCGGGTTGCCTACAGCAAACAAGTGGAATGCATCCAAATCAACGAACTCAGGCAGATTAGGGAACAATATAATCCCATAGATGCATAAAGCAAGAACAGCGTTAAACACAATCCAGCAGCCACTTTTGGCATATTCTTGGGCTTTGCCAACCAAAAATTTGAGAGAAAACCCCGAAACTCCATGCCAGGAAGTCAACAATAACTCTGCAGGATCCATATGCAAGGGAACAACTAAGTCTTCCAGCTTAGGCTTAGCATCAAAGTGAATGAAGGGCACTCTGTTCTGAACTGGCAACTCTAGAAACTCAGCGTACTCCTCCATGGTCAGAGCCAAAATGAAGTCCTGGAACATAAAACACCTCAAGGAGGGATCATATAACTGCATCAATGTGTATAACCCATTCAGCTCATATGCAGTTGGTCTGCAAACCAAACTCAGTAGCTTCCCATAGCTCTTCCTAAAGCTTCTCTTCATATCATCGTCAGCTAGGGAAATCAGACCCAACAGAGAAGTCACATCAGGGGTAGGCAACTTATACGCAACAGTCCTCCTCAATGTACTCATAATAACAGATAGAAGTCCGGAGCACTAGAATCGGGAAGTATAAAAATGCACCTGCAGCACAGACACACGTTAATGATATGCACATGATGATGCAAACAATGCAATATGCAACAATGCAACAAGGGACCAATTGCCCCTGGCTGAGAAGCCCAATCCACGATATTGGCCTCAAATAGACCCACAAACTGCTCAAGACCATCCACGATGCTCCAGCCTGGTCTCTGACAGACCCAATAACACTGTCCTCAAATATCACACCACTGAATCTCAATCAAGAAAACCGATAGATCGGTCCCCAGAGTTGACAATCCAACTAACCAACAACCCCTTCAACCCAAAGGGTTGAAAAAGAAGCCAACCAGAAGAACCTCGTCTGAGCGTGGATTTCATGAGACACTAGTACATGCAAAGCATGCACGCGCCCACTAATTTCCACTCTAATTCTAGGTGCACTCAAGCTCAGGTCCGACTCTTCTCTCAATCATAGAACCCCCTCATACCCACAATAATAATCACAATAAAATAATGCTGAAAGTAAATGACTGAAAAGTAAATCCATACAAAACCCACGACGGGAAAACAAGCGCTAGGATTGACTCGCGTAGGGAACCGTTGGAATCCCCAGCAGAGTCGCCAGCTGTCGCTACTGCGAAAATCGACGCCGGCTGAACAGTAGAGTCGCCACCGTGCGTTATTTATCCCAAAGGAGGGGAAAGGAAACGCTCGAGGTAAACCTACCGCAAAACGGGGAAAGGAATGGTCATCGCAACCAAATCCTGGATTCGGGAGTCGGTTACGCAAGGGGAAGGTATTAGCACCCCTCACGTCCGTCGTACTCGACGGGATCCACGCTTGTTTTCTGGTACGGATTGTTATTCTATCTATTCTATAGGTCTAGGGTTAAAAGAAAATAAACTGACTCGGCAAAGTATCGCACTTTATGCCTACGTATTCCCGTCTGGAACGAGAAATCAGAGTCAACGTAGTTCGCCTACCTACGGGAAAGGAGGGGAAGGTTGCTCGCTAGGATATCGCATCCTATGCCTACGTACTTCCATACAGCATGAAAGATCAGAGCAAACATAGTTCGGGCTACGGAAGACACAAATTTATTTGTTTATCTTTTATCCTTCTGAAAAAGGTTTTCTCCTGATTACGGGTCCAAGCGAACAAAAATGACACTTTGATTGGTTTTCAGTCTTTTACGCAAGAACTATCTTTTATTGATGTTTAACCTCTTATTGTATTTTTTGATTGTTTTGAGATAGAAGCGAAAGACGGTCTAAAAACCTACGGTTGAAAACGGGAAGCAAAACTATCCTATTGTTATCATACCTGGATTCAAACCTAATGTCTGTCATATTTCTCTCTTGCGCAGAGAGGAACAGAGATCCTAGGGGATAAACGGAAAAGAAACAACATATATACAGTAAAGCAGTAAAATGCATGAATGCAATAATACAAGCCAGGCAAGGGAGTCCCGCTCTACCTCGAACCTAAGAAAACAACAGGCAAAAGTGAAACAGTATTCACCTTAAGCCTAGGGGAAAATTAGCAAACAATACAGGAAAGAAAATAAAACTCGAAACCAGCTTCGACAGCAACACCAGCTCCAAACAGCACAAACGACAATAGCTTCGACAATTACGATTGATAAACAACAAACAAGAGCTGAAAACAACAACTTCAATCTCCATCTGACAGCAAACATCTTCCAGCTTCAATGCACTCCAAGCTCCAACAAGAGGGGAAGATTTACCAGTAAGATCCAGTTGATGTATTAAAACTTTAATGACAACCAAAGGAAGCCATTAAAATCTTAACACAGTAATAGACAGTTACCCTAAAGATTCGACTCAACCAAGGCATGCTCTACATACCTCGTAAGGAGAGATGGAGCTACCTTGGGAGGATCTTATGTCATAGGATAGGGTAGAGGCGTAAGATGCCCTCTACGTTTGAGAAAGAAGTCAGTCTAGTCTAGAACTCTTCCTATGCTTTCTATATCCTAAGTCTTCAACAGCAGTCTTCAAGAGAAGCGACCTTCATTCCATGCTCCGAGTTGAATTTCCAAGCTCCCAAGTCTTCACAAGCTCTTCCAAGCAAGCCCCCAAAAGCCCAAGCAAAAATAACAAAACAGCAAAAGGGAAAACCCCCACAAACAAACACACCAATTATAACGCATATAAAATACTAACTATATTATACACCTAATTATTTCTAAGGGACCCTAAGTTCATACCCTATACCCCATATATTCCATAAACCTAAATCAACTATTAAATACCCCAAGCTATGTTACAACTAAATATTTTGAATTAAATTCTATCCTAAAAATTTATATGTACAAAGTATATTAATCCTAAAATTATACTAAGCTTATCCTAAAATATTCTAAGTTTTATATCCAAAAAATATAATACTATATATCTATAAAAGAAAATACTAACACCTAAAATATATCCTAATATTTTTTTATTACGTTTTTTAATCTAATATTTTTTATTACACTATATCTATTTTCACATTTTTTGTTACATTTTTATTCTAAAGTTTATCACATTATCCTAAGGGAAATCCTAAGCTATATTACTATCTAAACTATACTAATATTTTTTTATATATTTTTTTCTAATGTTTTTTTATATTTTTCTTTACTACACTATACTACATAAAGAAAATCTATTATTAATCCTATTAAAACTAAACTATATTCTAATATAAAACCTACATTTTTTATACTATATTGGACTATAAACTATCATTAATCCTATGATGTTCTAATCTATACTAATAACATCCTACATTTCCTACTCTAATGCTGCTAATTAAGCTAAATCAAAAAATAAAATAAAGCATTAAGAAAAAAAATGAACAAATTAAATGGCAGGGGGGTGGTAATTATTCTACAGATGTGCAGTAGCAGAAAAATATTAAGCCCAACCCAAAACCCTTCTAACACTCACACAGCCAGGGGGTGAAAACAAGGAAATGAAGGTGTGCCAGTAAATAATTCGTTTGGGCCTAAGCTGAGCCCGTCAATGAAATGCAAGGGGGATGGGGGTTGTAACGAGCGAAACGGGCGTGTGCTAAGCAATTGCAACTTGGGCCTAGCCCGAATCCAAACCAAAGCCAAGCTTCTCAGTACACAAAACTCTTCACTCTCTCAAAAACTCTCACACTGTTCACTAACACAAACCCTAAGCGCCGTCTGTCGCTACTGCGAAAATCGGCGCCGGCTTGACAGGAGAGTCGCCACCGTGCGTTATTTATCCCTCAGAGCGGGAAAGGAAACGCTCGAAGTAAACCTCGCAAAGACGGGAAAAGGTATGGTCATCGCAACCAAAACCTGGATTCGGGAGTCGGTTACGCAAGGGGAAGGTATTAGCACCCCTCACGTCCATCGTACTCGATGGGATCCACGCTTGGTGTTTATAGGTAAAAGGGTGTGTTATCTATCTACGCTAATGGCTGGTCTGAAAAGAAAATAAAAGGACAGGACTCGACAGAACATACGGTGTTCTGGGCCTACGTATTCCCTCGTGCAATGGGAAAGTCAGAGTCAACGTAGTTCGACTTCCTACGGCTAAACGGGGGAAAGGTTGCTCGCCAGGACATCGCGTCCTGTGCCTACGTACTTTCATCTGGAATGAAAGATCAGAGCAAACGTAGTTCGGCTAACTACGGGTAAACAGGGGCTCTCACACAGCAGTGAGAAAACAAACTGGTCTCTAAGGCTCGGGAACCTATAACTACGATCTGGTCTCAAATGCGCTCGGGCAAGAGAAAAGGATAGCAATTAGTCGTTAGCGGGGAAGTCTCGATCGCACAGCCGCGAGAGAACTAAAGTTAGTCGTTAGTGTGCTCGCTAGGATATCGCATCCTATGCCTACATATCTTCGTCTGGAACGAAGAATCAGAGCAGCTGTAGTTCAGCTAACTACGGGTCAAGCTACTCAAACGCTCCTACAGAAAGGAAAGGGAAACCCTAGAACTATAGCTGAAAAACAGGGGAATCTATCTACTGCTATCGCACCTGGTTGACCATCCTAATGTCTATCATAACAACTCCGCAGCGGAGAAGTCAGAGCTCCTAAGGGATCATGGCAACAGGACTGAAATACAAACAGGAAACTGCAACGCAAAGGAATACTGAAAATATGCATGAATGCAACGACTAGACAAACAAGGCACAGAGGCCGCAAACCACAAAGGCAAGGGAGCTCAGCTCTACCAAATACCAACAAGCAAAGCCACGCAATAACAAACAAGCAGAAGGAGGACCACCTCAACTTCTCCTGCACACAAAGTCTACTTCTAAGATGCACCTAACTCAGAACTATCTAAATGAACACCTAAGTCTAATGCAACATAACATCACACAAGTCAAACAATTCAAAGAGACTAACCCTGAGCAGGGCCTCAATCTACAAAACAATAAGCTACTCCTGGGCAAGGCCCCTAACAAACCTGCAACAATCTCCTAATCTATCTCTCAACAGAACTATATGCAATACCCTAAGCAAAAGATCTAAGCAACAATCTAATCAAAACCCTGAGCAAGAGGAATCAATCCCAGTCTCTAAGCTTCAGAACAAGCTCACCAGAGAAAGGAAGCTAAGCAGACAAGCTCATAGTGCCTTCCTCAGGAAAGTACCAGGAGGTTACCACTCAGGAGTCATATCCTATGCGGCTCGACAACTGTGATCAGTTTACATCCCTCCTCAGGAGAGATTAAACTCACATGAAGGCTCCGGCATCACGGGATACTTGAGAAATACCTATATGCACTAGGGGAACTAAGTGAACAGACTCATAAGACCTTCCTCAGGAAAGTACTAGGAGGCTGACACTTAGGAATCGTACCCTACGTGGCTCAACAACTGTGATCAGTTTACATTTCTCCTCAGGAGAAATTAAACTCACAAGTTGGCTCCAACATCACTGGATACTTACGAAATCCTAGATAAACTAATGGAGCTAAGTGAATAGACCCATAGGACCTTCCTCAGGAAAGTACTAGGGGACTTCCACTTAGGAATCGTATCCCATGTGGCTCAACAACATGTGATCAGTTTACATTCCTCCTCAGGAGGAATTAAACTCACAAGTCGGCTCCGACATCATTGGATACTTAAGAAAGAGGTGAGAAGGAAGGATGAAAGTCATTCATAGTGCCTTCCTCAGGAAAGTACCATAAACTCCCTTCAAACTTCAGGATCTCGAACCTCACAAACAGACAACAAGCTCCTAGACTAAGCCTCAATCCACTGCATCTCTGCAAGCTCCAGCAGGACCTCCATCAGCTCCCACCTTCAAGAAGAACCACAGGCCAAGAAACCACAGGAGACTATCTCTGAAGTTCAACCACAGTTGAACTTCAAAGTCAGAAGTCATCAAGACTTCTCCTAACTTCAAGCTCAGACAAATCACATCAGAACATCCTATGAAAATCTATCAAAAATCTAATGGGAGACCTACATGGCTCTAGGATAACATACTGAAAAATCAGATCAAAATTCAACACCAGATGAAGGAACTAAGATCAGCAACACAGACATATCCACAGACCAATTATTCAACATCAATAGCAATGAAAAAATGCAATTAAAATGAAAATGCATGATTAAGCTAATGTTTTTGCACTATAAAATTCTACACTGAATTACGAGTCTACAGAAAAAAGAACGGAATTATTTGACTAAATCTGCTGTTTTTTATGAATTTTCTAATGATATGCATGCATTGAAAATATTAAACAAAATCAATTAATTGGGAAATATGCACAAAAATAGGAAATAAAAATAAAATGACTTTTTTTTATTTTTATTTAATTTTCTTAACATTTTTCATGAAATGGTAAAAAAAAAAGAATTAAAAACACATTTATTTACATTTATTTATGAATTATTTACAAATATGAAAATAAAAGAAATTGAAATAAAATTGAAATAAAGCTGGGGGGTACTATTAGCAAAGCAATCAGGTTATTTCTACATTGGGCCCTGATTCTGGGGGTGCAACTAGCAAATTGGGCGCAGGGCCCAAGTTCCTCAAACAACTAGTAAACTCAAAAAAAGAAAAAAAACCTAGGGGGGTGCCGTGAGCAGGTTTTGGCAGTTATTTTCATTATGGGCTACGCCCAGGGGGGTGTCATTAGCAGATTGGGGCCTAAGGCCCAACTCCAGCCATTCAGACTCACACAGGGAGGGGTGAATTGAGTAATGATGGGGTGGTATGCGTTCAGAAACACGCTTGGGCCTAAGCCCAATCCAAACAAACCCTAATCCAGTTACTCTGCTGAACAAAACTATTCCTCTACCTCCAAACCCTAGCTACTGTTCACCCTAACCATCTAGCGCCGTCTTCCTCTCGCTCGTCTCCCTCAATCTATCTTCTCTCTGCAACTCCTCTCAGCCTTAAACACATTCAATCAAATCTCCACAAACAAACCCTAATCGCCATCATGCAATTAACAGAACTCACTAAAACCAGAAACCCTAACCTAAACATCTCAGGAACTACATCTACCACGCACACATGCAAGGGAAGAAATTAGGCACCTGGAAAAGCGAATGGCACTTGAAGCTCGTTGAGGAATTTTGACGAGATTCTGGAAATCTTGAAGGCTATCTGGGAAATTATACGTGACAACGCTCTCGGAGGAACGAAGATCTTTGGAGAAGACGAAGGCGAAGACGAACCGAGCTCTCACTATCTGGAAACGGAGGAAGATTGAAGGTTGCCGGAGATTACTCGAAGGTTCTCGAAAGCTGATGAAGATCCTGGTGAATCTGAGCGCGCCTCTGGATATTGTTGAAGATCTTGAACGGACTATGAAGGTTTGAACACTTTCTGAAGAAATCTGGAAGTATTGCTTGAAGATTGAACGTGGTTTGACGTTTTTGGGAATCCTGCTTGAAGATTGTTGAATGTCTGAGGGGATTCTGGAAAATTGATGGAGATCGAAGTCGTTCTGGGAAATTTGATGAAGGTATGAAGGTTCAAGGTGATTTTCTGGAGAAATGTTGTATGAAGGTTGATGGCGTTTCTGGAAAATTTGGATGAAGGTTGATGAAGGTGTGGGTGGATTCTGGAAAAGAATTGATGGAGGATTGATGATTCCGGCGAGGGTTGATCTTCCGGTGCCGTTGAAGATGAAGGTGACGGACGATCGGAGGAAGAAGAAGATATGAGGTTCTTGATGTTTGCAGATTCCGGTGGCCGGAAGTCGTTGACGGTGACCGGCGGCGGGAGGTTACGGCTGATGCATGGCCGCCGGTGAGGTTGACGGCGAGACTCAGGCGATGGTGTGGGGAGGACAGGTGGCGCGCATGCGCAGAGGGAGAGAGAGAATGAGGGACACGTGTGGACGCGTGGCGTGAATTCTGAGAAAACGTGTGGGGCCCCTTTCTGAGCAACACGTGGCTCTGCTTTTATTACCCTGGAAACGCGTGGCACCTTCTAGAATCTCCTGGAGTCTGCTGGACGAATGTGGACTTTTCCCCTTTTTTTTTTTGACTTCTGAAATGTATTCCTGGACAAAAAAAGCCAACTGGGCCTTGCATTGCTTTGGGCCCAGTACGAAATTGAATGAAAAAAAGCTGTAAAACTGAATTTTAATAAAAACAATTAATCCTAACTATCTAATTAATACCAATTAGCAATTAACCAATGATTAATCCTAATCAACTCTAAAAATGATTAAAACTCATATTATCCTAATTAAACCTAAAAGTGATTAAGATCTAATTATCTCTAAAATTCAGTTAACCTAATTAAACTCTAAAAGAAAGATTAATGCTCTAATTAATTCTATATTACACTAGTTAAACCTAAAAAAATCAATTAACCTCTAATTAACTCTAAAAATCAATTAATTCTCTATTAAAACCCTAATATCATTTAATATCTACTAAAATCTATTATTAAAAAGAAAAACTATATTATTTTCTACATTATCTAAAAACAATTAAACTTATTTAAAATCTATAGAAAATTCTAAAAATGATTTAAAAAGCAATTAAACCTATTTAAAATCTATAGAAAAATTCTAAACTATTATTATCTATTAGTAATAAAAGAAAAACTATATTCCCCTTTTTCTTTATTATTCTAAAAACTATTTAAAAATTCTATAAAATTCTAAAAAGAGATTAAGCTATTAAAATATTCAAAAACCCTATTTAAATTCCAGAAAAATTCTATAAAGCCTGTTAAAAATTCACAAAAGCCTATAAAAATCCTAAAAATGCAGATGAATGCAAATGACCCCCATAAAAGCGCGCACGAGACCAGATCGAATCGAACAGAGAACCCCGGGCCTCAGAATATCCTCAAATTCACTGAAAAATCACCGAGGAGCGCACAATTTCCCGAAAATAAAACCCCGATAATCTGGACTGGGTCTGCCATATCTGATAGACAAAAATCAAGCTGTAACCCTGATATCCCCTGCTTGTGCACAAAAATCATACATCTGAGCTGTGAATATGAAATTAAACCATGAGTCAGATAGGAGAACTGGTTGGTCAAATTTTTGGGTGCAACAGTTGCCCCTATTCAAGCGACTTGGACCTGAAGGGTTTGAAAAGCGCTCAGCCTTCAAACATTCAGAGGTCCGAGACGGTTGAATACAAATAAAACCCGAAAATTTGCCAACCGCGAGCATATACTGTAAACTGCTTGGGGAATGAAGTCCAGAAAACTGAGCCCGGTCATTGCGGCACCAAACTGATTAATCATCTGATAAAGAACTCCTGATTTGAATACCCGTTGCTTGTGATACCCCATATAACAAACCCTGATGGTTGCAACAACATACCTGATTCTTTCACATTGCCTACTGATAGGCAGGAAGAGAAATATACTCACATCGCCCAAAGATGGACGGGAAGACACCCTGATTGAATACTCACCTCGTCTAAGGATAGACGGAAAGACACCATAATCTCCACATTCACATCGTCTAAGGATAGACGGCATCAAATTCTTAATCTCCATACACACATCGTCTAAGGATAGACGGGAAGTCCTGATTGATGAAACAAATCAATATTCTCATCGTCTAAGGGTAGACGGGAAGACATTCTTAATCTCCATACACACATCGTCTAAGGATAGACGGAAAGACACCATAATCTCCATATGCACATCGTCTAAGGGTAGACGGGAAGTCACCATTAATCTCCATATGCACATCGTCTAAGGATAGACGGAATCATCCTGATTGATGAAACAAATCAATATTCTCATCGTCTAAGGGTAGACGGGAAGAAATAATTCTCCATACTCACATCGTCTAAGAGTAGACGGAAAGACACCACAATCTCCATATTCACATCGTCTAAGGGTAGACGGGAAGTCACCATTAATCTCCATATGCACATCGTCTAAGGATAGACGGAATCATCCTGATTGATGAAACAAATCAATATTCTCATCGTCTAAGGGTAGACGGGAAGAAATAATTCTCCATACTCACATCGTCTAAGAGTAGACGGAAAGACACCACAATCTCCATATTCACATCGTCTAAGGGTAGACGGGAAGTCACCATTAATCTCCATATGCACATCGTCTAAGGATAGACGGAATCATCCTGATTGATGAAACAAATCAATATTCTCATCGTCTAAGGGTAGACGGGAAGAAATAATTCTCCATACTCACATCGTCTAAGAGTAGACGGAAAGACACCACAATCTCCATATTCACATCGTCTAAGGGTAGACGGGAAGTCACCATTAATCTCCATATGCACATCGTCTAAGGATAGACGGAAGCAAATAATCTTTGAATTCACATCGTCTAAGGATAGACGGAAAGTCACCATTAATCTCCATGTTCACATCGTCTAAAGATAGACGGGAAGTCACCATAACGCAATTCAACATCATCCTTTGAATTTCAGAATCCTTCTGTCTACGGGAATTGATGGAAAAGTCAATATCCTTGAAGGGGCCACATCGTCAGTATGGACCGACGGTAAGAAAAACCACCTTTTAAGGAACCATGTCGTCAATAAGAATCGACAATCACGAAAACTGAACATTCTTCGAAGAGCCTCGACATCAATAGGGATTGATGGTCAGAAAAGTCCCTCTTAAGCGTCATCATATCCAATAACCAGAAAGAGAACCAATATCCAAAATCATTTTGAAGCCCCTCAACAACCAAGGATAGCCGGAGAAGACTCGCTGGGGAAACACCTCATCATTTGTATGATCTGGCAATAAGAAGCCCGCTGAACAGTAGCTCGAAACTTCACATCGTCTGCTGACAGACGGAAAGAAAAGCATACTTGCTAGAGAAACTCCATTTTGAACCTTATTGAAAATCAACCAAAACTTCACATCGTCTACTGATAGACGGGAAGAAAAACACATCCTGGGGAAACCCCTTCTTGAAGCCCCACTGAAAATCAACCCAACACTTCACATCGTCTACTGATAGACGGTAAGGAAAGCATATCCTGGGGAACCCCTTCTTGAAACCTACTGTGATCACCCGCAACTTCACATCGTCTATGGATAGACGGAAAGAAAACCACATTCGTACTCAAGACGTCTAATGATGGACGGAGAAATCCACTTATTGGAGGAACACATCGTCAATATGAATTGACGGGAAGAAAAGCTTGTCGATATCAGATGACTGCTTGATCAAAGCATAATTGTTGCATGATCTGAGATACAAATAATCTGCTGAACTGTCTGAACACTGTTGCTGGATAAATGCCCCTGAACTGATCACAGAGTAATTCACGCGCCCTATGAGGCTGATAGAAAACCTGGCTTATGCTTTGTATGCATATGCAAATGCTTTAATCTTTCTACAGCGTAATGCTCCATTATAGATAGAAATGCTACACATTTTGGCAATGATATGCAAGTATGATGCAAATATGATGCATGCAATATGCTAGCAGGCTCGAGCTGCCGGAGAAGGCCTGATACAGAAAACCACTTTAGCAAAATAAATGCTGAAAGCGAGGCCAACTCTGCTGGGGATAACCCGGATATCACTGAATCGTCCTAGCAAAATAAATGCTAGGAGAGTGAAATCAACTCTGCTGGGGACGTTGAGGACTTAACCGAACGCCTCGACGAAGTAATACCCTGCTGGGGTATATAACTCCGCTGCTAAATAGCAGATGTGCTGAATATGATTAGACTCCTCTGGGAATAGCTTACCCGTACCAACGGTGAATTGGACTTTGCTGGAGAAAAATGGAGGGAGCCCTCCTGCGTACTGACGGAGCTCGGATCTGGAAATTGATGCGCCAACACGGACGGGCTTCACAGTAATCGCAAACACGGATTTGAGCTCTTAAGCTTATCTTACTGGGTCAGATACAACTGCCGCTGGAAAACATTCTTCCTGAATACACAGCCTTTTAATGAAGAGTCAAGGGATAGTGACACGACTTCCCGCATTCATCTCGCTCTCGAAAATCGACTGCATCTGCTCGAATAACTCCGAATGACTCTGTAGGTACGGAGAACAACAATCTTTTCGCTTCTGATATGCCCCAGCCTACATGACATCTGTGGGGATAGTCCTTGAAAGGAAATCTGCAAATCTGAGCCCTGATGGTCTGATATAACATGCCTCAGCGTTCTGAACTTCCAAAAGATACTTCACCTTGAATGCTCCGCGAGTAACTTCTGCGTGCTTAAGATGGTCTGCCCCTGACTGCAATGACCTTGCCCCGATTATCTGCTTCAGAGTAGTGCCCTTGACTACGACGTGTTTGCCTGAATCTCAACCTGATTGCCCCAGAATAACTGACTTCGTAAAGCTGACCTGACTGGGGATCACAATAAAAGCTTGCCCCTGCTCTCGGAACATTCGGGCGTTCTGCATTCTATCTTGACCATACTTTCCATTGTAGGAAGCTTTTCTGCTGTCAAGCTTACTCGCAAGTAAAACAAGTTGTTATGCATAAAAGATGTATTAATGCAACACATATGACAGCTTTGACATCCAATCTGTTCACTGGGAATAGGAAACGACAGTTTATGGCATATAATGCACAAAACATTTATCAACATCAGTACCATCATGGTAAGAGGAACCTTTTTTGGAGTCAGAATCGACGCGACCTTTACCGGAGTATGCTTTCGAAACAACCTGCTTCAATTAGGACTTTTGGAGGTTGTAACATGGTCGGGTTCATGGTTTTGAAAGAAAGGATAAAGGCTCAAAGTTTGCTTTAACCCACCCGTTCTCCTTGATGTTCTCCCATCCTACGTTCAGCTAATTTGACCTTAGCGCTCACCTCTCGGAGGTTGGAAGATAGGAATGATAGTTCGAGAAACTTTTGGATTTTGGAGTGACAGTCACTCACTCTTTCGTCTTTGACACTTGTGGTCACACGACTCGCATTTCCATCGAAGCTTTTTCTTTTGATCCTTTTCATCTTTTCTTTTCATATCCCTAACTTTTGCCTGGACTGACTCTTCTTGAGTTTCTTTTGATTCTTTAAGTCCAGCGGGATGCCCTCATTTTTGCCTAAGTCGTTTGTTTTGCCGTTTTCTTGACTTAGCGGGCTTTTGACTCTTCTTTTTCGTTTTTTTTTTCTTTCGGACAGGTCGTGTGACACTGGTTGCTTGACTCTTTGGGAAATGATGTGGCTGTCCCACTCTTGGTTGAACCATTGTGGTCTTTTAGGCACGATCTCTTGGGTGTGATCGATCCTCAAATGGACACTCCTTTTTGCAATTTAGACGCTCGGTCAAATTAGCTAACACCTACCCTGCCCCAGGTCATGATTGAGGGTTTTTCGTTTTCAGAAAAAAACTCCTACTACAAGGCCCAAAGGGGTTGGCAAGGGATTATCTTCCTTATATCTCCGGTGTTTAGGGATTTGAAACAATGCCTGTACATCATCAGCAGGTTTTATTTCAAAAGCATACAATCGGTAGTTGCGTGTCGGTCATTTTCGTCATCCTCCCCAAATTCTTCTTAACCGACGTTGGACATTTGCAAAAATAGTTAGTGAACATGAATGGATTTAATCAAAACATGCATATTTATTTCATTATCATCAATTTGAATGAAAACAACAAGTTTTACAAACAAGCTTACGAATTCAAACAGGAAAGCAACTACAAATGCAAAGAAATGACAAGCTAAAACAAAGAAAATATGCTAGCTCCCGAGAACTGGGCTTTGGCATCTGCCCTGCTGCTGAACCAGCTATCTTTATTAGAAACACTTCGATGTTGTCTTGATCTGCCTTCAACGACTCAACCAAATTATAGAGCCCTTCCTCCTTCATTCAGATGATTTGGGGACCTCTTGGCCCGAAGCTGATTGCTGCACTATCAAGCAAATCTTGCACTTTGTGCTTAAAAGCATGGCAACCTTCTATATCGTGACCCGGGGCTCCAGAATGAAACTCACAGTGCTTACTTGCGTCATAACCAAACGGGGGAGTTCCCGTTATTGGTGCCAGAGTTCTTGTCTCTACCAGATTCAATCCCAACAATGTCCGCAACAACTCGGCATATGTTGAGGGAGGCTTCTCAAACACTCTTCTCGGCTTGCCACCCTGGAATCTTCGTTGAGCTTGCTGTGCCCCCTGCTGAGGCTGCTGCTGCTGGTATCGGGTTGACCCTTGAACACCCTTCGTAGCAAATGCAACATCGGTTTCTTGACCTTCAACGTACTGATTAACGCTCTCCTTATGCTTAACCATTTTCTTTCTCAGATCTGCCCCAGGAATAGGCAACAGTTGTGGTCCTGGAGATTCTGACACCATGGAGTCCAGGATACGCTTCTGACCCACTGCAGCTTTGGAAACATCTGTCATCTTAGCATCGACTGAGACAGGAGCAATATGCACAGCTACGCCGCTCGGCGTGAATTCAATATCGCGCGAGTCAATCAGGTCTTGAACATTGTGCTTGAAAGCATGACAACCCTCGATGTCATGTCCGAATGCCCCGGAATGAAATTCACATTGCTTACTGGCATCGTATCCCTGAGGAAACGCTTTCGTTGGTGGTGCCAACATTCTCTTCTCAACCAGATTAAACCTCAATAAGATCTGCAAGAGCTCAGCATAGGTCATAGGTGGCGCCTCAAATATTCTCCTTGGCTTCCCTCCCTGGATCCTCTGTTGAGCTGGATGCATCTTTGGTTGCTGCTGCTCAGGTTCCACATGCACAGGTGGCGCGAGCTTCTTCATTGCAGCTTCGAATAGCTGATCGTCTTCTTTCCTAAGCACATTCTTGACTATCTCCATGATCAAACTCATTTGGGTCTTCAGCTGACTGTTCTCCTCTTTGAGAATCTTCTGCTCCAGACGCATCTCTTGCATGTCTCTCATCATCTGCCCCAGCTGGCTTTGGACTTCGATCAATTCAAACTGATTCTGTTCCATATCTCTGAAGGAATTCCTGCAATAAACTGAGACGATGAGGAAATAAGACCCACGGTTCTGATATACCTGTTAAATGATAATGCAGCGCAGAAAGCAAACACATATTCACAACGAGACAAAGAGAAACTCAAGCTATAAGCAAACAAATATCTCCCACGCATGTACAACCAACAAAATCAGCAGGTAAGCACAAATGAGTATGAATATAACGACCCCAGCCAACAATCCTGGTGGTGGTCAGCAAATACTGATGCACAAAAGCTAAACGGGTTAAGCAGAGAAAACAGATGCGACACCCGGCGCAGAAACCTCTAGAAACTTCCCCCATATTCAACTGAACTCTCTGATTGACAATCTTCAGAGCACACACTTCCTGTGGAGTCTTCCATGACATTAACTGACGAACCCGCGCAACTGGAGGATGGAAAATCATTAATCTGAACACAACCCTGAGGAGTGATGCAAATACGGCTAGAGTCTAACAGATCCTGAATCTGACTTCTAAGCACCTTACAATCATTTGTTGAATGCCCCTGTGCCCCAACATGGTACTCACAGCGGGCGCTGGCATCAAAACCTGGAGGATATGGTGGAATCACCGGCTTAGTCTCTTTCGGCACTATCAATCCACTTCTGACTAGATCTGGCAACAACTGACTGTACGACACCGGTAGCTGAGTAAACTGCCTTTCAGGTTTCCTTGGTCTTCGTGGAGCATGCTGACGCGATCGGCGATAGGATGATCGTTGACTTGAAGTGTCTGAAAACTGATCTTGAGATGCTAGAGATCCAGAGGTGACGTCATCTCCTTCCCACTCTTCTTGAGAACTGACAACTGAATCAATCTTATTAACTGGGACGTAAGGAACACCTCGAAACTTTCCACTCCTGAGTCCTCGCTCAACAATCTCTCCCAGCCTCATCAGGCCCACAAAGTTTGTGCAACTGAACAATTTGTCAAAATAGTGGCCTTTCAGGGTACCCAAGAAGATGTCAACCAGTTCTCTTTCCGGAAGCGGTGGTCGGACACTAGCAGCCAATTCCTTCCATCTTCGCAAATACGCTCTGAATGATTCATTCTCTGCTTGAGACAATTCTTGCAGATCTACGAGACTAGGAGTCAAATCCAAGTTGTAATCGTACTGCTTCATGAAAGCTCTGGCTAAATCTACCCATGATCGAATCTGATTACTCTCCAATTGCACATACCACCTTAAGGATGCCCCAGTCAGGCTATACTGAAAGCAATGGATCATCAATTTGTCATTTCGCACAAACGAAGTCATCCTTCGACAGAACATCATCAAATGCAGCTTCGGACAGCTATCTCCCGTGTATTTTTCAAATTCCGGCACTTTGAACTTGTACGGCAACACGAGGTCAGGAACCAAACACATGGCTACAGCATCCAGGTTAACGGCATCTTTCGCTTCCAAGGCTTTCATTTGCTCTTCCAACACTCGGAGTCTTCTTGGATCTACCACCCCAGTCATTGGAATATCTCTCCGGTAATTCATCGCAGGGAAAGCAACACATTGATTGTTAACAGGAGGATAATATTCATTTCGGGCAAGAAACTGCTCATGCTGATCTTGGTTCTCAACAGCAGGCTGCACAACTTGAGCTGCAGTAAGATTGTTTGCTTGCGGGAAGTCTTCCATAGAATCATACTGATGGTTGGACGCCACAGTAAACCCTGCCTGGGTGTCAGGAACCTGGAAATTGCCTTCAGACATAGCTACCAATTACCTGTAACCGACTGTGCTGCTTGATTCTGCTCAAATCTGCTTCAGCCCCTTGGTTGTCTTCGACACTCCACTCTTGCCTCAAACAATTCCCCGAGAATCACTTTCTGGTGAAAACAAAGGCTGGATAAGTGCTCTGACCTGCTAGAGAAATGGTATGCAGTATGATTTATGCAAACAGAAATACAAAAATGCTAACGTGCATGTGTGCATTGGAGATATTTTCCCTCCAATTCCAGTGTCAGTGGTAGCAAGACGAGATAAACCATAGAGATAATATTTGGCAAATCCCTCATATATTGATTAGAATAACAGTCTTGTCAAGAAGTTACACAACTATGCTCCATACAGCTGATGTGATAGGGAGGATCCCAGCCAACATGCCTGGTGGTGATCTCAACATACAGAATACAAGAGAAATCAAATACGGGTACGGTTGCGGAAGTCCTCGACCATCTTCTTTGTCTCTGCATGATCTGGTTGATAAATCAAACCTTCTATCAGTCGATCCCTCTTCCTGACTGTCCCCTGGATGTCTCTGACAAAGTCTTCCCAAGCCTTATCATTAGCACCATCCCCAGGTTTGGGTCTCTTGGCATCTGCTCTATGCTGGAAATCTTCCAAATTCTTCATGGCATCTGTCAACTTGCGCTCGGCCTCGTATCGGCGACAGGCTTCTTCTTCAAGCTCTTCGTTCTTCACTTTGACCTGTTCTTCTAACTGAGCAATCTGTGTCTTCAGCTCTTCTTCTCGCTCCTTGCGCTTGGTCATAGTGCGATCCCAGTGTTCTCTGAACTTGGCTAGCTTTGTGTAGGCCCTTTCCAGCTCTTGCTTCTTGGTGGCCAACACACTACTAACTGAGTCGACATCTAACTCTAGACGCTTCTTGGTTTCAGTCAATTCCAATAGCGTAGTCTTCAGATGTTTCAGAGTTTCAGCCTGTTGCTTAGAAATATATCCTGTTTCAATCTTTTCATGCCGAAGCTGGGCATTCTCCTGCTCTAAAGCCTCTTTAGCCCTGGCTAGCTCTTCTTTCTCCGCCATCAGCTGCTTGTAGACCTGAATGTCCACAGTGGTAGGCTCCTTCACCGGAGGATGCAATGGCTGAACCGCTGGATATGGCATAAGGAACTTCACAGCTCGCTCACGAATCCATTCTTCATATGGGCTAGGAACTCGAGTATCCCCTCTGCTACCTGAAAGCTTCCCTCTCTTGTGCAAGTTTTTCCAGGCTCTCTCAAGTTTGGTCAGCATTTCTTTCCCTATTGCCCCGGTGAGATACAGAGATTCCTGTATCTCCTCGGGCTTTGGCGCTCCTTGAGGTACGTACCCAAATTGCTTGATCAATAAAGAAGGGTTATAGTTGACACAACCTTTCCTTCCTATTAACGGAACATTCGGGAATCCTTCGCCTTTAAGTATGACTTCAGCTCCAAATACCTCTTTATTGGTCCATACCACGTTCTCAGCAGTTAATCCCATTAAGCGCTCGGGCCATCCTAGAGAATTGATAGAGGTGACAAAAGGGCCTGACTTAGGCAAATGACTGGTGAACCACCTGCATAGGAGAGGTACACAACAAGACACATTCCTTCCTCGTCGCTTTTCATTCTGGTAGTGAGTTGAATGGTGGATGTCCCCCAGCAAAGTAGGAACTGGGTTTCCCGCAACCAAAATATAGAAGGCATCAGAATCAACAAAATCAGGAATATTCGGGAATAACACAATGCCATATACACATACAGCAAGAATAACGTCAAAAACCTCCCAGCTATCCTTCTGGGCATACTCTCGAGCCTTATCCACTAAGACATCCAATGGAAATCCCCATACATCTCCTCTTCTGATCATCTTCCCAGACAGCTCAGACTCTTTCAAGCACAGGATGGCAGAAAGCTCAGCCAGCTTAGGCTCAGCGTCCGTACGATAAAAAGGCATCTGCTCACGGACCGGTATATCCAGAAGTGCAGAGTACTCCTCCAGGGTAGGAGCCAAAACGAAGTCGGGAAATACAAAACACCTGAGCTCCGCGTCATAAAACTGTAACAAAGTATAGATGCCGCTGGTCTCGTAGGCAGATGGCTGATAAACGTAGGTCAGAATCCTCCCATATCTCTTTCTGAAGTCACCCATTCCCCTCTTCTTAGCCATAGCAATCAACTCTAACAATAGACTGATATTCGGCGACGGAAACTTATAGGGCAATACTCTCTTCAGGTTTTCCATGTCTTGCTAGGAACAAACACCAGAACTGGAAGGGAAAATATGTACCTGCAACACACACACGTTAGTTGAATGCAGATGGTAATGTAACGATGCAATATGATAAATAATGCAATCTGCGAACATAGGGGTTATGCTGTAGCCTGAAGAGGAATATCTCTGTGATCGAGAACAGAAAACCAACACGGTCATCAGAATCTCATGCCACTAACTATCATCTGATACTCAAAATATCAATCCCCTGGTAAGAAAACCATCTGAACCTCTGTATCTGACGAAAATACCATCTGATAATAGCCTCAACCTCAGATAAGAAACCCATCTGACCCAGACAACACACCTGGAGATGAATCAAGAACACCATCTGATAAAGATACTGAATCATGGTTTCTGAAGGCCAGTTTTCCTGCAATAACCCAGTCCCTCTCACAGGTAGGATAGACCTAATCCACGGACAAAGGTACGGCATCCTATGCGGTCATCAGCGTCACAGACTTTCACGAGTGACGATACGATTCCCAGAAGGAGTGGCATCATCAAGTCATGAAGAGGCCTCACTTAGATGACTTCCAAATGATCGGTCCCCAGAGTCGACAACCCTCACGTCTGGACTCCCCTCAGATCCTCAGGACCGGAAAGGAGCACCTCTGCAAGAATCTCGTCTGAGCGCAGATTTTCGTAGGGAACTGTGCCTGCTCCGCAGACAGGTTCGTCTACTACTTCTCCGCAACTATATCTAGGTGTGTACTCAAGCACAGGTCCGGCTTCTCACTCACAGTAACCTCCCTTTGCCCACAGCAATAATCATAATAATATAATGCTGGAAAATAAATGCGGAAAGGTAAAGGTACAGAAAAGTAAAGTGCAGAAAAGTAAAACACAATATGCACAACACCCAACCAATAAACATCCAAGCGCTAGGATTGACTCGCGTAGGGGATGGGAAACGGTCCCAGCATAAGGGATGGGAAAAGTCCCTAGATGCTATAAATCCCCAGCAGAGTCGCCAGCTGTCGCTACTGCGAAAATCGGCGCCGGCTCCCCAGCAGAGTCGCCAGCTGTCGCTACTGCGAAAATCGGCGCCGGCTTGACAGGAGAGTCGCCACCGTGCGTTATTTATCCCTCAGAGCGGGAAAGGAAACGCTCGAAGTAAACCTCGCAAAGACGGGAAAAGGTATGGTCATCGCAACCAAAACCTGGATTCGGGAGTCGGTTACGCAAGGGGAAGGTATTAGCACCCCTCACGTCCATCGTACTCGATGGGATCCACGCTTGGTGTTTATAGGTAAAAGGGTGTGTTATCTATCTACGCTAATGGCTGGTCTGAAAAGAAAATAAAAGGACAGGACTCGACAGAACATACGGTGTTCTGGGCCTACGTATTCCCTCGTGCAATGGGAAAGTCAGAGTCAACGTAGTTCGACTTCCTACGGCTAAACGGGGGAAAGGTTGCTCGCCAGGACATCGCGTCCTGTGCCTACGTACTTTCATCTGGAATGAAAGATCAGAGCAAACGTAGTTCGGCTAACTACGGGTAAACAGGGGCTCTCACACAGCAGTGAGAAAACAAACTGGTCTCTAAGGCTCGGGAACCTATAACTACGATCTGGTCTCAAATGCGCTCGGGCAAGAGAAAAGGATAGCAATTAGTCGTTAGCGGGGAAGTCTCGATCGCACAGTCGCGAGAGAACTAAAGTTAGTCGTTAGTGTGCTCGCTAGGATATCGCATCCTATGCCTACATATCTTCGTCTGGAACGAAGAATCAGAGCAGCTGTAGTTCAGCTAACTACGGGTCAAGCTACTCAAACGCTCCTACAGAAAGGAAAGGGAAACCCTAGAACTATAGCTGAAAAACAGGGGAATCTATCTACTGCTATCGCACCTGGTTGACCATCCTAATGTCTATCATAACAACTCCGCAGCGGAGAAGTCAGAGCTCCTAAGGGATCATGGCAACAGGACTGAAATACAAACAGGAAACTGCAACGCAAAGGAATACTGAAAATATGCATGAATGCAACGACTAGACAAACAAGGCACAGAGGCCGCAAACCACAAAGGCAAGGGAGCTCAGCTCTACCAAATACCAACAAGCAAAGCCACGCAATAACAAACAAGCAGAAGGAGGACCACCTCAACTTCTCCTGCACACAAAGTCTACTTCTAAGATGCACCTAACTCAGAACTATCTAAATGAACACCTAAGTCTAATGCAACATAACATCACACAAGTCAAACAATTCAAAGAGACTAACCCTGAGCAGGGCCTCAATCTACAAAACAATAAGCTACTCCTGGGCAAGGCCCCTAACAAACCTGCAACAATCTCCTAATCTATCTCTCAACAGAACTATATGCAATACCCTAAGCAAAAGATCTAAGCAACAATCTAATCAAAACCCTGAGCAAGAGGAATCAATCCCAGTCTCTAAGCTTCAGAACAAGCTCACCAGAGAAAGGAAGCTAAGCAGACAAGCTCATAGTGCCTTCCTCAGGAAAGTACCAGGAGGTTACCACTCAGGAGTCATATCCTATGCGGCTCGACAACTGTGATCAGTTTACATCCCTCCTCAGGAGAGATTAAACTCACATGAAGGCTCCGGCATCACGGGATACTTGAGAAATACCTATATGCACTAGGGGAACTAAGTGAACAGACTCATAAGACCTTCCTCAAGAAAGTACTAGGAGGCTGACACTTAGGAATCGTACCCTACCTGGCTCAACAACTGTGATCAGTTTACATTTCTCCTCAGGAGAAATTAAACTCACAAGTTGGCTCCAACATCACTGGATACTTACGAAATCCTAGATAAACTAATGGAGCTAAGTGAATAGACCCATAGGACCTTCCTCAGGAAAGTACTAGGGGACTTCCACTTAGGAATCGTATCCCATGTGGCTCAACAACATGTGATCAGTTTACATTCCTCCTCAGGAGGAATTAAACTCACAAGTCGGCTCCGACATCATTGGATACTTAAGAAAGAGGTGAGAAGGAAGGATGAAAGTCATTCATAGTGCCTTCCTCAGGAAAGTACCATAAACTCCCTTCAAACTTCAGGATCTCGAACCTCACAAACAGACAACAAGCTCCTAGACTAAGCCTCAATCCACTGCATCTCTGCAAGCTCCAGCAGGACCTCCATCAGCTCCCACCTTCAAGAAGAACCACAGGCCAAGAAACCACAGGAGACTATCTCTGAAGTTCAACCACAGTTGAACTTCAAAGTCAGAAGTCATCAAGACTTCTCCTAACTTCAAGCTCAGACAAATCACATCAGAACATCCTATGAAAATCTATCAAAAATCTAATGGGAGACCTACATGGCTCTAGGATAACATACTGAAAAATCAGATCAAAATTCAACACCAGATGAAGGAACTAAGATCAGCAACACAGACATATCCACAGACCAATTATTCAACATCAATAGCAATGAAAAAATGCAATTAAAATGAAAATGCATGATTAAGCTAATGTTTTTGCACTATAAAATTCTACACTGAATTACGAGTCTACAGAAAAAAGAACGGAATTATTTGACTAAATCTGCTGTTTTTTATGAATTTTCTAATGATATGCATGCATTGAAAATATTAAACAAAATCAATTAATTGGGAAATATGCACAAAAATAGGAAATAAAAATAAAATGACTTTTTTTTATTTTTATTTAATTTTCTTAACATTTTTCATGAAATGGTAAAAAAAAAGAATTAAAAACACATTTATTTACATTTATTTATGAATTATTTACAAATATGAAAATAAAAGAAATTGAAATAAAATTGAAATAAAGCTGGGGGGTACTATTAGCAAAGCAATCAGGTTATTTCTACATTGGGCCCTGATTCTGGGGGTGCAACTAGCAAATTGGGCGCAGGGCCCAAGTTCCTCAAACAACTAGTAAACTCAAAAAAAGAAAAAAAACCTAGGGGGGTGCCGTGAGCAGGTTTTGGCAGTTATTTTCATTATGGGCTACGCCCAGGGGGGTGTCATTAGCAGATTGGGGCCTAAGGCCCAACTCCAGCCATTCAGACTCACACAGGGAGGGGTGAATTGAGTAATGATGGGGTGGTATGCGTTCAGAAACACGCTTGGGCCTAAGCCCAATCCAAACAAACCCTAATCCAGTTACTCTGCTGAACAAAACTATTCCTCTACCTCCAAACCCTAGCTACTGTTCACCCTAACCATCTAGCGCCGTCTTCCTCTCGCTCGTCTCCCTCAATCTATCTTCTCTCTGCAACTCCTCTCAGCCTTAAACACATTCAATCAAATCTCCACAAACAAACCCTAATCGCCATCATGCAATTAACAGAACTCACTAAAACCAGAAACCCTAACCTAAACATCTCAGGAACTACATCTACCACGCACACATGCAAGGGAAGAAATTAGGCACCTGGAAAAGCGAATGGCACTTGAAGCTCGTTGAGGAATTTTGACGAGATTCTGGAAATCTTGAAGGCTATCTGGGAAATTATACGTGACAACGCTCTCGGAGGAACGAAGATCTTTGGAGAAGACGAAGGCGAAGACGAACCGAGCTCTCACTATCTGGAAACGGAGGAAGATTGAAGGTTGCCGGAGATTACTCGAAGGTTCTCGAAAGCTGATGAAGATCCTGGTGAATCTGAGCGCGCCTCTGGATATTGTTGAAGATCTTGAACGGACTATGAAGGTTTGAACACTTTCTGAAGAAATCTGGAAGTATTGCTTGAAGATTGAACGTGGTTTGACGTTTCTGGGAATCCTGCTTGAAGATTGTTGAATGTCTGAGGGGATTCTGGAAAATTGATGGAGATCGAAGTCGTTCTGGGAAATTTGATGAAGGTATGAAGGTTCAAGGTGATTTTCTGGAGAAATGTTGTATGAAGGTTGATGGCGTTTCTGGAAAATTTGGATGAAGGTTGATGAAGGTGTGGGTGGATTCTGGAAAAGAATTGATGGAGGATTGATGATTCCGGCGAGGGTTGATCTTCCGGTGCCGTTGAAGATGAAGGTGACGGACGATCGGAGGAAGAAGAAGATATGAGGTTCTTGATGTTTGCAGATTCCGGTGGCCGGAAGTCGTTGACGGTGACCGGCGGCGGGAGGTTACGGCTGATGCATGGCCGCCGGTGAGGTTGACGGCGAGACTCAGGCGATGGTGTGGGGAGGACAGGTGGCGCGCATGCGCAGAGGGAGAGAGAGAATGAGGGACACGTGTGGACGCGTGGCGTGAATTCTGAGAAAACGTGTGGGGCCCCTTTCTGAGCAACACGTGGCTCTGCTTTTATTACCCTGGAAACGCGTGGCACCTTCTAGAATCTCCTGGAGTCTGCTGGACGAATGTGGACTTTTCCCCTTTTTTTTTTTGACTTCTGAAATGTATTCCTGGACAAAAAAAGCCAACTGGGCCTTGCATTGCTTTGGGCCCAGTACGAAATTGAATGAAAAAAAGCTGTAAAACTGAATTTTAATAAAAACAATTAATCCTAACTATCTAATTAATACCAATTAGCAATTAACCAATGATTAATCCTAATCAACTCTAAAAATGATTAAAACTCATATTATCCTAATTAAACCTAAAAGTGATTAAGATCTAATTATCTCTAAAATTCAGTTAACCTAATTAAACTCTAAAAGAAAGATTAATGCTCTAATTAATTCTATATTACACTAGTTAAACCTAAAAAAATCAATTAACCTCTAATTAACTCTAAAAATCAATTAATTCTCTATTAAAACCCTAATATCATTTAATATCTACTAAAATCTATTATTAAAAAGAAAAACTATATTATTTTCTACATTATCTAAAAACAATTAAACTTATTTAAAATCTATAGAAAATTCTAAAAATGATTTAAAAAGCAATTAAACCTATTTAAAATCTATAGAAAAATTCTAAACTATTATTATCTATTAGTAATAAAAGAAAAACTATATTCCCCTTTTTCTTTATTATTCTAAAAACTATTTAAAAATTCTATAAAATTCTAAAAAGAGATTAAGCTATTAAAATATTCAAAAACCCTATTTAAATTCCAGAAAAATTCTATAAAGCCTGTTAAAAATTCACAAAAGCCTATAAAAATCCTAATAATGCAGATGAATGCAAATGACCCCCATAAAAGCGCGCACGAGACCAGATCGAATCGAACAGAGAACCCCGGGCCTCAGAATATCCTCAAATTCACTGAAAAATCACCGAGGAGCGCACAATTTCCCGAAAATAAAACCCCGATAATCTGGACTGGGTCTGCCATATCTGATAGACAAAAATCAAGCTGTAACCCTGATATCCCCTGCTTGTGCACAAAAATCATACATCTGAGCTGTGAATATGAAATTAAACCATGAGTCAGATAGGAGAACTGGTTGGTCAAATTTTAGGGTGCAACACCGTCCTCTCCACTTCTCTCTGAAACAAAACTCTGAAACAATCTCTTACCCTAAAATCTCAGCAACAAACTTCAAAACAAATCCCTCACCATAAACGCCTTCATCAATCCACGCTTATCACAAACTAAACACTCCGTTTTCTCCGAAACTCCCTCTAACCAAATTGCTATCACAAAACCTAATATCTAACCTAATCGGAAAACTTCGCCCTAACAAAATCAAGATCCAACACTCACAAAGTTCTAAATCTCCAGATAGCTAACAAACTACTACGCACATGCAAGGAATTAGATGAGAAGAAATAGAAACCTAGATAATGGTGCTGTTGAAGATCTATGGATGAAGAAGAGCTTCTGACGAGAGTCTTGAAGAAAATCTGGAGAAAGCTTGATGAAGAAATACGCGATGATGTTCTTGGATCGCTTCAAAGATCTGGTGGCGAAATCGGAAGGATTTGAAGATCGTGGAAGATCTTGTACGAATCTCCGGCGTTATGAGTTTCTGGCGATTTAACGATGAAGATGAATAGGGTTTGATGAAACTCTGGCTATTCTAGAAAGAGAGATGATGAAGATCGTAGAAGTTCTTGGCACAAAAACTCAGATGTTGATGGATGATGAACAAGAACGATTGAAGATCTGAGTGAAGTGATGAATCTTGGTGTATTACTGACGAGAAAGCAGATTCCGGCGGTCTCAACAGACTCCGGTGACTGTTACGGCGGAGGGGAAGTGGTCCGACGGCGTTTGCATGTACTCCGGCAAGGGGGAGTTAGTGGGATACCAGGTGGCGCTCATGCAAGGTGTGTGGTGGCGGTGGTGGACAAGTGGCACTGAGAGAGGATTAGAGGGTTACACGTGTGATCAGAGAGGAGATAGTGGAGTGTGTGTTGTCAAAATTCTGTGAGGTGGCTGAAACTTGGACCCACGCGTGGCAGGACTTTTATATGACAAGTGGCATCACTCTGGGCTTTTCTGAACTCTGGATAATTGTATAATTGTGGCCCATTATGACTAAACTCAGCTTAAAGACCTTGATTAATACCCTAAACGTGATTACAGGACTTAAATGAAAACTAAACCTAATTAACTGACATTAAAAACGAAAATGAAAATTAAACTAAAACAAAAAAGAAATAAACCCTAATTACTATGCAATTAAAAACGAAAAAACTAATTAAAGACTAATTAAAACACAAAATGAATTAAAAACTAATTAACTATGCCATTAATAAAACTATACTAAAAATCTAAAAATCTATTAAAACTATTAATTGCTAAACCTTTATTAAAACTAATCACTAATAATAAAAAAACTATTTATCCTATTAAAACTAAACTACTTTTCCATTAAGCTCTTTATTTGCTATATTAAAACTATTTAAAAAAACCTAAACAAAAACTATAAAAATCTAAAAAAAAATTATATTCTAAAAAACTATATTAAAATCTATTCAAGAAACTATAATGAAATTCTATTAAAAAAACTCTACACTATTAATAAAATCTATTTAGTATCTATTTAACAAAACTATTTTTTAAAAACAAATAAAACTCTTTAAAAACTATCTTAAAACTAGTAAAAAACAACTATTAAACTCTAAATTTAAATTCTATTTCTAATTAATACCCAAAACTAATATTCAAAAGGCTAATAAACCCAATAATATCTAGAAAAAATTCTATAAAATCCTAAAAAAACAAATAAAGCACACAACTCCGATAAAAAGATCACGAGATCAGACTGACACAAATGGCAAACTCCGGGCACCGAAATACCCTTAAAAACAGTAGTATCAGCTGAAAACGCCGAGGAGCGCGCAGCCTCCCGCAAATGAAACTCCGATTATCTGGCCTGGTCTGAAACGTCTGACCGGGTGAAAATCAGGCTGTAATTCCGATATCATCAATATGATTGAAAAATTGCAATGCATGCGGTATGCGAATGCGAATGAAAAATGAGCCGAAACGTAAATCAGGTGCGGGAACTGGTTGGTCAAATTTTGGGGTGCAACACTTCGTAAAAGAAACATTTGAATTCACCACTTAAATCAACATCATTAGGCACTGGGGCCAGCATCGTAATAATTCGATAAACATAAAAACATAGTATAGAGTACATCATGTATCTCTAAAATATATAAACCAAGCGATCCCAGTGTCACATGATCAGAGCATGACTCAACCCAACGACTAGATACATATACAATGTATCACAAAAGAATCCTATACATCCTAGCTAACCGACCAAAAGATGATGGCACGCTTCACAAAAAGGACCTCCAGCCAACCTACTCTGCAATGCCTCATAGAGCACCATAAAACAACAGAAGGGTGAGAAATATTATCATAATAATCAATGCATATATATATATATATATATATATATATATATATATATATATATATATATATATATATATATATATATATATATATATATATATATATATATATATATATATATATATATATATATATATATATATATATATATATATATATATATATATATATATATATATATATATATATATATATATATATATATATATATATATATATATATATATATATATATATATATATATATATATATATATATATATATATATATATATATATATGCATTGATTATTATGATAATATTTCTCACCCTTCTGTTGTTTTATGGTGCTCTATGAGGCATTGCAGAGTAGGTTGGCTGGAGGTCCTTTTTGTGAAGCGTGCCATCATCTTTTGGTCGGTTAGCTAGGATGTATAGGATTCTTTTGTGATACATTGTATATGTATATATATATATATATATATATATATATATATATATATATATATATATATATATATATATATATATATATATATATATATATATATATATATATATATATATATATATATATATATATATATATATATATATATATATATATATATATATATATATATATATATATATATATATATATATATATATATATATATATATATATATATATATATATATATATATATATATATATATATATATATATATATATATATATATATATATATATATATATATACACACAAGCATATAATACACATATTCCACATTTTCACCCAATTCATCATACACCTCACAATGTATATATAAACAAATATGGAAAATCACCAAGCATATTTCATCATGCATACATCCACAATTTACTCATTCCACATAAACATTTACAATTATGTTTATTCACCAATTCACAATCTCAGTTCAACAATTCATACACCTATGCACACTTTCAGTACAACAATTATCTATGCCATGAGACTCAATGCAACTCAATGCAACTCATGCCATGTAGTACCAACACTTGTTATTATTTTTTGGTTTTTACATTTAAACCGGGTCCGTCCTCTAGACTAATAACAAGCAAAAGCTCGTCCTCTAAGCTTTCAAACCCCTCTCTAGGTTTGAAATAAGTCACTAGGCTCCACGAGACTAGCAAGCATTGCCTTTTGACAACAAATTATGCGTATGCAATCAACAACCAAATGCACTTAAGACCGTTCTCGCATCTTAATCTCATGCATTCTCAAATAATTTATCACACAAGAATTATAACATGATTGCACACACAACACATTTCATAATAATCAAAGTATTCATACTCTCAACATCATCATTACATTTATCAAGTAATGCACAAGAATCAATTAGATTCAATCACAATCTTCATGCACTATTAATCAATTTAAACAATGCATATAATTGCCAAACGACCACAATTCACAATCGATTCTATAATCTAGGATTCACGTCATACGGCTACCCACAACATAACATATCACAACATACAATTATGTCTTAAGAGAAAGGGGTGATCACATTCGAATCGAAGAATCGACATTGGATGGAAACAGCAAGAAAATCAAACACTGTCATACTCGCTGGACCACTCGTCTAGCGAGGTCCTAGCGAACACTCGCTGCTAGTTTGTCGAGCGAACAAGCTCACGAAGACAAACAGAAGATACTGGAAGGATTCGCTACTGGCTCGCTGGAGCCTCGCCTAGCGAACAACTCGCTACATCACTCGCTACTAGCGAAAAGGATCATTTCCATTCTGCCCAAGTCTGGGGACGTCCGCTGGCAGCTCGCTACCAGCTTTCTTAGCGAACACTCGCCACCCTGCTCGCCTAGAGAACATGCTAGCAAGCGTATGTGTACTCCAAAACCCCAATGTTGCACCTTAAAATTTGCCCAAACTTTTTCGCAATTTGACTTATGTTTCATTTTATTTTGCATTTGCATCTGCATACCACATACATTGCATTTTTCAGCCGGATTGAGTTTTATCGGGATTACGGCCCTCTTCTCGCGTTTCAGACAGTTCAAACCAGTTCGAATAAGGAGGATTATTTTGGAAGTGGTGCTCTTCCCGGTGTTTTCAGTCTATACTTTTGTTTTTGGGGATATTTCGGTGTCCGCCATTTTACCATTTATTTTTCCGCATTCTCGCATTTTATGTTCGCCGATTTATTTTCTCTAGAATTTATTTCTCTTTCTTTTTTGCATAGAAATTAGACTTTAAATATGATTTTAGGTTTAATTTTCTATTTTGAGAATATTGTAGTTTTCTAGAATAATAATAGTCTTTTTTCTATTTTAATAGATTTTTTAGAAGTTATTTTCTATTATTAGATTTTAATAGATTTTGCTATTTTTTAGAGTTTATAGAATTAATTATTTTAGAATATTAGGTTGTATTTTAGGATAATTCTTAGATGTTAATTAGATGTATTAATCTAGTGTAATTTGATTAAAATTTTGATTAGGGTATTATTTGGTTAATTGATATTAGTTATTTGCTTTTAGTTAGTTTAATATTAGGTTTTTAATTCAGCATTAACTGATTTTCGTTTGCAGATTTTTCTACTAATCATCATTAAGTCCATTACCTAGTCCATTTTCGCAGGCCACATGTCCCACTCGCAGGCCCACTCAGGCCCAGTCAGTGCCACTTGTCGCTATAAGAGCCTCTCTCTCTCTCTCTTTCTCTCTCTGCATGATGGCCACGTTTCCCCACATGCTGGCCCCATGCGACACCACCTCATCCTTTTTCTCTCCCAATGCTCGCCACGTAACCCCATGAGGTGGCGCTCCCTCACGCGTCACATGAAAACGCCGGAGTTACTCGCCGGTAAAATCACACGCGGCCAAACCTCACTGTAACCATCGCCGAAAAACTCAACTCGCCACCGGAAAATTCATACGAGATTCCTCATGTTCTTCATGATTCTCCAGAAACTCATACTATTTTTCTTCCTCCAGAAACCCACATGATCTTCATCATGTGTTCATCAATGTCGCCATAAATCTTCATCGATTCTTCAAAAAATCTTCATCTTCATAACCGTTTTCTCTAACAAATCCTCGAGAGTTTCATCAGGTTCTTGCCAGATTTCATCAAAACTCCAGGTCTTCAAGAATTTTTTATTTTTCCAGACCGTCATCTTCTTCACGGAGATTTTCCAGATCTACAAGCTCCAACTACAACAAATCTTCGTCAAGCTTCAAGAACTCACCGTGTTCTTCATATCAACCTCCGATCAAAACTTCAATCTCCTAATCCGACTTCCTTTCGGATCTACGATCAGGCACCTTCATCATAAACATGCAATTTCAGATGCGTCGCAATTTCACCACGGATTCAACTGCGTTCTTGATCTTCAACAGTTTTCCAGAAGATCTTCGTCACCTTCATTGCGTGATCATCGACTTCAAGAAACCTTCATCAAACTTCATCCAGGTTCATCTTTTCCGTCAACACTCATCAAGATTCGTACAAAAATTTCAACACCTTCAAGCAACGATCCATGCAAATTTTCTTCACCTCCAGATCTTCGCCAACAACCACGATCAACACAATCCTTGAAATATATCAACCTGTGATTAGAATTTTGTTCGTTTGGTGTTAGATTTTACAGGTTTTATTCAACTTGAAAGAAGAAGATAAACACCAAAGGTGGAGCTGAGAAGAATAAGGTTTTCGTGTTGATTGAAGGGAAAGTATGGAGGAAGAGACAGAGAATTGAACCAAGGAGAGCGGTGGCGGAAATTAAGAGCTAGGGTTAGCATTCTGTTTTGGTGAATGAAGAGGAAGAAGATGGACGGTTAGTGGGCCTTTGGCCCAATCTTTAGCTTTTCCGAGCTATCACTCCCGTTCTCATATAGCACCCCCCTCCGGCTGTGTTTTTGTTGGACCTGATCGTACACTAAAAAGCCCAACCGTGTGGCTTTTACCGGATCGTACACCCCATTCTCCTCACTGCACCCCTTTCCGCATTTTGTTGTTGTTGGGGGGCATGGGCTTAGGGCCCAATCTCTTATTTTCCAGGTTGTACACCTCGGATTTTGGGTTGTACCCCCTGCTGTATTTTTCTTTGTAAATACTTTGGACCCTTTGGGCCTATGATAATTCAGGATCATGTAGTTTATTTGAACTACATCCATAATGTGATAACTAATAATAATACAATTAGGGTCTAGGCTTAGTAAAAACTTTGTTTTATATAATTTAGAATTAGATTATTGATCTATTAATTATTTGTTTAATTATAGAGTTTTAGTTTTTTTTGCATTAATTAGATCAATAAATTATGTAATTTTGACTTTACTCTAACGTTTTTATCCTGATTACATACTAAATGTATTAATTCATTTTATTCTTTAACATTTTTTTTACTTAAATCGTAATTAATTAATTAGTTTTCTTAATTTAAGATAACTAATATATTTTTTTAACTAAATAATAGGGATATCAAATTCTTGAGGTCTAGCACTTCTTGGATTCTCAAAAGATCGCTCTTGGGGCGCACGCCTTGGGTTGCGACCCTTTCGATCTTGCATTTCTAAAACATCCTCAATCCGTTTAAAATGTCTAACGCGTCTAAATAATCTAATCACATTCAAATCTTTTTCCTAACTAAATTATGAAAGAATTGGGTTTTTAGAGTCTCGCATTCCTTGGATTCTTGAATGACCGCTCTTGAGGCGCACACCTTGGGTTGTGATCATTCGACCTTTCGTTCCCAAAATACTCACCCTAATTACTTGGACAAGTCGTTCCTTGTCCATCAAACACGTGATTTCATAATTAATTGAATGAAAAAGGTTTCGTTGGGATTTAGCATTCCAATAATGCCTGATTAATTGGTTGCGAGGCTGACGTCTCGTTTATCGAATAGTTATTCTCCCTCAAAATATGTAACCAGTATAATCTCATTCTCTCACTCCCGCGCGATAGAAACCCTAAATACCAACACAAATCAACTCTTTCCCAATCTAAAACCCTAATACGCGTTAATCAAATGCAAAGTTTTTTCTTAATCAAATTGTGGAAGAATTAAGTTCTTGGGATCTCGCATTCCTTGAATTCTTGAAGTGACTGCTCTTGAGGCACACGCCTTGGGCTGTGGGTTGCTTAACTTTTCGTCCCTAAAATACGTGCCTTAATTATTTGGATGAAGAATGCCATTGAAGTCTAGCATTCCATATGGTACTTTCACCATTCATCATACACAAATTTCACAATTAATTGAATGAAAAAGATATCGTTGAAATCAAGCATTCCAATGATACCCCGATTAATTGGTTATGAGACTGACGTCTCATTTATTGAATAGTCGTCATTCCCCCTAAATATCTAACTAACCTCATTTTCCTTACTCCCGTGCGAATGAAACCTTAAGACTTATTCAAATCTATCCTCTTTTCCAAACCAAAATACTTAATAAATTTAACTCTCTTTTCTCGCGCCCGTGCGATTGAAACTTCTCCAAACACTAATTCCTCGCCCTCGCGCGATCCACAACTTAAACAAACTTCCTAAAGAACATTGTTAATCCCTTCTTCCGCGCATATAAACTAGTGCTTCATCCTCCCCTAGCGAGCAGACAAGCCAAAGTTTAGCAGTTAGAATGTGACCTAAACTCTCGTTCGTTAAAAAACACAAACCCACCAACCATAGTCGTCCAAACTACGAACACTCTGATTTCTCATTTGTCAATGAGAATACATAGGAATAGGATTGCGAGATCCTAGCGAGCTACCTTCCCTACCTTTTTTCCACAATTCCTTCCTTTTCCCGTAGTCCCACGAACTACGATGCTCTAATTTTCCCATTGCACAAGGGAGTACGTAGGCACAAGGGCCTCAATCCTTGGCGAGTACCTGAATAATAAAACACCCATTTCCCCTATAAGAAAATATTTAGAAGAAAACAAAAAACCTAGTTAGCTTTACTCTCGAATCAAATCAAAAGGTTCCCGTTGAGTACAACGGACGTAAAGGGTGCTAATACCTTCCCTTTGCATAATCGACTCCCAAACCTAGAATGTGGTTGCGATGACCATGTTCTCATCTCTTTAAAGGTTTTTATCAATATTTTCCTATTCCTGCCTTGGAATAAATAAAGTTCGGTGGTGACTCTGTTCGAACGTTTTTCCGCGTCCATCGCGAGGATTGTATTTTTCAAGGTACGACATGACCGTGCATGACGGGGAAGGACCGACGAGGAGAAGTGCTAACCCAGAGATAAACCGGTCAACCTCCACTGGTGGATGGGTAGAAAGGTAAATGCTCCTCCAATTTGGTGGGACTTAGGAAATTGGGTCGTTCTGGGAGCAGAAGTGAATTGGGCCATGCCTAGCCGTTGGGGCAGTTCGGAACAGTAGCCCCTAAGTCGTTGCTTCCGAGCATGAGAGTGATGACTTAAGGACAATTTTCACTCCGGGCAAGGTCATCGCTTGTTGCGGAGAGGAGGCTATTACTTGTTGCCCGAGGGAATTTATGTTCGGGGACCTGTAATGCTGCATGTCTGGGAGCTTGAGATACGGGGAGACCAACAGTTGATGGGATATAAGAAGGTTAAGTTCCATGTGTGCCTCGATCCATGTGCCGCATTTAATGCACAATGATGGCTAGGCTAGGGTCATGATGATTCCCCTAGCCGCACGTGCTCGTGCACGTGCCATAGATTGTCTATAAATTGAGCGAGAAGCTGCTCATTTGCACTTTTTGCTTCTCTATCTACTATTGCTTCTCTGTCTTTGGGTTCCACCGTCTGCCGCCGTCTAGCTACTTCAGATTGTTGTACGTTCACCAACCAGATTCGTTCGACCCCAGAATCTCTACCTGAATTTTTTTCTTGTTGTAGATTTTACTATTCTCTGCTTCTTAGAATGCATGCAGTTGAGGTCGTAATGAAGTAGCTTATGGGCTGTTTTCCGGTGGCTATTGGTGGAAAACTATGGTTTGGACACTTTCCTCTGCTGCCTGTGTCGCCGAAGCTTTTTTAGAAACTTAGGAATTTAGTTGATCCTGATGCTGTTGCGACGCGGAAGTGTTCATTGTCGGAGGGAACCATGGATTGTCAGTGTGCTTTTGAGCTTTTCGGTGGTTTCCTAGCAAAGATTCTGGGTTCTGTACCAGGGGAGATTTTCCCCTAGCGTGTCAGGGAGATTTCCCAGGCATCTCCTCGTTTGTTGACTGTGCCATTTGGTAGAGCTTAGGTCGGGGACGTTGTCCTCGGGCCTTCGCGCGCCCTTTCACTTGACTAGCGGTGGAAGGGTGGATTTAATTCTGTCATCGAATTCACTTTTATCCTCTTCTTTTCAAGGAAAGGAGATGTCGCACGAAGTTGAAGAAGATACCTTGAGGGATTTGTTCTAGGAGAGCTCCTCGGAAGATACTGAGATCGATGATAATTCCACGCCTCTGGATGCTAGGGAAGTGCATGTTTCAAGGACCACAGCGGAGGAATAGTCTATGGCCGAGCTTGGGGAGCACGCCTCCCTTTTTACCTCATAGACTAGGCATGTCTTTACGACGGTGGGGGCTGAAGGAGATTGGAAGGTCCACTTCCTCAGAGAAGACGACCATATCTGCTCGCCGTACGGGCAGAGGTTCCCCATGTACGAATACGTTTTCAAGGAGATAGAGCTAAGGCTGCCCTTTTCATACTTTCAAAGGGGAAATCTTTGTGCACTTAGACCTAGCGCCTTCGCAGCTGCACCCAAATTCGATTGCTTTTATATGGGCATTCGAGCTGGTATATGAGTATTTGCAGATTGGAGCTACTCTCCCCCTATTCTTCACTGTCTTCCACCTTCAGCGACAAGTCTCGGTAAGGAAGTTTGGTCGGGTTTCCCTGAAGTAGGGGAGAAAGTTGTTCAAACCTTTTTTTGAGTTCATCAGGAATTTCAAAGAGAGGTTCTATGTTATTGAGCACGTGTTAGAGAAGGTCACCGACTCAACTTTCGTCCGGGAGGTCTCGACGAACGAAAACGAGAAAGACTCGGTAGACGAGCACGACAAGGTGATTGCACGAAGGCTGTTCAAGTTTCCTTTTTGCTGGAGCGGGGCCTATTTTACCCGCTCAATCAGTGAATATATCGCCACTCCTCATCAGCTGGAGGATGATGACCAAGCCAGATATGCCAAGCTAATGGCTTTTATATGTCGCTACTACGAAAAAAGGTGCCGACAATGATAAAATAGTCGCCACCGTTCGTTATTTATCCCAAACGAGGGAAAGGAAACAATTAGAGAAAACCTGACGAAAACGGGAGAAGACAGGTCATCGCAACCATGTCTCGAGTTCGGGAGTCGGTTACGCAAGGGGAAGGTTTTAGCACCCCTTACGTACGTCGTACTCGGCGGGATCCACGCTTTGTTGTCTATCTAAAAAGGGTGTTTACTATCTAACTAAAGGTCTCAATGACAAAAGAAAAGAAAAGAGACTCGGCAGAGCATCGCCGCTTTGTGCCTACGTATTCCCTCGTGCAATGGGAAAGTTAGAGTCAACGTAGTTCGACTAACTACGGGTGAAAGGCAGGGAAGGTTGCTCACCGAAACATCGCCATCTCGTGCCTACGTATCCTCATATGGTATGAGAAATCAGAGCAAACGTAGTTCAGGCTAACAAGAACACCGGTTGGTTCAAAATGTTTTAGGCCCGAGTAGGGTTAAAACTTAGTTCTAGCAGTTAGGTGTATTACTGCTCGACCATTGGAGACTTAGGCGTTACCTGTTTGTGGTAGAACCAAGATTTAACGGAACTCTCCTTATGAAAAAGGTTTGCCAAATTAAGATCCCTAAGGACAAAACATTTGAAGTTTGTTTTAGTGTTTTTTAGAGAAGAAGTGCATTGATTATTATTTATAATTCATGTTGGACTAAAGACTATGACCTAGGAGCGAATGCGTCGCATAACACCCAAAGGGTGTACACTAAACACTCTAGTACATTGAGAGGAATCCCCCCAATCACCATTTCCCAAGTAGCTTAAGGCTCGTAGCGTACAACATTCCTTAACCTTTATAAAATGTTTTGAGAGAATTTGAAGATGAGAAGAGAAATGACACACTAAAGGGAGACTAACTCAAACCTAGTAGTTATCATGCAAACTGTACCTATAATTGAGGTGAAAGGGAATGCTACCTAATGTTATCATGCATGGATTCAAGCCTAAGGTCTATCATAATCATCTCTTGAATAAAAGAGATTAGAGGTCCTAAGGGAACATGGCAAAGAAAAGAGAAGAAGAAGGAAGCATAATATAACAAAGATGCAAGTATGCAAATATTCATATGCAATGCAACACACAAGCAAAGGGAGGAAAAAGTGTGGGGTGAAAACCTCCACAAGCACATCTCAACCTTTATTAATGCAAGAAAGAAATGCAAAAGGAAAGGAAGAAAGCAATCCTAAAGAAAGCACACAATTGCACACAACAATGGGATAAAAATGGGAGAACAAGTCCTACAACCATTCACACATCAACCACAAGCCATAAGGAAAACCAAATGAGAAGAAAAGAGGACACAAATCAATAAGAGCATGGGAGGAAATATGAAAACCAAGGGAACTCATAAGGGCAACTCAACCATAAGCAATCTCAATGATTATGCAAGAAACAAACAAAGAAGTCCTCAAGGAAGCACCATTCATGACATGCTTCAAGTACCTCCAAAGGAGGGACTAAGCAATCTCAAATAGGATCCCAAAGTCATTGGACAGAAGTAGAAATGAAAAGAGAGAATGCACCAATCAAACAACAAACATAACCAAAAAGAATGCAAGAAAAGGTAAGGAGAAAGACCAAAAGTCTTAATCATATCAACACTTGAAACACAAGTGGAAAGCCTACAAAGAAATGCACAATTCAATAAGCCATGAACATATTTATGACCTAAAAATGAACATCCAAACTCATCATTATGTTGATAACATGAATCAAGAAGAGTTAAGAGCTCAATGGATCAACAAAGGTCATTTCCAAATCAAACTAGGTCACTTGTATGTATGAGCATCCGTTAGAAACTAGGTCAATTTATTCCAAATAAAATCTCAAATGACCACAGATGAGTTGGTAACCAGAGGCCAAAAGCACAAGGGCAATGTCATCTCAAATCATCATCAAAGAAATGGATTTACAAGGATGCCCCAATTTGAGATGGAAGAATCGAGGGTGATCAAAAGTGCCCTAAAAATCCAACAAAAATGCTCTAAACCAGGGGCAAAATGGTCCTCAAAATTTCTTCAATTCATCATGGATGTGAGGAACAAAAATCAGCCATTGGATAGGAAAATTTCTCAAGAAAGAAAATCAAGAACAAAGAAGAACAATTTTAAATCAATTAAAAACACATCAAATGTGAAAATCCCTATTTAATTGAAAAATATATGGAAAATGGAAATAAAAATTTCCAAAAATTAGTTAATATCCTAAAGTACCGACAAGTATTTTTTTAAGGGATTTTACAACACTTAGAAGTATTTTTCTTGAATTAAAATCCAAACAGAAATTAATTGAAAAGAAAAAAAAAATAAAAGAATAAAACGTGTGTGTCAAATAGCAAGAAATACAGTTCATTTTAGTGGGTCTGGTATCAGAAGGGGTGTGATTAGTGATTAAAGCCCAAGATCCAAACAAAATCCGAATCAAGCATGAAACGAGTCATTTCATTAATGAGGTGGAATTCAAACTGCACGCGTGGTGATTAAACACAATCCTAACCCTTGATCTTGGCTAAGTAAAAAATTCAACGCCCGTGTGGCGCATCCACGCTGGCAATGGAGAAGAAAAACCAGATGGTGGTGGATGTAACACCCATTTTAATTATTTAGTCTTTTTGGTGTTATTTGATTGTGGTGTGTCCTTATGTGGGAGTGTGCCTGAGTGCATGGGTGGGTGTCATTAAATTGTAGGAAATTATTTAATAAATATAGAGTTTAATATTAGTATAATATAATTAATAATGATAATAATTTAATAATTAATAGTATTATTATTATTATTATTATTATTATTATTATTTGTATTATTATGAGATTAAATAAAATGAGGATTAAGAGATATAAGAAGGGGTTTTGGGGTAAAGAGGAGATAGAACACGATAAACTTGTGGAGAGAGAGCAGAATGAGGAGGAAGAACAAGGAGGAAGAAAAGAAAGGCTAGGGTTACCCATTCTTTAGAGTTCTTCAATAATCTGAGAAACTAATCGAGGTAATGGGGGAGAAACTGATTGGGATTGGTATTTTACATGAATTTGGTAGAGGGGATTTCTTAACCCCATAGGGAGTTGATGAATATGATTGGTATGTTGATGACTGTTGCTGCCATGGATGAATTTGTGCATATGTTGTTATGAAATTGGTGAAACTCTGTGATTTCCATCGTTGCATATGATTATGTAGGGATTGTTTGAGTGTTCTAGGTAGTTTACCATTTTAGGTCGGAAATGGTTTAATCGGAAGAATTGATGTTTTATTGGGTAAAATCTGGATTAAGTCGTGTAGTTTAGTCGGGGAATATTGGGCTAAGACTACAGGAACTGGTTTGGTGAAAATCGGGTGATCTATGAGCTTCTGTTGATTTTTGGACAGTGAGGGTTTGGAGTATCACAGACGCTCGCTAGCAGGTTCGCTAGGCGAGCAGGGTAGCAAGCATTCGCTAGGGACTCGCTAGGCCAGCTAGGTAGCGAACACTTCCAGTAGCCACTGTCTGCCTTCGCTAGCATATTTTCTAGGCGAGCAGGTAGCGAACGTTCGCTAGAGCCTCGCTAAGCGAGCATGGTGGTGAGCGTGGCAGAACTTGTTTTAATTTGTTGTTTCCATGCAACGGTGATCTTGTGGTGTAGGATCCCTTTGATCTTGTGGTGTAGGATCCCTTTGGTCTTGACAGACCGACCTGCTCTGATACCACTAATGTAACACCCTTCTAAACCCCTCAGAAAACATGTGCATAATCAGAGTAAAATTAACATGCATTCACAATAGGGTGTCACACATAATTTTCAAAACATCAAAAACCATCTATCATGCTCAATAACACTTATAATAAATAATCATGCTTCTCACAATTTCACTTTGCATGTAGCAGCGGATTCATTTTATAACATAATTCTCTTAACAAAATACTCAGATTCATCATATACTTCCACATTACTTAGGCACTAGGGCCAACATCATAATATTCCAATGAATACAAAAACATAACATAGAGTACATAAAGTATCTCTAAAACACAAACCAAACGATCCCAGAGTTACATGACCAGAGCATGACTCGACCCAATATAACTAAATTACTAAACATTTACGCCAAAAGCGACCTCGCAACTACAAGCAGTACTACTCCTTGATACCTGCACGATGTCATATAGGATATCATTCTAGCAGAAGGGTGAGAAATATTATCATAATAACAATGCATATAATCATATATATAAATACACAAGCATAAAATACATATATTCCATATTTTCTCACCATAATTCATTATAACTCATCATGTACGTCACAACATATATATAAACAATTAAGGATATCACCAAGCATATTCATCATGTGCATATCCATGAATCTCAACATTCCACATAACATACACATATCATGTTTAGTCACCAATTCACAATTACACATTCACAATTCTCAAATCAACAATTCATGTGCATAAGCATACTTTCATATAATAATCACATATTCACAACTCTCAATTACATAAGTAAATGCACATACGCATATTCCACAATTCTCACCTTACTTCATCATACGCATCATATACTTCACAAAGCATATATATATATATATATATATATATATATATATATATAGGCAAATATGGACAATCATCAAACATATCCATAATTCTCAATAACACAAGTCATGTACATACACCTATACATAACTTCATACAACAATCATATATTCATTCCATGAGACTCAATGCAACTCAATGCAACTCATGCCATGTGGTACCAACACTTGTTATACTTTTTCGGTTTTTACACTTAAACCGGGTCCACCCTTCTGGACTGATAACAACAAAAGCCCGTTCCCTAAGCTTTCAAACCCACCCTTCTAGGTTTGGGACAAGTCACTAGTCTCCACGAAACTAGCAAACATTGCCTCTTGACTAAATGATGCATATGCAATCAACCACCAAATGCACTTAAGACCGTTCTCGCATCTTAATCCCATGCATTCAAATATTTTATCGTATAAGAATTATAACATGATTGCACACACAACATATTCTTATTCCAACATCATCAATACATGTATCAAGCAATGCACACATATTCACAATATGATCCCATGCATTCTTCACATACAATCGCATACAAACAATATGCATTCACAATTCAATACCATCACCACATTTATCAAGCAATGCACACATATTCACAATATGTTCTCATGCATTCTTCACATACAGTCGCATATAAACAATATGCATTCACAATTCATATTCCATAATATATATCCATCATTCATCACATACCATTTCATACAAGGTATACACATTCACAATCAATCTCATCATGCATTCACGTTTTATTCAAATAATGCATATATTGCCAAACGGCCACAAAATCACAATCGATTCCACATTCTAGGATTCACGCCATACAACTACTCACAACATATCATACAACAGCATATAAGCTACTCATACAAGAAGAGGTCGATCGCAACCGAACACTCTAACTATTTAAGCCTCACTTACTTAAAACAATTAATCTCGATTAATCGGTAAAATCGGCTAAAAGTCGGCTAAAAATAATAGTTATATTCACCAAATTATAAAACATATTATTAGCTTCAGTTTGATATAAAGAACGATAAAATCCGATAAACGGTGAAGAAGTTATGAATTTTCAAAGTTTTGAAAATAATATTTTCTCACACTTACAGTGTTAATCGGTTAACGCATATGGTTAACCGATTAACCACTCCAAAAACTCAGTTTTTAGGCCAAAAACTCAGTTTTTAGGCCAAAAACTCAGTTTTTAGGCCCCCCAACATTGTGTTAATCGGTTAACGTATATGGTTAACCGATTAACACCTGAAAAACTCAGAAAAACAGCTACGGGTTTGAGCTTAAAACCCTCAAAAACCCGACTGATTCAATTATTTTCTTCCGATTAAATACCTACTCATCATTACCAATTATATATCAACAATTTGGGATCCTAAAACGCCAATTCTATGACTTCCGATTTTCCTCCAAAATCTTAACCTCCCATTTATCCAAAAATGTCAAAACTCATAAACTCAACCAAATTCGATCAAACGAAGTCCAATAATCACGGCTAAGCATTACCCGACTAAACTACGAAATTTATTTTTGATTCTAACCGTTCAAAACTCGATTCTAACCGATTAAACCCCTTTTACCCTAGAATGGAAAATGAGTAAAAACTCTCCAACAATCTCAACCAAACCAACAAACACATACATGATCATAAACATTGATAGAATAATGATATTTCACACCCTTACCTTGATTAAATCGATAGCAAGAAGTTGATCTTGATCTTCCCAAGCTTTTCCCTTCTTTCCTTCTCTTTTCCTTTCTTCCTCTTTCTTTCTCTTTTCTTTCCCTTATGTTTCTATTCTTTTCTTTTCTCTTCACTTTTCCTTTATATGTCTTTTTATCATATTTCCTTCCATCATAGTTCTTCTCTCAAAATATTTACCAATTCATTTCTCATAAAATATCCCATCTCATCATTAATTAGAGAATATCTAGTAAACCCATATTATTCTACCAAATAGAATAAGTCAGTTAAATCCATTAACTTATTTAAATCAGATAAATCACATAAATCAATTAATTAGTACAATTAATCAATTATTGAAAATTGGGTTGTTACAATCCTCCCCCACTTTAGGAATTTTCATCCTCGAAAGTGTTACCTGATTCAAACAACTCTGAATACGACTCTCGTATCCCAATCTTCCAAACTACTTTCACCAAAGGAATCCCTTTTCCTCGAAGTTGCTTCTCGTTCATCAAGCTGAACTAGTAATGCCTCAGAAGTCAAATTGTCTCTCACTTGTACACCATCCATCTGAATCAATGTACCTCCTCAACTCAAACACATGAACACATCATGCAATTTCCACAAGCGACAGCAGTAAAACAGTCTAACATGCTATTTTCCCCACACTTCTGCTACGCCACTCTGATACAGATCAACAAAACACAGTGGGTGCTTCCGAGACCTCAAGCTCGACCAACACCAGTTACTATCGTAACTCTCAAACACGTCTTTTCTTGGATCCTTTTGATCTTTCCAGTCGTCTCTTGCACAATCTCAGGTCCGAGTACAATACTGTCGCCGGACACACATCAACACAAAGGAGTCCTACACCTCCTACCATACAAAGCCTCATACGATGTCATTCCGATACTAGAATGATAGCGGTTATTGTAGGTAACTCAATCAGCGACAATTAACGACCCCCTGATCCATCTTGATCCAACACACAAGCTCTCAACAATTCCTCTACATACTGGATAATTCTATTTGTCTATCCATTCCGTCCACAGATGCTAGACAGAGTTCAACTTCAACATGTCACCCAAAGCGTCCGCAAAATATCCCAAAAGCTCAATGAAAAACTCAGATTCCCATCTGACACAATATTCGACGGTAATCTCATACAACTTCGCAACTTCCTCACTATACCTCTTAGCTAGCTTCAACATAGAATGATTCATCCTCATTGGTAAGAAATGAGTTAATCTTGCCAATCCATTCATAACCACCCAAGTCGAATCATATCCCTTCACATTTCTTTGGAAAACCCGACACAAATTCCATGGGAATACTATCCCATACCATTCAGAAATATTCAACAGTTGTATCAGGCCCAACAGCCTCTGATGTTCACACTTCGACTTTCAACAAGTCAAGTCAGCATATTCAACTTCAACCACTTCCCTCTCCATCTATGGCCACCAAAACAATTTCCTCAAATTCGGCAACATCTTCATAGTACCTGGATGGATACTCAATCTATATCAATGTCCTTCTTCCCGAGTACTCTTATCCAACTCACACTATTTGGAACACATCCTCCATCACGACATCTCATGGTACCATTCTCATCAATCCGAAAATTAGCTCTTCGACCTTAATCCCTTAAACTCTATCAATCTCTTAACTCAAATTAGGATTCCGACCTCCTCGAGTCTCATCGAGAATACCAATAGTCAGTCTCAACATACAAAGCTCAATCCCATAAGAAGTTTCTTCCCAGATCAAACTCATATCCCGAATTTGCTTAATTAGTTTTAACTTCCTTACCATCATCATTGGTATACACAAAACTTCCCAATTCGATACCTTAGCTACCACGTTGTCTCACTCGAATGGTAATTCAATCCAAAGCCATACTCTTCCAGAAGTCCCAGTTATTTCCTCTACATCATATTCAACTCTTTCAATTCAATAAATACCTTAAGTTCTTAAGATCACTAACCATCTCAAATCTCAACTACATAATTGAGGCCTCCAAATTCTGACACAAACACACAATAACCAACTCTAAATCACTTGTCAGATAATTCCCTTATGAACTTTAAATTGTCTCCAAGCATAACTAAAACTCGCTGATGTTACACTTAACATATCTCCTAATCATATCAACAAAGCATCGCAAAACACAACAAATAGTTCTGTCGGATTCGGCAAAAACCAACACACGGGCTGTTGACAGCTCTCCCAAAACTCTTTGAACTTCTTTCACAGTGGCATATAACTGCTTCTTCTCCAACACTGATAACTCAAGTTCCCAATGCTCAACATGATCTTCTATATTCTTCGAATATATCAAAATATCATCGGTTAACACAACCCTTGACTCACTCAATTAAGTACGGAAAATCCCATGCCAAACGGACACCTAATCTGCAAGTTACGGTTCTCCCGCTACGTCAAAATACGAACAACATTTTCACACTTAGAAGGCCATTCGACACATCTTCAACTCTTGGAATGTTTAAAGGTCTAATTATACCAATATTGTATTCCACATCTTACTTTCTTTAATAATCACCAGAAGTCATTATCCACCCTTATACCCGACCTCACAATCTGTTGCCGTAACATACACACCAGACACAAGTCTCAAAACTACTCAATCAATCTTAATTCTTTGACCATCCAAACAAACATATAATATGGAGCTCTCAATATCGGACTAGTTTCCGTAACTAAGTCGATCACAACTCCACTTCACGTCCTGGCTGTATATCACTATCTTGTCAGGATAACTCCCAGACAACCACAATTAATCGGTAAACCGTCAACTTCCCCACTTTTTATTAATGCTCCAAAATTCCCGTCAAACTTAAACATCTCAACACTGTCCTGCTCCGACTCATCAAAAACAATCTTTAAGAACTTGACTTAACTCCAAACAATTCACTGCATCAACGCCATCTAAGCTTGCAAGACACGTCTATCCCATCCAACACAATCCCAACTACTATCAACAAGAGATCAAGGGTGATCAGTTCTTCAATTTGTCAATAGACAGCCGAAAATCATGATGGAGTATAAACCATCTTTACCAAACTATAAGAGCGTTCAACCATACACTGAGCTACAACTCCACACTTGCAGCATCTTTGAGAAGCACCAGTTTCTCCCCCCACTTGAATCATTCCCACTCTTGCAGACAAAGGTTAGACAACAAACATGTATTGACAGTGTTTTCACACACATGTCGTATACCAGGGAACAAACAACATTAGACAACTTGGCCGGACGGACCGACCTGCTCTGATACCACTAATGTAACACCCTTCTAAACCCCACGGAAAAACATGTGCATAGTCAGAGTAAAATTAACATGCATTCACAATAGGGTGTCACACATAATTTTCAAAACATCAAAAACCATCTGTCATGCTCAATAACACTTATAATAAATAATCATGCTTCTCACAATTTCACTTTGCATGTAGCAGCGAATTCATTTTATAACATAATTCTCTTAACAGAATACTCATATTCATCATATACTTCCACATTACATAGCACTAGGGCCAACATCATAATATTCCAATGAATACAAAAACATAACATAGAGTACATAAAGTATCTCTAAAACATAAACCAAACGATCCCAGTGTTACATGACCAGAGCATGACTCGACCCAATATAACTAAATTACTAAACAACTACGCAAAAACGACCTTGCAACTACAAGCAGTACTACTCCTTGATACCTACATGGTGTCATATAGGACATCATTCCAGCAGAAGGATGAGAAATATTATCATAATAACAATGCATATAATCATATATAAATACACAAGCATAGAATACATATATTCCATATTTTCTCACCACAATTCATTATAACTCATCATGTACATCATAACATATATATAAACAATTAAGGATATCACCAAGCATATTCATCATGTGCATATCCATGAAATCTCAACATTCCACATAACATACACATATCATGTTTACTCACCAATTCACAATTACACATTCACAATTCTCAAATCAACAATTCATGTGCATAAGCATACTTTCATATAATAATCACATATTCACAACTCTCAATTACACAAGTAATTGCACATACGCATATTCCACAATTCTCACCATACTTCATCATACGCATCATATACTTCATAAAGCATATATATATCTATCTATATATATATATATATATATATATATATATATATATATATATATATATATATATATATATATATGATATATTTATATATATATATATATATATATATATAATATATATATATATATATAGATATATATATATATATATATATATATATATATATATATATATATAATATAGGCAAATATGGACAATCATCAAACATATCCATAATTCTCAATTACACAAGTCATATACATACACCTATGCATAACTTCATACAACAATCATATATTCATTCCATGAGACTCAATGCAAACTCAATGCAACTCATGCCATGTGGTACCAACACTTGTTATACTTTTTTGGTTTATACACTTAAACCGGGTCCACCCTTCTGGACTGATAACAACAAAAGCCCGTTCCCTAAGCTTTCAAACCCACCCCTTCTAGGTTTGGGACAAGTCACTAGTCTCCACGAAACTAGCAAACATTGCCTCTTGACTAAATGATGCATATACAATCAACCACCAAATGCACTTAAGACCGTTCTCGCATCTTAATCTCATGCATTCAAATAATTCATCGTATAAGAATTATAACATGATTGCACACACAACATATTCATATTCCAACATCATCAATACATGTATCAAGCAATGCACACATATTCACAATATGTTCCCATGCATTCTTCACATACAAATCGCATACAAACAATATGCATTCATAATTTAATGTCATCACCACATTTATCAAGCAATGCACACATATTCACAATATGTTCTCATGCATTCTTCACATACAATCGCATATAAACAATATGCATTCACAATTCATATTCCATAATATATATTCATCATTCATCACATACCATTTCATACAAGGTATAACACATTCACAATCAATCTCATCATGCATTCACGTTTTATTCAAACAATGCATATATTGCCAAACGGCCACAAAATCACAATCGATTCCACATTCTAGGATTCACGCCATACAACTACCCACAACATATCATACAACAACATATAAGCTACTCATACAAGAAGAGGTCGATCGCAACCGAACGCTCTAACTATTTAAGCCTCACTTACTTAAAACAATTAATCTCGATTAATCGGTAAAATCGGCTAAAAGTCGGCTAAAAGTAATAGTTCTTTTCACCAAATTATAGAACATATTATTAGCTTCAGTTTGATATAAAGAAGGACAAAATCTGATAAACGGTGAAGAAGTTATGAATTTTCAAAGTTTTGAAAATAATATTTTCTCACAATTACAGTGTTAATCGGTTAACTCATACGGTTAACCGATTAACCACTCCAAAAACTCAGTTTTTAGGCCCCCAACATTGTGTTAATCGGTTAATGTATATGGTTAACCGATTAACACCTGAAAAACTCATAAAAACAGCTACGGGTTTGAGCTTAAAACCCTCAAAAACCCGACCGATTCAATTATTTTCTCCCGATTAAATACCAACTCATCATTACCAATTATATATCAACATTTTGGGACCCTAAAATGCTAATTCTACGACTTCCTATTTTCCTCCAAAATCTTAACCTCCCATTTATCCAAAAATGTCAAAACTCATAAACTCAACCAAATTCGATCAAACGAAGTCCAATAATCACGGCTAAGCATTACCCGACTAAACTATGAAATTTATTTTCGATTCTAACCGTTCAAAACTCGATTCTAACCGATTAAACCCCTTTTACCCTAGAATGGAAAATGAGTAAAAACTCTCCAACAATCTCAACCAAACCAACAAACACATACATGATGATAAACATTGATAGAATAATGATATTTCACACCCTTACCTTGATTAAATCAATAGCAAGAAGTTGATCTTGATCTTCCCAAGCTTTTCCATTCTTTCCTTCTCTTTTCCTTTCTTCCTCTTTCTTTCTCTCTTCTTTCCCTTATGTTTCTATTCTTTTCTTTTCTCTTCACTTTTCCTTTATATGTCTTTTTATCATATTTCCTTCCATCATATTTCTTCTCTCAAAATATTTACCAATTCATTTCTCATAAAATATCCCATCTCATCATTAATTAGAGAATATCTAGTAAACCCACATTATTCTACCAAATAGAATAAGTCAGTTAAATCCATTAACTTATTTAAATTAGATAAATCACATAAATCAATTAATTAGTATAATTAATTAATTATTGAAAATTGGGTTGTTACATGATCTATCCTGGATTCGATTGAATGAACCAACGAGTCGGTACCGCATGCATGGTGTTGAGTTGCATATTTGCATTATTATATGTTGTGTTTGATGCTGGACAGTAGGTCGTGGTTGGTGCGTGTTGGGTGATATTTTATATGATTGCTACCTTTATTTCATGTATCTTATTATCGATAATTTTGATCACGTTTTCTCACCCCTTTGTTGTTGTTGTGGTCTGTACTTCTTCGGAGGTACAAATAATCCAGGTACTTAGCTAGCTTGGATAGTGGCGTGCGAGTCGAGTCTTAGGATGCTCTGATACGTAGCACGGGACTTGGGTGTTTATTTGTTTTATAATGAACTTGCTTTACTCCTGTGACGTATCGTATTTGGTGAACTTGTTAGTGAACAATTTTATGTAAATTGGGCAGATGGATGAGGATATTGGGTTAATGATTATTTTCGTTGTTTATTTTGAAAACCAATTGATGAAGATTTATGTTGAAACTATTTGATGTGATATCCCACTTGTGAGGGGAAACTCTGATGTTTATTTGAAATAATTGTATTTTATATAATTTAAAGGAAGTGGGGTGTTACAATTGGTATCAGAGCAGGTCGTCCCGTCTGGCCAGTGTTGTAGTTGAGTCTGTCCTTAGGATAGAGATTGTGTACCTTTGAACCTAGTGTTGTTTAGTTAAGCAATATGGCAGGAAGGAATGATGATGCTTTGGCTGCAGCTATGCAAGCGTTGGCGCAGGTGGTTGCTAATCAGAACCAAGCTGTGAGTGCACAATTCAGAGATTTGGCACAATTTCGGAGTAACAAGCCACCGACGTTTGAAGGATGGATTTTGGACCCTGAAGCTGCACAGAAGTGGCTGAATGCAATTGAGAAAATTTTCAGAACAATGGGTTGTAGTGATGAGCAAAAAGTGAAGTTTGGTACTCATATGCTGGAAGGTGAAGCTGAGGCTTGGTGAGACAACAGTCGCCAGAGATTGGAGACAGCAGGAACTGCAATTACTTAGGGTGTGGTTCGAACTGGTTTTTTGGAAAAATATTTTCCAGTAGATATACGAAGTGCTAAGGAGATAGAGTTTCTGGAGCTGAAGCAGGGTAATCTGACTGTAGTAGAGTATGCTGCGAAATTTGAAGAGCTGGTGCAGTATTGTCCTCATTACAATACTGAGACGATAATGACCTCCAAGTGTTTGAAGTTTGAGAATGAGTTGGCGGTGGTGAATGAATTTCCCGAAGTGTTCCCTGATGATATTACAGAATTACCTCCGACGAGAGAAGTTGAATTTAGCATTGATCTTGTTCCTAGTACGAGACCTATATCTATGGCACCGTACAGGATGTCGGCAATGGAATTGGCTAAATTGAAATCTCAGATTGGAGAATTGTTGGATAGAAAGTTTATCAGACCAGTGTGTCGTCGTGGGGAGCTCCAATCAGAAGGAGCTAAATATGAGACAGAGAAGATGGTTGGAATTCTTGAAGGATTACGATTTCAGTTTGAGTTATCATCCAGGAAAGGCGAATGTAGTAGCCGATGCTTTGAGCAGAAAAACGATTCAGATGTCGGCTTTGATGGTGAAGGAAATGGAACTAATTGAGCAGTTCAGAGATTTGAGCATGGTTTTTGAGACAACGGCAGATGGTATGATGTTGGGCAAGTTGCAAGTGAACAACGATTTCTTGGATATAATTAGAGAAAACCTAAAGCTAGATGTGAAGTTAGTGGATTTGATGCCTGGAGTAGGAAATGACTTCGATAGTGATTTTGAGTTGGATAGTACAGGTGTGTTGAGATTCAGAGGCAGGATTTGTGTGTCGGATAATGATGAACTGAAAAAGTCAATTCTGAGTGAAGGACATCGTAGTAGTCTGAGTATCCATCCGGGAGCTATGAAGATGTACCACAATTTAAAGTAGTTATTTTGGTGGTCCGGTATGAAAAGAGATATAGCTCAATTTGTTTACGCCTGTTTGATATGTCAGAAGTCGAAAGTGGAACATCAGAGACCTTCTGGATTTATGCAACCGTTGGAAGTTCCGGTTGGGAAATGGGATTGTATAGCCATGGATTTCGTTACGGGTTTTCCGAATACGGCGAGAGGATTTGATGCTATTTGGGTAATTGTGGATCGACTTACAAAGTATGCACATTTTGTGCCGATTAATATCAGTTTTCTGTTGGAGAATTTAGCAGAGATTTATATTCGGGTAATTGTGAAGCTACATGGTGTTCCGTCGAGTATCGTGTCGGATAGAGGTCTGAGGTTTACTTCAGAATTTTGGAGGAGTTTACAGGAAGCTTTGGGTACTAAGTTGAAGTTGAGTTAAACTTACCATCCGCAAATCGATGGTCAGTCAAAGAGGACTATTCAGTCGCTGGAGGATTTGCTAAGAGCTTGTGTGTTGGAAAAGGGTGGTGCGTGGGATACTCATTTACCATTGATCGAGTTCACGTACAATAATAGTTACCATTCTAGTATCGGGATGACACCGTTTGAAGCTTTATATGGTAGAAGATGCAAAAATCCTCTATGTTGGTTTGAAATAAGTGAGAATGTGGTATTGGGACCAGAAATTGTGCAGCAAACTACCGAGACCATTCAGATGATTCGTGAGAGAATGAAAGCGTCTCAGAGTAGGCAGAAAAGTTATCATGATAATCGAAGAAAAGAAACTGGAATTCAATGAAGGTGATCACGTGTTCCTAAGAGTTAACCCAGTGACTGGTGTGGGTCGTACATTGAAGTCCAAGAAGCTGGATCCTAAGTTTATTGGACCATAGCAGATTTTGCAGAGAATTGGTGTTGTGGCTTATAGGGTGGCGTTGCAGCCTGAACTGTCAAATTTGCATGACATGTTTCACGTGTCGCAACTTCGAAAGTATGTCTCGGATCCATCTCATGTGATTCAGAGAGATGAAGTTCAAGACCGGGAAAATCATACCGTTGAGACGATGTCGTTGAGGATCGAAGATCGTAAATGAATCGACTCCGAGGGAAGGAGATATCTTTGGTGAAAGTGGTTTGGGGAGGTGCTGCAGGAGGCAGTGTGACCTGAGAATTGGAAAGCAGGATGCGGGAAGCGTATCCGGAATTGTTTCCATCAGGTAAATTTCGAGGACGAAAATAATTAAAGTGGGGGAGAGTTGTAACACCCATTTTAATTATTTAGTCTTTTTGGTTTTATTTGATTGTGGTGTGTCCTTATGTGGGAGTGTGACTGAGTGCGTGGGTGGGTGTCATTAAATTGTAGGAAATTATTTAATAAATATTGAGTTTAATATTAATATAATATAATTAATAATGATAATAATTTATAATTAATAGTAATATTATTATTATTATTATTATTATTATTATTATTATTATTTGTATTATTATGAGATTAAATAAAATGAGGATTAAGAGATATAAGAAGGGGTTTTGGGGTAAAGAGGAGATAGAACACGATAAACTTGTGGAGAGATAGCAGAATGAGGAGGAAGAGAAGCAAGGCTAGGGATACCCATTCTTCAGAGTTCTTCAACAATCTGAGAATTAATCGAGGTAAGGGAGAGAAACTGATTGAGATTAGTATTTTACATGAATTGGGTAGAGGGGATTCCTTAACCCCATAGGGAGTTGGTGAATATGATTGGTATGTTTATGATTGTTGCTGCCATGGATGAATTTGTGCATATGTTGTTATGAAATTGGTGAAACTCTGTGATTTCCATCGTTGCATGTGATTATGTAGGGATTGTTTGGATGTTCTGGGTAGTTTACCATTTTAGGTCGAAAATGGTTTAGTCGGTAGAATTGATGTTTTATTAGGTAAAATCTGGATTAAGTCGTGTAGTTTAGTCGGGGAATGTTGGGCTAAGACTACAGGAACTGGTTTGGTGAAAATCGGGTGATCTATGAGCTTCTGATGATTTTTGGACAGTGAGGGTTTGGAGTATCACAGACGCTCGCTAGCAGGTTCGCTAGGCGAGCAGGGTAGCGAGCATTCGCTAGAGACTCGCTAGGCGTGCTAGGTAGCGAACACTTCTAGTAGCCACTGTTTTCCTTCGCTAGCATATTCGCTAGGCGAGCAGGTAGCGAACGTTCGCTAGAGCCTCGCTAAGCGAGCAGGGTGGCGAGCGTGGCAGAACTTGTTTTAATTTGTTGTTTCCATGCAACGGTGATCTTGTGGTGTAGGATTACTTTGGTCTTGATGGGTATAGGGATGATGTTTGGTGGTGAAGAGTGTATACTGGGGATTAGAATATGAATTCCCATGATATTTTATTTAATTGATATGATTAATTGGTGTTATATATATATATATATATATATATATATATATATATATATATATATATATATATATATATATATATATATATTATATATATATATATATATATATATATATATATATATATATATATATATATATATATATATATATATATATATATATATATATATATATATATATATATATATATATATATATATATATATATATATATATATATATATATATATATATATATATATATATATATATATATATATATATATATATATATATATATATATATATATATATATATATATATATATATATATATATATATATATATATATATATACATATATATATATATATATATATATATATATATATATATATATATATATATATATATATTATATATATATATATATATATATATATATATATATATATATATATATATATATATATATATATATATATATATATATGATGTATGGTGATGTGATCAGGAGGATTATGTGCACTTAGTGTGCTTGAATTTATTAGTTGTGTATGGTAATGTGATCAGTAGGATCGTGTGCACGTAGCGTGCTTGAGTTATTTATTATGCATTTGGTGAGTTATTTGTTGTGCATTTGGTGTCGTGCATATCATGGTGTTTTGGTGGGATGAATCGTTGCTCAGGAGGAGTGTATGCGACTCATCCGTACTCCTTTGTGGAGAATGGTGGGACGGATTGTTGCTCAGGAGGAGTGTATGCGATTCATCCGTACTCCCTTGTGGAGAATGGTGGGATGAAATCGTTGCTCAGGAGGAGTGTATGTGATTCATCCGTACTCCTTTGTAGAGAATGGTGGGGATAGATCATTGCCAAGGAGGGGTGTATGTGATCTATCCTAGGTTCGATTGAATGAACCAACGAGTCGGTACCGCATGCATGGTGTTGAGTTGCATATTTGCATTATTATATGTTGTGTTTGATGCTGGACAGTAGGTCGTGGTTGGTGCGTGTTGGGTGATATTTTATATGATTGCTACCTTTATTTCATGGATCTTATAACCGATAATTTTGATCATGTTTTCTCACCCCTTTGTTGTTGTTGTGGTCTGTGCCTCTTCGAAGGTACAGATAATCCAGGTACTTAGCTAGCTTGGATAGTGGTGTGCGAGTCGAGTCTTAGGATGCTCTGATACGTAGCACGGGACTTGGATGTTTATTTGTTTTATATTGAACTTGCTTTACTCCTGTGACGTATCCTATTTGGCTAACTTGTTAATGAACAATTTTATGTAAATTGGGCGGATGGCCGAGGATATTGGATTAATGATTATTTCCGCTGTTTATTTTGAAAACCAACTTATGAAGATTTATGTTGAAACTATTTGATGTGATATCCCGCTTGTAAGGGGAAACTCTGATGTTTATTTGAAATAATTGTATTTTATTTAATTTTGGAGAAGTGGGGTGTTACAGTGGACACTATTCCGATCATCTTCTCCGTTTTGCCTCACCGTAGATGAAGATGCAAAACTTTATTAAAACGCGTGGAATTTTATACCATTTTGAAGCTCTCATTGAGTACATCATGACTCTAGGGTTCAATTTCATTTATCACTCAAAAATAAAGAAATTCGAAGCAATCAAGAAACGAGCACAAAGCATAAATCATCAAGAACGTGGTCCTAACTTATCCAGAATTTGCCTACATAAGTAGGGCTTCAGTAGGCAACAACAATGGCGTTAAATGGATGCTCATGGAGTGAGAAAACTTGAAAAGAAAATTACCTAACGGAGCCTCTCCGTTGGGTTTTGTAATGGTGTCAAGCTTGCACAAAATCTTGCAGAATCAATCACTAAACTTCAAGGAAGTTGTTGATCTTGATTTGCCTTGAATTTTCCAGAAATTCACGATTTCAACTTCTCCCTTGAAAGCTCCAAATGTAATCTTCCCCAATCTTCACCAAATTGCACTAACGAGGGTTTGTTCTTCATCATAAATTTATATATTATGGATCCATGATCGATTGGAGGCCCAATTATGGCCTATTATGGAGAATTGAAAAAATCCAAACTTGGAAGTGAAGCTTCAAAATGCACATGCAATCTGGCTCCAATTGCCTTAATTCTGATTCAAATTGCTTGCTGGTGATTCACTTTGATCAAATGTATGGAAATGAACCCTTGAATTGATCTCATGGTGGAAATTGAATGTGTAACTTATACTTGAAGTTACTTGAAATTGTTCATGTTTTGTACATCATACCTCAAATCGAATTTTTGCATTGTGCTTAGCATGATAAAGTGAATCAAAATATGCACAAATATGGTATAAAAAGGAATTAAATCAATTCAATTCAATTCATGGCATTTAAAGTCCTTTCTCCATGGAATTCCTTCACCAATCTTCACATACATGCCAAACCCATGACAAATTGATGTTCCATGATCAAATTGATGTCATTTGAGGAAAGTTTCATGTTGGAGAAAGTCACATTTGAAGTGCACAAAGTCATGAAAAGGACCTATAATGAAAATGGCCTGTAATCTCACTTTCCCAAAATTCCCCTGCCTTGCAAGCTTCATAACTTGAGTTCTACAAATCAGATGAAGGACTTCTATGACTTTCTTGAAAGTTAAGATCATGAGGAACAACTTTCATGTTTGGTGCAAGGTGAGATGAAACATAATTCTAGGTCAAAAATGCCTTGGAAGTTAGTTGACTTTTATTGACTGAAATTACATTCATCTGAGGACCCATAACTTATCAGCATCATAACTTGAGTTCTAGAAATTAGATGGATGAGTTCTAGTACTCAAAAGAAATACAATAACATGCTCTACAAGTTTCATGTTCACATCAAAGAGAGATGAAACTCATATCTTGAGATATGTAATCTTGAAGTTAGGCACTAAACAGGGGATTTTACACTGACAAGCTTAGAAACGCTAATTTAGAAACTTCCCATACTCTTGATTCTTCTTAAATTGATCTTGAAATGACATCCTAGACGCTTCAACATAACTTTCCATGATCATAATGACTTGGAACTAAGTCCCAAACCACTTCAAATTTCCAGTTGACTTTGCACTAGGTAGATGAAACCTTAGGTGTACAATCCTCTGACTGCAACCTCTTGTACATGATGTAACAACTTGGATAAGCTCCACGATGGCTCTCAAAACACTCAATGAGCTTCCCCAACATTCTCCATCCATAACCATGGACTTATGATCCTCTGATGATCTTCAATTGGCCTCCAAGATAGGAGCTACACCACAACTATCCACCTTCTCTCTCAAAGAGTTTTGCCCTTCTCCTGATGATGATAAGCACCTGACCAATTGAGTAAAACCTCTTGCTTATGCTTAGAGTCTTGGTAAGCTTCTCTTTCTATGCACACCTCTCTAGATCCCCTACAAATGAACAATGATATGTAAATGCTAGAACAATAAAATGAAACACAAGCCAAGTAAAGAAAAGGTTGGGCAGATTTTGGGGTGCAACAGCTGCCCTTATTCAAGCGACTTGGACCTGACTGGGTGAGAAGAGAACGACTTTCAAACAATCAAGGTAAAAGACGGTTGAATACCAATGAACCCAGAAATTTGCCAACCACGGAAATCTTCGGAGATAACTGAATCTGATAAACATCTTGAATACTCCGCTGGGGAAGAGAGAAACTTAACCGGGCAACTCTGGCGGGGAACATCTGATGAGATAAACACCTCCACCAAGACCTTACCGGATGGGCAAAGTGACTTATCCATCTGTTGGAAATACACCTAAAAAGCAAGAGGTGACAACCTGGCTTATGTTTCACATGCGTGTGTTTGAAAATAGCGTAATGCTCCATACGAAATGGAAATGCTACGCGTTTAGGAGGATGCTATGCACGATGCAAAATGCGAAGGAACCGCTCGAGCAAGATAAATGCTGGATAAATGAAGCCAAATCCGCTGGGGGATGCCCGGGTGTGTCAAGTACGATTGAACTTTTGCTGGGGAAAACAAGCCTTGGATCCGAATTAGATAGGTCAGGCGAGAACTGACAACCAAGAACGGGTTTCTTCAAAACAAGTCAAACGGGAAATGACTACCAGACAAGAACTGGTTTCTTCAAAACAAGTCAGACAAGAACTGACTACCAGATAAGAGCTGGTTTACCAAGTGAGACGAGAACTAACTACCAAGCGAGAACTGGGTTCTTTGAAGAAAAGATTTGCCAAACGAGAACTGGACTTTGCAAGAATGAGCCAAACGAGGCAAGGATTTCCATTAGACAAGTCAGACAAGAATTGACTACCAGGCGAGAACTGGGTTCTGCAAAAAGTCTTCCAGACGAGAGCTGGATTCTAAAACGGGTCAGGCGAGAGCTGACCACTAGTCGAGAACTGGGTTCTGAAAAAGGGTCAGGCGAGAACTGACTACCAGACGAGAATTGGGTTCAACAAAACAAGGTCAGGCGAGAACTGGGTTCAAAATAGGTCAGACGAGAACTGACTACCAGATGAGAACTAGAGTTCTGCAGAACAAGGTCAGGCGAGAACTGACTACCAAACATGAATTGGGTTCAACAAAACAAGGTCAGGCGAGAACTGACTACCAGACGAGAACTGGAGTTCTACAGAACAAGGTCAGGTGAGAACTGACTACCAGGCGAGAACTGGGTTCAAAATAGGCCAAACGAGAACTGACTACCAGACGAGAACTGGAGTTCTACAGAACAAGGTCAGGCGAGAACTGACTACCAGACGAGAACTGGGTTCAAAATAGGTCAGACGAGAACTGACTTCTGGTTTCGGGTATCAGACGGGAACTGATTTTGTAGTTGGGATATCAGATGAGAACTGATTTATGGCTTGCTAGACAAGAACTGGACTTTGAAACTGTGTTAGCTAGACGGGAATTAGTTAAACGGTAGTATACAGAAAGGGTGACCATACGGAAACTGGTTTAAAAGTTGACATGTACTAGACGAGAACTGGTGTGTACTGAAAGGTTGACCAGGCGAGAACTGGGCTTTGGAGGTTTGCCAGGCGAGAACTGGGCTTTGGACAGATTTTTAGGTTACCCTATTATGATAGGTAACAGGTTATTTGATGAGGCGATGACACGACTCCCCGACACTCAACTCTTGCTAAAGAGAATGAACTTGCTTGAGTTACTGCCCTAGTATAATTCAACTTGCCCTAGTCTGATCTCTGAGAAAGTTCATCTTGAAAAGAAAAGCTTACCATGAGATGACCTCGAGATGGCTTGCCCCAGAATTCGTACCATGAAAAGATTCATCCCTGGTTGACTAACTCTGATGAACTCTGAAGATAGGGAGAGGAAAAGTTCCTTTGGTTCCAATTTTGCCCCAGCCCGTGGGATCTCTGTAAAACTTCCTCGAACGGAACCCTGTAATTTATGTACCTTGATGGTTAATATGCACTGCCTTAGCACTCCGAACCACGAAGAGGTGCTTCAGATTAACTGCCTTCTGGATAAGAATAGCTTCTGTGCTCTTGGGATGGCATGCCCCAGCCTTGCAATGACTTTGCCCCTGACTGACTGATTTATGGAGAAGTACCCCTGACCACTTCGAGAGATTTATCAAATCTCGACCTGATTGCCCCAGATTAACTGACTTTCGGATGGCTGATTTCCATGATATGATCATTTGATATAGCTTGCCCCGATTAAACGGAGTGGGTGTTCTGCATTCTATCCTGATCAAACTTCCCACTGTGGAAACTTTCCTGATGTCAAGCGCTTACTCGCAAGTAAAACAGATTGTTCTGCACAAAAGATATACTAATGCAATGCATATGACAGTTTTGAAATCCAAGTCTGTTCACTGGAAAAACATTTGTGACATAAAGCGAACGAATCACTTATCAGAATGTCAACATCAATACCAACATGGTAAGAGGAATCCTTTTAGGAGTCAGTTTCGACATGATCTTTACCGGAGTATGCTTTCAAAACAACCCTGCTTCAATTAGGACTTTTGAAGGTTGTAACTCGGTCAGGTTCACAGTTCGAAAGAAAGGATATAAGGCTCAAAGCTTATTCTAACCCACCTATTCTCCTTGATGTTCTCCAATCCTACATTTAGCTAACTTGACACTAGCGCTCACCTTTCAAAGGTTGAGTGAATGGAGTGATGATTCGAGAAACCACAAGTTTTTAGGAGTGACAGTCACTCGCTTTTCGTCTTTCGGTGCCTAGAGTCACACGACTTGTTTGTTCGAGGATTTTTCTTTTCTAATCCTTTTCGCTTTTCTGCTTTTTCCCTAACTTTTGCCTGGACTGGCTCTTTTGAGCTTCTTTTGATTTCAAAGTCCAGCGGGATGCCCTAATTTTTGCCTAAGTCGCTTGCTTTCAAGACTCGACTTAGCGGGCTTCTTTTGTTAATTTTTTTTGATAAATCGTGTGACACCGGCTTACCTGACATGTTAAAGGGATTGCAATTGTTTCACTCCTTGGTTGGCGAGGGGTAACCATTGTGGTTTTTTAGGCATGACATATAGAGGTGTGATTGATCCTCGAACGGGAACACTCCTTTTGCAATTTGGATGCTCGGCCAAATTAACTAACACCTACCCTGCCCCGGGTTAAGATTGAGGGTTTTTTCGTTTTTTCAGAAAGAAACTCCTACTACTAGGTTCAAAGGCGTTGACAAGGGATTATCTTCCTTATATCTTCGGTGTTTAGGAATTTGAAACAATGTATGTACATCATCAGCAGGTTTTATTCGAAAGCATACAATCGGAAGTTTTCGTCTTTCAATTTCGTCATTCTCCCCGGATTCCGCTTAAACAAGCGTTTGATATCAATAAAAGAATAGAGTGAACACGAATGGATTTAATCAAAAACATGCATATTCATTTCATTATCATTATCAATCGAAAACAAATAAGTTTTACAAATGCGATTTGCACTTAAACAGGAAAGAAACTACAAATGCAAAGAAAATGACAAGATAAAACAAAGATTGCCAGCTTCGGGGAACCGGGCTTTCAGATCTTGGCTTGCTGCTAGAGGACGTGACCCTTGCAGTGTTCAAACTCAATCAGATGAGAGGTCGACGTGCACAACCAAATTTCCTTCAGGAAAGGAAATGTACTCTTTGTCAATCAACTGCTGCACTTTGGCTTGAAAGGCTTTGCAGTCTTCAGTTGAATGTCCTATGGATCCTCCATGATATCCGCATTGAACACTGGGATCATATCCAGGAGGGTATAGCTCTGGAACCGGCTTGAGAGTCTTAGGCTCCACCAGTGAGTTCTGAATCAGATGTGGCAGAAGTTGGCTGTACGGCACAGGAACTGGATGAAGAGGGGCATTCCTTCTTTCCAAATTGTTGCGAGGCCTATTCTGATTCTGGCGCCGAGAGTTTTGCTGCCGAGGAGCATGAGATTATTGGTACCGAGCTGACTGTTGAGCCGCAGTTGGAGCATACACAACATTAGTTTCTCCTTCCTTCCCAACATAAGGCTTCTTTGTATCTTTGGAAGAATCAGGAGCAACTTGGATCTTTCCCATTTTGATACTGCTTTCGACTCTTTCTCCTGCTATTACCAGATCTGAAAAACTTGCAGACATGCAACCTATCAGCTTCTCATAATACACTCCAGGCAGTGTAGCCATGAACATGTCAGTCAACTCTCTCTCCATCATGGGAGGTTGCACCCTAGCTGCTAAGTCTCGCCATCTCTGGGCGTACTTCTTAAAGCTCTCAGTACTCTTCTGCGACAAACTCTGCAATTGTATCCTGTTTGGTGCCAGATCACTATTATACTGATAGTGACGCACAAAAGCTTCGGCCAATTCTCTCCAGCTGCGGATATGAGTTCTCTCAAGCCCCATATACCATTCCAAAGACGCTCCTGCCAGGCTATCTTGGAAGCAATGCATTAACAGCCTTTCATCATTGGAGTACGCAGACATTTTTCGAAAGTAGGCTCGGATGTGTACTCTAGGACAAGTTGTCCCTTTGTACTTTTCGAAATCTAGTACCTTGAACTTGGGAGGAATCCTGACCCCAGAAACTAGACCAAGATCTGACATATCAAGACCTAGAGAATTCTGATTCTCAAAAGACTTCATCCTCTCCTCGATCAGTTTAAACCTCTTATCATCCTCAGTTGGCAAGCCCTCTTCCATATCCTTCATGGAAAAGACATCTTCCTGGCGATCTTCCCGAGGAGGGCCAGCAACCCCGTGCACAGCGCGCACACTTCCACCAGCAACGTTACCAATGTTGTTCGCAATACCTCCGCCCGTAGGAATGACAACACCAATACCACCAGGATGGACCACTCCATTGTTATTGACTCTGGGAGCATCAATGAGCGGCTGAACCAAAGTTCTCAGTTGCTCCTGCCCACTGGCAACATTCTGTATCAACTCCATGAACTGGGACATGCGGGCTCTGACCTCCTGCATTTCAGCTTGAACCTGATCCATTACTTTTAGCTGATTCCCTCGAGTTGGATATCTGTGGAAACTAAACTGCTCAATCCTATTACACCAAGCATAGATAAGAACACGAGGCCACCGAGAACAACCTGCGATGCAAATGAGAATGCAAGATGCAAAATGAAAACATGTCTATGTATTTGCAGGGAGATCTCTCCCTTGATTCCAGCACCATGACAATCTTCTCAACCATGGAAATTAGACCAAATAAAGGTCCTAACTCAGGTATCAGAAACTTGTAAACAACAACCATCTTTCTGTCTACTTCCTTCTTTACAGCAAATTAGAACCAGGGTCAAGGGAAAGACGAGAACCTCTCGAACACATAGACATGCAATGTTAAATGCAGGAATATTATGCAAATGCAAATGCAACAGGGGATCAAGATTGCTATGCTGTTGTTCGAGAAGAACCAGCGCTCCGCTTTAGCAAGAAAATATCACTGTTATTAGGACCCCTTGTATCAAGAAAACAGATTCACACTGCAAAGAAACCCGGGTAGTCTGAAAGCCAAGGTTTCCTGCATAACCCAATCCCTCTCACAGGTATGGACCTATCCACTGATAAGGTTCGGCATCTTATACGTTCATTAGCTTCAGAAACTTTTGAGAAACGATGATGCATTCACCATTTCTGGTTTGGCATCATAATCCCCTGACGAGGCCTCACTTGGCTGAATCACAAATGATCGGTCCCTATAGTCAACAACCCTCAGAGACAAAATCCCCTCGAGCCCAAAGGGCCAGAGAAAGAAGTCATCCAAGAGAATCTCGTCTAAGCGCGAATTTCATGGGAACTAGTGCATGCCGAAAATACAGGTTCACCACTACTTTCCATTTCTAATACTATGTTTGTACTTAAGCCCGGGTCCGACTTATCTCTCAACGGAACTTTCCTCCACAACAGCACAACAAAACTAATATATACAATGCTGAAAGTAAATGCGGGAAAATAAAGATAAAGCACATATATCCAACACCCAAAAGATAAACAACCAAGCGCTAGGATTGACTCGCATGGGGGATGTTCCTGTCTCCAGCAGAGTCGCCAGCTGTCACTACCGCGAAAAAAGGTGTCGGCAATGACAGAAGAGTCGCCATCGTTCGTTATTTATCCCAAAAAAGGGAAAGGAAACGATTAGAGAAAACCTGACGAAAACGGGAGAAGACAGGTCATCGCAACCATGTCTCGGGTTCGAGAGTCGGTTACGCAAGGGGAAGGTTTTAGCACCCCTCATGTCCGTCATACTCGACGGGATCCACGCTTTGTTATCTATCTAAATAGGCTGTTTACTATCTAACTAAAGGTCTCAGGGACAAAAGAAAAGAAAAGAGACTCGGCAGAGCATCGCTGCTCTGTGCCTACGTATTCCCTCGTGCAATGGGAAAGTCAGAGTCAACGTAGTTCGACTAACTACGGAAGAAAGGCGGGGAAGGTTGCTCGCTGAGACATCGTCGTATCGTGCCTACGTATCCTCATATGATATGAGAAATCAGAGCAAACGTAGTTCAGGCTAACAAGAATATCAGTTGGTTCAAAATGTTTTAGACCCGAGTAGGGTTAAAACTTAGTTTTAACAGTTAGGTGTATTGCTGCTCGACCATTGGAGACTTAGGCGTTACTTGTTTGTGGTATTACCAAGAGTTAAAGAAACTCTCCTTATGAAAAAGGTTTTCCAAATTAAGATCCCGAAGGACAAAACATTTGAAGTTTGTTTTGGTGTTTTTTAGAGAAGAAGTGCATTGATTATTGTTTGTAATTCATGTTGGACTAAAGACTATAACCTAGGAGCGAATGCGTCGCATATCACCCAAAGGGTGTACACTAAACACTCTAGTCCATTGAGAGGAAGCCCCCCAATCACCATTTCCCAAGTAGCTTAAGGCTCATAGGTTACAACATTCCTTAACCTTTATTTTGTTGTGAGAGAATTTGAAGATGAGAAGAGAAAGGACACACTAAAGGGAGACTAACTCAAACCTAGTAGTTATCATGCAAAGTGTACCTATAGTTGAGGTGAAAGGGAATGCTACCTAATGTTATCATGCATGGATTAAAGCCTAAGGTCTATCATAATCATCTCTTGAATAAGAGAGATTAGAGGTCCTAAGGGAACATAGCAAAGAAAAGAGAAGAAGAAGGAAGCATAATATAACAAAGATGCAACCATGCAAATATGCATATGCAATGCAACACACAAGCAAAGGGAGGAAAAAGTGTTGGGTGAAAACCTCCACAAGCACATCTCAACCTTTAGTGATGCAAGAAAGAAATGCAAAAGAAAAGGAAGAAATCAATTCAAAAGAAAGCACACAATTGCACACAACAATGGGATGAAAATGGGAGGACAAGTCCTACAACCATTCACACATCAACCACAAGCCATAAGGAAAACCAAATGAGAAGAAAAGTGGACACAAATCAATAAGAGCATGGGAGGAAATATGAGAACCAAGGGAACTCATAAGGGCAACTCAACCATAAGCAATCTCAATGATTATGCAAGAAACAAACAAAGAAGTCCTCAAGGAAGCACCATTCATGACATGCTTCAAGTACCTCCAAAGGAGGGACTAAGCAATCTCAAATGAGATCCCAAAGCCATTGGACAGAAGTAGAGATGAAAAGAGAGAATGCACCAATCAAACAACAAACATAACCAAAAAGAATGCAATAAAAGGTAAGGAGAAAGACCAAAAGTCTTAATCATATCAACACTTGAAACACAAGTGGAAAGCCTACAAAGAAATGCACAATTCAACAAGCCATGAACATATTTATGACCTAAAAATGAACATCCAAACTCATCAATATGTTGATAACATGAATCAAGAAGATTTAAGAGCTCAATGGATAAACAAAGGTCATTTCCAAATCAAACTAGGTCACTTGTATGTATGAGCATCCCTTAGAAATAACCTAACTTGCAAGCTATCTCAAAAATAGGAAAAATGCTCAATTTATTCCAAATAAAATCTCAAATGACCATAAATGAGTTGGTAATCAGAGTCCAAAAGCACAAGGGCAATGTCATCTCAAATCATCATCAAAGAAATGGATTTACAGGGATGCCCCAATTTGAGATGGAAGAATCGAGGGTGATCAAAAGTGCCCTAAAAATCCAACAAAAATGCCCTAAACCAGGGGGAAAATGGTCCTCAAAATTTCTTCAATTCATCATGGATGTGAGGAACAAAAATCAGCTTCAAGAAAGAAAATCAAGAACAAAGAAGAATAATTTTAAATCAATTAAAAACACATCAAATGTGAAAATTCTTATTTAATTGAAATATATATGGAAAATGGAAATAAAAATTTCCAAAAATTAGTTAATAACCTAAAGTACCTAAAAGTATTTTTTTAGGGATTTTACAACACTTGGAAGAAATTTTCTTGAATTAAAATCCAAACAGAAATTAATTGAAAAGAAAAAATAAAAGAATAAAACGTGCGTGTCAAATAGCAAGAAATACAGTTCATTTTACTGGGCCTGGTATCAGAGGGGGTGTGATTAGTGATTAAAGCCCAAGATCCAAACACAATCTGAATCAAGCATGAAACTAGTCGTTTCATTAATGAGGTGGAATTCAAACTGCATGCGTGGTGGTCAAACACAGTCCTAACCCTTGATCTTGGCTTAGTCAAAAATTCAACGCACATGTGGCGCATTCACGCTGGCAACGGAGAAGAAAAACCAGACGGTGTTGGACACTGTTCCGGTCATCTTCTCCGTTACGCCTCACCGAAGATAAAGATGCAAAACTTTATCAAAACGCGTTGAACTTTATACCATTTTGAAGCTCTCGTTGAGTACATCATGATTCTAGGGTTCAATTTCATTTATCATTCAAAAATAAAGAAATTCGAAGCAATCAAGAAACAAGCACAAAGCATAAATCATCAAGAACGTGGTCCTAACTTTTCCAGAATTTGCCTACATAAGTAGGGCTTAAGTATGCAACAACAATGGCATTAAATGGATGCTCATGGAGTGAGAAAACTTGAAAATAAAATTACCTAACAGAGCCTTTCCGTTGGGTTTTGTAATGGTTTCAAGCTTGCACAAAACCATGCAGAATCAATCACTGAACTTCAAGGAAGTTGTTGCTGGTCTTGATTTACCTTCATTTTGCCAGAATTTGGATTCACGATTTCAACTTCTCCCTTGAAATCTCCAACTTTAATCTGCTCCAATATTCACCAAATTGCACTAATGAGGGTTTGTTCTTCATCAGAAGTTTATATATTACGGATCCATGATCGATTGGAGGCCAAATTATGGCCTACTATGGAGAATTGAAAAAAAAAATCCAAACTTGGAAGTGAAGCTTCAAAATGCACGTGCAATCTGGCTCCAATTGTCTTGATTCTGATTCAAATTGCTTGCTGGTGATTCACTTTGATTAAATGGATGGAAATGAACCCTTGAATTGATCTCATGTTTTGTACATCATACCTAAAATCGAATTTGTTCATGTTTTGTACATCATACCTAAAATCGAATTTGTGCATTGTGCTTAGTATGATAAAGTGAATCAAAATATGCACAAATATGATATCAAAAGGAATTAAATCAATTCAATTCAATTCATGGCCTTTAAAGTCCTTTTTCCATGGAGTTCCTTCACCAATCTTCACATACATGCCAAACCCATGACAAATTGATGTTCCATGATCAAATTGATGTCATTTGAGGCAAGTTTCATTTTGTAGAAAGTCACATTTAAAGTGCACAAAGTCATGAAAAGGACCTATAATGAAAATGACATGTAATCTCACTTTCCCAAAATACCCCTACCTTGCAAGCTTCATAACTTGAGTTCTACAAATCAGATGAAGGACTTCTATGACTTTCTGGAAAGCTAAGATCATGAGGAACAAATTTCTTGTTTTGGTAAAGGTGAGATGAAACATAATTCTAGGTCAAAAATCAGCATCATAACTTGAGTTCTAGAAATTACATTCATCTGAGGACCCATAACTTATCAGCATCATAACTTGAGTTCTAGAAATTAGATGGATGATTTCTAGTACTCAAAAGAAAGCCAAGAACATGCTCTACAAGTTTCATGTTCACATCAAAGAGATATGAAACTCATATCTTGAGATATGTAATCTTGAAGTTAGGCACTAAATAGGGGATTTTACATTGACAAGCTTAGAAACCCTAATTTAGCAACTTCTCACACTCTTGATTCTTCTTAAATTGATCTTGAAATGACATCCTAGATGCTTCAACATAACTTTTCATGATCATAATGACTTGGAACTAAGTCTCAAACCACTTCAAATTTCCAGTTGACTTTGCATTAGGCAGATGAAACCCTAGGTGTACAATCCTCTGACTGCAACCTCTTGTACATGATGTAACAACTTGGATAAGCTCCAAAATGGCTCTCAAAACACTCAATGAGCTTCCCCAACATTATCCATCCATAACCATGGACTCATGATCCTCTGATGATCTTCAATTGGCCTCCAAGATAGGAGCTACACCATAACTATCCATCTTCTCTCTCAAAGAGTTTTGCCCTTCTCCTGATGATGATAAGCACCTGACCACTTGAGTAAAACCTCTTGCTTAGGCTTAGAGTCTTGGTAACCTTCTCTTGCTATGCACACCTCTCCCGATCCCCTGCAAATGAACAATGATATGCAAATGCAAATGCTAGAACAATGAAATGAAACACAAGCCAAGTAAAGAAAAGGTTGGGCAAATTTTGTGGTGCAACATTATGGACGACTTTCTCCCTGCCTAGTGTGTGATACGTTCTGGGAAGATTATTTATGAGGAAGATAGGGGACCTCAGGTGGAGGCTCAATATATTAACACCAAAGAGCTCCTCGAGTGCAGCACTTGTGCGGGGGCTTTAGAACTTTTAGGTAGTCTTTCATTTCCTTAGTTTATCTAAGTTGTTGCTTTCCTCATGTACTAATGTGTCCTTATTTTGCAGATAATATGTCTTCCGCTCAGGAGCGAATGGTGAAGAACGCTTAGGGGAAAACTAAGGGAGGTGTGACGATTGGGAAGAGTCGTCTCAGCCAGCGGGCGCCTCCTCCTCAGACCAGGTCGGGGACCTCCTCGTCCACCCCATTGGCTGTCCAGTCATCACCCTTGCCTATGAGCTTGAGGCTTAAACGTCCATGTATAAATGAGTTTGTGGACCTCAGAAAGGAGAGAGAGAGAGAGAGAGAGAGAGAGAGAGAGAGAGAGAGAGAGAGAGAGAGAGAGAGAGAGAGAGAGAGAGAGAATAACAGGTTCGAGCTACTCTCGTGCCTGCATAATAAGAGGTTCTTTAAGGGGTATTCTTTGGAAAATCCTCGGGTGAAGTCCCTAAAGCTCTAGGAGATGGATTGTCCGAGCAAAAGGACCATGCTCGCTCAAGACGCTTCCACTCTGATAGGAATTCTGGAGATGGAGGTGGTATACACCGAGGAGGGTTCCCACCAGGAATCTGAGCTGAAGAAAGCTCAGGCTGCGGTGGCGGACCTGGAAGAGAAGGCTAAAAAGTCCTATGAGGAGTGAGCAAGGGCTATCCAGGAGGCTGTGAAGAAGTGTCGGGAAGATATATCCGCATATAAGAATGTCCTTGCCGCCTAAAAGAAAGTTGTCGAGGACCTGGTCGAGCAGCTGAGAGCCGGTGTTTCCCCTGCCGAGGATGAAAATAAGGACATGAAGAAGTTGACTACTCAGGTGGAGTTGGTCGCACCTATTACCCATGTTGAGGATGATTGCCTGGCGATTAGCGATGAAGCCTTTTAGAACACTATGGAGCAGTTGAAGATTGTGAATCTCGATGATGAGTGTTAGACGATGGCACAGATCTAGAAGGGGGGTTGAATAGATCCCAATTAACAAAATCAGTCGGCGCTACCAATAAAAATTGGTTTTAAAAATATTTGATATGCAGAAGCGGCCATGGAAAAATTACCGTTTATAACAAACTGTTATTAGAAGACCAGATATACGTCTAGCCTTATGGATATGATAATGAGCAAAGAGAATCACCATACTAGTCACACTATCAATTGATTAATATCACTAATTAGTGAGACTAGTTCCAATGCCTCAAAATGCCAACAAATTGTATGGACAACACAAGAGAATTTTGGTTTAGACAATTTATCAAACACTTGGCGTGCGTAGCACTCCAAGTGAGTGTTGCCTTGAGTAATAGCTCTTAGCTTCCTTGTACAATAAAATATTATACTATGGTCAAAAACAATGTTTAGCACTTACTCAAACCAATACTAAATTTGATAGAATTGTTTGTACTAAAATTACTCAATTATTAAGCAAAAATGAAAGTGCAGAAAATAAAAGGCACAAAGATTTGTTGAGGCAGTTCCCTCGCCGTCCTCGCCTCGGGGTACGTCTGCCCTCAATTCTAACAATAGAATTGAGATCATATACTATAGATATCACCTGTTGTAGTTGAAACGTTTATACAAGAATAGACAAGCAAATATACAAACAAACTCTCTTGTTGTTGAAAATGCTCTTTCTTCTTGTTCCTTGATTCGAGTCGAATCAATTCCTTCGATTGTTGTGGATAGACCTCCAATTATAGCCCCTTTGTTGAACAACCTTGCGATCTTCAAACCCCAGCCCGGCTGATCTCAAACACAAACTAATCGAACTTGAACCTCTCCTTAACGATTCACTGATTGCCGCTACTAGATTGACGGAACCCACCACTCCTCAATCACCTTCGCTTAGTTGAATGTTTTTCGAGAAGATTCATACCAAAAAAACCCCAAATTCACCGAATCTTGGAGGAAAAACCCTCAAGGTTTTATTCAAGAAAAACCTGCCAAGAAACTCAACCCGAACCGGATTCCCAATCAACGGCTTCAGACCTTATCACTCTAAACAAACCATAATGCACAGCAAGAATTGTTGTGTGTAATTGTTGTGTTATAAAATGTTGAAGATGAAGATGATGAGAACTAACGGCACCTATTTAACTTTTCTTGTTTATGCAATTGACTCAAATGTTTCAATTGTTGTTTTGAAGAATGAGCAAAAATTCTATTTATAGTAAGCCAAACATAACAGACACAACCACTTTTACAAATAAGTGGAAAGTCTTCAAATTATGCAGAAAACGAGGCGAACAGCCGACCATACCAGGACTATGCGTCGACGCATAGTCTGCAGTTTTACACAAACATAAAATATCATCAGTATGCGTCGACCATAGGTCGGCGTGCGCCAACCAGTGGAAATTTCACTTTCTAGGCACCTCCTATGAGTCGACCGGAACCCTGGAGTGGTCGACTCAAACCCTGTCATTTTGTAAAAATTCTTATTTTTGTGATTTTGACACTTCTAGACACCATCAATGATCTACCAAATATGTTGGACTTAATATAGCAAGTTAGATTGACATGACATGCACACAAGAGTGATATGAGAGATGTGATATGCATTTGCCTTGTGGTGGTAAAGCCAAAAACCGATTCTTCCATGATTACATTTTGACATCATTGAAACACACATATGTATGGTATATGAGGATTTGCCCTCACATACTCCCCCTTTTTGATGATGGCAAAACATGCGAAACCAACTTGTGCGATGTGCAATATTAGCAACCTCCCCCTTGCTTAATGCCCTATTCACAATGTCTTCCATTTACAATTTTACAGTTCTTCATAATATCTATTATTGTCTTGGCTTGGCACACTCTTCTCCCCCTTTAACAACATCAAAAATAAAGAGAGATAGGGTAAGAGATAGATGCTCAAATCAAAGAGATTTACAACAGGTAATAACTGACATTAACAAATATCCACACATTATACCGTCAATGATCAAGATATGAAAGGATAAGTAAACCATATATAAATAAAACAAAGTACAATAAGAGCTCAAAATGGAATAAAACAATTTAAAGTGCAAAACATTGTCACAAGTAGAAACTAGGGAAAATAACAAAATAACATAAAGGATAATATGCAAGCATGCTTCAATAACCCTGTCCCCTCCCATAGAAGTGTGGGTTGCGGTATGGATCTGCCATATCGGTAAATTGCACTACAACACTATTCAAGTGATTGATGATGCGGGAGATGGTCTACTCCTGACTTTCAGTGGATGCAACTAAAGCATCTAAGCGTGCATTGATACCTGAGGAAAAAGTATTGAACCTTTCAGTATGTGTCTCGAGTTGGTTCCGCATTTGAGCCAACCGCTCGTCCTGTGCAGTCATAAAAGTATGTTATTCTAGTTGCATAGCCCTTATCATATCGATAATCTCTGAAGATTGTGGTTGCGGGGGAGATGGAGGCGCTTCATAGCTCCATTGTGAGGGCTGATAAAATTGACGCATTGTAGTCCACCCGGTGTGTTTCCACTGACCCCAACCTTGATTATTTTCATCTTCTGTTGACATTGTATGTTGAACCCAATCGTCATTTACATGCTCATCAGTCTCCATTTGTTGACGAGTATCTTGTTCCTCTTGTTCTTCGTCTTAGTCTTCCTCTTCTTCTGCATCTTCATCACTTTCCTCCTCACTCTTATCGGATTCTTCTGCATCCCGAGAAGTCGTTTCTTTGACAAAGAATTTGTACCGCATTTCATTCTGAGACCAGAAGTAGCCCATCATGGAAAGAGTTTTCTGACAAAACTCTTGATCTGAAGTGATTGATCTGTATGGAAAATTTGGAAATACAACTTCAGCACCCATTAGGATCTCTTGAATGAATGAACCATACGCAAGAGCGGTACCACGATCGGAGTCTCGTAGAGCATATATCCTACTGGGAATATAGTAAGGCCAATTTATCTTAATCTTATGCCATAAAATATATATCAAGTGAACTTCCGCTTGATCTACCCGAGAAAAGCCTCATTTCTTAGGCCGCAAAATGCGAGCCACTATCCACTGCAGAATTCTATCTTGTGGTTTTAATTTCCCGGTGGTGACGGTTTTTGGAAACACGTCACTTGCTACAATATGAGGCGGATAAGGCTTTTTCAACATAGAATTTAAGGTTGTCTTAAACTCATAACCTTCCACCAAGCGAGCATCAGTGACCCCATAAAGAGGTTTGTCTGAATCAAGAGATAAATCAAAATACTTCTGCCAACCAGCGGGAGTAACACTAACCTTGGTGTTTCCAACCTGAGTATGAAAGTGAGGACCCCGAAATTTGTCGTGAAGGCATGTGTAGAAAATACGGACCAAATCTTCACTATACTTTGCATTGCATTCCAAAAAGCTGTTGATTCCTTGAAAATCAAGAAGGTCAATGATACGAGGAAGATGCATACGCTCCGCAGAGAGACGATAGTATGCATGTTGCTTGACAACAACTCTCTTACTAAAGTTCTTCGTGAAGCTTTCAGTGAATGTCAGAGGAACTAAGGACACTACGGTAACCGGAATATAAGCAGATGTGGAGGCCCTTGAGGTTCTTTTTCCTATTACTCTTCTAGTAGCCATGGGTGATGAGTTGAAAGAGATAATATGAGAAATGGGTTAATGATAATGTGCAACAATTGTGAGTGTGTAGAGAGAATGAGAGGTTTTCCCCTTTTTAGAGAGTCAAATTAGGTTTTAGGAAGGGAGAGGACTAGGATGTAGGAATGTTGTAGTGATGAGTTACAATGCAAAAAGTAATCATATACCATTAATGAGTCATCAAAAATTGAAATAATGAGGATTTTGAATGTTTTTTTCAAAAAAATTGACAGGTTTGCGAGCGATGTGTCGACCGCTCCTTTATATGTGTCGATGCATACTGTGCTGACAAGTTCAAAATCTTAAAGGTATGCGTCGACCATAGGTCAACCTGAGCAGAATTTCAATTTTTGAGACCTTTTTGTGAGTCGACCGCACCCTGTTTTGGATCGACTCATGCAGACAAAATTTGCAAATTTTCATATTTATACACATATAAGCAACAATTGATACATAAATACTTAGCCACAACAACTAATAAGCAATCAAACAGACATGATACCTATAATAGGTCATATATGACAATTTTAACACATAATATGATGCAATCTTGTGAACATGAGAGTTGAGAGAGAGATAGAGAGAGTTAAGGAACGACATCACCTTCATGCCAAAGGTAGCTCAATGGATTATACAAGTTTTCTTACAACAAATTCAATTTGTTAGATATCCGATAATCAAATTGTGTATAACCATAGATGAAAAAAATGAAAGCAATATTATGAAGCACGATCCGAAATATCGAGAATACCAAGTTCTCGTCGGATATGAAAGAAAGGTTCGGTAGCTAGCGGTTTTGTGAAAATGTCCGCTAGTTGGTTTTTAGTGTCAACATGTTCAAAAACAACATCACCTTTCTCCACATGATCCCTAAGAAAATGGTGTCGAATTTCGATATGCTTGGTGCGTGAATGCAACACATGATTTTTGGTAAGATTAATGACACTTGTATTGTCACAAAAAATAGGAATACGTTCAAGTTTGATGTTAAAATCCAACAATTGTTACTTAAGCCACAAGACTTGAGCGCAACAACTGCCGACGACAACGTATTCCACTTCAGCGGTTGACAAGGCAACAGAAAATTGTTTCTTGCTATGCCAACTAACCAAAGAGTTTGAAAATAGGTGACAAGTACCACTAGTAGTTTTCCTATCCGATTTGCACCCGGCAAAATCGGAATCGGAGAAGCCTACCAACGAACAATCATTTCCTTTGGAATACCATTGCCCATACTTCGGAGTACCCGATAGGTATCGAAGTATGCGCTTAACAACTTTTAAATGGGATTCCTTAGAGCACACATGCACACACTAAACATAATATCGGGTCTAGAGGCGGTAAGATAAAGAAGTGAACCAATCATACCTTGATATCTTTTTACCTCTATGTCCTTACCGCTTTCATCTCTATTCAGATTTGCACATGTCGGCATTGGTGTGTCAATGGCTTTGGAATTTTCCATGTCAAACCTCTTGAGAAGCTCAAGACAATACTTTGTTTGACGTACAAACGTTCCTTCCTTAAGCTGTTTGATTTGTAATCCAAGAAAGTATGTGAGTTCCCCCATCATACTCATCTCGAATTCCCCCTGTATCAGTTTAGAAAACTCTCTTACGAGATTCATGTTAGTTGATCTAAATATAATATCATCAACATAAATTTTCACCAAGATTAAGTGTTTTCCTTAACGCTTAATGAAGAGGGTTGTGTCAACTTTGCCTCTTGAATACCCTTGATCAAGTAGAAACTTGCTTAGGCGCTCATACCAAGCTCTAGAAGCTTGTTTGAGTCCATACATGGCTCGCTTTAACTTGTATACATGATCGGGATATTCATGAGACTCAAAATCCGGAGGTTGTGCAACATAAACTTCTTCATTAATATAACCGTTAAGGAATGCACTTTTTACGTCCATTTGAAATAGCTTAAAGTTTTTCGCACAAGCGAAGGCAAGTAAAAGGCATATAGCCTCGAGTCGGGCAACCGGCGCATAAGTCTCCTCACAGCCGATGCCTTCCTCTTGGTTATACCCTTGCGTGACTAAACGCGCCTTATTTCAGGTTATTACCCTGTTTTCGTCCAACTTGTTCCTAAACACCCATTGGGTGTCGATTACTTGATGACCTCGCGGAGGAGGGACAAGGTCCCAAACCTACTTTCTCTTGAACTGATTAAGTTCCTCTTGCATAGATAAAAACCAATGCTTATCGAGTAAGGTGTCTTTAGGGTTTTTAGGTTCCATTTGTGAAACGAAAGCGAAGTGATAACAGAAATTACTTATCTTAGACCGAGTCATAACTCCTTTTGAGATATCACCGAGGGTGTTATCGTTTGGATGGTCTTTGTAAGACTTCCAAGCTGGAGGGAGATCGTCTTTTATAGACGGATGAACTTCCTCAGTTTCCTCATGGCTGTCATCTTTCTCCTCCTCAACTTTGGCTTGGTCGGGTTGATCGGTTCTCGGCTCAGCACCTTTGAGTATGTCTTCCGTAGATGTACCTGCACCATGAACAACACTACCTTTTCCGATGTCTCGGATAAGATTTATCAAACGTTACGTGTACAGACTCTTCAACGGTAAGTAATCTCTTATTATAAATTCTATAAGCTTTACTTGACCGAGAGTATCCGAGGAAGATACCTTCGCCAACCTTGGAATCAAACTTGCCTAAGTTTTCCTTTCCATTATTCAACACAAAACATTTGCAACCGAAGACATGTAGGTGAGATACATTTGGCTTGCTCCCTTTTAAAAGTTCATACGGTGTTTTGTTTAAGATGGGGCGGATGAGCACCCTATTTAAAACATAACATGTCGTACTTATGGCGTCGGCCCAAAAATATTTAGGTAATGCACTTTCATTGATCATTGTTCTTCACAATTCTTCTAAAATACGATTTTTACGCTCCACAACCCCATTTTATTGAGGAGTGCGTGGAGCTAAGAAGTTGTGATCAATTCCGTGTTTACCGCAATATTCTTCAAACAAATAGTTTTCAAACTCACCTCCATGGTCATTCCTAATTGCTACAATGTTTGTGTTTAATTTATTTTTGGAAAGCTTAGCAAATCTTTCAAAGGCGGTGAATGTGTCGCTCTTGCTAGCCAAGAATATAGTCCAATAGAATCTAGAAAAATCATCAACTATTACAAAACCGTAATAGTTACCACCTAGACTTTTAATTCGAGATGGCCCGAATAAATCCATATGGAGAAGCTCGAGAGGTATCGTAGTTGAAACGATATTTTTGGATTTAAAAGAGATCCTCATTTGCTTTCCCATTTGGCAAGCATCACAAAGGTGATCCTTGGTATATTTTATTTTGGGCAGACCTAGGACTAGATCTTTGGAAACTACCTTGTTAAGCAAGTCAAAGTTAACATGTGCTAAACGTCTATGTCATAACCATGAGTCCTCACTCATTGTCATAAGACATTTGTCACTTGTCAAAGATACTTCATTCAAGTCTAGCATATAGACATTGTTTACTCTTAGGCCATTAAACACACTCTTCATTTCATCATTATGCACAATTTTGCAACATTCTTTTGAAAATGATACATTGTATCCTTTTTCACATAATTGGCTAATGCTAATGAGATTATGTTTAAGACCTTAGACAAGCAATACATCAGATATAGTAGTGGAAGAAGGGTTACCTACACTACCTTTACCAAGTATTGCACCGCGATTGTTATCTCCATAGGTTACATACCCCTTCTTCTTTGCCACGAAGTCGATGAAGAGAGATATGTCTCATGTCATGTGTCTTGAGTAACCACTATCAAGAACCCATCTTCTCTCGGTGATCTCAAGACGTTGTACCTATGAAAAAGTAATTAACAAGAGGAGGTACCCAATGGCTTATTGGTTTCCTAAGTCATGAGTGACAAAATGGTCGCATTTGGGCAACCATTGATAAACGCCTTTAGGAACCAAAAATCTCCTAAAACGACACTTAGCAATGGAATGGCCTTTCTTGCAACAATATAGACATGAAAAATTAACTTTTGAATTGCCTTTGCTATCTTGATCTCTTATAACATATTTGTATTTTTGATAAGGATTCACCATACTTTTTCTAAAATCATATTTATCGATAGCAAAAGTAATTTTGGGCTCAAGAGCCTTGTTAATTTTGGCATTTAGGGTTCTAACTTCATTCTGCCAAATGTAACAAGTGTCACACCCAAAGTTAATTACTCTACTCCTTAGATTCTCACAGCCTGCTTTAGTACTTTCCACTGTGGAAGCTTTAAGTGCCTCGAGTTTTCTTTCGGACTCATGGATCTTTTGCTCTAAGTGAACAAAAATTTGATTCTTTGAGGCAAGCCTTTTAAAGGCTTCTTTTGCTTCACAATGCAAAGTATTAAATGTAGTTTGTAATTCAAAATGAGACATGTTAGAGGAATTTTCATATTTAGCATGTCGTACCTGTTTTTTCTTGTTCTTTTGGTGAGTGGAAAGACATAAATTTACGGATTCATCTTCATCACTTGAGCTTTCGTATTCGGAGGAGTCACTATCACTTTCCCAAGCTATATATGCTCTCCTCGGCTTTGATTTCTTCTTATGTGATCTATTTGATTCCTTTTCTTTGCCCTTTTTATTCAATGGACAATCCGGTTTATAATGTTCGGTCTTTCCGCAGGTGTAACATGACCCTCTTGTTTTGTTCCCCTTGGTGTCATCATTTCTAGAGTACCTAGATTGCTTTCGGAAGTTGACAAGGTTCTTCTCGAAGTGTTGAATGTCGTTCTTTCTCACATAGCGGTTGTAACACTTTATGAATAGCCCCATGTCCCCACTCTTGTCATCTTCTTCGTCGTCACTCGACATGTAATCACTAAGCTCCTTGGATTAAGACTTTGAGGAAGAAGTCTTGAGAGCAATGGATTTTTTTTCAGTTATCTTTGTTTTGTCCTTCTTTTCTTTCTTTTCATGTTGCTCCAAGCTTAGGAGCACTTGTTCATGCTCTTGCAGTTTTCCAAACAATGTTGTTAGATCCAAAATTGTGAGGTCGTTATCTTCTTTGATGGTGGTTACCTTCGGTTGCCATTCCCTGTTAAGACATCTCAAAATTTTGTTAGTAGCAACATCATTGGCCACTGGCCTACCTAGTGAATGCAATCTATTGATGAGATGAGTGAATCTCTTTTGCATGTCTGCAATGGTTTCCCCTTGCTCCATGTAAAAGAGATCAAACTCTTGTATTAGTGTGTTGATTCTCGCTAGCTTAACATCATTGGTCCCCTCATAGGCGATTTTCAATGAGTCTCACATAGCCTTTGCCGTTAGACAATGAGAAACCCTATAATATTCATCAACTCCCAATGAGGAGATCAGAATATTTTTGGCTTTCCAATCGTAATTATATTTCTTTTCATCATCATCGGTCCATTGTGTTTCGGGCTTAGGCGCAATCTCATTATTCACATTGGTCATAGTTATTTCTATTGGACCATTGAGAATAACATTCCACACTTTTTTATCTATGGAATTAATGTGCACCCACATACAGTCCTTCCAATAACTGTAATTTTCTCCATTAAAAACGGGAGCTCTATTGTAAGCCCCTTTAGGTTCGTTAGCCATTTTCTACAAAGTTATACTTGAAGCACAGAGTGAACCGGTGCTCCTGATACCACTTGTTAGACGATGGCACGGATCTAGAAGGGGGGTTGAATATATCCCAATTAAAAAAAAATCAGTCGGCGCTACCAATAAAAATTGGCTTTAAAAATATTTGATATGCGGAAGCGGCCGTGGAAAAATTATCGTCTATAACGAACCGTTATTAAAAGACCGGATATGTGTCTAGCCTTATGGATATGATAATGAGCAAAGAGAATCACCACACTAGTCACACTATCAATTGATTAATATCACTAACTAGTAATACTAGTTCCAATTCCTCAAAATGCCAACAAATTGTATGGACAGCACAAGAGAATTTTGGTTTAGACAATTTATCAAACACTTGGCGTGCGTAGCACTCCAAGTGAGTTTTGCCTTGAGTAAGTAGCTCTTAGCTTCCTTGTACAATAAAATATTGTACTAGAGTCAAAAACAATGTTCAGCACTTACTCAAACCAATACTAAATTTGATAGAATTGCTTGTACTAAAATTACTCAATTATTAAGCAAAAATGAAAGTGCAGAAAATAAAAGGCACAAAGATTTGTTGAGAAAGTTCCCCCGCCGTCCTCGCTTCGAGGTACGTCTGCCCTCAATTTTAATAATAGAATTGAGATCATATACTATAGATATCACCTGTTGTAGTTGAAACGTTTATACAAGAATAGACAAGCAAATATACAAACAAACTCTCTTGTTTTTGAAAATTCTCTTTCTTCTTGTTCCTTGATTCGAGTCGAATCAAGTCCTTCGATTATTGTGGATAGACCTATGATTACAACTCCTTTGTTGAACAACCTTGCGATCTTTAAACCCCAGCCCGGCTGATCTCAAACATAAACTAATCGAACCCAAACCTCTCCTTAATGATTCACCGATTGCCGCTACTAGATTGATGGAACCCACTGCTCCTCAATCATCGCTCAGCTGAATGTTTGTCGAGAAGATTCGTACCAAAAACCCCCAAATTCACCGAATCTTGGAGGACAAAACCCTCAAGGTTTTATTCAAGAAAAACCTGCCAAGAAACTCAACCCGAACCGGATTCCCAATCAACGGCTTCGGACCTTATCACTCCAAACAAACCATAATGCATAGCAAGAATTGTTGTGTAATTATTGTGTTATAAAATGTTGAAGATGAAGATGATGAGAACTAATGCCAGCTATTTCACTTTTCTTGTTTATGCAATTGACTTAAATGTTTCAATTGTTGTTTTGAAGAATGAGCAAAAATTCTATTTATAGTAAGCCAAACATAACAGACACAATCACTTTTTAAAATAAGTGGAAAGTCTTCAAATTATGCAGAAAACGAAGCGAACGGTCGACCATACCAGAACTATGCATCGACGCATAGTCTGCAGTTTTGGACAAACACAAAATATTATCAATATGCGTCGACCATAGACCGGTGTGCGCCAACCAGTGGAAATTACACTTTCTAGGCACCTTCTATGAGTCGACTGGAACCTTGGAGTGGTCGAATCAAACCCTGCCATTTTGCAAAAAATGCTTATTGTTGTGATTTCGACACTTCTAGACACCACCAATGATCTACCAAATATGTTGGACTCAATATAACAAGTTAGATTTACATGACATACACACAAGAGTGATATGAGAGATGTGATATGCATTTGCCTTGTGGTGGTAGAGCCAAAAACCAATTCTTCCATGATTGCATTTTGACATCATCGAGACACACATATGTATGGTATATGAGGATTTGCCCTCACACTGAGTTGTCTATTGAGGGCACCGAGTTTCTCTATAATATTGTAGGCGGTAGGATAGTCATCCTTGAGTTCCTTCAGATTGGAGAGGAGCATGCGTTGGCAGCCCAGGATGATCCTCAGCAGGCGGAGCGGTGACCTTTCTTTTGTTTGTACCTTTGGTCTACGCGTCATGTTTATTTATAACTTATTTTTGCATGGGGTCTGGCCCTTTTTTAATGTAATACACACAATTGTGGCCCTTGTGGCCATTTTATGTTAATATTTAATTTCATGCATGTTTGTACTTTATTTAATTTTCCCTAAGTGTCAGACGCTGCCCACTGCTCATCGTATGAGATACTTTAGTGAATGATTATCATGTTTCGAGGAATTCTCGACAAATGATGTTCGATAGTGAAGGGAACTGGTTGAAAGGTCTGGGTAGCTTCCGGGAAAGGGAGCGGAGCTCAGGTCACATTTGTGGTTTGAGTTTGCGGCGTGAACTTCCCATCACAAGCTGAGCATTCTGCCTTTCATGGTACTTCGATGATGGTGGGCTCGGTCGAGGCACCGCCGTCGGGCATGGGTTTTATTCTTTCTTGAATAAAACCCTTCTTAAATTTATGTTGGTAGCGCAACGCCTGTACCTGGGCGCGCACATGTGGTCGGTATGTTATGTTCGTCGCATGGACAAAGCATGCCGACAGTAAAGGCCTTAGCTGTAATATTGTTTTAGCTTTTCAACGTTCTATGGTCGAGCGATTTCTTCCCCATTAAGGTGTTCTAGGTAGTACGCCTTATTCTCCGTTTTTGCTCCAACACAGTAGGGTTCTTTGCAGTTGGCGGCGAGTTTGTGTAAGTGCTCTTGATTGGCTGCATTTTGTGGCAAAACTTTAGAGTGTGCATGTATGTCATACTGAATGTTAGGACATACTTAATGATGTCTGTGCAGGGTAAGTTACTATAAGTTAAGCTGAATGTCATACAAAATGTCATAACACTGACCGTATGACATCCAACGGGCAAGTTTGTTTTTCTGGTAGCTATAAACCAGGAAACAGAATAGGAGCTCAAGTTGGATATCAGGAGACTTTCCAGAAGCCCTAGGCGTACTAAAAGATCTCTGAATTAAGTGGCAAGCATGCAGATCATTAAAATTAGGTTTGTTATGAATAAAACCTAATTTGTGCACCAAGGCCCAAAGGAATAACAACTACTATAAATATCAGAAGAAGCAACTCTGAAGAGCAGCTCATGACAGAAGAAGAAAAAGTACAGATTGCAGAGTCCTTGTAAGTGAAGAAGGCTAATCTTCACGTGTGAATTCTGTCTAGGAATACTTGTACTCCAAGCAATTGTCTGGTGGATAATTGCATTGGATAGGTAGATTCTAGGTTGTGTCTCACTCAAAGCTTTAAAGCAAGAGTGTGTGAGTTCCTTGATCAAAGCTGTGAAGCAAGATCAAGGTGTGTATGAAGAGTCTCTTCATATTTTCGTCTGTAATTGTTTGATATCACTGTTGTGTGATTGAGGGGGAGTGAGTGGGTATACTCAGGTCTAGAGTGTCTCTAGGTTGAATTGTCATTGGGTAGGTCTTAAGTGAGGAGTGAAAACTATGGTGTTTGACTCTGAATTAATTCTTCTAATAGTGAAGTTCCTCCCTGGCTTGGTAGCCCCCAGATGTAAGTGTTGTTGACACTGAACTGGGTAAACAATTGTTGTGTTATTTACTGCTTTTATTAATGAGTATTAGCTGTTAAGTAAGATGTCACAGTGGATGTTATAATCTTGGGAATAACATCCATCGTGTGCTTGCCAGAATTTTCAATTGGCATCAGAGCAGGCACCCTGCCTGTTTAAATCTGGGTGAGATCTAGGGAAAACAAATTCTGGTACTATGGATAAAGATATAGGCTTCACTAATAGACCTCCAATTCTGGATGGATTTAATTATGATTATTGGAAACCAAGGATGATTTCATTCTTGAAATCTATAGACAACAAAGCTTGGAGAGCTGTGAATTCAGGGTGGAAACATCCTTGAAGACTGACAAGGATGGAGTAGATGTGATGATTCCTGAAGAAGAATGGAACAAAGAGCAAGAGGCTTTAGCTCTTGGAAACTCTAAAGCATTGAATGCCTTGTTCAATGGCATAGATAAAAACATCTTTAGGCTGGTACACCACTGTGAACTAGCAAATGATGTTTGGGACACTCTCAAAACTACTCATGAGAGAACTTCCAAGGTCAAAATGTTAAGACTTCAAAATGCCGACCACCAAATTTGAAGAGCTAAGAATGAAGGAAGATGAGACCATTCATGAGTTTTACATGAATGTTCTTGAACTTGCAAACACCTCAGGAGCCTTGGGAGAAAAGATGGCTGAAGAGAAGCTTGTAAGGAAGATTCTCAGGTCCCTACCTAAAAGGTTTGCTATGAAAGTAAAAGCCATTGAAGAAGCCTAAGACATATGTGTCGCTACTGCGAAAATCGGCGCCGGCTGAACAGAAGAGTCGCCACCGTGCGTTATTTATCCCAAAGGAGGGGAAAGGAAACGCTCGAGGTAAACCTACCGCAAAACGGGGAAAGGAATGGTCATCGCAACCAAATCCTGGATTCGGGAGTCGGTTACGCAAGGGGAAGGTATTAGCACCCCTCACGTCCGTCGTACTCGACGGGATCCACGCTTGTTTTCTGGTACGGATTGTTATTCTATCTATTCTACAGGTCTAGGGTTAAAAGAAAATAAACTGACTCGGCAAAGTATCGCACTTTATGCCTACGTATTCCCGTCGGGAACGAGAAATCAGAGTCAACGTAGTTCGCCTACCTACTGGAAAGGAGGGGAAGGTTGCTCGCTAGGATATCGCGTCCTATGCCTACGTACTTTCATACAGCATGAAAGATCAGAGCAAACGTAGTTCGGGCCACGTACGACACAAGTCTGTTTTGATTGCTTTTATCTCCTTCTAGAAAAGGGTTTTTCTGATTAACAGTCCAAGCGGACAAAAATGACGTTTTGATGAGTTCACATTCTTTTACGGAAGAAGTGTCTTTTATTGTGTTTGAAAGATTTATTGTGTTTTTCTGTTTGTTTTGAGAAAGAAGAGACAGGACTCTAACCTATGGTTGCAAAGGGAATCAAACTAACCTAATGTTATCATGCATGGGTTAAGACCTAATATTTATCATGTTCCTCTCTTGCACAGAGAGAAGCAGAGATCCTAAGGGATAAACGGAAACAGAAACAACAGCATATATACAATAAAGCAGTAAAATGCATGGATGCAGCAATACAAGCGAGGCAAGGGAGTCCCACTCAACCTTGAACCTATAAAACAACAGGAAAAAGCGAACAAAATTAGCTTTAAACCTAACAAGATCAATTAGCAAGCAATACAGTCAGGGAAATTCAAACAATACATCAAAAATTAAACAGCTAAAAGTAAACAGCAACAACAATCTTCATCAACATCTGTCTTCAAGTCATCTTTAACCATCTACAAGCTTTAAGCAAGCATCAGTCTTTATCTTCAAGCCTTCAAGCAAGGTCTCTGTCTCCAATCTTCAGGGCTTTTCTTCAAGTCTCACTCTCCAAGATGAGCAGCAGTCAACAAGATGAATTGGATGTTAAGCAATCAGTTGCCTACCAAGGGTGGCCTACTGACTGTTAACATGATATAGACAGTTTTCTCTCAAAAGTTCTATCTTTTAAATACATTCACTAATCCTTCCAAAGGAAGGAGGTGGATATTTAAAAGAGACTTTGAATCATAGAGAAAGAATGGAGGCAAACAAGACCTTCCATGTTTGTGAATCAAGTTTCCTACTCTAGAGATCTGCCTAGCTCCTAGACCCTATAACCTTCAACAGCTGCCAACCAGATACTCTTCATCAACCTTGGAGATTGGTCTTCATTCTCTTAATCTTCAATGGGCTTCATCAGCATAATCTTCAGTTCAAACCCAAACCCCAAGCAGGCCCAATACCCCACACAGTCAAATAATAACCCTAGAGAGGGCACACCACACAATCAAGCAAATACAGGAAACATACTAGTAGTAATAGTAGAATAGGGGAGGTCTAATATTTTCTAAGGGATCTATCATCTACCCATAATACCCCTATAGTCCCATCATTTAGTTTGTCTTAAAGAAAACCCAAAAGAAAATTTGTTTTGTTAAACCTACATGATATTCACAACCCTAAATGATTAGCCTAATATTTTCTAACTAAACTACCTAAAATAAATCCTAGAAAATTGGTATAAAAGTCAAGGGGACATCTAATATATGTATCTAGTTATACTAAAAAAAATTGGCCTAAAAAGATTATGAGAACCACCTAAAAGAAATTACACAACTATATACAAATTAAATCTATTTAAAAAGGCATTAAAAGAAAAAATGTGCAAAAAATATTAAAAGAAATTAAAATGAAAATTTTATTACATGATATTTTTCTACACAGGAATATGAAAATGGTAAAAAAAACAACCAATCAAAAATATGGAATTTCCAATTTGTTATGAATTTTTGAACAATTAAGAAAAATAAAGGAAATTAAAATGAATTAAAATGGGCTAGGGGTGCAGTTAATAATGATTTTGCATTGGAAAATGGATGATGGGCCCAGACTGGGGGTGCGCGTAGCAAAGCGCGCCTGGGCCCAGTTAATCAGAAAACACAAAAGACAAAATAAAAACCAAAAACGGTGCATAAAGTAATAAACGCAGTTAAAAGTGAGTGGGCCTGGAAAATGGTGGTGCGAATAGCAAGGGTCCCTAAGCCCAATCTGAGGACTTAAGTGAAACGGTGCGTTTCACGTACTAATCTACCCTCCTATCTCAACTTTAAACCTGGGCCGTGCGATCTGAATCTTGGTCAATGGTATGCGAATGATCCAACGCTGCTGAACTCGTCTTCTCCAAATGCCCTAGGGTTTCCACCATGAATGCCATGAGCAAGCTTGCATGAACCAGACTTCAACACACTCATACAGCTTCGTTTCTCCATGAAATTCAAATCCATAAAAAGCAAAGATGTTCTATTTCTCGAGCAGAATACAACCATGCTAATAATTCTCACTGAAACCAACTGAATCAAGAAACCCGATGGTACACTTCCATAGACACTCAAATTTCCAACTTCTTCTTTTCCCAATTTCTTGTCATCAGAATACTCACCTTGCATCACTGATTAACCTAAGCTAAACCACATGAATTAAGACCTCCTATTCTTCTAGTTCTAGATCCAAACAGTTGGTGTGCTCAAATATCAACCTCCATGAAATGCTCTCAAACTCACCAGAATTATTCATCTAACTACCTAGGTCATTCTTATCCTAACCAAACTACATCATGCTAACTAAAAAAAGCTAATTCGAAGAGATTACTAACCTGGTGCAAAAATTGAAAACATATGGTGAGATCCTTGGATTCACAGCTAGCAATGCTCTAGACTTGATCAATGGCTATGGATCTTGGTTTTGTATGCACTTGTGCTTGCTCAAAGGCTTTGAATTCTTGTAACCAATTCCTTTTGCAATTTGAATGATGAACTTGCAACACACGATTCTTGCATCAATACACTTGGATCTTGCTTGCAATGTGATCTATGATGGATATGGAGTATGATAGGATCAAGAACTTTGAAGAATGATGAGGAATTGAGAGAGTTTGGATGAATTTGCAAAAATGCAAGAGAGAATGAAACTAGGTGTTGTGGATCAAAATGAAGAGTAACCATGCATTGAAGGAGCTCTAGGGTTTATATAGATTCCCATGGAACCATCTAGAACTTGCTGGAAACTTCTTGTACACCAATCCCTTGTGTTTTGGCATGTGTCACTTTAATCATAAGCAAGACATGATATCTCTCAAACTTTGAACTAAACTCAAAAATCCACTATTTCCAATGGTCTCAAAACATTGTTTCCAATCAAAATGACCTATAATTTCATCCCATTTTGACATGTTATGAAAAATTCCCAAAAAATGGCTTTTTAATGACTTAAATCATGCCTTAATTAGGTCATTTTTGCAAATATGAGCTACACCCATTTTCAAACCTCCATGACCATTTTTCTAGACTCAAAACGTCATTTGGAACAACTTTGATGTTGTGAAGTTTTTCATTTGAAGCTTCCTTGTATGAGTTTTAGGCATATGCTTGAAATGACCTGTAATTCTCAAATGACCAAAATACCCTTTGCTTGCCAAGGTCATAAGTAGAGTTCCACAAATTATACGAAGGCATACCATACCTTTCTAGAAATCTAATTTCATGTTGACCAGAAATCCATTTGAAAGCTAGTTGAGGGGTAAACGTTGCTTGGAAGACAAGTAACTTTCACAGACAAAATTTCAGATACCTCAGATGACCTGTAACTTGCAAGAACCATAACTTGAGTTCTATAAATCTCCTTGATGTCTTATACCACTCAAATTTAAGGTCTTGAGATCCTCTACAAGTTTAATGTTGGCCAAGGATCCATTTGAAGCTTGCATTTTGAATTATCTTGCTTGGAAGTTTGACCTAAATCAGGGGATTTTACACAGAAACCCTAATTTAGAAACTCCTCTTCTTCTTGATTTCTCTTGATTTCTCCTTGGCACAACACCACATCCATATCTACATGTCAAATAAGGCATCCCACATCTTTCAAACAGGCCTTGATGCCCTTCAATCAAGCAATTGACCTAGGGTTGACCCAGGGTTGACCCAGATGAAACCCTAGTTGACTGTCTTCAACTGTAGCTCTTATAATCACATCAATGACTTGTATTACTTTCAAAATGGCCCTATAGGTCCCCCATGATGTCTATATACCCTCCATGCTCAATGCACAACTCACAACTTCTTTGATGATCTTCAAATATACTCAAGATAGGAGAGAGATCCACTGCTTGATCCACTGACTTCTTAGACTTCAATTTCTTTCTGATGACTTGGATAGGCTTGAATTTGAATAAGAATCTCTTGGTAGGCTCATAGAGAGAAGAATAGTACTTGGTCCCTTGTTGGATGACTTGCTCATGCTATGCTATGCAGATGAATTAATTGTGTACATGACCTACTATGCACATGCTAATGCAATTGAAACATAAACCAAATGAAGTAGGTTGAGAAAATTTTAGGGTGCAACAGCTGCCCCTATTCAAGCGACTTGGACCCGACTGGGTGAAGCGCGAACGGCCTTCAAACATTCGAGGTACGAGACGGTTGAATACTAAGAACCCGGAAATTTGCCAACCGCAGAAATAAACTGCACGACTGTTTGGGGAACAAATCTGATTTCAATATTATCTTGTCAATACTGGAATGAACTTATCGACTTCACCGGGAGAAGTACTTCTATCAACACAACATGACCCTGCTAATGATACAAGAAAATCACTCTGTCACCATAACACCGTCATCACTCCGCCACCACTGCGGGAAGATAATCTGGAAAAACAACATTGTCATCGCTACGGGTACTGCTTTATCATTACTACAGGAAATAACTCCGCCATCGCTACGGGTAATAACTCCTCCACCGTTACAGAAAGATAACACGGCCATCGCTACGGGTACTGACTCTATTATCATTACAGACAAAATAACACCGCCATCGCTACGGGAAGATAACGCCGCCACCACTGCGGGAAGATAACTCCGCCACCACTGCGGGAAATAACTCTGCCACCACTGCGGGAAATAACTCCGCCACCACTGCGGGAAATAACTCCGTCACCACTACGGGAAAATAAATCCGCCACCACTGCGGGAAATAACTCCGTCACCACTGCGGGAAATAACTCCGCCACCACTGCGGAAAATAACTCCGTCACCACTACGGGAAAATAACTCTGTCACTACTACGGGAAATAACTCCTTCACCACTGCGGGAAATAACTCCGTCACCACTACGGGAAAATAACTCTGTCACCGCTACGGGAAGATAACTCCGCCACCACTGCGGGAAATAACTCCGCTACCACTGTGGGAAATAACTCCATCACCACTACGGGAACATAACTCCGTCACTACTACGGGAAAATAACTCCGCCACCACTGCGGGAAATAACTCCGTCACCACTACGGGAAAATAACTCCGTCATCAATACGGGAAATAACTCTGTCACCAATACGGGAAAATAACTCCGCCACCACTGCAGGAAAATAACTCTGATACAGCTTTTCTGCCTATCTTTGCAGCAGCTAGCTCTATCAATCATATGGGTAACACAATCTGAGTCTAATCTTCCAATTTCCAGTGCTGACATGGCAGCAAATCTGAGAAGGACTCTACTGGGGATTTTCTGAATCCACACTGCCAGACAGATTCGAAAGATCGATTCACGAAATCTTCTGATGCTGTCACAACATCAACCTTGAAGAAATACTCCGCTGGAGGGGTAAGAGAAACTTAAACAAGAAACTCTGTGGGGAACAACGCCACAACTGACATTATCGTTACATGTCTCACGCCGAGATCCTGAATGTTTGGTAATTAATTTGAGCAAGAGCTCCCTCCACCTGTAAGGGAAACAATACTTGAAACAAACGGTTAACCAACCTGGTTTATATTTCAAAATGCATATGTTTGACAATGACGCAATGCTTCATTCGACATGGAAATGCTACGTGTTTTTATTTGGTGGATGCAAGTATGACACTATATGCCGATGCAAATGCAGACTCGAACTGCTGGGATACAGAAAACCGCTTCAGCAAAATAAATGCTGAAGACAATGCCGACTCCGCTGGGGTAACCAGGCGTTACAGAATTATTCCAGCAAAATAAATGCTGGAAAAGTGAAGCCCGCTTCGCTGAGGAATAGCTGAATGCGCCAATCATGATTAGACTTCTGCTGGGGAGCTTACCCGTGCCAATGAAAATTGGACTTTTGCTGGGGAGTGAACGGGTATCACACGGTATTTCGACAAAATAAATGCCAGGATACACCACCAACTCTGCCGGGGAGAGTTTTCTTCGGGTTCCACTGGGAGGAAAGAAAACACTTGCTGAAAAGAGAACTCCGCTGGGGACGAAACGATTCTCTTGGGGAAAATCAACTGACTCCGCTGGGGGAGAGTAAATGACCCTTCTGGGAAGGGTAAACTGTCTAATTACAGCTCACGAGTTGGAAATGTGAATCTTCTGAGGCTAAACCACTCTGCTCGGGATGGGGGATCCTTTTGGGGACACCACACTGTCTGAATACAGCCTTTGATCTCGGAATCATCAATTCTGTTGAGAGTAAACAACCCTGCTGGAGAATGTCCTTCGGATAAGCTACGACTAGCTGGGGAATTTGATCCTTCTTTAGTAAGGAACATTGTCATCTCAGAAGCGCGACCTGCGTGGGGATCGAGTCTTTCGTTACGAGCCTCTGGTCAATACTGCAATCTTTTGATCGTCCACTTCATATGGCTACGAACCCTGCAACACCTCAAACAAGACAAGACAAGTCTATGCAACCAAATCTATTCAGGTTAGTGTTAGTGACATTATTTTCAGTTAATTCAAAGTTTTAGCAATTATTGGCAAGGGCCAGCGACGTTATACACTTGCTAGTTTTATTAAACCTAGGCATTTATCATGTACAAAACAGTAAAGAACTAGTATCAAATACTGAATAACATGTTTTATTGATTGGGCCCCTAAATGGGCGGAGTTTTGTACACGGGATGTAACTCCTGAAAAGAGGAAGCTACGCACAACAAATATACAAGTATGCACAAGAAGCATAAATATAATGACAAATCAAATTTGTACACATGTCGGCAACGGGATGCAGACGAACATCATGAGCTGATCCTCCTATGACTCGCCCGACTCTAATGCTTTCCCGGTATTCACACTTCCGAACAGATTGTATCTGATAATCGACCCCTCAGGTATATTCTCCCGCACCCATGCGCACCGCAGTATCAAATTCGGACCGCAGTCATTTGCTTTTCAAATCCCTAACTTTTGCGCGAACCGCCCTTTACGGGTTTTCAGTTCACCGGGATACCCTTTTTTGCCGAAGCCGCCCAGTGTAGGTTTTCAACTTCGTGGGTGTACATTTTTTTCAATTTTATCCCTAACTTTTGCCCGAACCTTTCATTCTGTTTTTGGTTCGCCAGGATGCCCCATTTTTGCCTGGACGCTCTTTTTTCTGTCCAGTGGGTCAATTTCAAGCAAAGTATTTTTTAACTGCATCCGAATTCACAGGCGACGTAAAGTCTTCACCGTCCATGGTGGACAACAATAAAGCCCCTCCCGAAAATACTTTTCTGACAACGTATGGCCCTTCATAGTTGGGGGTCCACTTGCCCCTGTGATCTGCCTGTGGCGGGAGAATCCTTTTCAACACAAGGCCGCCCGTCTAAAAGCTCCAAGGATGTATCTTCTTATCATATGCTTTCTTCATTCGGCTCTGGTACAAACGACCGTATGCTAGAGAAGCTAGCCTCTTCTCATCCATTAAACTCAGCTGGTTCAACCTGTCTTTCACCCATTCTGCCTTGTCTATTTGGACATCTCGTAATACCCTCAGCGAAGGAATCTCAACCTTCAATGGTAACACTGCTTCCATTCCATATACCAACGAGAACGGGGTTGCCCCGGTTGATGTGCGTACCATCGTACGATAACCGTGCAGAGCGAAAGGTAGCATCTTGTGCCAATCCTTATAGGTCACCACCATCTTCTGAACAATCTTCTTTATATTCTTATTGGCCGCTTCAACAGCGTCATTCATCTTGGGTCGGTAAGGGGAGGAGTTGTGATGCTCAATCTTAAAACTCTGACACAGCTCCTTCATCATTTTGTTATTCAGGTTTGAACCGTTGTCGGTGATTATCCGCTCGGGGATTCCATATCTGCAAATGATATCTCTCTTGATGAATCTGGCTACCACCTGCTTAGTCACATTTGCGTAAGATGCCGCTTCCACCCACTTGGTGAAGTAATCGATTGCTACCAGAATGAACCGGTGTCCGTTAGAAGCCGTCGGCTCGATCTTTCCAATCATATCGATTCCCCACATCGAGAATGGCCATGGCGATGACATCACATTCAGAGGACTCGGAGGCACATGGATCTTATCTGCATAGATTTGGCACTTATGACACTTCCTCGCAAACTTGAAACAATCAGTTTCCATAGTTAGCCAAAAATAGCCTACCCGCAGCAGCTTCCTAGTCATAGCATGCCCACCAGCATGCGTACCAAATGTACCCTCATGTATTTCCTCCATGAGCAGCTTCGCCTCTTTCTCGTCTACACAACGTAGTAGCACCAAGTCGTGATTTCTCCTGTATAAGACCCCGTCCGGATTCAGATAAAAGTTACCTGCCAATCTCCTGAGAGTCTTCTGATCGTGACTGGATGCCCTAGCCGGATACTCTTTGTTCTTCAGGAAATTAAGGATATCAAAATACCACGGTTTATCGTCAGATGCTTCGTCAATGGCAAATACGAAGGCGGGTCTGTCAAGCCGAGAGATAACAATTCTGGGAGCCTCATTCCAGAAGTTGACTTTGTACATGGAAGACAAAGTGGCCAGGGCGTCAGCCATCTGATTCTCTGCTCGCGGTACATGGTGTAATTCAACCTTGTCGAAGAAAGGCAACAATCTCCTCGCACAATTCATGTACGGTATCAAATTGGGCTGACGTGTCTCCCATTCTCCTTTTATTTGATTCACCACCAGAGCTGAGTCTCTGTATACATCCAGATTTTTGATTCGCAAATCAATGGCCTCTTCAAGCCCCATGATACAAGCTTCGTATTCGGCTTCATTATTGGTAACTGGAAAGGTCAATCGAGCGGTAAATGGGATGTGCGACCCGTGTGGAGTAGTGATGATTGCCCCTATTCCGTTACCGTAGGCGTTTACAGCTCCGTCAAAGATCAACTTCCATTTGGAGCCCAATTCTGGTCCTTCGTCTGGCAACGGCTCTTCACAATCTTTCATCTTTAGGTACATGATATCCTCGTCAGGAAAATCAAACTTCATCGATTGGTAATCCTCAATAGGCTGCTCTGCCAAGTACTCAGATAATACGCTCCCCTTTATAGCCTTCTGCGAGACATACTGGATGTCGTATTCGGTCAAAACCATCTGCCAACGGGCAATTCTACCCGATAATGCCTGCTTTTCGAATACATATTTGATAGGGTCCATCTTCAAGATGAGCATGGTTGTATGATTCAGCATGTATTGCCTCAAACGCTTGGCGGCCCAGGCTAGCGCGCAACAAGTTTTTTCGAGCATTGAATATCGAGATTCACATTCAGTAAACTTCTTACTCAAGTAGTAGACCGCATGCTCTTTTCTTCCTGTCTCGTCATGTTGACCGAGAACACAACCCATACTTCCCTCAAGAACTGTCAAATACATAATCAAGGGTCTCCCTGCCACTGAGGGTATCAAAATAGGAGGCTCCTGCAAATACTGCTTTATTTTATCGAACGCCTTTTGACAATTTTCATTCCATGTTACAGCCTGGTCTTTTTTCAACAGCTTGAATAATGGCTCACACGTAGCTGTCAGGTGAGATATGAACCGAGCGATGTAGTTCAACCTCCCTAAAAACCCGCGCACCTCTTTCTCTGTTCTAGGCGTCGGCATCTCTTGTATTGCTTTTATTTTTGCAGGATCAACCTCTATTCCTTTTTCGCTCACGATAAACCCCAGCAGTTTACCCGATCTCACCCCGAAGGTGCACTTGTTAGGGTTCAGTCTCAGCCTGAACTTCCTAAGCCTTTTGAATAACTTCAGCAGATTCACCAAATGCTCTTCCTCCGTCTGGGATTTGGCAATCATATCATCGACATAAACCTCGATCTCCTTATGCATCATATCATGGAAAAGAGTTGTCATTGCACGCTGATACGTTACCCCAGCATTCTTCAGTCTGAAGGGCATCACTTTGTAACAAAATGTTCCCCAAGGCGTTATGAAAGTAGTATTCTCCATGTCTTCTGGCGCCATTTTAATCTGATTATAGCCCGAGAAGCCATCCATGAAGGAGAATACGGAGAATTGAGCCGTGTTATCAACCAGCACATTGATGTGGGGAAGCGGAAAATCATCTTTCGGGCTCGCTTTATTCAAATCACGGTAATCTACGCACATTCTCACTTTACCGTCTTTCTTTGGCACTGGTACAATATTAGCGACCCATGAGGGATATTTTGTAACAGCTAGGAAACCAGCATCCCACTGCTTTTGAACCTCCTCCTTAATTTTCACTGCCATGTCAGGTCTAGTTCTGCGAAGCTTCTGCTTGACCGGCGGGCATTCTTCTTTTAACGGCAGAAGGTGCACAACCATATCCGTATCCAGCCCAGGCATGTCTTTGTACGACCAAGCGAACACATCACTGACTCTCTGAGCATTTCAACCAGTCTTCGCTTGACGTCGCTCTGCAGCGCGGCTCCTATACGGATGTTCTTTTCAACACCTTCCGACCCTAGGTTAATGATTTCAATGACCTCCTCATGAGGCAGAATGACACGCTCTTCTTGCTTTACCAACCAAGACAATTCTTCAGGCACGTCGCCATCTTCAACAATCTCTTCTTCGTCCTGAAATACCGGGTGCTCAAAGTCGAGACGAGTCATAGGCGGTTCAATGATGTCATCTGAAAATGTTATCCTGCAAAAGGAATGTTTAAATGCTTCAAAATGCATATAAAGCGAATAACCACGTTGCCATTTTATCGTAAAACACAAAACAGGAAAAACAGAGATCGCAACATTTGTACATGAAAAAACGCCTCTTATTTAATGATTAAACAACGCAATGTACATAACAGCACGACCCTAAGCAAAATCATGATGCCTCGGGTAAGACACCAGATTGTTCAACAATTAAGAAAACAAAGTATTACTGTTTGTGAGTCACAGGAACAATCTCCTGAATAGACCAATTGCATAATCCTTGTCCTGGCACGCTTGGCTGAATCCAGGCGTCCATGTCGCAATCGATGTCTCCTTCTTCGGAATCTGAAACAGCGTTGATGGCCTCGTGACACACTCCACTAGCGGTGATGGTTATCGGTCCTCTGAAACGGGGTGCCCCCACAACAGGTGTTGATGACGACGGTTGATATCCCAGCCCAAATCGGTCCATCTTCACGGGAATATCCAGCACCTTGCCCCAGCCTTTTGTCTCACCAGTCTCTACTAGAGCCTGAGCCTCCTTATATGACGAGACGGCCACCTCTGACGCTTTACTTGGCCCGGGACCTTTGTCTTTGATGCGCAACCCTTCAAAGGCTTGACAGGGTGTTTCATGAATCTCGTCGTCGACTTCTACATACTTGAATGATGACAGATGGCTAACCAATATATCTTCTTCTCCACAGACTGTGACCATACTGTCCCCTACCATGTATTTCAGCTTCTGGTGCAAGGTAGATGTGACTGCCCCAGCACCATGGATCCAGGGTCGTCCGAGAAGGCAGCTGTATGCTGGCTGGATGTCCATAATATAAAATTCAGTTGCGAAAACCTCCGGCCCCACCTGTAGAGGTAATGTTATGGATCCAAAGACTGTTCTTCGTGTACCATCAAATGCCCTGACCACCAAATCACTAGGCGTACACAGGATTCCTCTGACGTCCAGTTTCATCATCGCTTTCTTAGGCAGCACGTTTAAGGAAGATCCGGTATCTACCAGTACATGAGACATGACTGAGCCCCTACACTCGACTGAAACGTGCAACGCCATGTTATGCTCTCTCCCCTTCGAGGTCAAATCGAAGTCTGTAAATCCCAAGCTATGGCCTGCGTTCACATGTGCCAATACCCCCTCCAACTGATTCACGGAAACATCTTGGGGTACGAAGGACGTATCCAGAACTTTCAGCAATGCATTTCTGTGAGCTTCGGAACATAATAGCAACGACAGTATGGATATCTTTGACGGCGTCTGTTGAAGGTGCTCCACAATCTTATAATCACTCTTACGAATAAGGCGCATGAACTCTTCCACATCCTTCGATGACGTTTCTTTTTCGTTCCTCTGCACAGGGACATTCTCATTCATCTTTCCTTTTCCTTTCGCCAGTCGTTCGGCCTCTACCTCAGGCGATATGAAGATTCTCCCACTTCTTGTCATCCCTCCGGTACCGACGACGTTGTCTACAACCTCAGCTGGCTGCTTACTAACATCAATTTTCACCCCATCACAGTACACTTCCAACCCATAATTCCAGGGGACTGCCTTAGTGCTCTCGTAAGGGATTGGTCCTGCCTTGGTGATAGTGATCGGCGGCCGCCTGGCTGGCGCCGTTATAGTTATTGTTTTTCGGGGAATCGTCACAGTAGCTACATCACTTTGCTTGTCTGCTAATACCTCTGCAGGTTCTTCAACTGCCGTTCTGTCGAATTGCAACGTGCCTCCATCTATTAAGGTCTGAATACCCTTCTTCAATTCAGCACACCCCCCAGCTTGGGTCCAACACTCTAAACAATACTCGTCGCAACCTGGATACACACCTCCTTGCAATAACCTTCTCTTTATCTCACACAACGGTGTCTTTAGGTCATCAACATTCACAATCAAGTTCAAACCCTCCTCGGTTAAAATAGCATTTGCCCCATGATTGGGCATGGGCTTTTGCACTATGTTCGGACCTGCCTGTCCAAAATTGATAGCCTTACTATCCAATAGATCCTGCACCACATGCTTGAACGCATGGCAACCCTCTATATCGTGGCCAGGAGCCCCGGAGTGGAATTCACAGTGCTTGCTTGCGTCAAAGCCGTACGGAGGAGTGCCCGTTACTGGCGCCATAGTTCTCTTTTTCACCAAGTTCAAACCCAGTAACGTCTGTAGCAATTCGGCATACGTTGAAGGAGGCGTTTCAAACACCCTCCTTGGTTTGCCCCCCTGGATTCTGCGCTGAGCAGGATGTACCCCCTGTTGTGGCTGCCGTTGCTGTTGCTGCATTTGTTGTTGCTGAAATGGAATGGTAACACTTGCCACTTGCTGCGGCTGATTGTACTGGTTTCGACCTCTGCCCCGGCCTCGTCCTCGGCCCCCAAACACCGCACTTGCATCACCTTGACGACGCCCACCGAAAGCCCTTCTATTACTGCCAGCTGCAGTGGATTCCTCAACTTGGAATCTTCCCTGTTTAATGTTGCTTTCAATCTTCTCTCCCATCAGGATTAAGTCTGAGAAACTGCCCAAAGAAGTATGAAACAACTTGTCATAAAACATACCGGTAAATGTTCCTATGAACATATCATTCATTTCTTTGTCCTCCAAAGGAGGATGAACTCGAGCAGCTATGTCGCGCCATCTCTGCGCATACTCTTTGAAGCTCTCGCCCTTCTTCTGGGACAACCCCTGCAATTGGACCCGGTTGGGTGCCAAGTCACTGTTGTACTTATAGTGAGCCACGAACGCTTTAGCCAGCTGCTTCCATGTCTTTATCTGAGTTGGTTCCAATCCCATATACCACTCAAGGGAAGGACCAGACAAGCTATCTTGAAAGAAATGCATCAGCATCCTCTCATCGTTTGAATACGCCGACATCCTTCTGTAGTATGACCGTACGTGCACTTTTGGACAGGTATCCCCCTTATATTTGTCGAATGTGGGAGCTTTGAATTTTATTGGTACCCTCAGGCCAGGCACCAGACCCATTGTAGTCATATCTAAGCCAACAGCGCTTTGATTCACGACCCCCTTCATCTGCTCCTCGAGCATCTTGATTCTCTGAGAGTCATCCATAGGACCTTCGAAGCCTCCACCGGAGAAAGCATCCTCTTGCTGATCTTCTTGCCAATTACCGTTCCCAGTTCCGTATCCATCGTACCCGTAGTTACAGCCCACTCTAGTCTGATTCATTACAGGACCTCGCCCCCTGTTACCATATCCCGGAGCAACTCCTGCAGGTCCAAAAGCCATTAACCCAGCGCCATTTCCATTTCCGAATCCGCCATAACCCTGATTAGTCATACCGAATCCATCCTGTCCGAAGCCCTGAGCATTGAAGCCGTACTTCCCAGCATGATCAAACCCCTGGTCATTGAAGCCGAATCCATTATTACCGAAGCCATTACCTCCCATATTATCACCTAGGTTGACATCTCCGAGCCCAACGTTGTTGACGACAGTCTCGTTACCGATTCCAACATTACCGTTCCCGGCGGCAGCGCCGTTGTTCACATTGACAGCAGGTATGTTTACCACAGGTGGAGCTACCGGTGTGGGGGTACCATCCCCGTGAATAGTGTCAACTCGCACAGAATTATGGTCTTCATTTCCGTGCCCAGCATTTCTTACCAACAAAGGCTGCACCAAAGCTTGCAAATTCTCCTGGCCTTTCGCAATGGTCTCCATTGTCTGCATGAATAGCGCCAGCTTCTCACGCATGTCCTGCATTTCATTCTGCATCTGATCCATAATTCTTCGGCAGTTGGTACGAGTGGAGTATCGGTGCAGGCGCTGACTTTCAATCCTGAAAAGACCTGGTACAGTGCAGGAAATGAGATACAGTTCAATAATCACCTATAATGCAATATGAATGTGAATGCAATGCAATATGTGTCTGTGCATTAGGGAAAATCATTCCCCGATTCTAGTGTGAATGTGCCAGTGCGGTGACAGTGCTAGCAATACGGTGATCGGAGCCGAATCATAGAAAACACCTCATATATTGCAGAGAAATCCATTAAGCCAAGAATACAATATCAATGCATACAATAAGAGGGCATGACCTCAACCAACAATCCTGGTGATGGTCAGTGCTATTCAGATAAGGCATACACATTAATACATGAAATGGTCAAGTACTCCCATAGGCCTGGTATTCCTCTAATAACTTCTTAGTCTCTGGATGACTTGGTCGAGTAAGCAGACCCTCAACAAGTAGATCTCTTCGCTTGAGAACACGTCGCAAATCACCAGCGGATTCTTCCCATGCCCTTTCTCCGAAGCGATCCTCTAGCTTCCGCTTCTGAGACACAGCTTCTTTCTTGCCTTCGATGGCCTTGTTCAATGCATTCTGGAGACTATACCTGGCCATTACCTCTTCTTCGTACTTCTTAGTGCTAGCCTTCAACTGTTCTTCGAGTTCAGAAATTTGCTGCTTCAATTTGTCTTCCCTCTTTTTGTTGTTGGTTAGCGTAGCGTTCCACGTCTTGTTACAAGAAGAGATTTACCGGTGGGCGGCATCGAGTGCTTTCTTTTTGGACTCCAACATGTCATGAGAGCTTCTGAATTCTTTCCCCAGGCGTTCACGCTTCTTTTTCTCTTCATTCAATTCAACACCTAGCCTGTTTACTAACTCGATCTGTTGTTGGAAGGAATGCACAACCTTGTTCTTCTCACTACGCATCTGAGGCAGTTCCTTTTCTAACTCTTCATTGATCTTCATCAAGGCTTCCTTTTCTTTTACAACTCGCTCGTAGACCTCCATAGTAATAGTGGTTGGTTCTTCCACCGGAATATGAACGGGGACTGGTGCAGCTGGAAATGGCATCAGTAGCTGTCTTGATCTCTCTTGGATCCAAGCTTTATATGGTACATAAGCCTGACAATCATTCTTCCCCAACAGTGGTTTCCCTCTTCTGTTGATGCGCATCCAAGCATGTTGGAGCTTAGCTAGTAGTTCTCCATTCAAATCACCGGTGAAGTACAGAGATTCCTGTACTTCTTCCTCCTTAGGTGGGTTCTTCAACGCGTATCCAAACTGGCGAACGAACAGAGATGGGTTATAATTGATGCACCCTTTTTTTCCTATCAACGGAACATTAGGATACCCAGAACAACTGAAAATAAGCTCAGACCCCAGCAAGTCTCGGTCGAACCACTCAATGTCTTCAGAAGATAGTCTCATCAGGCGCTCTGGCCAGTCAGCTGTAGTTGCACTATCTACAAAAGGTCCCTTTAGGGGGAGCTGGCTCTTAAACCACATGTTCAACAGCGGCGCACAACAGTAAACAGTCTTTCCTCTTCTATTTTCATTTTTGTAGTGCAATGAATGATAGAGATCTCCAATCAAAGTGGGTACCGGGTTGCCAGCAGCAAACAGATGAAAAGCGTCCAAGTCCACAAAATTGGGTAAGTTGGGAAACAACACTATTCCGTAGATGCATAGAGCCAAGATAGCAATAAAGACTATCCAGCACCCGCTCTTGGCGTATTCTTGAGCTTTGCCAACCAGAAAATCAAGGGAGAAACCTGGAACCCCAAGCCAAGAAGTCACTAATAGTTCTGAAGCGTTCATGTGCAAGGCCTTAGCTAAGTCCTCCAGCTGGGGCTTAGCATCACGATGGATGAAAGGAACCTTATTTTGTACCGGCAGCTCGATAAACTCTGCGTATTCCTCCATGGTAGGCCCCAAAATAAAGTCAGCAAACGTGAAACATCTCAATGCGGGGTCATAGAATTGCATCAAGGTGTACAGCCCATTCATCTCAACAGCAGTTGGCTTGCAGACCAATCTCAACAATCTTCCATGACTCATCCTGAAACTTCTCCTAACCTCCTCATCAGCAAGGGACATCAGACCAAGTAGGGGAGTAATGTCAGGTGTAGGTAACTTGTACGCGACTGTCTTTCTCAAACCAGCCATGATCAATAAGCAGAAGTCCGGGCACTAGAATCAGGGAATATGCAAATGCACCTGCAGCACAGACACACGTTAATGAAATGCACATGATAATGGTTATGCGAGCAATGCAATGCAAATAGATGCAACAGGGACCAAATGCCATGGCTGAGAAGCCTGAACCATATCAAAAGTCTCAGATAGACCCTCCAGAATTCCTCAAACCCTGGTCTTAGACAGACCCAATACAAAGCTCCAACACTGGTCTCTGATAGACCTCATATCATAACTTTGACTAGTCTCTGACAGACCCCATATCATAACTCCAACTGGTCTCTGATAGACCTCTCAACTGTCCATAAATACCCAGAATCTCGGATCAAGAAACAAACCGGTATCTGAAGGTCTAGTTACCTGCATAACCCCAAACCCTCTCACAGGTAGGTGTCCTAGTAACTGACAAAGGTATGGCATCCTATGCGGTCGTCGGTGTCACAGACTTTCAGGGTTGATGATACGATTCCCAGAAGGAGTGGCATCATCAAATCCTGAAGAGGCCTCACTTAGCCAACTTCCAAATGATCGGTTCCCGGAGTCGACAATCCAACTAACCAACAACCCCTTCGACCCAAAGGGTAGAAAAAGAAGTCAACCAGAAGAACCTCGTCCGAGTGTAGATTTTGTGGGACACTAATGCAAGCAAAGCCGGCACGCGCCCACTACTTTCTACTCTAATTCTAAGTGCACTCAAGCCCAGGTCCGGCTTATCTCTCAATCATAGAATCACGCGTCACAACCCCAAGACAGCAATAATAACAATAATATAATGCTGGAAAACAAATGACAGAAAAAGTAAATCCATACAAATTCCTCGACGGGAAAACAAGCGCTAGGATTGACTCGCTTAGGGAACCGTTGGAATTCCCAGCAGAGTCGCCAGTTGTCGCTACTGCGAAAATCGGCGCCGGCTGAACAGAAGAGTCGCCACCGTGCGTTATTTATCCCAAAGGAGGGGAAAGGAAACGCTCGAGGTAAACCTACCGCAAAACGGGGGAAAGGAATGGTCATCGCAACCAAATCCTGGATTCGGGAGTCGGTTACGCAAGGGGAAGGTATTAGCACCCCTCACGTCCGTCGTACTCGACGGGATCCACGCTTGTTTTCTGGTACGGATTGTTATTCTATCTATTCTACAGGTCTAGGGTTAAAAGAAAATAAACTGACTCGGCAAAGTATCGCACTTTATGCCTACGTATTCCCGTCGGGAACGAGAAATCAGAGTCAACGTAGTTCGCCTACCTACTGGAAAGGAGGGGAAGGTTGCTCGCTAGGATATCGCGTCCTATGCCTACGTACTTTCATACAGCATGAAAGATCAGAGCAAACGTAGTTCGGGCCACGTACGACACAAGTCTGTTTTGATTGCTTTTATCTCCTTCTAAAAAAGGGTTTTTCTGATTAACAGTCCAAGCGGACAAAAATGACGTTTTGATGAGTTCACATTCTTTTACGGAAGAAGTGTCTTTTATTGTGTTTGAAAGATTTATTGTGTTTTTCTGTTTGTTTTGAGAAAGAAGAGACAGGACTCTAACCTATGGTTGCAAAGGGAATCAAACTAACCTAATGTTATCATGCATGGGTTAAGACCTAATGTCTATCATGTTCCTCTCTTGCACAGAGAGAAACAGAGATCCTAAGGGATAAACGGAAACAGAAACAATAACATATATACAATAAAGCAGTAAAATGCATGGATGCAGCAATACAAGCGAGGCAAGGGAGTCCCACTCAACCTTGAACCTAGAAAACAACAGGCAAAAGCGAACAAAATTAGCTTTCAACCTAACAAGATCAATTAGCAAGCAATACAGTCAGGGAAATTCAAACAATACATCAAAAATTAAACAGCTAAAAGTAAACAGCAACAACAATCTTCATCAACATCTGTCTTCAAGTCATCTTCAACCATCTACAAGCTTCAAGCAAGCATCAGTCTTTATCTTCAAGCCTTCAAGCAAGGTCTCTGTCTCCAATCTTCAGGGCTTTTCTTCAAGTCTCACTCTCCAAGATGAGCAGCAGTCAACAAGATGAATTGGATGTTAAGCAATCAGTTGCCTACCAAGGGTGGCCTACTGACTGTTAACATGATATAGATAGTTTTCTCTCAAAAGTTCTATCTTTTAAATACATTCACTAATCCTTCCAAAGGAAGGAGGTGGATATTTAAAAGAGACTTTGAATCATAGAGAAAGAATGGAGGCAAACAAGACCTTCCATGTTTGTGAATCAAGTTTCCTACTCTAGAGATCTGCCTAGCTCCTAGACCCTATAACCTTCAACAGCTGCCAACCAGATACTCTTCATCAACATTGGAGATTGGTCTTCATTCTCTTAATCTTCAATGGGCTTCATCAGCACAATCTTCAGTTCAAACCCAAACCCCAAGCAGGCCCAATACCCCACACAGTCAAATAATAACCCTAGAGAGGGCACACCACACAATCAAGCAAATACAGGAAACATACTAGTAGTAATAGTAGAATAGGGGAGGTCTAATATTTTCTAAGGGATCTATCATCTACCCATAATACCCCTATAGTCCCATCATTTAGTTTGTCCTAAAGAAAACCCAAAAGAAAATTTGTTTTGTTAAACCTACATGATATTCACAACCCTAAATGATTAGCCTAATGTTTTCTAACTAAACTACCTAAAATAAATCCTAGAAAATTGGTATAAAAATCAAGGGGACATCTAATATATGTATCTAGTTATACTAAAAAAAATTGGCCTAAAAAGATTATGAGAACCACCTAAAAGAAATTACACAAAACTATATACAAATTAAATCTATTTAAAAAGGCATTAAAAGAAAAAATGTGCAAAAAATATTAAAAGAAATTAAAATGAAAATTTTATTACATGATATTTTTCTACACAGAAATATGAAAATGGTAAAAAAAACAACCAATCAAAAATATGGAATTTCCAATTTGTTATGAATTTTTGAACAATTAAGAAAAATAAAGGAAATTAAAATGAATTAAAATGGGCTAGGGGTGCAGTTAGTAATGATTTTGCATTGGAAAATGGATGATGGGCCTAGACTGGGGGTGCGCGTAGCAAAGCGCACCTGGGCCCAGTTAATCAGAAAACACAAAAGACAAAATAAAAACCAAAAACAGTGCATAAAGTAATAAACGCAGTTAAAAGTGAGTGGGCCTGGCAAATGGTGGTGCGAATAGCAAGGGTCCCTAAGCCCAATCTGAGGACTTAAGTGAAACGATGCGTTTCACGTACTAATCTTCCCTCCTATCTCAACTTTAAACCTGGGCCGTGCAATCTGAATCTTGGTCAATGGCATGCGAATGATCCAACGCTGCTGAACTCGTCTTCTCCAAATGCCCTAGGGTTTCCACCATGAATGCCATGAGCAAGCTTGCATGAACCAGACTTCAACACACTCATACAACTTCGTTTCTCCATGAAATTCAAATCCATAAAAAGCAAAGATGCTCTATTTCTCGAGCAGAATACAACCATGCTAATAATTCTCACTGAAACCAACTGAATCAAGAAACCCGATGGTACACTTCCATAGACACTCAAATTTCCAACTTCTTCTTTTCCCAATTTCTTGTCATCAGAATACTCACCTTGCATCACTGATTAACCTAAGCTAAACCACATGAATTAAGACCTCCTATTCTTCTAGTTCTAGATCCAAACAGTTGGTGTGCTCAAATATCAACCTCCATGAAATGCTCTCAAACTCACCAGAATTATTCATCTAACTACCTAGGTCATTCTTATCCTAACCAAACTACATCATGCTAACTAAAACAAGCTAATTCGAAGAGATTACTAACCTGGTGCAAAATTGAAAACAGATGGTGAGATCCTTGGATTCACAGCTAGCAATGCTCTAGACTTGATCAATGGCTATGGATCTTGGTTTTGTATGCACTTATGCTTGCTCAAAGGCTTTGAATTCTTGTAACCAATTCCTTTTGCAATTTGAATGATGAACTTGCAACACACGATTCTTGCATCAATACACTTGGATCTTGCTTGCAATGTGATCTATGATGGATATGGAGTATGATAGGATCAAGAACTTTGAATAATGATGAGGAATTGAGAGAGTTTGGATGAATTTGCAAAAATGCAAGAGAGAATGAAACTAGGTGTTGTGGATCAAAATGAAGAGTAACCCTGCATTGAAGGAGCTCTAGGGTTTATATAGATGCCCATGGAACCATCTAGAACTTGCTGGAAACTTCTTGTACACCAATCCCTTGTGTTTTGGCATGTGTCACTTTAATCATAAGCAAGCCATGATATCTCTCAAACTTTGAACTAAACTCAAAAATCCACTATTTCCAATGGTCTCAAAACATTGTTTCCAATCAAAATGACCTATAATTTCATCCCATTTGAACATGTTATGAAAAATTCCCAAAAAATGGCTTTTTAATGACTTAAATCATGCCTTAATTAGGTCATTTTTGCAAATATGAGCTACACCCATTTTCAAACCTCCATGACCATTTTTCTAGACTCAAAACATCATTTGGAACAACTTTGATGTTGTGAAGTTTTTCATTTGAAGCTTCCTTGTATGAGTTTTAGGCATATGCTTGAAATGACCTGTAATTCTCAAATGACCAAAATACCCTTTGCTTGCCAAGGTCATAAGTAGAGTTCCACAAATCATACGAAGGCATACCATACCTTTCTAGAAATCTAATATCATGAGGAACAAATTTCATGTTGACCAGAAATCCATTTGAAAGCTCCTTGAGGGGTAAACGTTGCTTGGAAGACAAGTAACTTTCACAGACAAAATTTCAGATACCTCAGATGACCTGTAACTTGCAAGAACCATAACTTGAGTTCTATAAATATCCTTGATGTCTTCCACCACTCAAATTGAAGGTCTTGAGATCCTCTACAAGTTTCATGTTGGCCAAGGATCCATTTGAAGCTTTCATTTTGAATTATCTTGCTTGGAAGTTTGACCTAAATCAGGGGATTTTACACAGAAACCCTAATTTAGAAACTCCTCTTCTTCTTGATTTCTCTTGATTTCTCCTTGGCACAACACCACATCCATATCTACATGTCAAATAAGGCATCCCACATCTTTCAAACAGGCCTTGATGCCCTTCAATCAAGCAATTGACCTAGGGTTGACCCAGATGAAACCCTAGTTGACTGTCTTCAACTGTAGCTCTTATAATCACATCAATGACTTGTCTTACTTTCAAAATGGCCCTATAGGTCCCCCATGATGTCTATATACCCTCCATGCTCAATGCACAACTCACAACTTCTTTGATGATCTTCAAATATACTCAAGATAGGAGAGAGATCCACTGCTTGATCCACTGACTTCTTAGACTTCAATTTCTTTCTAATGACTTGGATAGGCTTGAATTTGAATAAGAATCTCTTGGTAGGCTCATAGAGAGAAGAATAGTACTTGGTCCCTTGTTGGATGACTTGCTCATGCTATGCTATGTAGATGAATTAATTGTGTACATGACCTACTATGCACATGCTAATGCAATTGAAACATAAACCAAATGAAGTAGGTTGAGCAAATTTTAGGGTGCAACAATATGCAACATGAAGGTGGATGAACTTATAGGTTCTCTCCAAACATTTGAGATGGGCATGTGTGATCACTCTGTGGAGAAAAAGAGCAAAAGTATAGCTCTTTTATCAAACACTACTGATTCAGATGAAGAAGATGATGAAAATCAAGAGAATCTGTCTGAAGCAATTGCCTTGCTTGGAAGACAGTTCAACAAACTGGTCAAAAGGATAGATGTTAGGTCTAAACCTTATACCAAAAGCATGCCTTTTGATAAAGAGAAATCTAAAGATAAAGTCAGCCAAATCAGAGGAGTACAATGTCATGAATGTGAGGGATATGGCCACATAAGAAAGGAATGTCCCACCTATCTCAAAAGGAAAGAAAAAGGCCTAACTATCACTTGGTCTGATGGAGATTCTGAAAGTGGGTCAGAAGATGAGTCTGCAAAACATGTCACAGCTCTAAAAAGTGTATGTGTATCTGATGGTGACTCAAGTGAAGAGGAGCTAACTTATGATGAACTAGCAGAATCATATAAGAAGTTGTTCATCAGAAGCATTGAATTGCACCAGCAAGGAGAGCATCAGAAGAAGTGCATAATGGAATTAGAGGCTGAGAAGATAGAGCAGCTACCAACAATAGATTCACTCAAAAGTAAGGTCAAGTTGTTGGAATCCAAAATGGAGCAGATGGAAAAATCCATAAGGATGCTAAATCCAGGGACTGACACTCTATAAGAGATTTTGTAGAGTGGTCAGAACTCAGGTAATAGGTCTGGACTGGGATTTATTGATAGACAGAATCCTGTTCTGAAACTCAAGAGATTGCAACCTGAGATTCAAAAGTTAAAAAGGATGTCACGACCAAAGTCACAACATCCTCCACACAGAAATTGGAATCAAGTCAAGAGACAATTCCAAGGGCATAGACGCTACCACTGTGGAAAACTTGGGCATATTAAAGTTGTGTGCTTCTGGCTGCATGGATTCCCTAGCCAAAGAAAAACCAAACAGGGTACGTATGGCAAAAGGCAGCATCATGGAAAATGGCAACATCAAGTCAAGAAACAGTATCATGCTAAACCCAAGACTGATGTTCCCTACAAGAAAAGACAATGGGTTGCAAGGACTGTTGCATTAATAGCTCATACTTCTCCAAGGATTCCTACCAATGAAGATTGGTACTTTGACAATGGCTGCTCCAGACATATGACTGGAATTAAGGATCACTTCATTAAACTCAAACCTCATTCATCTAGTCATGTAACCTTTGGTGATGGAGCTAGAGGAGAAATCACAGGTGTTGGACAAATTGACAGTCCTAAAGTTCCAAAATTGAAGGATGTATTGCTGGTTAAAGGACTGACTGTCAATCTAATAAGCATAAGTCAACTATGTGATCAAGGTTTAAAAGTCCACTTTTCCAAAGAGAAGTGTGTGGTTATCAATGAAGAAGGTAAGGAGGAAATGAGGGGTTCTAGATCTAAGAATAAATGTTACCTATGGGAGTCCAGAAGTAACCTACCAGGACTGATCAATAAAGAGAAGAAGGATCAAATAAGTTTAGACAAAGACAGACATCCTTAAAGAATAGGGAAGGCCATAACCAGAGAATCAGTAAGTGGAACTTATAAGGTTCCTCTGGACAAAACAACAGGCTATGGGGTTGGTAGGCAAGCCATGAAAAGACATTCTAAGGATGATCATCATAGAAACCTGGACTTGGTATACTGGAAGCTTATGAAGTCCATGGCAAATGGTCAGCATAAGAAGGGCAATGTCACTCAGAATGTTATGACCTTATATTGTAACATTTAGAGTAACATAAATATGGACTCGGATCAGCTTGAAAGGAGTACATTATGGGAATTGGTTCCAAATGGAACTAACATAACTGGAACTAAGTTGATTTACAAGATCAGGTCTGATAAACAAGGAAGAATAGTCAGGAATAAGGCTAGACTAGTAGAAGGAATTGATGATACCTGTGCCCCAGGTGCTAGACTAAAGTCAATCAGGTGGATTTTGGGAATTGCTTGCATTCTGAAGATTAAGCTATTTCAAATGAATGTAAAGATCTCCTTCCTAAATGGATACTTAAATAAGGAAGTATATGTGGAACAACCCAATGGATTTGATGAACCTAAGCAACTAAACTATGTGTACAAGTTGAAGAAAGCTCCCTATGGAGTGAAACAAGTTCCTAGGGCTTGGTATGAAAGGCTGACTAAGTCTCTTACTAACCATGGAGGAATAAACAAGACCCTTCTTAATAACAATGAGGATGGCAAACTCGTGACTGCTCAGACCTATGTGGATGACATAGTCTTTGGTAGAATGTATGAGAAGTTAATAAACCAATATGTTAATCAGATACAATCTGAGTCTGAGATGAGTCCGTGTGTAAAATTAACCTACTTTCTTGGGATACAAGTCATGCAATTGGAGGACCCTATATGGCTCTCACAAAGTCAGTACACCAAAGGCATTGACAAAAATGTTGGGTTGGACAATGCTGACCACAAAAGAACATACACACCTACTCATCTGAAGTTGTCAAAAGATGGTCAAAACTTGTACAAGAGCTTGATAGGAAGCCTTTTGTATCAAAAAGCCAGCAGACCTGACATTATTTTTTATGTTGGTGTATGTGCTAGGTATCAAGCAAACCCTAAGGTAAGTCACATGAATCAAGTGAACAAGATTCTCAAATATGTGAATGGAATCTGTGACTATGGCATACTCTGCTCTCATGAGTATGATCCTACCTTGGTTGGGTACTGTGATGGCAGAAAGAGCACATCTGGTGGATGCTTCTTCTTAGAGAGCAACCTAATATCTTGGTTCAGAAGGAAGCACACTACTAAAGTTGAACACAGAGCAGCTGGTAGCGGATGTTCTCAGCTGGTCTGGATGAAGCAAATATTAACCAAATACAATGTCACTTAGGACGTCATGACATTGTATTGTGACCCAATCCAACACAGCAGAACTAAGCACATGGATCTTGTGGAGGACAAAGTAATTTCCTTGGAGCATGTGTCCATTGAACCATAGCTAGCTGACAGTTGTACAAAGGCTCTAGCTGCTGCTCCATTTAAGAATCGTAGAGGAAAGTTGGGTATTTGTGTGTATGAGGATGCATAGCAATTAATGGCACGTGAGAGTTTTACAAATTCAATGCAATCCAAGACCTTGACCAATAAAGCTCCATCTCACACAAACATGTCTCTCCGTCCCCATTACCGTTCAACATCTCTCCCAGACCTTCATTCTCGACAACAACATGGCCTCTCATCATGAAGGATCTTCATCTAAGTCCCCTCCCAAATTCACCAAAGATACGCCTCCCTCTATGGAAAAACCAAAGCGCAAGTATCCTCCTGTCACTGAAGAAGATCTTAGGCGAATTAGAAACAGGGAAGGCACTGCATACGTGAACAAAACCATGGGGGAAATTGCTGACAATATCATCAATAAAGGACTGCTTGTTAAGGGCTTCACTGTGCCCCTGGCTATCCTGGATCCAGAATATGAAGTTCCAGAGGAAGACTCGTATGATGGAAATCAAGACATCTCTCTATCAGATTGGGATAGTAGTGACTCCAGTTCTTCCTCTGATGAAGAAGATTGAGAATGGGGTGTGTGCCTCAGACTGCTGCTGAGGTGATGAAGTGTGCTGCTGGTCTAATTTTTTCTTTTCTCAGCATGGATGTTTTGTGATGCTCGTCAAAGAGCAGTTTTGTTGTAATGTGACCCCAAACATCTGTAATTCACTACACTATTTGATCTATGCTAAGTGTTAGTTAGATCTTAATTTGTGGCTAAAAAGGGGGAGAGGGTAATAGAAAACAGCAGGTGATAGCAGGTACAGCAGGTGGAAGAAGATGTTGAAGACTGGCTAGAACATATGTACCATTGTGCATATGATATTATACGTGCATGCTTGCAAGGTATGGCCACAGTTGCAAGATGCTGAAGATGCATGTGTGATTGTTAGTACTAGGAATTTCCTAGTTTGTGTTGTAGTTGCTATACAGTGTGTCTGCAAGTTGTGAGCAGAATGAGAGTAGTGTGCAACTCTTCAAGGGGAGTAGCACAGGTGTGTGTACTTCAGGATGTCATCCTGAAGGTCATAACATCCAGAGCAGACTGGATAAATATGTGTGACTGCATGTTGTTTGCAGGTTAAAGTTGTCACGGTGAAATTTGGATACCAAACTATTGATTAGTTTGAATCTTATTCATTTGCAACCGAACTTTGATTTTTCCAAAGGAAGGGATAAAGATCGAAATTCCCACAATGCAATGCAAATGCAAGCTAGAGAGTTATAGGTTCGGGGGTCGGTTAAACTTAGGGAAGGTGCTAGCATCCTAAGTTTCTGTAGTACTCTACAGGAACCTCTTGTTTTATGTTGTTTATAGTTAATGTTTATCTGCTTAATGGTTGAAAGACCTAGGGGTTTATTTCTAAGTATACTCGATAAGATATCGCATCTTATGCCTACATATCCTTACGGGAGTGGAATCAAAGTATCTGTAGTTCCCCTAAAGGGTTTGAGGAGTTTTTTTACTGTGGTCAAAGTTCCTACGAGTTTAGGGTAGTTGATTGATTGATTTTAGGAGAAAAGGTGAGTTGTCATTTTAAGAGAGATTTAGCCGCCACAAATTGTAGGAAAATAGTCTTTGCATCGTCTTAAGAGAAGGGCTCAAGTACTCGGATATTGATCGACGAGTACGTCTCTATCTCTCTTAAGGCAAAGTCCCTACATGTTGATTGTATTGATGTGAGATGGAAGTTCTATCTCGCTTAAGATGATTAACATCTTTCTCTAGTGTTTGAATAAGTTGTATTGAGTTGTTTGTGTTTGTTTCTATGTTGTAAAAGATAACAGTCCTTCCTATGGGGTAGGAGCTAACTTAGAAAGATCAACTTGAATGGGATCAAGGATCAAGTGGGAGTATGATACAAATGATGTGCACTACACACAAGCGTTGAATCATGTGTAGATTTTTCCTTTGGACGGAATGCGAGGCGGAAATATAAATTGCGATAATGTAAATTGCTTGTAGAATAAATTGCGGAAATAATAAAGGGAAAATAAGTAAAGCATACACATATGCATGAAAGCACTGAAGTGTGTGAGAGTGAATCGCTAAGTGGGATGCATGCTGTGAGTTGATTTTAGTTAGTCGATTTTAAGCGAAAGGTTGATTTTAATTGGATTGATTTTAGGTGAGATTGAGTATATAATTAAGGTTAAATAAGACGTTATGATGATTTACTTATTATCTACAACTTAAGTGAAATGATTTTGTTTATGAAAATTGAATCTAACGTGACGAATTAATTATAATAAAAAGTTGTTTTTATTATACTCCTAGAAAAAGTTTTTTTTCTCTTAATTAGGCGAAATGATGATTAGATACAAGTTAAAAGTTTTTTATGAGTGAACAAATTATCTAATAAAAGTTATTTTAAAAGAAAATTAACTAGTAATTTAGTACAAAGATTTTAAGTGAATAAAGGAGATATTTTTTTTAAGGGCCTAATTATTTAAGGTAAAGAGATTGATTTATTAACTTAAATAAAATAGTGTAATAGATCGTTATTTATTAAATAAAATAAAACCTAAGACCTATATGATAAAATTGAATAAAAAACTGATTGATTAAAGGTTAATACTTATTATTATTAGGATTAAAATTGTAATAAAAGTTGTTGTAAAATAAAAGGTTGATTAATAGATAAAAGCAAATAAACTATTGGTTAATAAATTATTAAAAGGTTAAATAAATGAAAGCTGGTTTATTTAATAAAGATTATTAGTTTATTTTTTAAAACTTAATTAACTGATTAATTAAAAGGGTTAAAGTGTTGATTAAAAGAAAAACTAATAGTTAACGAATAAAACAAAAAGGGTGATTAGTGGGTTAATGATGATTACAGTGAGGGTAGTGTGGTGAGTGTGTGCGTATTCATTTTCACAAAGTACACGAATGAAACAGAGGGGAACAATGAGAGGCGATGGAACCCTAGACCCTTCGTTCCCAAATCGAAATCTCGGTACTCTCATCCTCTTCCCTCCGATCGCGATCGGTTTTTTCCCCTTCATCATGTTTCGAACCTGAAAACAACACTAGAAGCATCAATAGTTTAAGAATGTCGAAGAGAATAGAGCATTACCGAAGGTTGGTGGTCACAGCTGTGTTGGAGATGAATGGAATAGAGTGTTCTGTCTGTTGAACTTGCGGCGGCGTGTGGTGGCTTCGTCCACGGACAAGCTAAGTTTCCATTTCGATCTATTAGGTTTGCGAAGATAGGTTTTGTGGTGGTTTTTCGGTGTGTTCACGAGTTCTCTCCAATCCCCCCTTTCCTTCGATTTGAAACCCTTCTTATATAGACGAGTTGGGGTTTGGATCTTAAAAACATTGATTGAATTCTGATTGAAACCTTCCATTCTTGGGTTGATTGGATTCAAAAACCTTCCTTATTCGTATGATTGTGTTTAATGTTGTTGATGAAAATCATTTTGTGTGATTTGATTTGAGGAATATTTAGTTGATGTCGAGGGATCTGATAAGATTTGAATAGGATCTTTTTTCAAAGTAGAGTATATTCTTCAATCAATTTATTAATCCAGAATTGTGTTTTGGCAGGTGTGAGTAGCAAAGGATTCTGGGCCAGGAGAGCTAACAGCCCGGAGTGGTTTACGGTAGGTGAGCCCGAAGCCTCATTGTTAGGAGCAGTTTTGAACTTTGAAAATTCATCTTCGCGTGTTTGAAATGGTGAGCCCAAAGCTACGCATTCATCCCTCAAACATGCTCTGTCGAGACTGATTCTGCATACCTGGACCTGGTAGCTTCGTGGTCTAAATTGTTAATTGTTTTTCAATGGTGTTGAGTAATGTTTTCTTGTTTGCAGGAGGTAATCTCGGAGATTCTTGAGTGTGCCATGACTGTAACAGAATGTGTTCCCGAGCAAGAGTTGCTTATTATCCATGTCTGAACAAATTAATTGTGTGCTGGCTTATTTCGCGACTCTTCAAAGGAGTGTCACCTGTCATTAGTTCAAACTCGCGATTTTGGTCTTGATTATCATCTTGCTAGTTACCTTTGTAAGCTGTTCTCGCTGGAGTTGTCACTTTGAATTGTATTAACTATGATTGTCTTCTCTTTGTGTGCAGATATGTTCCAAAGCGTGTTAGTAGGAGTTGAAGCTGTTGGCAAGTTAATATGGACTTGGAACATGGCAGGAAATTATGAACTCGACGTATCCTTCTTCTTTTCTTCCTCTTATTTGCTAACACTTGCTTGTGAAATGCGGGGCTGCAGAGCGTTTAACGTGTTGGTGATATAGACTTTGCACGCTGTTAAGGTTATGATTACACTGGTCTCAACACGGGGAGGTAGTACGCTAATAACAGGGCCAGGTTGTGGTTTTGTTAATTCCCCTTCGTGTTCTATTCTCGCAAACAGAACTTGACTCCTATATGTTGACGAATCTGATTTGGTAATGGAGTGTTGGCTTCGATTAGGGAAGTTCTAGTCTCCTCTTCTCGTGTTGATTTGCAATATTCCTTGTTGACTTTGTGACCTGGTTTCTTTTGCCGCTGAAAACAGAAACTTGCCATTACGGGATTGTGCTAACACTTCTTTTCTTCTTCTTTGCAGAGAAAGCCATACTCGAGTTCAGATGCTCGCTTTGTCTTATGCCGTGGCTGATGTAGGGTTGAAATGGCGATGACGACATTGCGTCTGAGCTGGGAATTATGGTTGCCTCTTGTTGTTTTCGAACTTCCGTTGACGCTCTTGAATCGGTAGGGAGTTGACGATGGCTTCTCGTTATCCTCCTGGCTACTCGAGCCTTGCCCAATGATGTGCTACCTGAGGGCCAAACTGTGGGTGTAATTGCAGTTGTGAACTGATGTTATTGATATTGTTATTGCTAATGATGTCATTGCTCTTTTTTGCTAATATTGCTCTTGTTGTGCCGCTGTTGAACTGACATGGTTGTTGTTACTTGTAGACGAGAAAATGTTGATTCTATGTTGTTACTAGCTGATACTATGTTTGCCTGCTGTTGCCGGGGAAGGTTTGAAACGGTGATGATGACACCATGTCTGAACCGTAAGCTAGGACTGTTGGTGCCTTTGAAAGTCGTTGAGGCCCAATGAACTATATTGAAAACTGTTCTGAGATCAGTTATTTTATTTGTCTAGACTTTGATTCTCTCGATGCTTGGTAAGGAGTTGATGACGGCTTCAGCTGTTGTCCTCCCGGCCGACTCGAACTCCTGCCCTATGATGAGTTGAGCTGAGGGCTGAAACAAATTTAATTCACCTTCTGGTTCGAATCTGTTACGATTATTCTGATTGTTGATTATGGCCGTTGTTTCTATCTGTTTTTGCAGGTTGGGATTTTGCCGTTGGTTGCGTCCAAGTTTTAACAAGGGCTTGCTACGGATGCGGTTGTTGATGCAATGGCGGTCAGACTTGCTTCACTTAAGAACGGAAGCCAACACGAAGTCCCTTGGGGTATATGTCTAATACTTGCAACTTCTCACTGTAATTCATGATAACTGCCGGCGAGTTTGTATTTTTGTTCTGATTTTTAGGGGCTTGTCCTTTGTGGCGAAGGCAGTATAGGCGTGCTTACAAGCATAGTTGGTGATCAGAATGAAGGATGAATATGAGATCAAAACTTCCAAATATGACTCACTCGCTTTGAAGAAATGCAGATGAGCTTCAACCTCACCCGCCAATGTCTGCAGGGTTCCAAAATGTCTTTCCATCCCGTGTCATGAACCTTAACCAAATTCCAAGGGTGAGAAGAGTTTTATTTCTCATGTCCTGTGATTTGGAGAAAGTACTGTTGGAGTTTTGTGCACCACCTAGAACAATGTAATGTGAGATTCTTGTATTTGACACTGCCATACTATTGTGATGGTGTAATTGTGTAGCTTTTATCATTTTTGAATACTCTTGTAGTCCATCTTTTCTAACATCTTTGAAGCATTTAGTAATTTGTAAAACACACCCCAGTGAACTCTTCTTTCTTTTAACGGTCACATGTGATGTATTGGTTGAGTACAGTACTTGTCCTCAACTTGAAAACATATGTAACACTGCAACCTCAACGTGGTTTATGATATAAGCAACCTTTCCTTCCTCGAGCTTGTACTCGTAACTACATTCTCGTAACCTTGTTAGCTTGGCGTAGTGTAAATTTGTATCACGTTCTTTTGCAAAGCATATCTTAAAGAAGTTCCTCTTCATGGCTTTAACCTCCAAGTAGAATTAGTGATCTTATACTATTATGAACCGTTAATCATCAAGTAATTTAAACTCCATATGAATGGTCTTTTATCTCTAATAATTTGCGATGCCTTTGTGTTGGGAAACAAAGACGTTGTTGTAACCAATTAAGAAGTCTTGAGTTGGTAATGATATTCCATAAATGTCGACCAACCTTTGCCAAGCATTTCCACATGTCTTTGTCATGCCATGTCCGGAAGGATTGGATTATGAGTGTCGTCTCTTCTTGAATTTGATACATCCGCACACACTCGTTAGTCATAATAACCACACGTATAAGAGTAAAAGAAATGCGTCAAACGAAGGAGGTAGGATCTTAATGTCAAAAATTAGGGTGCGACAGATGCCCCTATTTAAATTTCTTCTATCCGGAGATATGGAGATCAAAATCTTCGTCTCAACGAGATAGGAGGGATTTAAATACAAACATTGCACAAATTTTTGGCCCTAAGATGCCACCAAATGCAAATGATATGCAGTGATATGGAAATGCAAGACAGACAGTCCTGTGAGGGAATGATGTCACAGGGGATCAGAACTAGACACAACATGCGAGAAACAAAGGAGCAGCATACTCAACGAAGCGAGACTCCAAGGGGACAAGAAACAACCAGCAATGGGGAATCTCCAAACGTATAAAAGCGTAGCACATACACCCAGAATATGGTGTTTTAACAGTAGGTGAAAAATTTGTGATCGAAGGATAGATTCACTACCAAAATGTGGTGGTCGGTAATAGTCCAAATGAAGTTTCTTGATTGGGACACAATTCAGTTTGCTCGTATTCTTTCTTCTTTTCTTTTTGAAATCCAACTGGAAATAGTAAAATGTAAAACTTCCCCGAGCGTCACGATATGGGAATCATGAGTTGGTCTCAGTCTCTGATGTAGAACCTCCCCAAGCGTCCTGGTATGGGAACCATGAGCTGGTCTTAGTCTCTGATGTAGAACCTCCCCGAGCGTCCTGGTATGGGAACCATGAGCTGGTCTTAGTCTCTGATGTAGAACCTCCCCGAGCGTCCTGGTATGGGAACCTTGAGCTGGTCTCAGTCTCTGCTGTAGAACCTCCCCGAGCGTCCTGGTATGGGAACCATGAGCTGGTCTCAGTCTTTGCTGTAGAACCTCCCCGAGCGTCCTGGTATGGGAACCATGAGCTGGTCTCAGTCTCTGCCCGAAATAACGAAAACTCGTGCGAGTATCTTCACAAGGGATCAAGATGTCATTGTAGATTGTAGATGTTGTTGTAGACATAGAGCCTTGTAGATGTAATTGGAGTTTGTAGATTGTAGAATTTCTTGGCTGTGAGCCATAATGTACTGGAGATTGTAAAACTTCATCGGGGATCCTTAGAAGAGATGTGAGCCGGTTGAATTGTAAAGTATGTCTTCTCAAATAAAGAGAGACTAATGTGGTAAACTTCCTCGACTTTTCTGGGGAGATGTCACTTGATGGAATTAATCTTGTGTAATGAACTCACTGGGGAATATATTCCTGGAGAGTACCTTTGTTGTAGTTGTAGAAGTATATATCATTGTAGATTCTCAACTGAAGAGAAATATTTGTAGTGGGAATTCTCAAATAAAGAGAAGTGTCTTGTAATGCCTTTGGCGGACTTCTTTGATGGATTTGCGAAGCGATGTCGTTTGACGAATTGATAATCTTGATAAATCTGCTGGGGATGGACAGATTGTCTTGAAGAGAATGTGGTTTGTCGTTTTTAACAAAATCCTGATCAAAACGAGTTGCTCAAATAAAGAGATGTTTGTAGTTCAAATGTGGATGGTTGAGGGAACCTGTGATATTGTTGGAGAAATATCTGCCTTTATAAAGATTCTTCGAAAATATTATTCCTGGGGAATAAAGTGCGAAATAAATGCACACTTAATCCAAGTCCGAAAGTCGGAGATTACCCACACTGTGATTGCCAAGGACCGAAATTCCATTCGGGAAGTAGCCGAAAGGAAAATGTCAAACAAGAACAGACCATTGAGGTATGAACTCAAATGGAATGTACTAGAATAACCGTCTTCCATGAGGATCGAACTTCATGGGGGAAAGTAGAAACATTGTGCTCTTTCTGCCTATGGCTGACAACTCTATTTGGAGGGATAGGACACACCCGAACGCCTGGGGGTAACCACGACCAAAGCGATAACATAAAACAAACACGAAGAGATGCAACAAGAGTGCACATGTCATGCTATCTATCTATATGCTAATGCGTATGCTGACAAACTAGGAGAGGCGAAAATAAACGTCTCAAACGGAAGGGTACTCAAGCAAAATCTCCACAGACCTCGTACTACTTGCTCGTAAACAAACTTCATCTCTGGATAAAGAAAATATCCTCTGCTTGGGGGATCATATATGATTGACGTTCTTCTATGGATGAAATAAACATCCTTGGTCATCCTTTTGTTATTCATATACCGAGTAAAACATGAAGTATTGAAAAGCTTAAATCAATCTGGATTTTGCTATCAAGAATGAAGATTTTTGATAAATGAAAAACTTTATTGAATGGTGGTCCACAGAAAGGCGTGGCCCCAATATTACAGTGTTGGAAAATAATAGAGATTACATCAAGGGAATAACAACTTGCTCTTCCTAGGTTAACGAGGACTCCCCGAGTTCTAAACGAAATACTTCTTGACAGCATCTGTATTCAAAGGGCGAGCGATTTCTTCTCCGTCCATTGTCGCTAACATCAGAGCACCTCCTGACAAAACCTTTCTTACCACGTACGGTCCATCATAGTTCGGGGCCCATTTTCCTCTGACGTTAGTGAGGAACGACTGAATCTTCTTTAACACGAGGTCGCCTTCTTTGAATACACGGGGGCGAACTTTCTTGTCAAATGCTTTCTTCATCTTTTGCTGATATAAATGTCCATGGCATAGCGCCGCCATCCTCTTTTCCTCGATTAAGTTCAACTGATCATATCTGTTCTGGCACCACTCAGCTTCTGATAACTTTGCATCCATCAAAATCCTCATAAAAGGAATTTCCACTTCTATCGGGAGTACTGCTTCCATACCGTAGACAAGTGAAAATGGAGTTGCCCCAGTAAATGTGCGCACCATCGTATGATACCCATGCAACGCGAATGGGAGCATCTCATGCCAGTCCTTATAAGTAACGACCATTTTCTGAATGATCTTCTTGATATTCTTGTTGGCGGCTTCAACAGCCCCATTCATTTTTGGTCTGTAAGGAGAAGAATTATGATGCTCGATCTTGAATTCTTCGTATAATTCTTTCATCATTCTGTTATTCAAATTGGAACCATTATCTGTAATAATTCTGCTCGGCACACCATATCGGCAAATAAGCTGATTCTTGATAAACCTGACAACCACATGTCAAGTTACATTAGCGTAAGAGGCTGCCTCGACCCACTTGGTAAAATAATCAATGGCTACCAAGATGAATCGGTGCCCATTAGATGCTTTCGGCTCTATCATACCAATCATATCAATTCCCCACATAGAGAATGGCCACGGGGATGAGATAACATTCAACAAAGTTGGAGGCACATGAATCTTATCTGCGTAAATCTGACACTTGTGACATTTTCTAGCAAACTTGTAACAATCTGATTCCATCGTGATCCAATAATAACCAGCTCTTAAAAGTTTCTTAGCCATGGCATGTCCGTTGGCATGAGTGCCGAAGGATCCTTCATGAATTTCCATCATCAACATATCTGCGTCTTGTTTGTCAACACATATCAGCAAGACCATGTCAAAATTCCGTTTGTATAACACATTGTTACTTAAAAGAAAACTCCCAGCCAACCTTCTCAAAGTCTTCTTATCTTTGTTGGAAGCTCCCAAAGGATATTCTTGAGTTCTAAGGAATACTTCAATGTCATGGTACCAGGGTTTGCCATCTTTAACTTCCTCGACGGAAAAGATGTAGGCGGGTCTATCAAGACGTTTTACTTCAATCCGAGGACACTCATTCCAAAAGTTCACCACAATCATCGAGGCCAAAGTTGCCAACGCATCTGCCATTCTGTTCTCATCACGAGGGATATGATGAAATTCGACTCTATCAAAGAACGGTAACAGTCTTCTAGCATAATCTCTGTATGGGACCAAATTATCATGTCGAGTTACCCACTCTCCAGTGATCTGGTTGATTACCACTGCAGAATCACCAAACACATCCAAATTCTTAATTCTCAAATCTATTGCTTCCTCAAGACCCATAATGCACGCTTCATACTCAGCCTCATTATTAGTACACTTGAATGTTAATCTGGAAGTAAACGGGATGTGGGACCCTTGAGGAGTCACAATAACAGCACCTATCCCTTTTCCATGGGCGTTGACAGCTCCATCAAAAACTAAACCCCATTGAGAACCTGGTTCTGGTCCTTCACCATGCAAGGGTTCTTCACAATCCTTCATCTTTAAAAACATAACATCTTCGTCTAGAAAATCATCATTTGAAGGTTGATAATCCAAAATAGGCTCGTGAGCCAAATGATCAGCCAAAACACTTCCTCTAACAGCTTTCTGAGTATGGTACTCGATATCATATTCAGACAACAACATCTGCCATCTAGAAATTCTCCCAGTCAAAGCTGGCTTCTCAAAAATATACTTGATAGGATCCATCTTCGAAATTAACTAGGTGGTGTGATTCAACATATACTGGCGCAAACTCTTGGCGGCCCACGCCAAAGCACAATAGGTCTTCTCTAACATAGTGTATCTTGTTTCACAATCAGTAAATTTCTTACTTAGGTAGTAAGTGACATGATCTTGCTTTCCTGTTTCATCTCGTTGACCGAGTACATAACCCATTGAATCTTCTAAAACAGTCAAATACATAATCAAAGGTCGTCCTTCAACTGGCGGTATCAGGATAGGAGGTTCAAGCAAATACTCTTTGATACTATCAAAAGACTTTTGACAATCTTCAGTCCAAACATACCCTTGTTCTTTCCTCAGAAGCTTGAAAATGGGTTTACATGTAGCAGTCATGTTGGATATAAACCTAGAGATATAATTCAAACGTCCCAAAAATCCTCTGACTTGTTTCTCGGTGGTAGGAGCTGGCATTTCCCGGATAGCTTTCACTTTGTCGGGGTCTACTTCGATCCCTCTTTGACTGACAATAAATCCCAAAAGTTTCCCTGATCGTACTCCAAATGTACATTTGTTGGGGTTCAGACGGAGCTTGTATTCCCTCAAACGACCAAACAGCTTAGCCAGATGTTTAAAATGATCATCCTCAGTCTTCGACTTAGCTATCATATCATCCACATAAACCTCGATCTCCTTGTGCATCATATCATGGAACAAAGTAGTCATAGCTCTCTGATATGTTCCCCCTGCATTCTTTAATCCAAATGGCATAACTTTGTAACAAAAGGTGCCCCAGGGCGTGATGAATGACGTCTTCTCTCTATCTTCGGGAGCCATTCTAATCTGATTGTAACCTGAAAAACCGTCCATAAAGGAGAAAACCTCATATCTTGCGGTACTGTCAACCAAAATGTCAATGTGAGGTAACGGAAAATCATCTTTCGGGCTGGCTTTGTTCAAATCCCTGTAATCTACACACATGCGAACCTTACCATCCTTCTTTGGAACTGGCACAATATTAGCCAACCAGAGCGGATACTCGGTAGTGACAAGGAAACCTGCATCAATCTGTTTGTGTACCTCTTCCTTAATCTTAAGAGCCATGTCGGGTCGAGTTCTTCTGAGCTTCTATTTTATTGGTGGGCACTCTGGCTTCAAAGGTAGACGGTGTTCAACTATAGCAGTGTCTAGTCCAGGCATATCCTGATATGACCAAGCAAACACATCAACAAACTCTCCGAGCAAAATGATCAACTGTTTCTTCACCTCAAGCTTGAGCAAAGCTCCAATTTTCACTTCTCTACAGATTTCCTCTGTTCCCAAATTGATTACTTCTACTGGCTCTTGATGAGGTTGGATAGCTTTCTCTTCCTTCTCAAGCAGTCTGGAAATCTCTTATGGGATATCATCCTCTTCGTCTTTATCTTCGTACACAGGAAACTCAAAATTCGGGGAAGGCAGCGGATCATTATTCCCATGATATAATATATGTAGCAATCTGCACAAGTGATATGATTTTTAATAAGTTTTCATAGTGAAAAGTGTGTGTACGCGAGATGCTACTTATTATTTTCCAACATCGTAAATAAATATGAGAAAAAAACACACAAATGAAAATGAAAGTGATTTATTGATGATAGCAAAACCAAAGAGACACGCCCAACAAAGTCACATTTGCCTTGGGCAGAGCAAAGGGAATTATTTAAAAGTAAGCCCTAATAATGCAGTTTCGCCTTGGACAGAGCGAGAAATTTTGGAAATAAATGCTTTACTTAGATATATGAACGATAGCAGGGGCTTTAACCACACTCCAGTTCTTAACCAAAACACCTGGGGTTACAAAGTCTGGAACATCCCCATCTGAATCTTCCTCGGTAATAGCATAGACGCCAAAGCTGTAGTCAAACTCATCTGAAACATAACCTGGACCTTCCATATAAGGCTCATAGTCTTCATAAGGAATGAAGGACCTCGCAGAACCATCTGATATGTAACCTTCAAGTTCATCCTCTGACAAAACATTAACTTGAGGATGATGGACGACCCCTCCACTACGGAACACTTCATTGATCAGCGGAAATCTTTGATTTTTTGTAGTTTGTTGAGCAGAACTGTTGGTGAAACCAAGACCTTCCTTATTTCTGTTTTCTGGCAAAGACAACACCTTACCCCAAATTGTCCCATGACCACTGTTCACTACTCGATGCGCATCTTTGAATGATGACATGGATGCCTGAGATTTATGGACACCCTCGCCCACAATAGGCAAAGCTTGAAACTGCGTACCAACCTCTTCCACAGCTTCAACATACGAGAATGATGACAAATGACTCACCACTAAGGCTTGTTCCCCACAGACTATGATCGTTTTTCCCTCAAAAACATACTTCAACTTCTGATGCAGCGTGGAAGTAACTGCCCCAGCTTCATGTATCCATGGCCTCCCTAACAAACAGCTATAGGCGGCACGAATGTCCATAACTTGAAACGTGATCATAAAAGTCTGCAATCCGATAGTCATCGGCAAATCCACCTCGCCAATTACTGTCTTTCTAGACCCATCAAAAACTTTGACGATAACATGACTTGGCCTCATCGGCGGTCCCTGATAGGATAACTTAGATAGAGTGGTTCTAGGCATCACATTTAGAGAAGATCCAGTATCAACTAACACCCTGGACAGAGAATCATTTCCGCAGTTCACCGAAATATGTAAAGCCATGTTATGTTTATTCCCTTCCTCTGGGAGATCGTCCTCATTAAAACCCAGATTGTCATTTGAAGTAATATTACCAAAGATGTTGTCAAACTGCTCCATAGTCACATCTTGTTCGACATAGGCTTGCTCTAAAATCTTCTGGAGTGCTTCTCTATGAGCTTCAGAACTCATCAACAATTGTAACACAGAAATCTTTGACGGGGTTTGCAGGAGCTGATCTGCAACCTTATACTCACTTCTTTTGATCACCTTTAGACATTCATCTAAATTGGACAAATTGGATCCACCAGATTACCCTACAATTGGATCCTTTGAGCCTGGTTGTTCGGATGAGACCCTATTTTCTTTTGGTGGTATAGTCGGGTAAACTCGACCACTCCTTGTTACTCTGCTGACATCTGCGATGTTAACTACTGAAGGTACAGTGGGCAAAGGCACTTCCTTTCCATTCTCCAACATTGTGGCGTTGTATCTGTATGGGATAGCCTTACTAGAAGTGTAGGGGACGGGTCCAGGCACGTTGATTACCAAGGGAGTAATAGCCGGCTTTCTGCTATTATAAACGATTTTGATACGCTCCACTTCCTTAAAGTGAGGCACTATAACACAAACTTCTTCTGTCCTCTTATTTGAAACTTCCTGATCATGATCTTCATGATCTGCCAAATAGTCTTGAATCATGTTGACAGAGGGCGAACCATGCGGGGGTAACAGATTATCCTGCACATTAGGGTCGGAATCCTTGAAGGACAGAATTCCGCACTTAATGAGCCTCTGGACATCTGTTTTCATACCAAAACAGCTCTCAATATCATGACCTGGAGCACCCTGATGGTAGGGACAAGACTTCTCAGCTCTATAAGAAGGAGGAGGATTTGCGGGAACCATAGGTGGAGCTTTTGTCTGAATATGACCCTTCTGGACCAAAGCTGGAAACAAATCAGCATATTTCATGGGAATGGGTTCAAAATTTATCTTTCTATACACACGACCCTGATTGTTGAATGGTCGATTCTGCTGAGGATACTGCGGATTTTGCTGAGGTTGTGGCTGTTGAACATTGGGGAACTGAGGTTGCTGACTCGGTTGTGGAGACTGTAGCTGATAAGTTGGAGCATTAAACACTGGTGATACTGCTGCAACTTGGTGTGATGGCGAATACCTCTTTCTGAATTGTCCCTTTTGAACGGCGTTTACACTCTGCTCTTTTTTCTTCACAAAACTACTCCCATATTTCTTAGTATTACTAGGAGCATTCTCTTCTTTAGCCAATCTTTCTTCACGGACACCTTCCTCTAAACGCATTCCCATATTAACCATTTCAGTAAAGTCACTAGGTGCACTGGCTACCATTTTCTCATAAAAGAAAGGACCAAGGGTCTTCAAGAAAATCTTGGTCATCTCTTTTTCCTCTAACGGCGGTGTGACTTGCGCGGCCAACTCGCGCCAACGTTGGGCATACTCCTTAAAATTCTCCTTATCTTTTTGTGTCATAGCCCTCAATTGATCACGATTAGGTGTCATATCCACATTATACTTATACTGCTTGACAAAGGCTCCCCTTAGATCATTGAAAGTCTGAATCTTTGTACTATCCAACCCCATGTACCACTTAAGTGCAGCGCCTGTCAAACTGTCTTGGAAATAATGAATGAGCAGTTGATCATTATCAGTTTGGACAGACATCTTCCTGGCATACATAATAAGATGACTTTGAGGGCAAATATTCCCTTTGTACTTCTCAAAATCAGAGACCTTGAATTTCAGTGGAACCTTGACATTTGGAACCAAGCACAGCTCAGAAGCGCTCTTTCTGAACAAATCCTTCCCACGAAGAGCCTTCAACTCCTTTTGCATCTCAGAAAACTGGTCCTAAAAACCATCCATTCTTTCCTCCAAACCCACAGTTTTGGTCGGCGATCCTTGTAAAATTGGCTCATCCAGAATATACGGAACAACATTCATATGTGGAGATGCAGTAGTCATCACAACAGTAACTACAGGAGTAGCTTGGACAGTGGTCACATCAAGGATCTCAGACACAGATGGACGATAGCCGGTCGAAAAGAAATTAGGAGACAACCCCCACGGGAAACCTTGAGGCATGTTGTAGGTCACTTCGGCAACAGAAGACACCACTGGGATCGGCGTTGGTGTCACTTCAGAGATCACAGTTCTTTGAACATCTTGGTTGTTTAGCGAGGCTTGATTGGACAGAGCTTCCACTAGACCATTCAACCTTTCCAAACTTTCTTTCAAAACTGCAACTTCATCACGGAGCACTCTGTTCTCTTGTTCAAGTTGGTCCATTTTTTGGCGTTGACTGGCTCGAGTGTTGTATGGATTATTCAGTTTGTCTGCGGAGATGAAGCAAGAGTGAGACCATGGAATGCAAACAATGCTATGCTTATGTAAAATGCAAATGAGTATGAAACTTCAAGAAACTCAAATCATCTTAGGTATTGCATCTTTGGGAAAAAAACTTATTTTATTTTGATATTAGAGAGACAATACAAAGCAAAGTACTCTTTTAAGAGTTTATTACATTGAACCAAAAGCAAAAGAGAACTCGGAGATCTACTCCCTATGCTCCTTCTGCGTGCGAAGTTCTTCTTCTAACTGGCTGACGCGTTCTTGTAATTCGGCCTTCTCACTGATGAGTTGATCGACACATTCTTTCCAAGCCATAGCAGTTGGGGGAAGATCATCTCTAGCGACAGTTCCGGAAGAGATGTGAGAAGAAAATAAATCCTCTCGCGCCTTTCTCTTCTTTGCAAATTCTATCTCTGGCAGCTTCTGGGACTTCTCTTTCTCCACCTTGAGGGTGAAAAACTTGTTCCTCCAAGCGGCCTTCAGTTTCCGAGCCTCATCCAAGGCGGCCTTCAACTGATTTACTTCACTCACATCAAACCAATCTGGATCGTGAAAAGCCAATACCATAGGTTCATGAAAAGGAAACGGCATCTTGAGGTCGAGAGCTCTTTCTCGCACCCAATGTAGATATTCTTCAGAGACAGCACAGTTGGGGTATCCTAAAGCAGTCTTTCCTTCCTTATTGACGTATCTCCATGCGTAAATTATGACGGTCCTCAGGTCTGGATCTTCTCCTCCTTTGAGAAAGACCCCTTCCAACAGAGCTTGGTCAGGAACTTCGATCATAGGATGCCCAAATTGGAGGCAGGCCAAGGCAGGGTTGTAACTTATGCATCCTTCTCTCCCAATGAGCGGTATGTTGATGAATCCTCCGATGCTGGGAATCATGCATATACCTCCATAAGTAGGTCATACCACACAATGTCAGAGTGAGTAAGGGCCATGACTATCTCGGACCAACGGGGTGATTCTACCTCATCCCAAATAGACGAATGTCGAGTTAGGCGAGCGATGAACCATGAATACAGAAAAGCGGTACAACAAACAATATGTCCTCCCCCTTCGGCATTCTTCGAGTGGATTGAATGGTATGTATCAGCTAGCAGGGTGGGAACCGAATTCTTAAGGATGAACAACTTAATCGCATCCATATCGACAAAATCATCAATCTTTGGGAACCAGAAAATCCCATAAACCAACAAAGCAAAGGTAGCTTCCAAGATAAGGACCTCTTTTCTTTCGGCATAGTAACGAACTTTTCCGATCAAGAAAGGAATCCAAGGACTCCTTCCTTGGTGGTTAAGTGCGCTTGAACATCTGCTAAGCTGAGATGAGTAGCGTTTGCAATTTCTTGGCGGCTGGGTACTTCTTCCTGGCCGGTAAATATGGGTCGGGCCGTCACAGGCATCCTTAAGAAATCAGAATACTCTTCCAGAGTCGGCATCAACTGGTAATTTGGAAAAGTGAAACAATGGTACAACGGATCATAGAACTGAACAAGGTTCTCCAACATCCCTCCTTTCATCTTGAGTTCGAGAAAACGGAAGACTTCTCCATATTCTGTTGCGAAGGCGTGACGGTTCTCGATGAGATCTGCTAGCTCTCTTAAGCTTTCAATGTTAGGACTCTAAAAAGTGTACTCCAATGCTTCTCTCTTAAAATCCATTGTTACAATACCTGTAAAAATGAAATTGAGTTTCTTGAAGTGAACAAAAAGAAAGAATGCAATGTAAGATGAGTAGGACTTCATGGGATCCCAACTATTTATAAACATTGCGGTAAAAGAAAAACATTTTATTAATTTTGAAACGGATAACAAATAATTGCTTTTAAAATTCCCAAATAAATAGCTAAATAAAAGCTAATGAAAGCCCTAAAGAAGTTTTGCATTCCGCTGCTTGAGCTCTTCTTCCAACTGGGTCTTCTCACGGATAAGGTTGTCCACAATCAGCTTCCAAATAGTACATTACGGGTCAGAGAAAAATAAATCCTCCATGGCTTTCCTCTTCTTGCAAGGAAGTAATTATTCATCCTTCAACTGTAGCTGCTTCTGAAGTTCACCGTTCTCTGCGACCACTACTTGATACTTGTTCTTCCATGACTCTAACTCATGATGCGACTTCCTCAAAGCGACCTCTAACTTCTCAGCTTCGGACATAAAGGCATAAGCGGGCTCTCTTCTCGGAGGTATAGGATCTTGACGAGAATAGGGCATCTTCAGCTTGATTGCTCTCTCTCTGACCCACTGAAGGTAGGGCTCCAAGGACACACAATTAAGTTTCCCAAGGCTTCTCTTCCCTTGCATATGCACATGATCCCATGCAACCATAATCTTGTCTCGGAGTTCCTTGTCATCCCTAAAGAAAATGCTCTCCACTTGAACACTCTTCGGTGGTCCCTTCAACGGATATCCCAACTGTCGACGAGCTAAAACTGGATTGTAACTGATCCCTCCATTAAAACTGAGTAATGGTACATTAGCAAAGTCACCATAACCATTAATAATTAAAGTTCCATCATACGCTCGGTTGTACCAAACGATGTCGGAGTGAGTCAACGCCATAACTCTCGGAGACCAAAGCCCTCTATCGAGATTCAAAAAGGAAGTAGTCCTCGGCAAGTGCGAAATAAACCACTTATAGAGTAAGGGCACACAATAGGTGATCATTCCTCCACCATAGAAGTTTCGGAGATGCACAGAATGATAAGCATTACCCAATATAGTTGGTACTGGATTGTTCTTCAAAAAGATCTTAATCGCATTGAGGTCGACGAACCCTTCAAAACTTGAGAACAAGAACACTCCATAAATAAGTAAGGCGAAGATCGCCTCGAATGAAGTCTTGTTTGTATAATCGGAATAAAACATAGCTTTGCTGATTAAGTACTTCGTAGTCCAACCAAAAATACCACCTTTACTAATTAAATTTCCCTTGACGTCAGATACCTTGAGATAAAGGGCCTTAGCAATATCTCTTTCATCGGGGTCCTTTTCCAAGAAAGGGAAGGGGGATTCTTCTAAGATAGGTAGCCCGACCAAAAAGGAGTACTCTTCCAATGTAGGCAATAACTGAAAGTCCGAGAACGTAAAACAGTGATAAAGCGGATCATAAAACTGCAATAAAGTGGAAAGAAGTCCTTCGTCTACTTGGCGACTCAATAAAGATATCAGCTTCCCATACTTGCTCTTGAACTTCCCTTGGTCTTCAATCAGGGTTACCAATTTCTTTAGGTCATCCAATTTAGGACTTTTAAAAGTGTATTTCAAAGTGTGTCTTCTGTTGGGGTCCATAGTGCCCTACAATGTTCATAAACAAAAGTAAATCCCATGAAGTCCAATGCAGTATGATGTTTTATGAATGCAACAAACACAAGTAAGCACATAGATGCACAAAGGTAAACAAACAAAGGGGGGCCCTAGGTTTGCAACGAGCATGGAGTCAAAGGGTATACCCATTCCTAAAAGATGTGGACTAAAGGTTGATTATACCTGCAGAACAAGGTTCTAATAAGGTTCCCAAAGTCATTAGCCCATCTTTCGGATATTATCAACTTCCCAAGTACTCGGTGGTTAATAATATTCTCAAGAGAACTTCTTTTGAGTGTAGCATCGCGTAACACTATTTCGGGGGGTACCCCCTCATAGCCCCGCACTACATCCTAATAAAGGCCAAAGTGGGGTTAAGGTAACTACGGTCCTCAATATCATAGACTCCAACATCGAATATAGTGCATGTTTTCACGTTTAAGAACTCGTTCAACAATACAACTTTCAAGAGGGCCTCAATTGAGCGTGATTTTCAAGTCAGCTTGGTCGGGATTCCACCCCCTATAAGCCTCTTTGAACATATCACTATCCTATCTTAAGTTCACTCAAGTCCGGGTGTAGGACTTTGTCTTACCACTCAAAGATATCAACCCAAAAGTAATACAAGCAAGTAAACAATTATACAAATAACAAATATAAAGCAATAAACAAGTAGGAACAAGTTAGGGAAACCCACTGAGATGTCCCCAGTGAAGTCACCATTTCTGTCGCGGTGAAATTTGGATACCAAACTATTGATTAGTGTTGCGGAAACCCTGATTCATCTGTGACTTAACAAAGACAAACTTGAAATTGGTTATAGTTAGATAATCAAAGGAGTATGCTCCTAGAATGATGATGAGGATCTAAGGGGTCAAAATTTGGGGTGCAACAGTTGCCCCTATTTAAATATCTTCACTAGATGGTTTTGAGAGATGTCAATCTGCATAGAATCCTAGTGAAAGGTATTTAAATATAGAAAACTAGAAATTTTGTCCCTTAGATCCGATGGTATGCAAAAGGACAAATGCCGAAATGCAATGAATTCTAAATGATGCCTTATGATGCAAGACAAATGCAACCATACGAGCAAAAATAAAAGAACAGTATAACAACGAGCAATTACTCACTGGGGAAAGACAGCAACACAGGGGAAGCAACAAACATGAGAAATAAATATCTGGAAAACCATCAGATAAGTCACGACGCAAACTGTTTGGTAGGTGCCAAGTAAATTGAAATTCGTCCACAAGGCAAAACGCGAGTAAAACACGACCTCGGGAGAAAAGGTAGAATGGGGAATAAAACACCCATGTAAGGTAAACTCATCCACAAGGTAAAACGCGAGTAAAACACGACCTCAGGAGAAAAGGTAGAATGGGGAATAAAACACCCATGTAAGGTAAACTCATCCACAAGGTAAAACGCGAGTAAAACACGACCTCGGGAGAAAAGGTAGAATGAGGAATAAAACACCCATGTAATGCATATGTATATGAATTATGCTTGTGATATACACATGTATGAATTATGCAGATGATACGACCAAATGCAAATGCAAATGCCGATGACAAAGCTCGACTCTTTTGGTGAAAAGACAAGACTGGAAGACTGATTCCTCAACACGAAGATCACTTTCAATCTGCTTGGGGACTAAAGATGTTGTTGATGAACACATCTATGCCGCACTGATAAATTGTATCAAACGGACAACCCTTGTAGGAAGGATAAAGAGCTGATTGGGGTTTCTTCAAGTAACTTGCCCCAGTTTAGCTGTCTGTTAAAGATGAACTGATGATGACTTCAACTTGTCTAATGTTGACTAATGCATCGGGTGCTTGGAGAGCTTGCCCCAGTCTGAGTCTTGAAATATATTTTGGATAAACCAAATCTGAGAATACCATGCCTTGAACAAATCTTCAATTGATTCTTAGACAGGATGTAAAAGGAACTTGCCCCTGATAGGATCACTGACCAAGTTTCTCAATGTTTAAAAATTCCTTAAGAGGAAAGCCAATTTGCAAACAAAAGTGTTCATACAAACATGGCAATGTAAAGTTCATGCAACTTTTGAAATCAAAATCACTTGGAAAGATGCAAAGTAAATGAGTCATCGATCTGAACACGGTGGTTCAAGACACTCAAAGTTTAGAGTAAAGGTGTATTGCCAAAATAATTGATTCACAAAGATTTTTTGGAGTCAGTTTACGCAACCTTGCTGTAGTATGCTTTCAAAATAACCTTGTTTCAATTAGGTCTTTTGAGGGTTGTAATGTGGCCTGGTTCACGGTTTAAGAAACAAAGGATAAAGGCTCAAAGTTTATTTGTACCCACCCAATCTACGTGATGATCTCCAGTCCTATGCTCAGTTAAATCAGACTATGCGCTCAGGTTCCCAAGAGCTAGGAATTGCACTAATGATAGTAATGATGATTAACAGACTTTTTGCAAAGGCGGTCACTGCTTTTTTACAACATTTGGTTGTTTTGAATTCATTGAGGATTTTCATGATGAGGGTTTAAAGATCTCCACTTTTTATTATCCCTAACTTTTTCCTGAACTGTTTCTTTTGAAGCTTACAGTCAGCGGGATGCCCCAGTTTTGCCTAAGTCTCCTTCATAGGTTTTGACTTAGCAGGCTTTTTCCTTTGATATATTTTTTGTTTGTTGAAATAAAGTGACTTCCTAGCTTGATGATCACAGTGAACCATCATCGGCTTCTTTGGCTTGAAAAACATCCTCGACACTTATTTGTTATGTGCGAAGGAAAAATTGTAGTGGTTGCAACCTTTATATGAAAGGTATTTCGTATGAACACATAACTGAGTTAACTGAGAACTACCCATCCATGGTTAAAACTGCGGGTTTTTGTAAAGAAAGAAACTCCAACTTCTAGGCTCGAAGGGTTTAACGAGGGATTATCTTCCTTATTTCTCCAGTGTTTGAGAATTGAAACAATGCCTTACATCGTCAACAAAGTTTGATTGAAAGCATACTAACAACAATTATGGGTATCACGTTTTCATCACCCTCCCTCAAATAATTGCATAATCAAAAATTTGGACAAGGAGTAAATATTTGAAAGATAAAGCATAAAAAATGAAAATACTGGACAAAATGATTGAATCAAAAGTTTCAATGCTTATTCATTAAGATGAAAGTACAAGCACTAATTAACAGCAAATAGCTTTAAACAAAATAAGGAAAGTTCAAATAGTGAGAAACAAAAGGCCTAGTGACTAAATCAGTACAAAGATGAGTTGTCTTGTCTGAAACACTGGCGTCAAAAAGATAGTCTGCTGAAGTCGGACTGAAGCTTCACTTTTGATGCACTGGCAGAGGATTTTTCTGAACATTCGGATGGTTGTCCGTAAAATCAAGGATTCCAGTTCTAATCAATTCACGCACCCTAGCTTTCAATGCAAAACAATGCTCCAAGTCGTGGCCTAGGGCACCCTCATGAAAAGCACAATGGAGATTAGTTCTAAATCCAACTGGAGGAGGATTAGGAGGGGGTGGCAAAGTCTTTGTAGTGATCAGCCCTTGTTGAACCAGGCTTGGATACAATTCTGTATAAGTCATGGGAATAGGATCAAACTGATTCTTATTCTGATACTGGTTCTGTCTAACAGCAGGACGTTGAGGAATTTGAACTGGTCGTGGAGCAGCAATAGCAGCAATAGTAGGGTGATTATACTGAGGTCGTGGATGAGGCCTCCTCACTTCAGACATGACAGCATTAGTATGCTCTTCTTTCTTCTTATGGAAATTCCCAAAGGATTTCTTTGCACCGGTAGAAGATTCAGCAACCTTGGACACCTTACCACTTTTCAGCCCTTCTTCTAACCTTTGGCCAATGGTTACCAAATCTGTAAAACTCGAAGAGACACTCCCAATCATCTTTTCCCAATAGAAGGGAGACAGAGTATCCATAAAAATTCCAGCTAGCTCCTTTTCTACCAGAGGGGGTTCAGCTTGGGAAGCTAACTCTCTTCAATGTTGAGTGTATTCTTTGAATGATTCTCTTTCACTTTGAGACATGTTTTGAAGTTGACGACGGTCAGGAGCCATATCCAGATTGTATTTGTATTGTCTCATGAAGGCATTGGCGAGATCTCGGAAGTAGTGGACACTGTTATGTTCCAAATTTATATACCACTTGAGAGAAGCACCACTCAAGCTGTCTTGAAAGTAATGGATGAGCAACTTCTGATTGTTGGTGTAGGCTTCCATCCTTCGGTAGTACATAACTAAATGGGCTCTTGGACATGAGTGCCCCTTATATTTCACAAATTCTGGAGTCTTGAACTTAGCAGGCATAACCAGACCAGAAACTAAGCACATATTGTCAGCATCGACATTGAAGAAATTAGTGCCCTCAACAGCTTTGAGTCTCTTGTCTATGTTTTGAAACTGTTCACGGACAATCTCAGGTTCAACAAAATCTTCATGGTCTTCACCTTGAGCACTAGCAGCATTGTAGTCGAAGAAAGGAGTCTCAAAGGGAGCTCGGCCATTCTGAGCAACAGTGTGGACCATAGGTCTGGGCTCTGTAAAGACGGGAGCTTGAAAAACTGGTATGACAGTCGGACCAATCATAGCAGTAGATGCAAGAGGTGGAGAGTAGTTAGGAGGTAGACCAAACTCTGGCCAAGTCGATTGTGGCATTTGAACAGGAGGAGGATCGACACTTGAAACTTCTTGAATGACAGTCCTTTGAGATGGCTCTCCTCTGGAAATCAATACTTGAAGCATTTCGGTGAGTTTAGTCATGCCTGACTTCAATTCATCGATCTCCATTCGAACTTCTGCATTGTGTACTTCCTGCTCTGACATCTTGCGTCTATAGTTAGCTCTAGTCCGATATCGGTGTCGAGGAATCAGCTTGACAACTCAAAGGTACACTGGACAATGAAGGCAGCTGGACATGAGCGACTGGACAAACAGAGGTATGCAAGGAACCATGCAAAGATGCAAATGCAATGCAATGTGATGCAAGAGAAGATACAAATTACACATAACAAGATCAAAGGTTCGAGATCACAGCATGGGGCTTGAGTAAAGAACCAACCATAAGGTGTGTACTAGGGGTAAAGCACTTGTACAACAGGTTCTAACAAAGTTCCCAGAGTCAACAACCCATCTTTCGGATATTATCGACACACCAAATACTTGGAAATCAATAATATTCTCAAGAGAGTCTCGTCTGAGTGTAGTGTTGCGTATCAACTACTTCGGGATTACTCCCTCATAGTCATCGCACTACGTCCTAAAAGGCCAAGTGGGGTAAAAGGTAACTAAAAGTCCTCAGTATCAAAGGCTCATAGGTTGAAAGTAGTAATGTTTTCACGAATACTATTTCAACAAAACTAACTCTCAATAAGGCCTCCACTGAGTGGTGGTTTCTCAAGTCAGCTTGGTCGGGAATCAACTCCCTACAAGCCTTCTTGAATATACCACCATCCTATCATAAGTGCGCTTAAGTACGGGTATAATACTATCCTTACCACTCAAAGCAACAAACCTCTATACAGAAAAACCCAAGCACAGACAGATATATGTACAAATATATACAAATATAAAAGCAATTAAACATATAACAAACACATATATAAACAAGGTGGGCTGAACCCTCTTAGGGGAAGTTGTCCCCAGTGAAGTCGCCATTTCTGTGTTGCGGTGAAAATTGTGATATCAAGCTATTGATTAACTTGAATCTTTAATTCTTAAATTCACAACCGGACTTTAATTTATCCAAAAAAGGAAAGGTTTAAAGAAAGAAAAACCTATAAGAATGCAAAGCAAAAGGCAAGGCCTAAAGCTGAGCAAAGAGAGATCTAAAGGTTCGGGGGTTGGTTATACCTAGGGAAGGTGTTAGCATCCTAAGCATCTGTATTACTCTACAGGAACCTCTTGTTAATATTTGTGTTTCCTAAAGTTTGCTTACTAAGGGTAAAGTGCTAAGGTAAAAATCTAAAGTATAAAAGTATGTACAAGTTTGCTCGCGAAGACATCGCATCTCGTGCCTACGTATCCTGACGGGAATGGAATCAGAGCAATCGTAGTTACCCTATCTAGGGATGAGGAATTCTTGATTGTGGTCAAGGTTCCCAAAGGGAAGTAAGCATTCATAGTGAAGTACTTACATGGAGTGTGGCGACTCCTCTTCTAAGTTGAGATGATTAAGGTAAAGAATGTCCACGGCGGGACGCTAATCATGAGTACGGCGACTCAAATCCTAAGGCTAGGATAAAAGGGTAAAGGTTGTCCACGGCGGGACGCTAAAAGTGAGTACGGAGACTCAAGTACTAAGGCTAGGATAGAAAGAGAATTGTCCACGGCGGGACGGGAAAAAGTGAGTACGGCGACTCAAATCCTAAGGCTAGGATAACGGTTAAAGGATGTCCGCGGCGGGACGGTAAACATGAGCGTGGTGGCTCAAATCCTAAGGCTAGGATAAGGAGAAAAAGTTTACAACAGTTAAAGGTAAAAAAATATACATTAACACGAGAAATTTGCAAAAAGAAACGCCAATAAATGATTAAAAATGAGAAAGTTATGAACATTTGAAAATGGGGAAGAAAATATGAAATAAATAAACAAGTGATTAAAATAAATGCACTAGGTGGGTGTTGAACCCACCACACTTGGTTCACAAGCAATATAAACTCACCACTAGGCCACAGGGGGCGCGTGTGAACAAAGATTGGAAGAGAAAGAGAAAATAACAAAACATGGGAAAATATGAAAAAAACCAAAAAAAGTTGACCCTCCTCAGGGATCAAACTCAGGATCAGGCAGTGAAAGGTGATTTAAGGGCACAGGTTCTACCACTGGAGTGGCTGTACATCCAAGTACAAATGCCACCCCATAAATATATATGGGAAACATTCATGGCAGGCTGGGCACAAAGCAAGCAAAAACTTGGATTTGCATTTTCATTGTAACTTCTTCAATTCTTAATGGATTTTCACAAACTTTTAGCCTAAATTGAGTAGAATTCTACAAGGAACAAGATGGTGGCATTGGTTTTTTGAAATCATGCTCTCATTTAAAAACACGATAGTGTGTGCAAAGTGAACCTTAGAAATGCATTTTGGAATGAAGCTCATACTCCAGCCAGTTTTAAACTAAAACAAACATACATACACACTACAAATATGTTGTTGAGTGATTGTGATCACAAGATATGGTTAAAATCAAGTTGTGGTGAAAAATGCTAGGCAAGTTGCAACATGACATGAATGATATGCAGGCTGAAATGCAGTTCAACTTTTATGCACATATTGATCAAGTTAATCACACATACACATTGAATACATGTTGTTGGATGAAATTGAACACAAGATATGCCTCAATACTGACTGGTGTGAAATGTAGTGATTAAGATGCAAGTTTGTGTGTGTGAAGTGCATGATGATGAGCAATTTCAATTCCAGACATTTCCAAATCATTTCAACTACACACATACACCTTACACATATGATTTTGAGTGAGATCAAGCAAGAATTGAAGTCCGAAACAGACTGTCATGGAAAGTGACCAACAAGTTGCAATTATGGCATGTTCAAAGCATGAAGACATTCAAATTAAGTTTCAGGCACTTTTTGATCAGTTAGACTATGCACACACCTCTTAAATATGATAACAAACATGTTTAGGCATGGATTTGGTTTCAAAACAAACTGAGGCAAAAAATGAAGAGCAGGCTGCCACTTTGGTATTTTGCAATGCAGTAGGATTTTCAAAGTTAGTTCTATGCACATCTACACCAAATAAATCACTCACACATCTTGCATACATGTAAACAAGTGAGTTCAAACAAAGGGAATGGTTCAAAACAGGTCTGTTATGAGAAAATGATATGCAAGCTGTGATATTGTGCTTTGTACATTCATGAAAACATTCAAATCAGTTTCTGGTCATGCTTAACCCAAATCAGTTGCACACACAAGTCATAAATGCATAAATGGATGATTCTAAACTCAAACTTAAACCAACTCTAGCTTGTAACCAAAACTAGCATGTCTATGGCATTAATATGCAAAATATGGAATTTTGTGAATGAATAAGCAAACCAGATGGAAACAACTCTAAATAACCTTACATATCCAACATAAACATGATTTCAAAGGTGCTCTAATTCAACAAACAGTTACATCTCAGTTGTAACAAGATTTGACATATGACATGTTCATGATGCATTTTCAACATGGCAAACTCAAAAATGTCAAACATGGGATTGTGATGTAAAAGAGAGAATGGACTGTCTACATACCTCTTGTAGACTGTGTTGAGCTGATTAGAACACCAAGAAACCCAGAGGAACTTCAAATGCACCTAGCTTTGGAGATTTCTTCTTTGTGGAGCAAGAATGCAATCCTTGAGACAGTTGGAGAAATAAGCTATACCAATGATCCTCAATGCTTTGGACAGTTGAGAAATGATATATGTGGGATGTTTGAATGGTTAGAACATCAAGAGAATGTCTAGAACAAGTTTTGACTGATTTTGTGCATTGGTCAAAGTAACTTGGTATGGAAGTTGACTTTTTGAATGATGATGTTTTTTAGTGGTCTAAGGTCTTGGGCACATTCTATATCATATTTAGAGATTGTGTGGATGATTGTTGGTGAGTTTGAGTGTGGAGAAATGATTTTGGCCGCAATTGTAGCAAGGCAGATTTTGAAGTGTTTTTGGCAATTTTGTGATTTTGAAGCAAAGTGTGAAGGAGTGAGAGCTTGAACTTTCTCTGGTTTTTTAGAGTAGCTATTGTGTATCGTATGAAGTGGTGAGGGCCTCTATTTATAGGCAAAGCCATGGAGTGGGCAGATTTGGAGATTTCCTTCATATGAAGGAAAGATTTGCTTTTTGGATCAAACCTTCACAAAGAGGTTTCCTTGGCTGATAGGTAAGCTCTAAAGTCAAGCTTCATGATGCGTTTGAAGTGGCTAAATGCAGGCTAGAATGAATAGGTTGATGGCTAGTTCAGATTTGTCTTTCCACCTCATGCTTGCCATTTTCCCTTTAAGTGCAAGTTGTAAAGCCACTTGCAAGCCCACTTGCAAGCTTGGCTAATTCCACACCTTCTGCATTTCCTTTGTACTTCCATGCTAAAAACTCCCTACATATCAGATAAAACATGTTTCAAAAGCTGAGATTGGCCCAATTGATCAAAGGAATGATTTTTGAAAGTTTGTCAATGTGGGACTCAAGTGTGAAAACACCAACTTGCCAAATCCATAACTCTCAGCTCACAAATGCTATTGAGATATTCTAGTACTCTTTAGAAAGCCCTCAAATAGATCTAAAAAATTAATGTTTTTATGAGCTTTAAATTCTCAAAGGAGCTTGGCTAAAAGACCTCTCCAAGTTACTAAAAATGAGCTTGAAAGTGAAAATTTTCTAAGTCTTTTTCCTTTCTAAAAATGAATTTGGTCATAACTCCAAATCTATGCCTTTTCTGATCATGAACCACTTAGGGACTTTTGTAGGATTTGTCAAGAGCTTTCAAATGAGATTTTAACCAACTCAATTGGATGTGTGGTTAAGGAGTTATGGTTTAGCCCCTTTCAAAACCCTAATTTCCCGATTTTTCGATTACTCCTTCATTCTTGATCCAATGGTCATGAAAATTGATAGGAAAGTGAAATATGATATAAGGAGCATTTTTTATTCACACTTTGAAGTCCAATTCCTTAAATTTGAAGAGTTGACTTTTTGGTCAACCGTACGATCGATCGGTGACTACCGAGTCGCCTGTTGACACTCTGGACCTCCTGAGACTTTGACACTTCTTGAATGAACTTTATTAAGCTATATGAACTTCATGGACCATGATCCCATCATTGGAACACCTTTTAAATCAAAAGTCAACCCACAGTTGACTTTTTTACTCGAAGAAACCCTAATCGGGTACCCTGAAATGCACTGTTCTTGATTCTGGGGTAACAACCTCAAATTGGATTCTCAGTTAACCTCATATAACATCCTTGATCTTGTTTCATGATTGAATTAGCCTAAAACTTTGATTGATCACAAACCCTGAAGCTTCGATTTGATTGTACAAAACCCTAATTCATCTATAACTTGACAAAGACAAACTTGCACTGGGTTAGGGTTAGATAATTTATGAGTATGCTCCTAAAATGATAATGAGAATCTAAGGGGTCAAAATTTAGGGTGCAACAATTAGTTTGAATCTTATTCATTTGCAACCGAACTTTGATTTGTCCAAAGGAAGGGATAAAGATCGAAATTCCCACAATGCAATGCAAATGCAAGCTAGAGAATTATAGGTTCGGGGGTTGGTTAAACTTAGGGAAGGTGCTAGCATCCTAAGTTTCTGTAGTACTCTACAGGAACCTCTTGTTTTATGTTGTTTATTGCTAATGTTTATCTGCTTAATGGTTGAAAGACCTAGGGGTTTATTTCTAAGTATACTCGATAAGATACTGCATCTTGTGCCTACATATCCTTACGGGAGTGGAATCAGAGTATCTGTAGTTCCCCTAAAGGGTTTGAGGAGTTCTTTGACTGTGGTCAAAGTTCCTACGGGTTTAGGGTAGTTGATTGATTGATTTTAGGAGAAAATGTGAGTTGTCATTTTAAGAGAGATTTAACCGCCAGAAATTGTAGGAAAATAGTCTTTGCATCGTCTTAAGAGAAGGGCTCAAGTACTCGGATATTGATCGACGAGTACGCCTCTATCTCTCTTAAGGAAAAGTCCCTACATGTTGATTGTATTGATGTGGGATGGAAGTTCTATCTCGCTTAAGATGATTAACATCTTTCTCTAGTGTTTGAATAAGTTGTATTGAGTTGTTTGTGTTTATTCCTATGTTGTAAAAGATAACGGTCCTTCCTATGGGGTAGGAGCTAACTTAGAAAGATCAACTTGAATGGGATCAAGGATCAAGTGGGAGTATGATGCAAATGATGTGCACTACACACAAGCGTTGAATCATGTGTAGGTTTTTCCTTTGTACGGAATGCGAGGCGGAAATATAAATTGCGATAATGTAAATTACTTGTAGAATAAATTGCGGAAATAATAAAGGGCAAATAAGTAAAGCATACACATACGCATGAAAGCGCTGAAGTGTGTGAGAGTGAATCGTGAAGTGGGGTGCACGCTGTGAGTTGATTTTAGTTAGTCGATTTTAAGCGAGAGGTTGATTTTAACTGGATTGATTTTAGGTGAGATTGAGTATATAATTAAGGTTAAATAAGACGTTATAATGATTTACTTATTATCTAGAACTTAAGTGAAATAATTTTGTTTATGAAAATTGAATCTAACGTGACGAATTAATTATAATAAAAAGTTGTTTTTACTATGCTCGTAGAAAAAGTTTTTTTTTCTCTTAATTAGGCGAAATGATGATTAGATACAAGTTGAAAGTTTTTTATGAGTGAACAAATTATCTAATAAAAGTTATTTTAAAAGAAAATTAACTAGTAATTTAGTACAAAGATTTTAAGTGAGTAAAGGAGATTATTTTTTTTTAAGGGCCTAATTATTTAAGGTAAAGAGATTGATTTATTAACTTAAATAAAATAGTGTAATAGATCGTTATTTATTAAATAAAATAAAACCTAAGACCTATATGATAAAATTGAATAAAAAACGGATTGATTAAAGGTTAATACTTATTATTATTAGGATTAAAATTGTAATAAAAGTTGTTGTAAAATAAAAGGTTTATTAATAGATAAAAGCAAATAAACTATTGATTAATAAATTATTAAAAGGTTAAATAAATAAAAGTTGGTTTATTTAATAAAGATTATTAGTTTATTTTTTAAAACTTAATTAACTGATTAATTAAAAGGGTTAAAGTGTTGATTAAAAGAAAAACTAATAGTTAATGAATAAAACAAAAAGGGTGATTAGGGGGTTAATGATGATTACGGTGAGGGTAGTGTGGTGAGTGTGTGCGTATTCATTTTCACAAAGTACACGAATGAAACAGAGGGGAACAATGAGAGGCGACAGAACCCTAGAACCTTCATTCCCAAATCGAAATCTCGGTACTCTCATCCTCTTCCCTCCGATCGCGATCGGTTTTTTCCCCTTCATCATGTTTCGAACCTGAAAACAACACCAGAAGCATCAATAGTTTAAGAATATGGAAGAGAATAGAGCCTTACCGAAGGTTGGTGGTCACAGCTGCATTGGAGATGAAGGGAATAGAGTGTTCTGTCTGTTGAACTCGCGGCGGCGTGCGGTGGCTTCGTCCACGGACAAGCTAAGTTTCCGTTTCGATCTATTAGGTTTGCGAAGATAGGTTTTGTGGTGGTTTTTCAGTGTGTTCACGAGTTCTCTCCAATCCCCCCTTTCCTTCGATTTGAAACCCTTCTTATATAGACGAGTTGGGGTTTGGATCTTAAAAACATTGATTGAATTATGATTGAAACCTTCCATTCTTGGGTTGATTGGATTTAAAAACCTTCCTTTTTCGTATGATTGTGTTTAATGTTGTTGATGAAAATCATTTTGTGTGATTTGATTTGAGGAATCTTTAGTTGATGCTGAGGGATCTGATAGGATCTGAATAGGATCTTTTTTCAAAGTAGGGTATATTCTTCAATCGATTTACTAATCCCGAATTGTGTTTTGGCAGGTGTGAGTAGCAAAGGATTCTGGGTCAGGAGAGCTAACAGCCTGGAGTGGTTTACGGTAGGTGAGCCCGAAGCCTCATTGTTAGGAGCGGTTTTGAACTTTACAAATTCATCTTCACGTGTTTGAACCGGTGAGCCCAAAGCTACGCATTCATCCCTCAAATATGCTCTGTCGAGACTGATTCTGCATACCTGGACCTGGTAGCTTCGTGGTCTAAATTGTTAATTGTTTTTCAATGGTGTTGAGTAATGTCTTCTTGTTTGCAGGAGGTAATCTCGGAGATTCTCGAGTGTGCCATGACTGTAACAGAATGTGTTCCTGAGCAAGAGTTGCTTATTATCCATGTATGCACAAATTAATTATATGCTGGCTTGTTTCGCGACTCTTCAAAGGAGTGTCACCTGCCATTAGTTCAAACTCGCGATTTTGGTCTTGATTGTCATCTTGCTAGTTACCTTTGTAAGTTGTTCTCGCTGGAGTTGTCACTTTGAATTGTATTAACTATGATTGTCTTCTCTTTGTGTGCAGATATGTTCCAAAGCGTGTTGGTAGAAGTTGAAGCTGTTGGCAAGTTAATGTGGAGTTTGAACATGGCAGGAATATATGAACTCAACGTATCCTTCTTCTTTTCTTCCTCTTATTTGTTAACACTTGCTTGTGAAATGCGGGGCTGCAGAGCGTTTAACGTGTTGGTGATATAGAATTTGCATGTTGTTAAGGTTATGATTACAGTGGTCTCAACACGGGAAGGTAGTACGCTAATAATAGGGCCAGGTTGTGGTTTTGTTAATTCCCCTTCGTGTTCTATTCTCGCAAACAGAACTTAACTCCTATATGTTGACGAATCTGATTTGGTAATGGAGTGTTGGCTTCGATTAGGGAAGTTCTAATCTCCTCTTCTCGTGTTGATTTGCAATATTCCTTGTTGACTTTGTGATCTGGTTTCTTTTGCCGCTGAAAACAGAAACTTGCCATTACGGGATTGTGCTAACACTTCTTTTCTTCTTCTTCGCAGAGAAAGCCATACTCGAGTTCAGATGCTCGCTTTGTCTTATGTCGTGGCTGATGTAGGGTTGAAACAGCGATGACGACATTGCGTCTGAGCTGGGAATTGTGGTTGCCTCTTGTTGTTTTCGAACTTCCGTTGACGCTCTTGAGTCGGTAGGGAGTTGACGATGGCTTCTCGTTATCCTCCTGGCTACTCGAGCCTTGTCCAATGATGTGCTACCTGAGGGCCAAACCGTGGGTGTAATTGCAGTTGTGAACTGATGCTATTGATATTGTTATTGCTAATGTTGTCATTGCTCTTTGTTGCTAATATTGCTTTTGTTGTGCCGCTGTTGAACTGACATGGTTGTTGTTACTTGTAGATGAGAAAATGTTGATGCTATGTTGTTACTAGCTGATACTATGTTTTCCTGCTGTTGCTGGGGAAGGTTTGAAATGGTGATGATGACACCATGTCTGAACCGTAAGCTAAGACTGTTGGTGCCTTTGAAAGTCGTTGATGCCCAATGAACTATATTGAGAACTGTTCTGAGATCAGTTATTTTATTTGTCTAGACTTTGATTCTCTCGATGCTTGGTAAGGAGTTGATGACGGCTTCAGCTGTTGTCCTCCCGGCCGACTCGAATTCCTGCCCTATGATGAGTTGAGCTGAGGGCTGAAACAAAATTTAATTCTCCTTCTGGTTCGAATCTGTTACGGTTATTCTGATTGCTGACTGTGGTCGTTGTTTCTATCTGTTTTTGCAGGTTGGGATTTTGCCGTTGGTTGCGTCCTAGTTTTAACAAGGGCTTGCTACGGATGCGGTTGTTGATGCAACGGTGGTCGGACTTGCTTCACTTAAGAACGGAAGCCAACGCGAAGTCCCTTGGGGTATAGGTCTAATACTTGCAACTTCTCACTGTAATTCATGCTAACTGCCTGCGACTTTGTATTTTTGTTCTGATTTTCAGGGGCTTGTCCTTTGTGGCGAAGGCGGTATAGGCGTGCTTACAAGCATAGTTGGTGATCAGAATGAAGGATGAATATGAGATCAAAACTTCCAAATATGACTCACTCGCTTTGAAGAAATGCAGATGAGCTTCAACCTCACCCGCCAATGTCTGCAGGGTTCCAAAATGTCTTTCCATCCCGTGTCATGAACCTTAACCGAATTCCAAGGGTGAGAAGAGTTTTATTTCTCATGTCCTGTGATTTGGAGAAAGTACTGTTGGAGTTTAGTGCACCACCTAGAACAATGTAATGTGAGATTCTTGTATTTGACACTGTCATACTGTTGTGATGGGGTAATTGTGTAGCTTTTATCATTTTTGAATACTCTTGTAGTCCATCTTTTGTAACATCTTTGAAGCATTTAGTAATTTGTAAAACACACCCCAGTGAACTCTTCTTGCTTTTAACGGTCACATGTGATGTATTGGTTGAGTACAGTACTTGTCCTCAACTTAAAAACATATGTAACACTGCAACCTCAACGTGGTTTATGATATAAGCAACCTTTCCTTCCTCGAGCTTGTACTCGTAACTACATTCTTGTAACCTTGTTAGCTTGGCGTAGTGTAAATTTGTATCACGTTCTTTTGCAAAGCATATATTAAAGAAGTTCCTCTTCATGGCTTTAACCTCCAAGTAGAATTAGTGATCTTATACTATTATGAACCATTAATCATCAAGTAATTTAAACTCCATATGAATGGTCTTTTATCTCCAATAATTTGCGATGCCTTTGTGTTGGAAAACAAAGACGTTCTTGTAACCAATTAAGAAGTCTTGAGTTGGTAATGATATTCCATAAATGTCGACCAACCTTTGCCAAGCATTTCCACATGTCTTTGTCATGCCATGTCCGGAAGGATTAGATTATAAGTGTCGTATCTTCTTGAATTTGATACATCCGCACACACTCGTTAGTCATAATAACCACACGTATAAGAGTAAAAGAAACGCGTCAAACGAAGGAGGTAGGATCTTAAAGTCAAAAATTAGGGTGCGACAGAAGTGTTCAACTGATAAAGTGCATCAGTTGAGGGGGTGTAACTCTGTGTGTTACTCACTCAGCAAAGAGTGACATATGTAGTGGTATTCTACAGATAGTTAACAAAGTGAGCTAACAGTAAGAGCTAACTATGAGGACTCATAGTGGCTTGAGCTAGTATCTATCCTGCGTGACAGGACACATCATAAGTCTTCTGCTGTGTGTAAACTCTGGTATGGTAACAGGGTGTTTTAGCCAAAAAATTTCCAAAGGGGGAGTTTATAAGTGCTCTTGATTGGCTGCATTTTGTGGCAAAACTTTAGAGTGTGCATGTATGTCATACTGAATGTTAGGACATACTTAATAATGTCTGTGCAGGGTAAGTTACTATAAGTTAAGCTAGTTAAGCTGAATGTCATACAAAATGTCATAACACTGACCGTATGACATCCAGCGGGCAAGTTTGTTTTTCTGGTAGCTATAAACCAGGAAACAGAATAGGAGCTCAAGCTGGATATCAGGAGACTTTCCAGAAGCCCTAGGCGTACTAAAAGATCCCTGAATTAAGTGGCAAGCGTGCAGATCATTAAAATTAGGTTTGCTATGAATAAAACCTAATTTATGCACCAAGGCCCAAAGGACTAACATTTGCTATAAATATCAGAAGAAGCAACTCTGAAGAGCAGCTCTTGACAGAAGAAGAAAAAGTGCAGATTGCAGAGTCCTTGTGAGTGAAGATGGCTAGTCTTCACGTGTGAATTCTGTCTAGGAATACTTGTACTCCAAGCAATTGTCTGGTGGATAATTGCATTGGATAGGTAGATTCTAGGTTGTGTCTCACTCAAAGCTTTGAAGCAAGAGTGTGTGAGTTCCTTGATCAAAGCTGTGAAGCAAGATCAAGGTGTGTATGAATAGTCTCTTCATATTGTCGTCTGTAATTGTTTGATATCACTGTTGTGTGATTGAGGGGGAGTGAGTGGGTATACTCAGGTATAGAGTGCCTCTAGGTTGAATTGTCATTGGGTAGGTCTTAAGTGAGGAGTGCAAACTGTGGTGTTTGACTCTGAATTAATTCTGCTAATAGTGAAGTTCCTCCCTGGCTTGGTAGCCCCCAGATGTAAATGTTGATGACACTGAACTGGGTAAACAATTGATGTGTTATTTACTGCTTTTATTACTGAGTATTAGCTGTTAAGTAGCAGATGTCACAGTAGATGTTATAACCTTGGGAATAACATCCATCGTGTGCTTGCCAGAATTTTCAGTTTGCCTTCACGAGAATCTTTGTGATTCTTTCTTAGAAATAAACTGCCTTCTTAGAATTATCATCGTGTAACTTTGGCATTGTGCCTGATTGCGATTTTTTGCTTTAGCGAGGCCTCGCGGAGGATGCTCCTGATCGGACCTCTTCGACGAGATCGAGCTTCTCCCTTAGTGTCTCGCTGTTTATTTCCTCGTTCAGGGACACTTCAGTCTGCCTGGAGGGCACGTGGATCTCAATGGGGATCACTCCCTCTGTCCCGTATGCTAGGCAGAAAAGGCTCTCCCCGATTGAAGAATGGGGCGTAGTACCTGTCGCGGTGAAAGTTGGATATCAAGCTATTAAGTTAACTTGAATCTTAATTCTTTTACAACCGAACTTTATTTTATCCAAAGGACAGGTCTAAAGAAAGAAAAACCTTTTTCGCGATGTAACGACAACGCTTAAGAGATTCAGGGATCGGGGGTTGGTTATACCTAGGGAAGGTGTTAGCACCCTAAGCATCTGTAGTACTCTACAGGAACCTTTTGTTTGATTGTTTGCTAAGTTGTGAATATGTACTATGGATTGGGATATGGATTAGGGATAGGTAAAGACCTAGATGGTTTTCTATGTTTGCTCACAAAGACATTGCATCTTCTGCCTACGTATCCTAACTAGGATAGAATCAGAGCAATCGTAGTTCACCTTACAAGGGATGAAGAACACTTGATTATGATCAAGGTTCAAAGGGGGACAAACATGACAATGTTTGTGTGGAGTTTGACAAAACTCCCTATTCTAAGTTGTAATATTCAAAAGGGGAAGTAATAAATCATGACGATGATTCTCACATAGAGTTGACAAACTCTATCCTAGGGTTCTAGTTGAAGAACTCTCCTAATACAGGTGGGTCTTTTAGACTTAAAGCAAAGTCTAATGGTTTCTAAGCTTAAAATGACTTAACACAGTCAAGGGAATGGGTGAATGAGTTATCCATGACACAAGGGTCATTGGAAAGATCTTTTCCTTTGGAGAGGACAAGAGAGGCAACTGGGATGAGAGCTAACAAGCTTCATCACTTGGGGAAAGAAAACTTTAAACAAGGCAACAACGTGATAAATATGCATTCATGGTGACAACCATTAGGTGAGCATGTGAAATGATAAAAAATGAAAATGCATTGATGACAATCAAAGCAGTTGATTAAGCAGGAAATGTGACAACAGATCGAGCTTCAGTGTACTTAGCAGATGAAATAAAATGAACATGGTAACAATCAAAGATGAAGTCCTAGCATGTTAGCTAACATTTAAGAACATGAATTCAAACAATTATCACAAATAATCACAAGTGTATCAAAGAAAAATTCATCTGCATACGCGAAAACAATCACAAAACATACATAACTTGCACATAGTCAAAAGAGATGAAAAATTAGGAAAACATGAAAATAAAAAATATTACATGAAAGTAAACATTAATATGAACAAAATGCAAAAATAATGGGTGAAAAATGACTAAAATTGAGAGAGATATGAATTTTTAAAGATGGGATGAAAAATGACAAAAATTAACAAAAGGGTTGCCCTCCTCAGGGGTCGAACCCAGGTATGCAAGGCAAGAGGCGCTTAAGTGACAAGGTGACTACCACTGGGGTGGATATACATCCATTTGTAAATGCCACCCCATAAATATATATGGGATACTCTTATGAAATTCTGGGCAACAAAAACACACAAACTCAATGATTTGCATTTTGATCATAACTCAGTCAATTTTCCATGGATTTTGACAAAGTTTTAGTGTAAACTGACTAGAATTTCATGAGGAACAAGATAGCACTTTTAGTTTTTTGAAATTCTTCCTCCAATTTAAAACCCGATAGCACATGTGTTTTGAAGTTTTGATGTACAATTTGATATGAATCTCATGTTACAGCCAGTTTCAGTCCAAAGTAATCATACCCACATACCACATAAATGATAATGAATGAGTTCATGCAAGAGTTTAGGGTTTAAATCATGATGTGATGAGAATGGATTGTCAAGTTGCCACTTTGTCATGAATGATATGCAAGCTGATATGCAATTCTGTTTCTAGGCATATATTGGTCAAACTAAACACATACACACATCAAATACATGATATAGGATGAAATTGGTCACAAGTTGAGGCTCCAAACAAACTGTGATGAAACATGACATTCAAAATGCAAGTTTGTGCTTGTGAAGTGCATGAAACTTTTCATTTTCAATTCAAAACATTTTCAGATCAATTTAAACATCCACACATCACATATACATGGTATTGAATGGATTCAAACACAAATTGAAGAAAAAAAGACTCTGTCAAGAAAAATGGTTCACAAAATGCAAGTTGTCATGAAAATGAGGCATGAGATATGAATTTCCAATTCCAAACATTTTCTGATCCAGTCACCCACACACATAGCACATATACATGATATTGAATGAGTTTGCACACAACTTAAAGCCAAAGACAAGCAGTTATAAAAAATGATGACAAAGTTGTAAGTTGTCACATACATGAAGATAATGGTGTTCGTGCTCCAAATTTGGTTATGCTTCAGTCAGAACATGTTTTGACATGATTTATGGTATGTTGGCTTGAACAATGCATTTTGAGTGTGAAAGTGTGTGCCAGATGAAAACAGGCCATACAACTTACACCTACACCTCACAAATATGAAACTAAACATGTTCACATTCAAAAATTAGGCACAAAAAGCAACAAGGCAAAGTTTGACATGTTGATGTGGTGCTAGAACTGTTTGTGGCAGCAAGTAGGGCTATGTGTGATTTTCAAAACAGTGAAGTTTAACATCAAGACAGAGATGTGCACACACCATGTGAATGCTCATGAGTGAATCAAAACACAAATTCAGGTTAAAACAGAATGCTATGAGACAATAGTGCTCAAGTTGCAAATGTCATGAACAGAATGCATAATAATGTTCAGTTCTGATTTCATGGACATATAAGTCAAATAAGTCATGTGCACAAGTCATATGTATGAGGATGAGTGTGTTTAAACATCAAATGGAATTCAAAACTGGTTGTAGTGGAAACTGGTGTGCAGGTGTATCAAATTGCAAAACAGTCAGCTTCATTTAAACAGAAACAACAGCTAGCCTAGTGCAATCAGGGTGTTCAGTTCTTTTGATCATATATGTCACACACACAATTCATATATATGAAGACAAGTGGATTCAAAACATGAAATTAGCCTAAAACAGTCTGTTATGCCCAACATGTCATCGTGATGCTTATTTTATTGAAAATGCATTTTGGGGCAATGGATTAAATTAGATGCCAACAACTCATGCTAATCATTCACACACATCACAAATGTGGTTTTAAAGATGACTGAGCTTACAAGATAAACACATATCAAGTATAGCAATATTTTGACATTTTGATGCAAAAGCAATTCAACAATTGGCAGCAGCAAGGTATTTTTTAGGGATGACGCAATTTCATGATATTGCAATGAATAAAAGGAGATTCAATGATGCATACCTTTTGTAGATAGACTTGAACAAGCAAATTAAGCTGAGAAACCCAGAGAACTTCAACCACCTCCTTGCTTTGAGACTTTCCTTTTTTTTGAAGCAAAATGCAAATATTGGGACAGTTGGAGAAATAAACTCCACCAATGATCCTTAACACTTTAGACAGTTGAGAAATGATATATGTGAGGTGTTTGAGTGATTAAAACACCAAGGAAGTGCATAGAACAAGTTTTGGATGATTTTGTGGCTTTTGGTCAAAGTAACTTGGTATGGAAGTTGACTTTTTGAATGGTGAGGTTTTTGAGTGGTCTAAGGTCTTGGAAACCTTCTATATCATATTTAGAGATTGTGTGGATAATTGTTGAGGTATTTGAATGGGGAGAAATGAGTTTGGCAGCAAATGTACCAAGACAGATTTTTGGTGGTTTTTGCAATTTTGTGATTTCTGGTGATTTTGGAGTAAGGTGTGAAAGAGACAAGGCTTTGTGTTTCTATGGTTTTTAGAATCAATATTCCCCTTTAAAATGAAGTGATGAGGGCTCCCTTTTATAGGCAAATGAAGAGAGGGGGCAGATTTGGAGATTTCTTCACATGAAAGAAAGGTTTTACACTTTTTGGATCAAACCTCCACAAAGGGGTTTCCTTGGCTGAGAGGTAAGCCCAATAGTCAAGTGTTATGATGAGTTTAATGTGTCTAAAGTCAGGCTAGAGAGTGTAGGTTGAGGGCTGGTTCAGATTCACTTTTCCACCTCATACTTGCCTTATGATTTCAAATGCAAGTTGTAAAGCCACTTGCAAGCCCACTTGCAAGTTTGGCTAATTCCTTCTCCTATGCATTTTCTTCACATTTCTAGGCTTCAAACCCTCTACATATCAGAAACAACAACATTCAAAGGCTGAGTTTGGTCAGATTGATGAAAAGAATGATTTTTGAACTTTGAACAATGTGGGACTAAAGTGTGAAATCACCAACTTGCCATAACCATAACTTTCAGCTCATAAATCCTTTTGAGATGTGCTAGTACTTTTTAGAAAGCCCTCAAATAGCTCTAAAACATTCATGTTTTCATGATTTTCAATTTCTCAAAGGAACTTGGTCAAAAAGTCTCTCAAAGTTGCTAAAAAATGAACTTAAAAGTGAAATTTTTCTAAGTCTTTTTCCCTTCTTGAAATGAATTTGATCATAACTCAAAATCTATGCATTTTCTGATCATGGACCACTTAGGGACTTTTGTAGGATTTGTCAAGAGCTTTCAAATGAGCTTTGAACCAACTCAATTGGATGTGTGGTTAAGGAGTTATGGTTTAGCCCCTTTCAAAACCCTAATTTCCCGATTTTTCGATTACTCCTTCATCCTTGATCCAATGGTCATGAAAATTGATAGGCAAGTGCAATATGATATATGGAACATTTTTTATTCACACTTTGAAGTCCAATTCCTTGAATTTGAAGAGTTGACGTTTGGTCAACCGTACGATCGATCGGTGACTACCGAGTCGTCTGTTGACACTCTGGACCTCTTGAGACTTTGAAACTTCTTGAATGAATTTTATTAAGCTATATGAACTTCATGGATCATGATCCCACCATTAAAACACCTTTCAACATTAAAGTCAAACTGCAGTTGACTTTTACTAGTCAAAAACCCTAATCGGGTGTCCTGAAATACACTGTTCTTGATTCTGGGGTAACAACCTCAAATTGGATTCTCAATTGACATTATACGATACCCTTGACCTTGTTTCATGATTGAATTATCCTAAAACTCGGATTGATCACAAACCCTGAAGCTTCGATTTGACGGTACACAACCCTGATTCATCTGTAACTTGACAAAGACAAACTTGCACTGGGTTAGGGTTAGATAATTCATGAGTATGCTCCTAAAATAAGAATGAGAATCTAAGGGGTCAAAATTTGGGGTGCAACAGTTGCCCCTATTTAAATATCTTCACTAGATGGAACTGAGAGATGACGATCCTCGTAGAATCGCAGTGAAAGATATTTAAATATAGAAAACCAAAAATTTCGTCCCTTAGATCCGATGATATGCAAAAGGACAGGTCATGACATGCCATGAATTCTAAATGATGCTTCATGATGCTTGGATGCAAGACATACGCAGAAGACAGAAAAATAAAACAACGAGTAACTACTCACGGGACCTGATTTTGTAGATCTGACACTGGGGAAAACCGAGGTATAACAAACAATAGTTCAAACATGACTAGTGATAACTGAGAGGAAAATTTCACATGAGCATGCACAAAGTCCAATGAAGATGACAATCTCACTGGGGAAGAGAAAACACCCCACTGGGGAAGAGGTAGATTTCCACCGGGGAAAAGAGTGGCTTTCTACTGGGGAAGTGAAGAACTAAAACACGAACCTCACTGGGGATGATCAGATGAGGAACTTCCTATAGCGAAGAGTTCAAATGGGATCTTCAGGAATGGACTAAAAACAAATACAAAACATATCGGGGACCCTGGTGACGACTAGATCTCCGAGACTTGTCTGGGGAGAAAGATTTCACTGGGGATTTTGATGTCGCCCAATTTTAACAAATGGTTCAGACAACGCTAGTAACCACTAGACTTTCCGGAGGCAATGGTAATGACAAACCTGGGATAATAACAAATGGGATTTCTTAAATCCAATCGATAACACGTAAGATTTCGACTGGGGAAATTGGTGATGACCAGATTTCAGGCGATGCCAGTAACTACTGGACTTAAAGGAGATTAGTAACGACCAAGTCCGGGTACCAATGACGATTGGGTTTCAAGCAATGCCAGTTACGACTGGACTTTGAAAGAAAACATGGTGACGACCAAATCAGGGTATACCAACACATGTGGTTACAAGAATGCTAGCAAGCTACTAGACTTTAGCTGGGGAGGTTTGGTAATGACCAAACCAAAAGATACCAATAACAATTGGATTTCAAGTGACGCCAGTTACGACTGAACTTCATGGGGAAGGTTGGCAACGATCGACAAAATATCAATGCCGATAGGACTTTGAACATCCGCCAGTTACGACTGGGCTTAAACGGAAGATCAACTGGTAACGACCAGACTTCACGGGGGATTTGCTAGTGACGACTAGACTTCAGAGGGAAAAGATTGGTAACAACCGAACCAAAAGGTAATAACAAGTGAAGTTAAGACAATGTTAGTCATGACTGGTTCTAAAAGGAAAATATGGTGACGACCAAAAGAAAACCAATAACGATTGGATTTCGAACTCTACCAGTTACGACTGGGGGAATTGGTGAAGGGGGTGACGACCGAATCACAAGATACCAACGAGTGGATTTTAAGGCAATGCCAGTTATGACTGGTCTTAACAAGAAATATGGTGTCGACTAAAAGAAAACCAATGACGATTGGCTTCTACAACAATGTCAGTTACAACTGAACTTTTAGGCGGAGGTTCACTAGTAGTGATCGGACATTCACGGGGGATTAACAAATAGCACACTGACCCCGAGAGACAAAACGAATCACACTGAACCCAGGCTGAAGGGTGTATGTAGTATTGGAAATAGATCCACTCTTAACAGGGGAACGGAGCTTTAAACTAGCTAGTCAGAGATGATGAAGCAAATTCAAACACAATGCTCAGAAGTCTTTTACTGGGGACAAGTTCTCATATCATCATAAGAGGTTTTGAGAGGCAATCCTCCAACTTGATACTCACACATGACCAAAGGAGATTCAGTAGTTCAACGTGCTTACACTTCACCAGGGAGTGCGATGGGCTTGCGTATCGAAGTTTCCGCTACCCTGAGGTTTCGGGGAAGTATGATTTTCCTCGATTCTTTTCATGAGTCGAACTTTTTTACGTTTGTTAATATTTTCAAGTTTATTCCAATAATTTGACCCTAATGCTTTCAAAATTATCGTTGATCAATGAACAATATTTTGTATAACAAAGAAAATAAAGGAAATAATAAATTTGCAAAAGAAAGAATGGCTCAAAACTGATTTTATTCAAGGATGAAATCTTGCAAATGACAAAATTCCATAGAAATTTTTACAAGTGAAAAAATGGCAATGTGGACAAGGTTACATTGAATCCCATGACCAAACTATCCCTAAAGACTAAAACTCCCCAAAATCCTTGCTTCTGACGAGAGCGGTTGGAGTGAATTCTTGTAGGATCTTCTGTGGTAGTGACAACTCATCTGATACAGTGAAACGCCTTTGTCCCTAATTTTTGCCTGGATCGCCCTTTCGAGTTTTCAATCCACCGGGACGCTCATTTTTGCCTAAGCCACCCTTTCGGGTTTTCAACTTAGCGAGCTCTTATTTTTCTTTCTTTTCCTCTTTTTCTCTTTTCTTTTCTTTTTCTTCAACCCTAACTTTTGCATAAGCCGCTCCTTTGAGTTTTTGGTTTATCGGGTTCTTTTAGGCGTAATATTTCCGTATTGCATCAGAATTCACTGGATGAGTAAGCTGCTCTCCATCCATGGTAGTGAGAATTAACGAGCCTCCTGAGAAGACTGTTTTCACAACAAACAGTCTGTCATAGTTAGGCATCCACTTTCACCGTGCATCTTTATGAACTGGTAAAATCTTTTCGAGTACAAGTTCCCCTTCTCGGAACTCTCGGACGCGAACTTTCTTGTCAAAAGCCCTCTTGATCCTTTTCTGATATAACTGACCATGACACATCGCAGACATGCGCTTCTCATCGATAAGATTCAACTGATCAAACCTTTTTCTCACCCATTCTGCTTCTTCAAGCTTGGTTTCCATTATGACTCTCAAAGAAGGTATCTCGACCCCAATAGGAAGTACCGCATCCATTGCATATACCAAAGAAAAAGGGGTTGCCCCTGTTGAAGTGCGGACGGATGCTCTGTACCCATGCAAGGCAAATGGTAGCATCTCATGCCAATCTTTGTAAGTTTTCACCACCTTTTGCAAAATCTTTTTGATGTTTTTATTCGCGGCTTCTACAGCTCCATTCATCTTGGGACGGTAAGGAGAAGAATTGTGATGTTCAATTTTGAAGTCATCGTACAACTCTTTCATGATTTTGTTGTTCAAATTGGTACCGTTGTCCGTTATGATCCGGCTCGGAATTCCGTAATGACAGATAATCTCTTTCTTGATAAAACGAGCCACCACTTGTCGAGTAACATTAGTGTAGGATGCAGCTTCAACCCACTTTGTGAAATAATCAATTGCAACCAGAATAAATCGGTGTTCGTTGGAAGCTTTTGGTTCAATTGCCCCGATCATATCGATGCCCCACATAGAGAAAGGCCATGGTGATGACAAGACATTTAGCAATGTTGGCGGTACGTGCATCTTGTCCGCATAAATCTGACACTTGTGACATTTCCTGGTATATTGAATACAGTCAGTTTCCAAAGTCAACCAGTAATACCCAGCCCTCAAAATCTTCTTAGACATACCATATCCATTGGCATGAGTACCAAACATTCCTTCGTGAACATCTTGCATTAACAACTCTGCTTCTCGTCTATCGACACATCTAAGCAGGACCATATCATGATTTCTTTTGTAAAGCACATTATTGCTGAGAAAGAATTTGGATGCTAATCGTCTTAGAGTTTTCTTGTCAAGTGATGTAGCATCTGCTGGATACTCTTGTTTTAACAGGTAATTCTTTATGTCATAGAACCATGGCTTATTATCAGTTTCTTCTTCAATCATCTGAAAGTAGGCGGGCTCGGTCTTGCGTTCAATTCGAATGAGAGTGGCATCATTGACATCCCTGACTTTCCACATTGAGGCTAACATGGCTAGGGCATCGGTAATGTGATTCTCAGATCTCGGGACATGCTTGAAAGTGACTTCATCGAAACACTCCATCATCTTGACGATGTAGGCTCTATAAGGGATCAAATTCTCATGTCTAGTTTCCCATTCTCCAGTAACCTGATAAATAACCAAAGCTGAATCCCCACTGACTTCAAGAAGTTTGATTTTGAGGTCGATAGCTGCCTCGAGGCCGAGTTGCATGCTTCATATTCGGTGATATTGTTTGTGCAGTCAAAATCCTACCTGGCTGTGAATGGAGTGTAACCACCTTCCGGACTCATTAAAACGGCGCCTACACCATGCCCACTGTAGTTGGAGGAACCATCAAACATCATTTTCCACCAAAGACCTTCCTGCGGACCCTCATCAAGACCTGGCTCTTCACAATCTTTTACCAACATAATGTCTTCATCTGGGAAATCAAATTTGAGAGACTCATAATCTTCCACTGGTTGATCTGCAAGATATTCTGACAAAACACTACTCTTGATAGACTTCTGGGCTACATACTGGATGTCGTATTCTGATAATAACATATGCCAACGGGCGAGTCTTCCAGTCTGAGCAGGCTTCTCAAAAATATACTTTATTGGATCCATTTTTTAAATCAACAAAGTGGTATGACAAATCATGTACTGCCTCAAACGTCTGGCAGCCCATGCTAAAGCACAACAAGTTTTCTCCAGGAGCGAATATCGGCTTTCACAATCAGTAAACTTCTTACTCAAATAATAGATAGCATGTTCTTTTCGTCCAGAATCATCCTACTGACCTAACACACAACCCATTGAATTCTCAAGCACTGTCAAATACATGAAGAGAGGTCTTCCCGAAACCGGAGGTATTAAGATTGGAGGCTCTTGAAGATAGCCCTTAATCTTATCAAACGCTTGTTGACAATCTGTATTCCAAACAATTGTCTGGTCCTTGCGTAATAATTTGAAGATGGGCTCGCAAGTAGGAGTCATATTGGAAATAAATCTGGATATGTAGTTCAGTCTTCCAAGAAAACCTCTGACTTGCTTTTCCGTTTGTGGAGCTGGCATGTCTTGAATGGCTCGGACTATATCTAGATCTACCTCAATCCCTCGGTGACCGACAATGAAACCGAGTAACTTCCCAGATCTTACTCCAAAGGTACACTTGGCTGGATTCAGTCTCAACTGATATTTTCTGAGTCTCTTAAATAGTTTCAAGAGATGTCCCAAATGGTCCTCCTCGCTTTGAGATCTGGATATCATGTCATCAACATATACCTCTATCTCCTTGTGCATCATATCATGAAATAAAGTTACCATGGCCCTTTGATAAGTAGCACCTGCATTCTTCAAACCGAAAGGCATAACTTTGTAAGAGTAAGTCCCCCACGGAGTAATGAAAGTAGTCTTTTCCATGTCATCGGGGTCCATCTTAATCTGATTGTAACCGGAGAACCCATCCATAAATGAGAAAACTGCAAAACGAGTCGTATTATCCATTAAAGTATCGATATGTGGCAAAGGGAAATTATCCTTCGGACTGGCCTTGTTTAGATCCCTGTAATCCACACACATTCTGACTTTCCCATCATTTTTCGGCACAGGTACAATATTGGCTACCCATTCGGGGTATTTGGACACTGCTAAGAAACCCGCATCAATATGTTTTTTCACCTCATCTCGAATTTTGAGAGCCATGTCAGGTCTTGTTCTTCGGAGCTTTTGCTTAACCGGTGGGTATTCTGGTCGAAGCGGTAACTTGTGAACCACTATGTCAGTGTCTAAACCCGGCATATCTTGGTACGACCAAGCAAATACATCCACATACTCTTTCAAAAGCTTTTTTAGTTTCTGTTTGACTTCTGCCCCTAGAGCTGCCCCAATCTTGACTTCTTTTTTGTCTTCTTCGGTGCCAAGATTAATGATTTCTACCTGTTCTTTGTAGGGTTGAAGCTCTGTGTACTCATGGTGTGCCAAGTTTACCAGTTCATCAGGGATTTTGAAATCTTCATCCTCATCTTCAGCTTGGTATATTGGTGAATCAAAGTCAGGAGGGAATACAAAGTCATAGGATTCAATGGGTTTTAGGATATCACTGCACGTTGGAATGGCTTAATTTATTAAAACACACAAATAAAAATGCAGCACACAAAAGAAAAAATTGTTTTGGGTTTTTTAAGATTGCCATTTTTCTTTTTAAAATGAAAGCAAAAGCAGTAAAGGAAATAACATACGGAAATTAACAAAATAGTTCATTTTTCATTGATTTTCTTGAAAGCATGGGGCCCTTACAAAACATTCCTATAGCCTTGGGCATGACTATGGAGATTCAAAACAAAAACAAGAAAAGAAAGACAAACAAATTACTTTAACTTAGGAAAAACCAAAGGAATCTCAACAGCTTCCCAGTTGCTCAAGGCAGAGCTGCAATGATATACTAACTGTTCGAGGTCTTCATCTTTGAAATCTTCCTCCACAACACTGATTTGGAAACCTCCACTGATGAATATTTCTTGTATAGTCTTTGGGCGTCCTTTGTCATGTGTCGGTGCTTCCTCAGGAGTTGGTTTGTAACCCAACCCTTGGCGATCCATCTTTGGCTTCACTTCAATAACCTCTCCCCAACCTGCGGGAGTAACTTCTTCCAGTGTAGACTTGATGCTCTGAGCGGATGCAAAAGACGGACCACTCTTAGCCACTGTTTCTTCCAACGTCATTGCATTAGCTATCTCGAGTGCCTGGAAGGAAGTTTCTAACGCGCCCTCTTCTACTTCAATATACCTGAATGATGACAGATTACTCACCATTAGGTTATCTTCACCGTGTACAATCACTAACTTATCATTTACAACAAATTTCATCCTCTGATGCAATGTGGAAGTCATTGCCCCAGCGGCGTGAATGCACGGTCGTCCCAACAAACAACTATAAGCTGGGTTAATGTCCATGACTTGGAATGTAATATCGAACACATGAGGTCCGATCATGATTGGCAATTCTACCTCTCCCACAACTGTTCTTCTTGAACCATCAAAAGCTTTTACAATCAATGACGTCGGTTTCATTTCTACCCCTGCATATGCTAACCTTGCGAGCGACCTTGCGGGCAATACATTCAATGAGGATCCAGTATAGACTAAAACCCATGCCATTGTGTCTTCCTGGCACCTGATAGATATGTGCAACGCACAGTTGTGATTGCATCCTTCTTACGGCAACTCTGCATCACTAAAGCTCAGGGTGTTACAGGCTGTAATGTTGGCTATTACTGACTCAAATTGTCCGAGAGTTATGTCTTTTGTCACATGTGCCTGCTTTAATACCTTTTGCAGAACTTCTCTGTGAGCTGGAGAGTTCATCAATAGAGACAAGACCAATATCTTTGATGGGGTTTGGTGAAGCTGATCAATAACCCTGTAATCACTTTTCCGAATAATCCTTAAGAATTCTTCGTCGTCTCCTTCAGTACCTGGTACCTCTTTTTCTCTTGTCGCAGCAGGGGTAACCTCTTTTGAAGCGGCTACTGTCATCTTTGGTTGATAGATTCGACCACTACGGGTCATTTTGCTTGTACCTGCAATGTTTGTCACGTCCACTTGGTCGTCTTTCACTGTCTCTCTCTGACTAACTTTCCCAGATCCTCGGTCTATCACAGTCATGTCATACTTCCATGGAACGGCCTTTGTGCTTTCAAAAGGAAACGATCTTGGTTTCTGAATAATAACCGGTTGAGGTTGACCGATAGCCGACTTGTTGAAAACAGGCTTCGTATTTTTGTTGGTCATTTTGAACACTAGAACTTTTTCACCTTTCTTCAGTAAATTAAAAACAGGCTCAATTACTGAAACTTCTTCTTTCCTCACCTTACTACACACTTGTAATATTCCCTCATCAATCATTCTTTGTATATCTCTTCGTACCTCATCACACCCTCTAGAATCAATAGAACATTCTTCACAATCATTATGGGTATCTTCTATCAATCCTGCTTTCAATAGTCTCTCGTGAAGTAACCTCAACGGGGTTTTGATCTTTGACACATTCCGGACTATCCTTTCATCTAAAACTTCTTCTACCGTATTAACCCCTCCATGGTTCGGTAATGTATTACTTTTAACATTTGGGGGTACATCATCAAAAGACAAGATCTTTTTTTCCATCAACTCCCTGACAAGATGTTTTAAAGCAAGACAGCCTTCTAAATCATGACCGGCAGCGCCTTCGTGAAAGACACAATGAGCGTTTGGATTATAGTGAGGAGATGTAGTGTCTGGATTTATTGGTCGTGTTGTTACCAATCCTTGCTGCACTAAGGAGGGGTACAACTCTGTGTAAGTCATCGGTATCTGAGGAAGTGGAGGTTTTGTTGCTGGCCTCCGATTCTGGTAATTTTGTCTGGGTGCCTGAGCTCTAGGCTGATGATGTTGCTGGTAGGGTGGAGCGTTGGGCGCTCATTGATACCCTTGTTGAATTGGCTGATATACAGGTGCTGGTTGCACTGTCTGATAACTGGGAACAGGATGACTGAAAGCTGGAGTTACAGCTGCCACATATGGTTGTTGGGCGTACTGCAACGGATACATTGGTCGTTGTTGCTGGGATTGCTGAACATAACTTGCTTGAGGCTGCTGAACAAAGCCTTGCTGAGGTTGTTGAATATAACTCTGCTGATATTGTTGGTAAGGCGGTCTCCAGGTGCGACTCTTTCTTTCCACAGTTACTGCATTTGTCTCCCCTTCCTTCTTTTTATGAAAATTACTGCTGAGCTTCTTGACATTGTTGTTACCAGAACTGCTAGAACTGCTAGCCACTTTTCCATTCTTCATTCCTAACTCCACTCTCACCCCTACTGCTACTATATCAGAAAAACTTGCGGTTACACTACTGATCATCTTCTCATAAAACTCTGGTCTCACTGTATCGACGAACCAATTTGTCAACTCTTTTCCACTCAAAGGAGGTTCTACTTGAGAGGCGGTTTCCCTCCACCGTTGTGCATATTCTTTGAAAGATTCCGAACCCTTCTGCGACATACTCAGTAACTGTCTTCTATCAGGGGCTGAATCCATGTTGTACTTGTAATGTTTCACAAAAGCATCGGCCAAGTCTTGGAAACTATGAATACGAGACTGATCCAAACCCAAATATCATTTAGCAGGAGCTCCTTTCAAACTATCTTGGAAACAATGAATCATCAACTTGTCATCTTCCACGTGAGCGGCCATTCTTCGGTAGTACATAATCAGATGCGTTCGAGGACAAGTCACACCACAATACTGATCAAAATTGGGAACTTTGAATTTTGGCGGAATTACCAATCCAGATACTAAGCACATATCTCTGGCATTAGTACCAAAGATGTCATTCCCTTCCATTGCTCTGACTTTCCTGCCGATAGTCTCTACACTTTCTTTTAACTTATCATGTCATCCACTCTCTTCTTCATACCCATCAAGACCTTCGTACACTTGTGGAGGATTATGGGAAACAGGGCGCGCTTGAACCTGAACAGAAGGCTGAGTGTAAGTAGGAATAGCTTGAGGAACTTCTGGCCCTAGAGGAACTGCTTGTTGATTGACTACTGGTGGAGGTACAAAACCAGGCGGCAACCCATATGGTGGAACATTTGTAACAGTGACTGCTGTTGGGATCGGCTCTACAGCTATGCCAGCGATTTCAGAGACAACAGTGGCTTGAGTGTCCAACTTTGCACGAATGACTTATAGGGCTTCCATGATTTGCCCCATGCCTCCTCGTAGCTCTCCAAGTTCATTATCAATCCTGTTCACATCCAAATTGTGTCCTTCCATTCTTAGGCGAGCTTGGGCTCGGGTGTTGTATCGGTGTTGAGGATTCAGTGTGATTCTTTCTGAGGACAAGATAGTGAGATGAGACACAACACAAGAACATGCACATGCGATGCTTATGAATGCAAAATGCAACAATGCAAAATTAATCATTCAAGGAATCCAAAGAAATATTTGCAAAAATTATAACAACGGGGAAATAAGCAAATTCAAAAAGTCTTCATAGATTAACAACTGAGAGTTTTACAACAACGATTCTGAAACTAAAATACAAGTCTTCAATACAGATACTTGATGAAATAAAACGGAAAACAAAAGGATTTTAGATCTCCTAGTTGGATGGCCCTTCGTCTTCTGGCTGACTTCTCTTTCCACCTTGGCGGATCAACTCTTGAAGCTCTTCCTTCTCTTGCATAGCCTTGAAATACTTATCCCTCCAAGCCTTTCCTTCTTTTTCAGCTTTTGCAAAAGCAGCTTTCAATTCTTCTACGAGAGTAGGTTTTGGTGAGTCAGGCTCAAAGCGAGTATAGAACATCTTTAACGCTGCTTCTTTTACCCATGATAAGTAAGATTCTGAAATAGTTGTGTCGTGGTAACCTAAGGCAGTTACTCCCCTCGTGTGGACATAACGCAAAGCATACACAATTCGAGCCTTGTAAGCGGTATTCTTCCCCTCTTCAATGTAAAAGCTTCTCAAAAAGTCTGGGTCGAGTTCATCCTCCATTGGGTGCCCCAACTAGCGACGAGCTAAAATAGGATTATAGCTGATGCAACCATTAATGCTGATGAGCGGTACATTCGGGAAATCTCCACAGCTTTGGATCATGGCAATCCCTCCATACATAGAGTCATACCACTTAATATCTGAGTGTTTGAGCAACAACAGTTTTTCAACCCATGAGAGCCCATTTTGCTTATCCCAGAGTGCTGGAATTCTTGGCAAGTGCGAAATAAACCACTTGTGCAGGAGAACGGTGCAACACTCAATCTGTCCAACTCCATAACGGTTCCTACGGTGGATGGAAAAGTACATATCAGCCAGCAAGGTAGGTACAGGATTCTTGATTAAGAAAAGGTTGATTTCATTTGCGTCCACAAAATCATTAGCAGTCGGGAACAGGAACAGTCCATAAATTAGTAAAACCAGGATGGCCTCAAATGCTTCAATATTCTTTGACAAGGCATAGCTTTGAGCTTTTTCATATAGGAACATAGCTGGAAATCCATACAATCCTCCCTTAGTAATCATATGAGATCGTACCTCGTCCACCTCTAAATACGCGGCCTCTACAACTGCTCTTTCATTAGGAGTCCCTTCTCTTCTAGAAAATGGTCTAGGAGTGACGCCTACTCCCATCAAGGCAGAATATTCTTCCAAGGTTGGTAGCAACTGATAATCTGGAAAGGTGAAACAGTGATAGGTTGAATCATAGAACTGCACGAGTGCGGATAACATCTCTTCATATACTTGAACTTCTAGCAAAGACAGCATATTCACATACTTCTCTCTGAATGCTTCGGGGTCTTCTACTAAACTTCCCAGTTTCTTCAAGTTCTCCAATTTTGGCCTTTGGAACACAACCTTTACTTTCTTTCCAGAATCCATCCTATAATATCTGCAAAATAATATTTAGTTCCTTGAATGATTAATTAATGTAAATGCAAATGCAAAGGTTTCATGGAACTCAGATCAAAACATTGTTTCATTTCATTGATTTTCAAGATTGCATTACAAAATATCCAGTACATTTTACAAAAGTCCTAAGGCTGACAGTATTCTAAATAAAAGTCCTCCTTTGCTTTGAGCTTCTTGATTTCTTCTTCCATTTGAGTCTTCTCAAGAATGAGTTTGTCCACGACTAGCTTCCATGGAGTTGACTGAGAGTTGGAAGAAAATAAACCTTCGTGTATCTTCCTCTTCTTACAAGAAATCATTTCTTCATCCTTTGACCGGAGTTGCCTACGGAGTTCATCAATCTCTTCCATGGCCACTTGGTACTTGTACCTCCAGGCTACTTCAGTTTGTTGTGATTTCCTCAAAGCAATTTTTAACTTCTCCTCTTCAGACATAAAGATCATTGGGGGCTCCTCTTTCAACACCATGGGTTTCTACTGAGGATAAGGCATCTTCAACTGAATAGCTCTCTTTCGGATCCATTAGAGATAAGGCTCGAGAGAGACACAATTAGGTTTCCCTAAGGCTTCTTTTCCTTTCTTATACACATGACCCCAAGCTTTTAGAATTTCTCCTTTCAACTCTGAACTTCCCTTAAAGAAAATATTCTCCACATGAGCGCTATTTGGTTTGTCCTTCAAAGGATATCCAAGTTGTCGGCGAGCGAGAACAGGGTTGTAACTGATTCCTCCATTGGTACCAAGAAGAGGTACATTACCAAAACTTCCACAACTGTCAATGATCCTTATCCCATCGTAATTACGACTGTACCAATCAATATCAGAGTGAGTGAGAGCCATAACCTTCTGAGACCACCAACCTTCCTTCCAAAAAGCATGAGCCTTAGGTAAGTGAGAAATAAACCACTTGTATAGTAAAGGGACACAACAAGTAACCATTCCTCCTTTATGAAGATTCCTCAAGTGAACAGAATGATAGGTGTCAGCTAGTAAAGTGGGCACAGGGTTTTTCTTCAAGAAAATCTTAATGGCATTGAGATCCACAAAATTATCAAAACTTGGAAACAAGAAGATCCCATAAATGAGCAGGGCAAGGATAGCCTCAAATGCATCCATACTCAAATGATCGACTTAGTATTGTGCTTTCCCAACCAAGAACTCTGCAGTCAAACCAAATACTTCTCCTTTAGTAACCATATTTTTCTGAATATCCACCAATCCCAAGCGTGTAGCTTTAGCAATTTCTTCTTCCTTAGGGTCCTTCTCCATGACTGGAAAAGGAGAGTCTTCAAGAATAGGCAAACCAATCAAGCAAGAATATTCCTCAAGTGTAGGTACCAGCTGGTAATCAGGAAAAGTGAAACAATGATAGAGTGGATCATAAAACTGGAGAAGTGTGGAGAGGAGTCCCAGATCCATCTTCCTTTTTACCCTCAACAACGATAATAAGTTCCCATACCTGCTCTTGAATCCTTCTAGATTTGTTATCAAAGTGCTCAACCTTTCTATGTAATCCAAGTTAGGACTTTTGTAAGTGTACTTCATAGTTTTCTTTTTTCCATTATCCATGATGATCATAATGTTTATAAACAAGAGATCTGAGATCCATGAAACCTATATTATATGATGTTCATGAATGCATGAATGCACAAACACAGGTAAGCACAAATTCATATATACACATGGGTAACAGATAAAGGTTTTAGTTTGGAGAACATGAGTATGGAGTCGGGGTCTACCCATCCCAAAGGTATGTACTAAGGTTTTCAAAACTGTAGAACAAGGTTCTAAAAAGGTTCCCAGAGTCCTCGACCCATCTTTCGGATATTATCAATTTCCCAAATACTTGGTGGTCGATAATATTCTCAAGAGAGTCTCGTCTAGGTGTAGTATCGCGTATCAACCATTTTGGAATTACTTCCTTATAGCCATCGCACTACATCCTAATAAAGCCAAAGTGGGGAAAAGGTAATCTAAAGGTTCTCAATATCATGGGCTCCCATGTAGAAAGTAGCATTGTTTTCACGAATACTCGATCAACAATACTAACTCTCAGAAGGGCCTCTATTGAGCGGAGGTTTTCTCAAGTTAAATTGGTCGGGAATCAACTCCCTACAAGTCTCTTTAAATATACCACCATCCTATCATAAGTATGCTCAAACACGGGTATAGTTTTGTCTCACCACTCAGAGTTCCCAAGATCCAACAGGGCACATATATACATATTTACAAGTATTCACAAATATAACAAGTAATCAAACAAGATAGGCTAAACCCTCAAAGCAATAAAACACCGTCCCCGGTGAAATCGCCATTTCTGTCGCGGTGAAAATTGGATATCAAGCTATTAAGTTAACTTGAATCTTAATTCATTTACAGCCGAACTTTATTTTATCCAAAGGACAGGTCTAAAGAAAGAAAAACCTTTTTCGCGATGTAACGAAAACGCTTAAGAGATTCGAGGATCGGGGGTTGGTTATACCTAGGGAAGGTGTTAGCACCCTAAGCATCTGTAGTACTCTACAGGAACCTTTTGTTTGATTGTTTTCTAAGTTGTGAATATGTACTATGGATTGGGATATGGATTAGGGATAGGTAAAGACCTAGATGGTTTTCTAAGTTTGCTCGCAAAGACATCGCATCTCCTGCCTACGTATCCTAACTAGGATAGAATCAGAGCAATCGTAGTTCACCTCACAAGGGATGAAGAACACTTGATTATGATCAAGGTTCAAAGGGGAACAAACATGACAATGTTTGTGTGGAGTTTGACAAAACTCCCTATTCTAAGTTGTAATATTCAAAAGGGGAAGTAAGAAATCATGACGATGATTCTCACATAGAGTTGACAAACTCTATCCTAGGGTTCTAGTTGAAGAACTCTCCTAATACAGGTGGGTCTTTTAGACTTAAAGCAAAGTATAATGGTTTCTAAGCTTAAAATGACTTAACACAGTCAAGGGAATGGGTGAATGAGTTATCCATGACACAAGGGTCATTGGAAAGATCTTTTCCTTTGGAGAGGACAGGAGAGGCAACTGGGATGAGAGCTAACAAGCTTCATCACTTGGGGAAAGAAAACTTTAAACAAGGCAACAACGTGATAAATATGCATTCATGGTGACAACCATTAGGTGAGCATGTGAAATGATAAAAAAATGAAAATGCATTGATGACAATCAAAGCAGTTGATTAAGCAGGAAATGTGACAACAGATCAAGCTTCAGTGTACTTAGCAGATGAAATAAAATGAACATGGTAACAATCAAAGATGAAGTCCTAGCATGTTAGCTAACATTTAAGAACATGAATGCAAACAAGTATCACAAATAATCACAAGTGTATCAAAGAAAAATTCATCTGCATACGCGAAAACAATCACAAAACATACATAACTTGCACATAGTCAAAAGAGATGAAAAATTAGGAAAATATGAAAATAAAAAATATTACATGAAAGTAAACATTAAGATGAACAAAATGCAAAAAGAATGGGTGAAAAATGACTAAAATTGAGAGAGATATGAATTTTTAAAGATGGGATGAAAAATGACAAAAATTAACAAAAGGGTTGCCCTCCTCAGGGGTCGAACCCAGGTATGCAAGGCAAGAGGCACTTAAGTGACAAGGTGACTACCACTGGGGTGGATATACATCCGTTTTTAAATGCCACCCCATAAATATATATGGGATACTCTTATGAAATTCTGGGCAACGAAAACACACAAACTCAATGATTTGCATTTTGATCATAACTCAGTCAATTTTCCATGGATTTTGACAAAGTTTTAATGTAAACTGACTAGAATTTCATGAGGAACAAGATAGCACTTTTATTTTTTTGAAATTCTTCCTCCAATTTAAAACCCAATAGCACATGTGTTTTGAAGTTTTGATGTACAATTTGATATGAATCTCATGTTACAGCCAGTTTCAGTCCAAAGTAATCATGCCCACATACCACATAAATGATAATGAATGAGTTCATGAAAGAGTTTAGGGTTTAAATCATGCTGTGATGAAAATGGATTGTCAAGTTGCCACTTTATCATGAATGATATGCAAGCTGATATGCAATTCTGTTTCTAGGCATATATTGGTCAAACTAAACACATACACACATCAAATACATGATATAGGATGAAATTGGTCACAAGTTGAGGCTCCAAATAAAATGTGATGAAACATGACATTCAAAATGCAAGTTTGTGCTTGTGAAGTGCATGAAACTTTTCATTTTCAATTCAAAACATTTTCAGATCAATTTAAACATCCACACATCACATATACATGGTATTGAATGGATTCAAACACAAATTGAAGCAAAAAAGAAACTGTCATGAAAATGGTTCACAAAATGCAAGTTGTCATGAAAATGAGGCATGAGATATGAATTTCCAATTCCAAACATTTTCTTATCCAGTCACCCACACACATAGCACATATACATGATATTGAATGAGTTTGCACACAACTTAAAGCCAAAGACAAGCAGTTATAAAAAAATGATGACAAAGTTGCAAGTGTTGGCATTTTGAGGCATGAAGGATGTTTAGTTCAAATTTATGCACATGTGGGCCAAACCAATTACACACACAAGTCACATACATGAAGATAATGGTGTTCGTGCTCCAAAATTGGTTATGCTTCAGTCAGAACATGTTTTGACATGATTTATGGTATGTTGGCTTGAACAATGCATTTTGAGTGTGAAAGTGTGTGCCAGATGAAAACAGGCCATACAACTTACACCTACACCTCACAAATATGAAACTAAACATGTTCACATTCAAAAATTAGGCACAAAAAGCAACAAGGCAAAGTTTGACATGTTGATGTGGTGCTAGAACAATTTGTGGCAGCCAGTAGGGCTATGTGTGATTTTCAAAACAGTGAAGTTTAACATCAAGACAGAGATGTGCACACACCATGTGAATGCTCATGAGTGAATCAAAACACAAATTCAGGTTAAAACAGAATGCTATGAGACAATAGTGCTCAAGTTGCAAATGTCATGAATAGAATGCATAATGATGTTCAGTTCTGATTTCATGGACATATAAGTCAAATAAGTCATGTGCACAAGTCATATGTATGAGGATGAGTGTGTTTAAACATCAAATGGAATTCAAAACTGGCTGTAGTGGAAACTGGTGTGCAGGTGTATCAAATTGCAAAACAGTCAGCTTCATTTAAACAGAAACAATAGCTAGCCTAGTAAAATCAGGGTGTTCAGTTCTTTTGATCATATATGTCACACACACAATTCATATATATGAAGACAAGTGGATTCAAAACATGAAATTAGCCTAAAACAGTCTGTTATGCCCAACATGTCATAGTGATGCTTATTTTATTGAAAATGCATTTTGGGGCAATGGATTAAATTAGATGCCAACAACTCATGCTAATCATTCACACACATCACAAATGTGGTTTTAAAGATGACTGAGCTTACAAGATAAACACATATCAAGTATAGCAATATTTTGACATTTTGATGCAAAAGCAATTCAACAATTGGCAGCAGCAGGGTATTTTTTAGGGATGGCGCAATTTCATGATATTGCAATGAATAAAAGGAGATTCAATGATGCATACCTTTTGTAGATAGACTTGAACAAGCAAATTAAGCTGAGAAACCCAGAGAACTTCAACCACCTCCTTGCTTTGAGACTTTCCTTTTTTTTGAAGCAAAATGCAAATATTGGGACAGTTGAGAAATAAACTCCACCAATGATCCTTAACACTTTAGACAGTTGAGAAATGATATATGTGAGGTGTTTGAGTGATTAAAACACCAAGGAAGTGCATAGAACAAGTTTTGGATGATTTTGTGGCTTTTGGTCAAAGTAACTTGGTATGGAAGTTGACTTTTTGAATGGTGAGGTTTTTGAGTGGTCTAAGGTCTTGGAAACCTTCTATATCATATTTAGAGATTGTGTGGATGATTGTTGAGGTATTTGAATAGGGAGAAATGAGTTTGGCAGCAAATGTACCAAGACAGATTTTTGGTGGTTTTTGCAATTTTGTGATTTTTGGTGATTTTGGAGTAAGGTGTGAAAGAGACAAGGCTTTGTGTTTCTCTGGTTTTTAGAATCAATATTCCCCTTTAAAATGAAGTGATGAGGGCTCCCTTTTATAGGCAAATGAAGAGAGGGGGCAGATTTGGAGATTTCTTCACATGAAAGAAAGGTTTTACACTTTTTGGATCAAACCTCCACAAAGGGGTTTCCTTGGCTGAGAGGTAAGCCCAATAGTCAAGTGTTATGATGAGTTTAATGTGTCTAAAGTCAGGCTAGAGAGTGTAGGTTGAGGGTTGGTTCAGATTCACTTTTCCACCTCATACTTGCCTTATGATTTCAAATGCAAGTTGTAAAGCCACTTGCAAGCCCACTTGCAAGTTTGGCTAATTCCTTCTCCTATGCATTTTCTTCACATTTCTAGGCTTCAAACCTTCTACATATCAGAAACAACAACATTCAAAGTCTGAGTTTGGTCAGATTGATGAAAAGAATGATTTTTGAACTTTGAACAATGTGGGACTAAAGTGTGAAATCACCAACTTTCCATAACCATAACTTTCAGCTCATAAATCCTTTTGAGATGTGCTAGTACTTTTTAGAAAGCCCTCAAATATCTCTAAAACATTCATGTTTTCATGATTTTCAATTTCTCAAAGGAACTTGGTCAAAAAGTCTCTCAAAGTTGCTAAAAATGAACTTAAAAGTGAAATTTTTCTAAGTCTTTTTCCCTTCTTGAAATGAATTTGATCATAACTCCAAATCTATGCATTTTCCGATCATGGACCACTTAGGGACTTTTGTAGGATTTGTCAAGAGCTTTCAAATGAGCTTTGAACCAACTCAATTGGATGTGTGGTTAAGGAGTTATGGTTTAGCCCCTTTCAAAACCCTAATTTCCCGATTTTTCGATTACTCCTTCATCCTTGATCCAATGGTCATGAAAATTGATAGGAAAGTGAAATATGATATAAGGAACATTTTTTATTCACACTTTGAAGTCCAATTCCTTGAATTTGAAGAGTTGACTTTTTGGACAACCGTACGATTGATCGGTGACTACTGAGTCGTCTGTTGACACTCTGGACCTCCTGAGACTTTGAAACTTCTTGAATGAATTTTATTAAGCTATATGAACTTCATGGATCATGATCCCACCATTAAAACACCTTCCAACATTAAAGTCAAACTGCAGTTGACTTTTACTAGTCAAAAACCCTAATCGGGTGTATTGAAATACACTGTTCTTGATTCTGGGGTAACAACCTCAAATTGGATTCTCAATTGACATTATATGATACCCTTGACCTTGTTTCATGATTGAATTATCCTAAAACTCGGATTGATCACAAACCCTGAAGCTTCGATTTGACGGTACACAACCCTGATTCATCTGTAACTTGACAAAGACAAACTTGCACTGGGTTAGGGTTAGATAGTTCATGAGTATGCTCCTAAAATAAGAATGAGAATCTAAGGGGTCAAATTTTGGGGTGCAACAGTTGCCCCTATTTAAATATCTTCACTAGATGGAACTGAGAGATGACGATCCTCGTAGAATCGCAGTGAAAGGTATTTAAATATAGAAAACCAAAAATTTTGTCCCTTAGATCCGATGATATGCAAAAGGACATGTCATGACATGCCATGAATTCTAAATGATGCTTCATGATGCTTGGATGCAAGACATACGCAGAAGACAGAAAAATAAAACAACGAGTAACTACTCATGGGACCTGATTTTGTAGATCTGACACTAGGGAAAACCGAGGTATAACAAACAATAGTTCAAACATGACTAGTGATAACTGAGAGGAAAATTTCACATGAGGATGCACAAAGTCCAATGAAGATGACAATCTCACTGGGGAAGAGCAAACACCATGTCGCTTGCGCGAAAATAAGGTGCCAGCACAACAGAAGAGTCACCACCTTTCGTTATTTATCCCTCAGAACGGGAAAGGAAACGATCGGAAAAACCTGACGAAAAAGGGTAAGACAAGGTCGTCGCAACCATTGTTTGGATTCGGGAGTCGGTTACGTAAGGGGAAGGTATTAGCACCCCTCACGTCCGTCGTACTCGACGGGATCCTCGCTTGTTGTGTTTACTTGGACGGGTTGGTTTTATTCTATCTACCTATCAAGGCTGGCTTAAAAAGAAAAGAAAATGACTCGGCAAAGCGTCGCGCTTTATGCCTACGTATTCTCATCAGAGAATGAGAAATCAGAGTCAACGTAGTTCGGCCTACGACGGGTTATGTGGGAAGGTAGCTCGCCAAGACATCACCATCTTGTGCCTATGTACTCTCAACAGGCATGAGAGATCAGAGCTCACGTAGTTCGGGAAACTACGGATTATTTCCTGTCTTTTACGAAAGAAGTGTTTTTTATTGTGTTTGCAATTTCAATCGCACTAGAGACTATGACCTGAGAGTGAACGCGTCGCATGTCACCCGAAGGGTACCATACTAAACATCCAGACTGTGGAAAAGAAACTCTCCCACAATCCTTTCTCAGATAGCTTAAGGCTCGTAACGTACGAAAGGAATCATTCATGATTACTGTATCTTAAACTGTTTTGAAATGAGAAGAGAACATGCCCAACTAGGAGGGAGACTATCAAGTCCTACTGTTGTCATGCCATGGATTCATCCTATGGTTGAGGTTTGAACAGGGAACTCCTAGAAGTTGTCATGCATAGGTTTCAACCTAAAGTTCTATCATCAATTCCTTATCAAAGGAAATGAGAGTCCTAAGGGATCATGTCAATGATACACCAAAACAGACAAAGCATCAGCTTAACAGTAAAATGCATGCAATGCAAGTTTGGGAGGAAATGTGTGTGGGGCTTCAGCCTCCACAAGCTCATCTCAACCTCAAGCCAGAATGGATAACAGTAATCATACTGAAATAAACAACATGCTATCAAGAAATAACAGTAAACTGCAATCATACAGAAGAAATGAAATGAAGTGTCATCAGGCAAACAAACCACATGGGCAAGGGAGCTGGGCTCTACCGAATACCCGCAAGCAAAGCCACACAGTAACAGTACAAGCAGAGGGAGCAACTCAACCTATAGTACAATCATGCTCCTAGATTCTACTTATTCTAGATATGAACTTATTCTAATGCATCAAGCAAGTCAAACAAAACACATCAATACAGAAAAAAAAGAAAAGAAGATCAACTCCTCTCTCAACCTCAAGCTTCAGCTCTTCCAACAGCAATTTAGTCTTCAGACTTCCATCACCCTTGACAAGTATCAATTGCTTTTCCAGGTTTCAACCCTTCAACATAAGTTTCAACTTATCTTCTCCTTTAAGCTTCAGCTTCTTGATCAGCTCCACCTTCAGGCTTCACTATATTCTCATAAGTATCAACTTGGCTCCTTCAGGATCTCCATGTATCAAAGTAAGTATCAGCTTCCTTAGTTATTCAAGCTTCAGCTCTCCATAATCAATCTCAATCACTTAATAGTGTCAACTTCATCCTTCAGTCTTTACTTCCTCTTCAGGGGTCTTCAAGTATCAACTTGCTCTTGTTGCTCTTCAAGCTTCAGCTGGAATGGCAATGCTCAAGGATTCATCCTCTTCAATACTCTTCAATGAAGTCTTCACCTTCAAGCTCAAGCTCAACATCTCTCAAGACAATCAAACCAGAGGAAATCACTTACTGGATAAGCTGGGGGATATTGAACTGCTTATTGACCACCAAAGGTGACCTATAAGGGTTCAACATCAAATGAAGGGTTCCCTCAAAAGTTCTACTTCCTAGGTACCTCACTTATCCCTCCAAAGGAGAGAGGTGTGTACCATGGAAGGACTTTGAATCATAGGGAGGAATGGAGGTGACAGATACCATCCATGTTTAAGAAAGAAGTTATCTAAGTCTAAACTCTTCCTAATCCCTAACCCTAAAACAAACAGCAAAACAACTAAGAAACAAGCTCTCAAGCTCTTCAATGCATCTTCAAGTCTTCTATTATGCTCCTCAATGCTCCTTAGAACAATACCAAGCTCTCCAAGCCCACAAAGCAAAGCAACTAAAGCAAACATGCCCTAAAGGCAACACAAATAATCAACCAATACAAAAATCATCTAAAAATAGTATACTACTATATTAAATCCTAACATAATTTCTAAGGGATCCTACATACCTACCCTTAATGCCCTATATGTCCCATAGTCTAATTTGTCCTAAAAACCCAAAATTCTAGTGTTATTGTGGACCTATGTTGAAGTTTGACCTAATTCTACACAACCTAATGTCATCTAATCAAAACTATCCTAAAATTCATCACAAAATTATGGAATAAATCCAGGGGGAAGCTAAAACATATATCTAACTATCCTAAAAAGAATGGTCTAAAAATATTAAGGGAGATACCTAAACAAAATTCTACAAATTCATGGATCAACATAAAAGAAATAAAATGCAATAAAAGAAGAAAATATACAAAAAATACTAAAAATGCATGAAAGGAAAATATTTTTATTTTATATTTTTCTTGACAAAAATATGAAATGGGAGCAAAAATTCCCATTTAAAAATCATTAATTTTCAAATTAATATGATTTTCCAAAGTTTAATGAAAAATAGAAGAAATTAAAATGGAAACATGAGATTGGGGTGCAGCAAGTAAACACATATAGTTCATTATGCGCTTGGGCCCAAACTGGGGGGTTCAAGAAGTAAAGCGCCAGGCCCAATATTTAAATCAGAAAACAATTGAAAAAAACACAAAGAAAATGGAAAATAAGCGGTGAGAATAGCAAGGAATTTCAGTTCAATTCCTAGGTGGGCCACGAATGGGGGTGTGGGAAGCAATCCAGCCCAAAATTCCTTTTAATGAAACGCATCATTTCATCATGTTTCAGAATTTCCTTCACACGCGAAATTGAACATGGGCCGTTGGATCTTCAATCAGTCAACTAGTCTACGCCTGATCCAATGGCTTGGGGTCGTCTTCTCCAATTGAATTCTGAACTTGGAGGGAAACCCATGGAAGCTTAACACTAGCAGCTTCATCCTCTCAACTCGTATCTCCTCAAAACTTCACCAATTCTTAAAATTCAAGACCCTAATCCACTTGATTTTTCATGCTGAACACGATTACAATCTCAAATTCCATTGAATCTCACTTAAACTTAAAACACGAATCAATCCTCAAGATTTGCTCAGAACTCAAAACTCACCATTCTTGAAATTGCTTACACTAAAATGCTCACCTCCTATCACTGATCAACCTCCACTAAAGAACTAATATTATCTCTCAATATTCAGGGAGTTCTTGGTCCTAACAGAAATGGTGTCAACAACAAAACCATCACCAATTCTCTTCAAACTTTCCAGAAATGATCTCCTAGTGATTTCTAACCATTCTAACCTATCAAACTAACCTAATTATGCATAAATTAAGGTGCACGAAGAAAGTTGCAAACCTGGTAAAATCAAGTGAACAGATGGAGAAATCCTTCAATTCAGGCCTTCAATCTTTCCCAATTCCTTCACTGAGTAGTCTTCTAGCTTCTGTATGCAAAAAGAATGGTTGAAATAGCTTGATTCTTGGAAACCGATTTTGAATTGCCACCTTGAAATTTTAATCACCAACTCTTCAATTCTCCATGGATTTGATCTCAATTCAATCTGCACAGCTTCACTATGATGTATGGGAGGTGTTTGTGTGGAAAGAATGAATGGAAATGAAGAAGAATGAAGAAATTGAACTTGACTTGCAATGGAAGATTCTTGATCTCACTTTCTCTTCTCTGCACAAATTCTCACCAACCTTGCATCTGAGCAAGTTACATATGATATATAGAGTGGTTTAGAATCATCTAGAACCATCTAGGATCATCCAATGAGAAATTGAACTTTTCATGTCATGACATTTTGAATCCAATTCTCCTTACATGCTATCTCATGCCAAGCTCCTTGTAACCCTTGAATTCTGACTTGAATTTCTCCCCACATGAGATTTATGATGAGTTACAATGCATAACCAACTTGTACATTGAGTTTTGTTGAGTTTTGCTTTGGTACCTTAAGATGCAAGTAAGCCTTTTCCAAAGCAGCCCTATGATCCAAGCCCCAAATCAAAATTGTGGCTGAACCATTGTTCTTAGAATGTCATTTGGAGTCAAAATGATCTATTATATGACATGGTTTGGATTTATAGCTTGTGATTTCCAATTTTCAATTTCACCTTAATTAACTTATGCCTTCATTTTAGGCCATTTTCATCACTTTTTGATACAAGCCTTTTCAACATCTCATGACCTCCCTACTAGCCTTAAAACGTCATTCTAAGCAAGTTTGATGTTGAAGATTTTTCCATTTGAAGCTTGGAAGTAGGAGATATGGCCTTATGCTTGAAATGACCTATAACCTCCAAATGACCAAAATGCCCTTGACTTGTCAAAGCCATAAGTTGAGTTCTACAAGTCCTATCAAGGACTTATAGTACTCTCTAGAAAGCTAAGAAGATGCTCTACAACATTCATGTTGACCAAGAGTTCATAGGAATCATCCTACTAGGGCAAACGTTGGATGCAAGTTGGGTGACTTTCAAGGACCCAGATTCACATACCTCATATGACCTGTAATTTGTCAAAGCCATAACTTGAGCTCTACAAATCCTATCAAGGACTTCTAGTACTCAAATTAAAGCTAAGAATAAGCTCTACAACATTCATGTTATGGGGAAGATGAGATGACAATCACATCTTGAGCTAAACTGCCTTGAAGATAGGGATCAAACTAGGGGATTTTACACTGTCAATCCTTAGAAACCCTAGCTTAAAACTTCTCAAACTCCTCAATCATGATGAGTTGGTCTAGGAATCATCCTTATAGCATCTAAATGCATCATTCCATGATCACATGGCTCTTGGATTAGGTATCAACCCTCTCCAAATCATCAGTTGACCTAGGGTTGACCCAGTCAAACCCTAATTCCACCACTCATGGCTGAATCTTCTGAATTCTTGTACAATGACTTCTCTAGGCTTCATGATGGATTTCAACATCTCATAAGCTTTCTCAAAGCTTCAAGTCCATCCTCATAGTCTCAGAATCATCTGAGGAGCTCCCACAACTCTCAAGTTATGAGACACACAACCTTGGTTTCAACCAATCTCTCTGAGGATCTCTCGAGTTCTCTGACAAGGATATCAATCCTTGAACCTTTGAATAACCTTCTTGGCTAGCTTCAAAGCCTCATATAACTCTTGATGGGTAAATAAATGTTGGTCAAATTTTGGGGTGCAACAGCTGCCCCTATTCAAACGGCTTGAACCTGACTGGGTGAGGAGCGAACGGCTCTCAGCCAATCAAGGTGCGAGACGGTTGAATATTGATAAACCCAGAAATTTGCCAACTGCATACGTACATGGTCCTCTGACGGGAAAGAATCTTCGAACACTGAAATAATAGCTGCACGGCAACTAGCTGGAGACATACTGATCTGAACCTTGTCGTCAGTTATCCACATTAAATTCCTCTGACATTGTCATCAGACACCGGACATCGCCGTCAGGCAACCAGAACACCCAACATCGCCGCTGGAAAACTGAAGAATCTGACATCACCGTCGGACAACCAAGACACCCAACATCGCCGCTGGAAAGCTAAATCATCTGACATCGCCGTCGGATAAACAAAACACCCAACATCGCCGCTGGAGAACTAAAGAATCTGACATCGCCGTCGGACAACCAAAACCCCCAACATCGCCGCTGGAAAACTAAAGAATCTAACATCGCCGTCGGACAATCAAAACACCCAACATCACCGCTGCAAAACTGAATCACCTGACATCGCCGCCAGAAACAAACATCCAACATCGCCGCTGGAGAACTGACTCACCTGACATCGCCGTCAGAAACAAATGTCCAACATCGCCGCTGGAGAAATAGAGAAACTGACATCGCCGTCAACCAAACATAACTCTGAGAAACACCTGACATCGCCGTCAAGCACTCAACATAATCTGACTTCGCCGTCAACTCTCAACATCGTCTGACTTTGCCGTCAAAAACAGACATCCAACATCGCCGCTGGAGAACTCAAAATAATTTGACCTCGCCGTCAGGGTGAAGAAAATCCATTGGGGAATTGGTCACACGGTAACCGGTAATACATAGTCGATCATGCCATCGGGCATCCAAAGAAACTGTCGGGCATCAGCCGTACTTCAACCATCAGGTTGATCATGCCATCAGGCATTCAAAGAAACTTGTCGGGCATCAGCCGGACTTCAACCATCAGGTTGGTCATGCCATCAGGCATTCCGCATTACTGTCTAGCATCAGCCGGACTTCATCAGCAAGTCGGGAATAGAATTCTTGGTCAATCATGAGCCAACTGGGAACATCTAAACCACTGCCATCAGGCACTCTGCATCAGCTAAGAGAACTGCTTCATTAACATGGTCATACTTCAATCATGGAGTCTTCAAGGGAGGTTTCAACTTCGCCATTAGGAACTTGCTGGGGAGGACGCTTCGCCGTTGGGGAATCTGGAGAACTATCAAGTAACTCCGCTCCGAGGGTCCAGAAATCGTTCTGGAGGAATCAACTCTGCTGAGGACTTCAAGAATCATCTTGAACACATAACTCCATCGGGGACCTTCAAGAATCATCTTGAACCAATAACCATTCTGGAGATTTCAGGAATCATCCTGAGCGAACACTCTGTTGGGGATTTCAGGAATCATCCTGAGCGAACACTCTGTTGGGGATTTCAGGAATCATCCTGGGCGACCTTTACTGGGACCCTACTGGGGAGCTTAAGAATCAACTTAAACAAATGGCCTTTCCGGGGAATTCAAGAATCATCTTGAACCGAAGACATCGTTGGGGACCTCAAGAATCATCTTGAGCAAGCGACTTCGCTGGGGGAGAATGTCAGGAATCATCCTGAGCAATCAATTTTGCGGCGGAACACCTGCAAAACAAGAACGGTAACAACCTAGATCGTGTTTATTATGCATATGCTTCGGCAATGGCACGATGCTCCACACGGTGAAAATGCTATGCGTTTATGATAAATGTTATGCCATCATGCACAATGATGCGATCCCATCAGCAAAATAAATGCCGAAGGGGAAATCCTCCTGTTAAGGGGGAAGAACTACTCAGATAGAGGAATCGTCCTGCTGAGGAGAACATGGTCACGCCAATATCAATTGGACTCCACAGGGGACACAACTTCAGTTGACTGCTGCGGGGGAAACAACTTCAGTTGATTGCTGCAGGGGAACGAAGCTCTACGAGAACTAGGACCTGCTGATGGAAAACGATGTCGATCGCGGGAATGAGCTGTGTGGCCTTCTCGGCTACTTCTCTGGAGATGAAGGATCTGTGGGGAAACAACTTCAATTGATCAACACTCTACTGGGGAAAACCAATCATGGTCCCAACTGCTTCCCAAGGACTCAGCTCTCTTGGGGATTTGCAAACTCGGCTGAGGAAGGAGAAATCGTTCTGCTTCGCTGGAGAGTACGACTTCGGGGGAAATACAGCATCAGCTGTTCAACACTCTACTGGGGAAAACCAATCATGGTCCCAACTGCTTCCCAAGGACTCGGCTCTCTTGGGGATTTGAAAACTCGGCTGAGGAAGAAGAAATCATTCTACTTCGCTGGAGAGAGTACGACTCTGCGGGGGAATCTCAATTCCGCTGGGGAAGAAGGAATCATCCGACTTCGGGGGAGAGTAAAACTCTGGTGGGGAATCTCAATTCCGCTGGAGACTTCAGTCTGGCACCATCAGTTGCTGCATACTTCGGCGTACGAATAGTTTCCTATGAAACCTGCACTTGTGACCCGGTGCTGGGGGATGAACACGCGCTTCAGCGCCTGACTTAGCTGAGGAGGTGACGTTCCTTTAGGACACATCTGATTGGGGAGAGAATCATCTCTGCATGGGGATACATATCAATGCTCACGATCTCGCGTTCAGACTCTGCGGGGAGAGGCTACTGAACTCTGCTGGAGAAGGAGGAATCATCCTGCTTCAGGGATGCGCACGGCGCACTGTCTGGAATATGCTACACCTGTAACAACACAAACAAACAGACAAGATACCCTTCTCAAAGGGACCTATCAAGGTTATTATCTCGTGACAATATTCAAGTAACTAATTGTTTCAACAATCAGTGGCCTAGGCCGGTGAGTTTATGTATGCGCATTTTATCAAAAACATCGGCGTTTTTTCGCAAACAAAACAAATAAATGCTAAACAGGCAAACAGAATTGCTGAATAGTGTGCATTTTATTGATAACGAACCCCTGAATGGGTGAAAATGTTTTACAACAGATGCAAGCTCCTGGAATGAGGAAGCCGCGCAAAAATAAAACATAAATATACATCAGTATATACAAATGTCGGCAACAAGGCGTAGACGAACACCATGAGTTGATCCCTCTAAGACCCACTCGACTTCGATACCTCTCCGACGCTTCAGCTTCGGAAGAGATTGATTCAGATAAACGGCCCTCAGGTCCTCCAAACCACTAAACAATGAAAGTCCACACGCGTAACGCAGTCATTTGCTTTTTTAAATCCCTAACTTTTGCGTGAACCGCCCTTTGCGGGTTTTCAGTTCACCGGGATACCCTTTTTTGCCGAAGCCGCCCAGTGTAGGTTTTCGACTTCGCGGGTGTACATTTTTTCAGCTTATATCCCTAATTTTTGCCCGAACCTTTTTATTCTGTTTTTGGTTCGCCGGGATGCCCCTTTTTTGCCTGGACTCTCCTTTTTTGTCCAGCGGGTCGCTTTCAAGAAAAGTATTTTTGAACTGCGTCCGCGTTCACCGGGGATGCAAAATCTTCACCATCCATCGTGGATAACAACAAAGCTCCTCCCGATAAGACCTTGCTGACGACGTACGGACCTTCGTAATTCAGAGTCCACTTGCCCTGGTGATCGGAGTGTGGAGGAAGAATCTTCTTCAGGACGAGATCACCCGTCTGAAAGCTTCTAGGACGCACCTTCTTATCATAAGCTTTCTTCATTCGGCTTTGGTACAGACGACCAAATGCAATCGATGCTAACCTCTTCTCGTCCATCAGGATGAGTTGGTTCAGTCGGTTCGTAATCCATTCTGCCTCGTCGAGTTTCACATCAACCAAAACTCGTAAAGAAGGGATCTCCACTTTTAACGGTAGGACAGCTTCCATACCGTACACCAAGGAGAAAGGAGTTGCCCCGATCGACGTACGTACCGTCGTACGATAACCGTGCAGTGCAAACGGCAGCATCTCGTGCCAGTCTTTGTATGTCACAACCATCTTCTGAACAATCCTCTTTATGTTCTTGTTGGCTGCTTCAACGGCGCCATTCATCTTCGGCCGGTAAGGAGATGAGTTGTGGTGTTCAATCTTGAAACTCTGGCACAGTTCCTTCATCATCTTGTTATTCAGATTCGAACCATTATCCGTAATGATCCGCTCGGGAATTCCGTAACGACAAATGATGTCCCTCTTTATGAATTTAGCCACCACCTACTTGGTCACATTAGCATACGAGGCTGCCTCCACCCACTTGGTGAAGTAGTCGATAGCTACTAGAATGAAACGATGACCGTTAGATGCAGTGGGCTCGATCTTGCCTATCATGTCGATGCCCCACATGGAGAACGGCCACGGGAAGGACATGACATTTAACGGGCACAGCGGCACATGAACTTTATCAGCATAAATCTGGCATTTATGACATCTCTTCGCGAATCTGAAGCAATCTGACTCCATGGTCAGCCAGTAGTATCCTGCTCTTAGGATCTTTCTCGTCATAGCATGCCCGCGGATGTGCGTACCAAATGTGCCTTCATGGACTTCTTCCATGAGCATACTCGCCTCTTTCTCATCTACACATCTGAGTAGCACGAGATCATGGTTTCTCTTATACAACACTCCATCAGGATTGAGATAAAAGTTTCCAGACAGCCTCCTCAGAGTCTTCTTATCCTGGGTTGACGCACCCGCAGGATATTCCTTAGTCATAAGGAAAGTTTGGATGTCATGGAACCATGGCTTGCCGTCGGCGGCTTCCTCGATTGCAAAGACAAATGCAGGTCTATCAAGACGCGAAAGGACAATTCTTGGAGCCTCATTCCAAAAATTGACTTTATACATTGAAGCCAACATGGCTAAGGCATCAGCCATTTGATTCTCCGCTCTGGGCACATGATGGAGTTCCACTCGATCAAAGAACGGAAGTAGCCTTCTGGCATAATTCATGTATGGCACCAAATTTGATTGACGAGTCTCCCACTCCCCTTTAATTTGGTTGATCACAAGCACTGAGTCACCATATACGTCTAGGTTCTTGATTCTCAAATCAATTGCCTCTTCTAGACCCATGATGCATGCTTCGTACTCCGTCTCATTATTGGTGACTGGAAACGTCAGTCTCGCAGTGAACGGGATATGGGATCCGTGGGGAGTCGTGATGATAGCCCCGATGCCACTTCCATAGGAATTAACCGCCCCATCGAATATCAATTTCCACTGGGATTTCCTATCTGGCCCCTCGTCGGGAAACGGCTCATCGCAATCCTTCGCTTTGAGAAACATAATATCCTCGTCAGGGAATTCAAATTTCATCGGCTGGTAGTCCTCGATCGGCTGTTCAGCAAGGTAATCAGACAATACGCTTCCCTTGATGGCCTTCTGGGACACGTACTGAATATCATATTCTGTTAACACCATTTGCCACCTGGAAATCCTGCCCGAAAGAGTCTGCTTCTTGAAGACGTACTTGATCGGATCCATCTTCGAAATTAGCATAGTGGTGTGATTGAGCATGTACTGTCGTAAACGTTTGGCAGCCCAAGCTAGTGCACAACACGTTTTCTCCAGCATCGAGTATCGAGATTCACAGTCAGTGAACTTTTTACTCAAGTAGTAAATGGCATGCTCCTTTCTGCCTGTCTCGTCGTGCTGACCGAGAACACACCCCATACTATTCTCAAGAACGGTCAAGTACATGATTAATGGCCGTCCAGCCACTGGGGGTATCAAGATTGGAGGTTCTTGGAGATACTGCTTTATCTTGTCGAATGCCTTCTAGAAATCCTCATTCCAAGTAATCGCCTGATCTTTCTTTAAAAGCTTGAACATCGGTTCACACGTGGCCGTGAGCTGAGAGATAAACCTTGCAATGTAGTTTATTCTGCCTAAGAAACCACGAACTTCTTTTTTTGTTTTCGGCGCTGGCATTTCTTGAATGGCTTTTATTTTCGCAGGATCAACCTCGATGCCTCGTTCACTCACGATAAACCCCAGTAATTTTCCGGACCGCACTCCGAAAGTGCATTTGTTAGGATTCAGCCTCAACCTGAATTTCCTAAGCCTCTCAAAAAGCTTCAATAAGTTGACCAGATGCTCTTCCTCCGTTTGGGACTTCATAATCATGTCATCAACATAGACTTCAATCTCATGATGAATCATATCATGAAACAAAGTCACCATTGCTCGTTGGTAAGTGGCCCCTGCGTTCTTCAGACCGAAGGGCATTACCTTATAGCAAAATGTTCCCCAGGGGGTGATAAACGTCGTTTTCTCCATGTCCTCCGGCGCCATCTTGATCTGATTGTAACCGGAGAAGCCATCCATGAACGAAAACACGGAGAACTGGGTTGTGTTGTCGACCAACACATCGATATGAGGCAACGGGAAATCATCTTTAGGGCTCGCCCTATTCAAATCCCGATAATCGACGCACATGCGTACCTTACCGTCCTTCTTCGGTACAGGCACTATGTTGGCGACCCACGGAGGGTAAGTGGTGACTGCTAAGAAGCCAGCATCAAGCTGTTTCTGCACTTCTTCTTTGATCTTAACGGCCATGTCTGGTCTCGTCCTCCTAAGCTTCTGCTTGACGGGAGGGCAATCTTCTCGCAGCGGCAAGTGGTGGACCACGATGTCTGTGTCAAGTCCGGGCATATCTTCGTATGACCAAGCAAAGACGTCACTATACTCTCGAAGCATCTCGACCAATCTCTGCTTGACATCATTCTGCAATGCGGCCCCTATCCTGACATTTCTGACGAGCTCTTCAGAACCCAGATTCACGATCTCAATCTCCTCCTCATGAGGCAGAATAACCTTCTCCTCTTGTTTCAACAAGCGGGCCAACTCTTCAGGAGGGTCTTCGTCTTCATCAATCTCTTCTTCGGCTTGATAGATCGGGCAATCGAAGTCGAAGTGAGCCGTAGAAGGTCCAGAGTCGATGTCATCTGTTATGTGGATCTCTTCACTTGTCAGCTGGATGATATCCTTGATGGTCCAATTGTTGAGGCCCTCGCCTGGCTTGCTTGGCTGAATCCAAGAGTCGAGATCACAATCGCTATCCCCGCTGTCTTCAGACGCCGCGTTGATGCTTTCGAAAATCACTTCGCCACTGGTAAATATGATCGGCCCCTTACCCCGTGACGCACTGCTAGACGAAGAAGAAGACGCTTCAGGAGAATACCCCAATCCAAACTTATCCTGCTTGTTGGGTATCTCCAAAATATGCCCCCAGCCTGGGGTAGATCCAGCTTGGACGACGGCCCGAGCTTCTTTGAATGAGGAGAGATTCATCTCTGGCTTTTCTGTGACTACAGGAGCTACTTCCTTCACCTTGACAGCCTCGAATGCTTGGCAAAGAGTTTCATGGATTTCGCCATCCATTTCAACATACTTAAAGGATGATAAATGGCTCACCATTATGTCCTCCTCACCGCACACGGTCACTATGCTTCCCCTGACAGCATATTTGAGCTTTTGGTGCAACGTGGAGGTCACGGCACCAGCAGCATGGATCCATGGCCGACCCAAGAGGCAACTGTAGGCAGGCATGATGTCCATGATATAAAAGACCGCGTCGAACGTTTCCGGACCGACTTGGATCAGCAGGGTCACCTCCCCGAAAACGTGGCGTTTAGTTCCGTCGAATGCTTTCACCACCAGGTCACTGGGCGTGCAAAGCAATCCGCGGGTGTCCAACTTCATTAATGCCTTCTTCGGAAGAACATTAAGCAACGAACCTGTGTCTACCAGCACGTGCGACATGATTGTGCCCCTACACTCTATCGAGATGTGCAGGGCGCTGTTGTGATTCCTCCCTTTTGGTGTCAGCTCTAAATCTATGAAACCTAGCCCATTGTCAGCATTAACGTGGGCTACCACCTCTTCTAGCTGATTCACCGATATCTCTTGCGGTACGTAGGCAGCATTCAATACCTTCAGTAGCGCGTTGTGGTGTGCTTCAGAACACAGCAACAGGTTGAGAATAGAAATCTTCGAAGGCGTCTGATGGAGATGGTCTACAATCTTGTAGTCGCTCTTTTTGATCAACCGCATAAAATCCTCGGCATCTTTGACAAGCAAGTCCTTCTCTACCCCACACGGGACCTCTTCGAAGACTTTGCTTTTACCCTTATCGGCCGCTTCAGCTCTGACCGCTTTATCTGCCACAACCTCTGATGGTGCAAACACTCTTCCGCTACGGGTAATACCACTGATTCCTGCGAGATTCTCCATAGTCGACCCATACGGCTCCAGCTCCAATTTTTGACCGTTGCAATAGACTTCAGCTCCATAGTGCCACAGAACGGCGTTAGTGCTCTCGAATGGTATCGGCCCAGCTTTGGTAATAGTGATTGTAGGCGGTCTGGGCGCAGAAATGGTTATTGGTTGGCGAGGGATGGTGATGGTGGCGACTTCATCGGCCTGCTTCCACACTACCTCTCCTGATACACTTTCAGCCCTTCAGCTGAACTGCAGAATTCCCTCAGTCATCAGAGTTTGAATTCCTTCGACCAACTGCTCACATCCATCAGAATGCGTGGCGCAGTCCATGCATAGTTCTCCGCACCCTGGAAAGAACCCTCTTTTCAACAACTTAGCTTTGACGGAACTAAGCAGCGTCTTTAGGTCTTTGACATCAGTCAACAGATCTGCACTCTCTTCTTCGATAATGGCGTTCACTCCGCCTCCCCTATGATTCGGCATGGGGTTTTTCGTGACATTGGGCACATTATCGGAGAAGTTAATGATCTTGGCATCTACCAGGTCCTGCACCTTGTGCTTAAAGGCTTTGCAGTTCTCGATCGTGTGGCCTGGTGCCCCTGAGTGGAAATCGCAAGTGGCATTTGCATCGTACCCTGGTGGAGGTGCCCCTGTCAAGGGAGCCATCGTCCTCTTCTGAACCAACTGAAGCTGAAGCAAAGTCTGCAAGAGCTGCGCATACGACATGGGCGGTGTCTCAAAGTGACGGTTTGTCAAAGATGCCCGGTTCTGGTACTTTCTATATCCCTGCTGATTCGGTTGCTGCTGCTGCTGCGGAGCTGCTGGGATATTTATACTGGCTATCTGCTGCTGAGGGCCTTTTCCCTTTCTTCGAGCATTGGTCACAGCGCTCGCATCTCCTTCTCGCTGTTTACTAGCATAAGGTTTCTTTCCACCTCCTCCAGCTGAGGATGATTCACCTTGAATTTTCCCGATCTTGATACCATTCTCGACGTGCTCGCCCATGATGATGAGAGCTGAGAACGTCCCAGACATACCGCTAACTAACTTTTCATAGTAAACCCCCGAGAGGGTGGCAACAAACATCTGCACAAGCTCGCGTTCAACCATCGGCGGTTGAACCCGAGCGGCCAACTCACGCCACCGCTGGGCGTACTCCTTAAATCCTTCATTATTTCTCTACGAAAGGTTCTGGAGCTGGACTCGGTTCGGGGCCAAGTCGCTATTGTACTGATAGTGGTGGACAAACGCTTCAGCGAGATCCTTCCATGTGCGCACGCTAGTGGGCTCTAGACCCATGTACCACTCGAGGGATGGCCCGGAAAGACTATCTTGGAAGAAGTGCATCAGCAACTTCTCGTCTTCAGAATAGGCAGACATCTTCCTGTAGTACGATCGCAGGTGGACACGAGGGCACGTGGTGCCCTTATATTTCTCAAAGTCAGGCACCCTGAACTTAGGAGGTACCTTGAAATCAGCTATTAATCCCAGCTTGGACATATCAACGCCCAAAGTATTCTGATTCTCAATATCTCTCATTTTATCTTCAAGTGCTTTGAATCTGAGCCGCGCTTCATCATTCAGCTCCCCCTCAGCACCTCTTTGAGAGAACACATCATCCTGATGATCCTCAAGCCATGGCTGAGGCACCAACAGATTCCCGACGCCTGCATTGCCGTTGCCTGGCCCGATGTTGACATTAGCTCCCAGACTCCCATTACCGACGCCCGTCCTATTGAGTCCGATGTTGGCCATCACATTGCCATTAGCACTGCCGTTGCCCCCGGCCACGGGGACACCATTCTGCGGAGTATCAACTGGTGGAGGAGTAGGCACGGCCCCGCCATGGAGTATGTCGTTGCTATCAACCCTGGAGATCAAAGGCTGAACCAAAGTCCTGAGCTGATCTTGGCCATTGGCGACCACCTGCATAAGCTCCATGAAGCGATCCATCCTTTCGCGGAGCTCCTGGACATCTGTCTGCACTTGATCCATGATCCTGGTCTGATTAGCTCTAGTAGGGTAGCGGTGAACTAGTCTTTGATCAATCTTGTAAACCTGAAAAACCTGTAAACACTAAAGGTTAGGAAAAACAACAAAATGCTCGTCATGCAAATGCTTCATGCAGATGCATGCGTGTGTCTGTGTGTTTGGGAGATTTCCCCCGATCCTAGTGCCTGAGTGTCAGTGCTGATAATAATAATAAGAAGAAGCCGGAGTCCAATCATGGAAACAACAATCTCATATATAAAGAAAGCCTGTCAAGGCAGTACATAGCATCAGCGAGTACAATATAAATCACCAGCGTGACCTCAGCCAACAAGCCTGGTGATGGTCAGCATACAACAATGATCAAAACAAAAGGAATACAACTAGTCAAGTACGGCCACGGGCGCGATACTCTTCTAACAACTCCTTCGTCTCTGGATGATCTGGCAGAGTGAGCAACCCCTCGACGAGTAATTCCCTCTGCACAATGGTATACTGAAGTCCTTCAACCGAACTATCCCATGCTCCTTCGCCGAAACAATCTTCTAACTTCCGTTTCTTGGATTCAAACGTCAGTTTGCGCTCCTTCAGGTTAGCGAGAGCTTTGTTGAGCTGGCCTTCGGCGGCGTACCTGCGGACGGTTTCTTCATCAAACCTCTTTTCACTATCCTTCACCTCGGCTTCCAGCTTGGAGATCTGTAGCATCAGCTTATCCTCCTGCTCTTTCCTGGTGGCCAGGGAAGCCTTCCAGTGCTGGTTGAACTTGGATATCCTCCGATATGTCTCGTCCAAGTGCTGCTTCTTCGTAGCCAGTACGTCGTTGACAGCTTTGAAGTCTCGACCCATGCGTTCACGCTCGGCTATCTGCTTAGTCAGGTCTGTACCTAGCTGGTTCACCAACTCTGTCTGCCTTTTGAAAGAATGCACGGCTTCGTTCCTCTCGCTTCGAAGCTGAGCCAATTCCTTCTCTAATTCTTCGTTCGCCCGCTTCAATTCATCCCGCTCAGCTAATACCTGGTTATGTTGCTGAATGGGCACAGTAGTAGGCTCTTCAATCATTGGAGGACTTTCTGGCTTGGCCTGAGGAAACAGCATCCCTATAGCATTGGCCCTGGCTCTGATCCAAGTCACGTACGGAGGGTAGGCTTGATTGTTGCTTTTTCCCAGCAATGGCTTTCCTCGCCTACTGATACCATTCCACGCACGCTGAAGTTTGGACAACAGATCCCCTTCTAGAATACCAGTGAGGTCCAGAGATTCCTGTACCTCCTCCTCCTTCGGCGGAGTTCTCAAAGCATACGCGAACTGTCGAACCAGCAACGACGGATTGTAGTTTATACAGCCCTTCCTACCTATCAAAGGTACATTTGGAAACCCGCTACAACTGAAGATCACCTCAGTACCCAACCTATCTCTGTCGAACCAGTCAATATCCTCTACAGATAAACTCATCAGACGCTCAGGCCACTCAGTTGTGGCTGCGGACAAGACAAAAGGACCCCTCTTGGGCAGATGACTATCAAGCCATTTGTATAGCAAGGGTACACAGCATGAGACGTTCTTCCCCCTCCTGTTCTCATTTTTGTAGTGGACTGAGTGATAGACATCTCCTATCAAGGTAGGGACTGGATTCCCTGAAGCAAAGATGTGAAACGCATCAAAGTCTACAAAATCGGGCATGTTAGGGAACAGAATAATGCCATATATGCATAGAGCGAGGATGGCATTGAACGCGTCCCAACATTCGTCCTTGGCACACTGCTGCGCCTTAACCACCAGAAACTGCAAGGAGAACCCAGGAACCTTGTTCCAACTAGTCAGTACTAACTCGGAGGCGTCCAAATGAAGTGAAGGAGCTAAACCAGCCAGATCAGGCTCAGCATCCATGTGAACAAAAGGCATCTGCCTCTTGATAGGTACGCCTAGCAAATCAGCATACTCTTCCAGCGTAGGTGCGAGAACAAAGTCCTGAAAAGTGAAACATTTCAACGGAGGGTCGTAGAACTGCAGCAGAGCGTGCAACCCATTCAACTCGAACACAGAAGGCTTACAAACCAAACTGAGCAACCTGCCATAAGATTTTATGAACTCATCCCTCACAGAATCATCTGCTAGAGCTATCAAACCAGTCAACTTAGCCACGTTAGGGGCAGGGAACTTGTAATCCACGGTCTTCCTCAGAGAAACCATAATAATACAATAGGAGGCAAGAAATCCTGGATCGGGGAAAACGGTACCTGCAACACAGACACACATTAATGAAATGCAAATGAGTATGCAAACTAATGCAAAATGCAGTCATGCAATAAGAGGTCCGGGTAACTGGTGCTGTGGAGATTCTGTATCAACAAAACCATAATCTTGCTCTATCAAGAACAACCATTGCATCTGATAATAAGAGAACCCCGGTGTAGGACCACAAATCTGATCTGTCAAGACCAACCATCTGATAGGACCATATACATAGGATCATAATTCTGCTCTGTCAAGAACAAATGTCTGATAATAAGGACCTCTGATGTATGATCAAGAAATATCTGCTGATGAGGTCTTCAGACCCCAATCAAAAACTTTGCCCTATCAAGAACAAACAACTGATGACAAAACTCTGCTCTATCAAGAACAGACAACATCTGCTGATGAGATCTTCAGACCCCAAAAATCTGCTCTATCAAGAACAAACAACATCTGCTGATGAGATCTTCAGACCCCAAAAATCTGCTTTATCAAGAACAAACAACTGATGACAAAACTCTGCTCTATCAAGAACAGACATACACCTGATGATAAGATCCTCTGATCAAAACCTGCTCTATCAAGAACAGACATACACCTGATGATAAGATCCTCTGATCAAAACCTGCTCTATCAAGAACAGACATACACCTGATGATAAGATCCTCTGATCAAAACCTGCTCTATCAAGAACAGACAAATCTGCAACTGAGAACCCTGGTACCAACAAAACTGATCCACTGTCAAGAAAACCAGGTAGTCTGAAGGTCAAAGTTTCCTGCAATAAACCCAACCCTACTCACAGGTATGGACCTAAACTGACTCAAGGTACGGCATCCTATGCGTTCATCAGCATCACAGACTTTCAAGAGGGGTGATACGATACCCAGAAGGTGTGGCATCACTAGCTCATGAAGCGGCCTCACTTAGCTGAATCACAAATGATCGGTCCCCAGAGTCGACAATCCACCAAACCAGCAACCGTCTCAACCCAAAGGGTTGAAAGTGAAGCCAACCGGATGAACCTCGTCTGAGCGTGGATTTCATGAGACACTAGTGCCTGCAAAGCAAGCACGCGCCCACTAATTTCCACTCTAAGTCTATAGTGCACTCAAGCCTGGGTCTGGCTTCCCACTCATCAGAACTCCCATCCCACAACAGCACAAATAATCATATTATACTGAAAATAAAATGCGGGAAGTAAAGTGCGAGAAGTAAAATGCGATAAATAAACGCAACCCAACAAGTAAACATACAAGCGTTAGGATTGACTCTCGTAGGGAACCATTGAAGTCCCCAGCAGAGTCGCCAGTTGTCGCTTGCGCGAAAATAAGGTGCCGGCACAACAGAAGAGTCGCCACCTTTCGTTATTTATCCCTCATAACGGGAAAGGAAACGATCGGAAAAACCTGACGAAAAAGGGTAAGACAAGGTCGTCACAACCATTGTCTGGATTCGGGAGTCGGTTACGCAAGGGGAAGGTATTAGCACCCCTCACGTCCGTCATACTCGACGGGATCCTCGCTTGTTGTGTTTACTTGGACGGGTTGGTTTTATTCTATCTACCTATCAAGGTTGGCTTAAAAAGAAAAGAAAATGACTCGGCAAAGCGTCGCGCTTTATGCCTACGTATTCTCATCAGAGAATGAGAAATCAGAGTCAATGTAGTTCGGCCTACGACGGGTTATGGGGGAAGGTAGCTCGCCAAGACATCGCCATCTTATGCCTACGTACTCTCAACAGGCATGAGAGATCAGAGCTCACGTAGTTCGGGAAACTACGGTTTATTTCCTGTCTTTTACGAAAGAAGTGTTTTTTATTGTGTTTGCAATTTCAATCGCACTAGAGACTATGACCTGAGAGTGAACGCGTTGCATGCCATGGATTCATCCTATGGTTGAGGTTTGAACAGGGAACTCCTAGAAGTTGTCATGCATAGGTTTCAACCTAAAGTTCTATCATCAATTCCTTATCAAAGGAAATGAGAGTCCTAAGGGATCATGTCAATGATACACCAAAACAGACAAAGCATCAGCTTAACAGTAAAATGCATGCAATGCAAGTGAGGGAGGAAATGTGTGTGGGGCTTCAGCCTCCACAAGCTCATCTCAACCTCAAGCCAGAATGGATAACAGTAATCATACTGAAATAAACAACATGCTATCAAGCAATAACAGTAAACTGCAATCATACAGAAGAAATGAAATGAAGTGCCATCAGGCAAACAAACCACATGGGCAAGGGAGCTGGGCTCTACCGAATACCCGCAAGCAAAGCCACACAGTAACAGTACAAGCAGAGGGAGAAACTCAACCTCTAGTGCAATCATGCTCCTAGATTCTACTTATTCTAGATATGAACTTATTCTAATGCATCAAGCAAGTCAAACAAAACACATCAATACAGAAAAAAAAAAAGAAGATAAACTCCTCTCTCAACCTCAAGCTTCAGCTCTTCCAACAGCAATTCAGTCTTCAGACTTCCATCACCCTTGACAAGTATCAATTGCTTTTCCAGGTTTCAACCCTTCAACATAAGTTTCAACTTATCTTCTCCTTTAAGCTTCAGCTTCTTGATCAGCTCCACCTTCAGGCTTCACTATATCCTCATAAGTATCAACTTGGCTCCTTCAGGATCTCCAGGTATCAAAGTAAGTATCAGCTTCCTTAGTTCTTCAAGCTTCAGCTCTCCAGAGTCAATCTCAATCACTTAGAAGTGTCAACTTCATCCTTCAGTCTTTACTTCCTCTTCAGGGGTCTTCAAGTATCAACTTGCTCTTGTTGCTCTTCAAGCTTCAGCTGGAATGGCAATGCTCAAGGATTCATCCTCTTCAATACTCTTCAATGAAGTCTTCACCTTCAAGCTCAAGCTCAACATCTCTCAAGACAATCAAACCAGAGGAAATCACTTACTGGATAAGCTGGGGGATATTGAACTGCTTATTGACCACCAAAGGTGACCTATAAGGGTTCAACATCAAATGAAGGGTTCCCTCAAAAGTTCTACTTCCTAGGTACCTCACTTATCCCTCCAAAGGAGAGAGGTGTGTACCATGGAAGGACTTTGAATCATAGGGAGGAATGGAGGTGACAGATATCATCCATGTTTAAGAAAGAAGTTATCTAAGTCTAAACTCTTCCTAATCCCTAACCCTAAAACAAACAGCAAAACAACTAAGAAACAAGCTCTCAAGCTCTTAAATGCATCTTCAAGTCTTCTACTATGCTCCTCAATGCTCCTTAGAACAATACCAAGCTATCCAAGCCCACAAAGCAAAGCAACTAAAGCAAACATGCCCTAAAGGCAACACAAACAATCAACCAATACAAAAATCATCTAAAAATAGTATACTACTATATTAAATCCTAACATAATTTCTAAGGGATCCTACATACCTACCCTTAATGACCTATATGTCCCATAGTCTAATTTGTCCTAAAAACCCAAAATTCTAGTGTTATTGTGGACCTATGTTGAAGTTTGACCTAATTCTACACAACCTAATGTCATTTAATCAAAACTATCCTAAAATTCATCACAAAATTATGGAATAAATCCAGGGGGAAGCTAAAACATATATATAACTATCCTAAAAAGAATGGTCTAAAAATATTAAGGGAGATACCTAAACAAAATTCTACAAATTCATGGATCAACATAAAAGAAATAAAATGCAATAAAAGAAGAAAATATACAAAAAATACTAAAAATGCATGAAAGGAAAATATTTTTATTTTATATTTTTCTTGACAAAAATATGAAATGGGAGCAAAAATTCCCATTTAAAAATCATTAATTTTCAAATTAATATGATTTTCCAAAGTTTAATGAAAAATAGAAGAAATTAAAATGGAAACATGAGATTGGGGTGCAGCAAGTAAACACATATAGTTCATTATGCGCTTGGGCCCAAACTGGGGGGTTCAAGAAGTAAAGCGCCAGGCCCAATATTTAAATCATAAAACAATTGAAAAAAACACAAAGAAAATGGAAAATAAGCGGTGAGGATAGCAAGGAATTTCAGTTCAATTCCTAGGTGGGCCACGAATGGGGGTGTGGGAAGCAATCCAGCCCAGAATTCCTTTTAATGAAACGCATCATTTCATCATGTTTCAGAATTTCCTTCACACACGAAATTGAACATGGGCCGTTGGATCTTCAATCAGTCAATTGGTCTATGCCTGATCCAATGGCTTGGGGGTCGTCTTCTCCAATTGAATTCTGAACTTGGAGGGAAATCCATGGAAGCTTAACACTAGCAGCTTCATCCTCTCAACTCGTATCTCCTCAAAACTTCACCAATTCTTAAAATTCAAGACCCTAATCCACTTGATTTTTCATGCTGAACACGATTACAATCTCAAATTCCATTGAATCTCACTCAAACTTAAAACACGAATCAATCCTCAAGATTTGCTCAGAACTCAAAACTCACCATTCTTGAAATTGCTTACACTAAAATGCTCACCTCCTATCACTGATCAACCTCCACTAAAAAACTAAGATTATCTCTCAATATTCAGGGAGTTCTTGGTCCAAACAGAAGTGGTGTCAACAACAAAACCATCACCAATTCTCTTCAAACTTTCCAGAAATGATCTCCTAGTGATTTCTAACCATTCTAACCTATCAAACTAACCTAATTATGCATAAATTAAGGTGCACGAAGAAAGTTGCAAACCTGGTAAAATCAAGTGAACAGATGGAGAAATCCTTCAATTCAGGCCTTCAATCTTTCCCAATTCCTTCACTGAGTAGCCTTCTAGCTTCTGTATGCAAAAAGAATGGTTGAAATAGCTTGATTCTTGGAAACCGATTTTGAATTGCCACCTTGAAATTTCAATCACCAACTCTTCAATTCTCCATGGATTTGATCTCAATTCAATCTGCACAGCTTCACTATGATGTATGGAAGGTGTTTGTGTGGAAAGAATGAAGAAATTGAACTTGACTTGCAATGGAAGATTCTTGATCTCACTCTCTCTTCTCTGCACCAATTCTCACCAACCTTGCATCTGAGCAAGTTACATATGATATATAGAGTGGTTTAGAATCATCTAGAACCATCTAGGATCATCCAATGAGAAATTGAACTTTTCATGTCATGACATTTTGAATCCAATTCTCCTTACATGCTATATCATGCCAAGCTCCTTGTAACCCTTGAATTCTGACTTGAATTTCTCCCCACATGAGATTTATGATGAGTTACAATGCATAACCAACTTGTACATTGAGTTTTGTTGAGTTTTGTTTTGGTACCTTAAGATGCAAGTAAGCCTTTTCCAAAGCAGACCTATGACCCAAGACCCAAATCAAAATTGTGGCTGAACCATTGTTCTTAGAATGTCATTTGGAGTCAAAATGATCTATTATATGACATGGTTTGGATTTATAGCTTGTGATTTCCAATTTTCAATTTCACCTTAATTAACTTATGCCTTCATTTTAGGCCATTTTCATCACTTTTTGATACAAGCCTTTTCAACATCTCATGACCTCCCTAATAGCCTTAAAACATCATTCTAAGAAAGTTTTATGTTGAAGATTTTTCCATTTGAAGCTTGGAAGTAGGAGATATGGCCTTATGCTTGAAATGACCTATAACCTCCAAATGACCAAAATGCCCTTGACTTGTCAAAGCCATAAGTTGAGTTCTACAAGTCCTATCAAGGACTTCTAGTACTCTATAGAAATCTAAGAAGATGATATACAACATTCATGTTGACCAAGAGTTCATAGGAATCATCCTACTAGGGCAAAAGTTGGATGCAAGTTGGGTGACTTTCAAGGACCTAGATTCACATACCTCAGATGACCTGTAATTTGTCAAAGCCATAACTTGAGCTCTACAAATCCTATCAAGGACTTCTAGTACTCAAATTAAATCTAAGAATAAGCTCTACAACATTCATGTTGTGGGGAAGATGAGATGACAATCACATCTTGAGCTAAACTGCCTTGAAGATAGGGATCAAACTAGGGGATTTTACACTGTCAATCCTTAGAAACCCTAGCTTAAAACTTCTCAAACTCCTCAATCATGATGAGTTGGTCTAGGAATCATCATTATAGCATCTCAATGCATCATTACATGATCACATGACTCTTGGATTAGGTCTCAACCCTCTCCAAATCATCAGTTGACCTAGGGTTGACCCAGTCAAACCCTAATTCCATCACTCATGGCTGAATCTTCTGAATTCTTGTACAATGATCTCTCTAGGCTTCATGATGGCTTTCAAGACATCTCATAAGCTTTCTCAAAGCTTCAAATCCATCCTCATAGTCTCAGAATCATCTGAGGAGCTCCCACAACTCTCAAGTTATGAGACACACAACCTTGGTTTCAACCAATCTCTCTAAGGATCTCTTGAGTTCTCTGACAAGGATATCAATCCTTGAACCTTTGAATAACCTTCTTGGCTAGCTTCAAAGCCTCATATAACTCTTGATGGGTAAATAAATGTTGGTCAAATTTTGGGGTGCAACACACCCCACTGGGGAAGAGGTAGATTTCCACCGGGGAAAAGAGTGGCTTTCTACTGGGGAAGTGAAGAACTAAAACACGAACCTCACTGGGGATGATCAGATGAGGAACTTCCTATAGCGAAGAGTTCAAATGGGATCTTCAGGAATGGACTAGAAACAAAGACAAAACATATCGGGGACCCTGGTGACGACTAGATCTCCGAGACTTGTCTGGGGAGAAAGATTTCACTGGGGATTTTGATGTCGCCCAATTTTAACAAATGGTTCAGACAGCGCTAGTAACCACTAGACTTTCCAGAGGCAATGGTAATGACAAACCTGGGATAATAACAAATGGGATTTCTTAAATCCAATCGATAACACGTAAGATTTCGACTGGGGAAATTGGTGATGACCAGATTTCAGGCGATGCCAGTAACTACTGGACTTAAAGGAGATTAGTAACGACCAAGTCCGGGTACCAATGACGATTGGGTTTCAAGCAATGCCAGTTACGACTGGACTTTGAAAGAAAACATGGTGACAACCAAATCAGGGTATACCAACACGTGTGGTTATAAGAATGCTAGAAAGCTACTAGACTTTAGCTGGGGAGGTTTGGTAATGACCAAACCAAAAGATACCAATAACAATTGGATTTCAAGTGACGCCAGTTACGACTGAACTTCATGGGGAATGTTGGTAACGATCGACAAAATATCAATGCCGATAGGACTTTGAACATCCGCCAGTTACGACTGGGCTTAAACGAAAGATCAACTGGTAACGACCAGACTTCACGGGGGATTTGCTAGTGACGACTAGACTTCAGAGGGAAAAGGTTGGTAACAACCGAACCAAAAGGTAATAACGAGTGAAGTTAAGACAATGCTAGTCATGACTGGTTCTCAAAGGAAAATATGGCGACGACCAAAAGAAAACCAATAACGATCGGATTTCGAACTCTACCAGTTACGACTGGGGGAATTGGTGAAGGGGGTAACGACCGAATCACAAGATACCAACGAGTGGATTTTAAGGCAATGCCAGTTATGACTGGTCTTAACAAGAAATATGGTGTCGACTAAAAGAAAACCAATAACGATTGGCTTCTACAACAATGTCAGTTACAACTGGACTTTTAGGCGGAGGTTCACTAGTAGTGATCGGACATTCACGGGGGATTAACAAATAGCACACTAACCCCGAGAGACAAAACGAATCACACTGAACCCAGGCTGAAGGGTGTATGTAGTCATGGAAATAGATCCACTCTTAACAGGGGAACGGAGCTTTAAACCAGCTAGTCAGAGATGACGAAGCAAATTCAAACACAATGCTCAGAAGTCTTTTACTAGGGACAAGTTCTCATATCATCATAAGAGGTTTTGAGAGGCAATCCTCCAACTTGATACTCAAACATTACCAAAGGAGATTCAGTAGTTCAACGTGCTTACACTTCACCAGGGAGTGCGATGGGCTTGCGTATCGAAGTTTCCGCTACCCTGAGGTTTCGGGGAAGTATGATTTTCCTCGATTCTTTTCATGAGTCGAAGTTTTTTACGTTTGTTAATCTTTTCAAGTTTATTCCAATAATTTGACCCTAATGCTTTCAAAATTATCGTTGATCAATGAACAATATTTTGTATAACAAAGAAAATAAAGGAAATAATAAATTTGCAAAAGAAAGAATGGCTCAAAACTGATTTTATTCAAGGATGAAATCTTGCAAATGACAAAATTCCATAGAAATTTTTACAAGTGAAAAAATGGCAATGTGGACCAGGTTACATTGAATCCCATGACCAAACTATCCCTAAAGACTAAAACTCCCCAAAATCCTTGCTTCTGACGAGAGCGGTTGGAGTGAATTCTTGTAGGATCTTCTGTGGTAGTGACAACTCATCTGATACGGTGAAACGCCTTTGTCCCTAATTTTTCCCTGGATCGCCCTTTCGGGTTTTCAATCCACCGGGACGCTCATTTTTGCCTAAGCCGCCCTTTCGAGTTTTCAACTTAGCGAGCTCTTATTTTTCTTTCTTTTCCTCTTTTTTTCTTTTCTTTTCTTTTTCTTCAACCCTAACTTTTGCATAAGCCGCTCCTTTGAGTTTTCGGTTTATCGAGTTCTTTTTAGGCGTAATATTTTCGTATTACATCAGAATTCATGGGATGAGTAAGCTGCTCTCCATCCATGGTAGTGAGAATCAACGAGCCTCCTGAGAAGACTGTTTCACAACAAACGGTCCGTCATAGTTAGGCATCCACTTTCCCCGTGCATCTTTATGAACTGGTAAAATCTTTTTGAGTACAAGTTCCCCTTCTCGGAACTCTCGGACGCGAACTTTCTTGTCAAAAGCCCTCTTGATCCTTTTCTGATATAACTGACCATGACACATTGCAGACATGCGCTTCTCATCGATAAGATTCAACTGATCAAACCTTTTTCTCACCCATTCTGCTTCTTCAAGCTTAGTTTCCATTAGTTTCCATTATGACAGATAATCTCTTTCTTGATAAAACGAGCCACCACTTATCGAGTAACATTAGTGTAGGATGCGGCTTCAACCCACTTTGTGAAATAATAAATTGCAACCAGAATAAATCGGTGTCCGTTGGAAGCTTTTGGTTCAATTGCCCCGATCATATCGATGCCCCACATAGAGAAAGGCCATGGTGATGACAAGACATTTAGCAATGTTGGCGGTACGTGCATCTTGTCCGCATAAATCTGACACTTGTGACATTTCCTGGTATATTGAATACAGTCAGTTTCCAAAGTCAACCAGTAATACCCAGCCCTCAAAATCTTCTTAGACATACCATATCCATTGGCATGAGTACCAAACATTCCTTCGTGAACATCTTGCATTAATAACTCTGCTTCTCGTCTATCGACACATCTAAGCAGGACCATATCATGATTTCTTTTATAAAGCACATTATTGCTGAGAAAGAATTTGGATGCTAATCGTCTTAGAGTTTTCTTGTCAAGTGATGTAGCATCTGCTGGATACTCTTGTTTTAACAGGTAATTCTTTATGTCATAGAACCATGGCTTATTATCAGTTTCTTATTCAATCATCTGAAAGTAGGCGGGCTCGGTCTTGCGTTCAATTCGAATGAGAGTGGCATCATTGACATCCCTGACTTTCCACATTGAGGCTAACATGGCTAGGGCATCGGCAATGTGATTCTCAGATCTCGGGACATGCTTGAAAGTGACTTCATCGAAACACTCCATCATCTTGACGATGTAGGCTCTATAAGGGATCAAATTCTCATGTCTAGTTTCCCATTCTCGAGTAACCTGATAAATAACCAAAGCTGAATCCCCACTGACTTCAAGAAGTTTGATTTTAAGGTCGATAGCTGCCTCGAGGCCGAGTTGCATGCTTCATATTCGGTGATATTGTTTGTGCAGTCAAAATCCTACCTGGCTGTGAATGGAGTGTAACCACCTTTCGGACTCATTAAAACGGCGCCTACACCATGCCCACTGTAGTTGGAGGAACCATCAAACATCATTTTCCACCAAAGACCTTCCTGCGGACCCTCATCAAGACCTGGCTCTTCACAATCTTTTACCAACATAATGTCTTCATCTGGGAAATCAAATTTGAGAGACTCATAATCTTCCACTGGTTGATCTGCAAGATATTCTGACAAAACACTACTCTTGATAGACTTCTGGGCTACATACTGGATGTCGTATTCTGATAATAACATATGCCAACGGTCGAGTCTTCCAGTCTGAGCAGGCTTCTCAAAAATATACTTTATTGGATCCATTTTTGAAATCAACAAAGTGGTATGACAAATCATGTACTGCCTCAAACGTCTGGCAGCCCATGCTAAAGCACAACAAGTTTTCTCCAGGAGCGAATATCGGCTTTCACAATCAGTAAACTTCTTACTCAAATAATAGATAGCATGTTCTTTTCGTCCAGACTCATCCTGCTGACCTAACACACAACCCATTGAATTCTCAAGCAATGTCAAATACATGAAGAGAGGTCTTCCCGGAACCGGAGGTATTAAGATTGGAGGCTCTTGAAGATAGCCCTTAATCTTATCAAATGCTTGCTGACAATCTGTATTCCAAACAACTGTCTGGTCCTTGCGTAATAATTTGAAGATGGGCTCGCAAGTAGGAGTCATATTGGAAATAAATCTGGATATGTAGTTCAGTCTTCCAAGAAAACCTCTGACTTGCTTTTCCGTTTGTGGAGCTGGCATGTCTTGAATGGATCGGACTTTATCTGGATCTACCTCAATCCCTCGGTGACCGACAATGAAACCGAGTAGCTTCCCAGATCTTACTCCAAAGGTACACTTGGCTGGATTCAGTCTCAACTGATATTTTCTGAGTCTCTTAAATAGTTTCAAGAGATGTCCCAAATGGTCCTCCTCGCTTTGAGATCTGGCTATCATGTCATCAACATATACCTCTATCTCCTTGTGCATCATATCATGAAATAAAGTTACCATGGCCCTTTGATAAGTAGCACCTGCGTTCTTCAGACCGAAAGGCATAACTTTGTAAGAGTAAGTCCCCCACGGAGTAATGAAAGTAGTATTTTCCATGTCATTGGGATCCATCTTAATCTGATTGTAACTGGAGAACCCATCCATAAATGAGAAAACTGCAAAATGAGTCGTATTATCCACTAAAGTATCGATATGTGGCAAAGGGAAATCATCCTTCGGACTGGCCTTGTTTAGATCCCTGTAATCCATACACATTCTGACTTTCCCATCCTTTTTCGGCACAGGTACAATATTGGCTACCCATTCGGGGTATTTGGACACTGCTAAGAAACCTGCATCAATCTGTTTTTTCACCTCATCTCGAATTTTGAGAGCCATGTCAGATCTTGTTCTTCGGAGCTTTTGCTTAACCGGTGGGTATTCTGGTCGAAGCGGTAACTTGTGAACCACTATGTTAGTGTCTAAACCCGGCATATCTTGGTACGACCAAGAAAATACATCCACATACTCTTTCAAAAGCTTTTTTAGTTGCTGTTTGACTTCTGCCCCTAGAGCTGCCCCAATCTTGACTTCTTTTTTGTCTTCTTCGGTGCCAAGATTAATGATTTCTACCTGTTCTTTGTAGGGTTGAAGCTCTGTGTACTCATGGTGTTCCAATTTTACCAGTTCATCAGGGATTTCGAAATCTTCATCCTCATCTTCAGCTTGGTATATTGGTGAATCAAAGTCAGGAGGGAATGCAAAGTCATAGGATTCAGTGGGTTTTAGGATATCACTGCACGTTGGAATGGCTTAATTTATTAAAACACACAAAGAAAAATGCAGCACACAAAAGAAAAAATTGTTTTGGGTTTTTTAAGATTTCCATTTTTCTTTTAAAATGAAAGCAAAAGCAGTAAAGGAAATAACATACGGAAATTAACAAAATAGTTCATTTTTCATTGATTTTCTTTAAAGCATGGGGCCCTTACAAAACATTCCTATAGCCTTGGGCATGGCTATGGAGATTCGAAACAAAAACAAGAAAAGAAAGACAAACAAATTACTTTAACTCAGGAAAAACCAAAGGAATCTCAATAGCTTCCCAGTTGCTCAAGGCAGAGCTGCAATGATACACTAACTGTTCGAGGTCTTCATCTTTGAAATCTTCCTCCACAGCACTGATTTGGAAACCTCCACTGATGAATATTTCTTGTATAGTCTTTGGGCGTCCTTTGTAATGTGTCGGTGCTTCCTCATGAGTTGGTTTGTAACCCAACCCTTGGCGATCCATCTTTGGCTTCACTTCAATAACCTCTCCCCAACCTGCGGGAGTAACTTCTTCCAGTGTAGACTTGATGCTCTGAGCGGATGCAAAAGAAGGACCACTCTTAGCCACTGTTTCTTCCAACATCACTACATTAGCTATCTCGAGTGCCTGGAAGGAAGTTTCTAACGTGCCCTCTTCTGCTTCAATATACCTGAATAATGGCAGATTACTCACCATTAGGTCCTCTTCACCGTGTACAATCACTAACTTATCATTTACAACAAATTTCATTCTCTGATGCAATGTGGAAGTCACTGCCCCAGCGACGTGAATGCACGGTCGTCCCAACAAACAACTATAAGTTGGGTTAATGTCCATGACTTGGAATGTAATATCGAACACATGAGGTCCGATCATGATTGGCAATTATACCTCTCCCACAACTGTAAGCCCAATAGTCAAGTGTTATGATGAGTTTAATGTGTCTAAAGTCAGGCTAGAGAGTGTAGGTTGAGGGCTGGTTCAGATTCACTTTTCCACCTCATACTTGCCTTATGATTTCAAATGCAAGTTGTAAAGCCACTTGCAAGCCCACTTGCAAGTTTGGCTAATTCCTTCTCCTATGCATTTTCTTCACATTTCTAGGCTTCAAACCCTCTACATATCAGAAACAACAACATTCAAAGGCTGAGTTTGGTCAGATTGATGAAAAGAATGATTTTTGAACTTTGAACAATGTGGGACTAAAGTGTGAAATCACCAACTTGCCATAACCATAACTTTCAGCTCATAAATCCTTTTGACATGTTCTAGTACTTTTTAGAAAGCCCTAAAATAGCTCTAAAACATTCATGTTTTCATGAGTTTCAATTTCTCAAAGGAACTTGGTCAAAAAGTCTCTCAAAGTTGCTAAAAAATGAACTTAAAAGTGAAATTTTTCTAAGTCTTTTTCCCTTCTTGAAATGAATTTGATCATAACTTCAAATCTATGTATTTTCTGATCATGGACCACTTAGGGACTTTTGTAGGATTTGTCAAGAGCTTTCAAATGAGCTTTGAACCAACTCAATTGGATGTGTGGTTAAGGAGTTATGGTTTAGCCCCTTTCAAAACCCTAATTTCCCGATTTTTCAATTACTCCTTCATCCTTGATCCAATGGTCATGAAAATTGATAGTCAAGTGCAATATGATATAAGGAACATTTTTTATTCACACTTTGAAGTCCAATTCCTTGAATTTGAAGAGTTGACTTTTTGGTCAACCATACGATCGATCGGTGACTACCGAGTCGTCTGTTGACACTCTGGACCTCCTGAGACTTTGAAACTTCTTGAATGAATTTTATTAAGCTATATGAACTTCATGGATCATGATACCACCATTAAAACACCTTCCAACATCAAAGTCAAACTGCAGTTGACTTTTACTAGTCAAAAACCCTAATCGAGTGTCTTGAAATACACTGTTCTTGATTCTGGGGTAACAACCTCAAACTGGATTCTCAATTGACATTATATGATACCCTTGACCTTGTTTCATGATTGAATTATCCTAAAACTCGGATTGATCACAAACCCTGAAGCTTCGATTTGACGGTACACAACCATGATTCATCTGTAACTTGACAAAGACAAACTTGCACTGGGTTAGGGTTAGATAATTCATGAGTATGCTCCTAAAATAAGAATGAGAATCTAAGGGGTCAAAATTTGGGGTGCAACAGTACCCTAGGCCCAGAGTATGTTGTGTAGCTCTTCGACCCACTGCTTCTTCATTTCGTCTAGTCTTCGCTTGAGGCCCCATAAGATTACTCTATTTTTTTCCTCGGCTTGCTCGTTAGTCTGGGGGTACTCGATAGACGCAAATTATTGTTTGGTGCCTAGTTGGACGATGAACTCCTAGAACTTTTTGTCCATGAACTGTGTCCCATTATCGGTGACGATCGCTTGCAGAATGCCGAAGTGGGCGAGGATGTTTCACTTGTAGAAATGAAGTATTTTGTGGGTCGTTATTCTGGCCAAAACCTCTGCTTCAATCCACTTGGTGAAGTAGTTTGCGCCTACTATCAGGTACTTGTTCTGATTTGACCCTACGGAAAATGGCCATAGGATATCTAGGCCCCACTAGGCGAAAGGCCACAAGGAGGACATTACTTTGAGTTCATTGGGCGGTGCCAGGTGCATGTCCCCGTGTCGTTGGCACTTGTCACATTTTTTATGTGTTCCTTCGTGTCATGCTACTTGGTTGGCCAGTAATATCCTGCACGTAGGGCCTTTCTGGCGAGGGATCTCTCCCCGTGGTGTTGGGCGTTGATTCCCTCATGGATCTCGCGTAGAACATGGGCGACCATCTCTTCCTCGACGCATTTGAGGAGAGGGATGGAAACACCTCGTCTGTAAAGCTTGCTTTCGACCAGGACGTAGGAGTAGGCTCTGCGCCTGACTATGCTGGCTTCCTTGGGGTCGAACGGTAGTTCATCCTTGGCGAGGTAATTGTATATGGGGGTCATCCAGCAATGGTTGTCGCTGACAACATGCACATCAAGGGTCCCAAAAGCTTTCTCAATGCTAGGTCATGGAAGTACTTCCTGGATGACAGATTTGTTCCCCCCTTTCTTTTTCATGCTCTCCAGTTTTGACAAGACATCCGCCTGAACATTATGTTCGCGAGGAACATGTTTTACTTCGACGAAGGTGAACTTTGTCATCTTTTCTTTGACTAGGGTCAAGTGTTCAGAAATATTATCGTTTTTGACGTGGTATTCTCCTCGAACTTGGAGGGCCACGAGCTGAGAATCGGCGCAGATGACGACTTCTTCAGTCCCTAGGTCTTCAATATGGCGTAGAACTGCAAGGAAAGCTTCGTATTTGGCCTGGTTGTTAGAAGTGGAGAAGGACAATATGAGCGAGACATCGATAAGGATTCCCTCCTTGATTTCCAAGATGACACCTGCCCCGCTTCCTGCCGAGCTAGATGCCCCGTCGACGAAGATAATCCACTTGCAGGCATCGCAAGTAGGGGAGTCGGGTAGGGTCATTTCCGCGACAAAGTCGGCCAACACTTGGGCCTTGATAGCCTTTTTGCTCTCATACTAGATGTCAAACTTGGATAGCTCCAACGACCATTTGAGCATCCTACCGGCCATATCTGGACGACCCAATAGTTGTTTTAAGGGCTAGTCTATGTGCACCATGATTGTGTAGGCCAAAAAGTGGTGCCTCACCTTCTCTATCTGCTGGTACCTCAGCTCTGACCCTTTCAGTGCCTTGCTCGTGAAGTAGATGGGTTTCTGTCCATCGGGTGTTTCACGAATAAGGGCGGTGCGGACGACTTCAATTACAACGACGAGGTAGAGATAAAGGGCTTTCCCGCTATCTGGCTAGGAGAGGACTGATGGCTCCGACAGAGCTTGTTTCAGGTGGAGGAGGGCCTTGTCGCATTCCTTCGTCCATTTTAAAGATGCCTCCTTACAGAGGTGTTTGAAAAAGGAGATGGCGTGTTGAGCAGATTTGGCCACGAAGCTGGATAGCGATGCGAGCATCCCGTTTAGGGATTGGATGAACTTCTTTGAGTTCGACATGGAGAACTCAGAGAAGGCTCTGCACTTGTCGGGGTTAACTTCAATTTCTCATTCGGTTAGATAGAAGCCGAGGAACTTGCCCGCTCGTACTCCGAACGTGCACTTCTCCGGATTAAAGCACATCATGTACTTCTTGGCCTGCTCGAAGACCTTCCTCAGGTGGATCGTGTGATCAGATTTCTCATGGGATTTCACGATCATGTCGTCCATATAGACTTCGAGCATATCCCCGATTTCTCCTTGGAAAATGTAATACCCTAAATTTTGACCCTTAGATTGGTCGGCTCATTTCGCATTCCATCTCATTTTGCATTGCATTATAACTAACCGCTAACCAGTTTTCTCAGTCCGTTGGTTTTGCAGGAAAATCACATTGTGTGCAGTTTAATTGGCAAAGGGCAAAATGAACATTAACTTGCAGCCTGCTGACCATTCCCAAAGTCAAGTCGTCTTTCGGGATTCCTTAAGTGATTTGAGTTTCCATCTCCGAGTCCTGTGATTTATTTATTCTGACAGACGCACGTTTTCTGCTTTCTACTGGTCATCGGTCGATTTTGGAAGGAAATCGTGGAATTTCGGTTCGTGTTAGAATTTATAATGAGAAGCTTGTTGTTTTGACTAGGACGGGTAGTCGAGTTGATTCAGGTGGCCGATTTAAAGCTGTCGAAATGCGTTTTGAATTTTGATACTAATGATATTTAGTTCTACTGTTAACTGAATTTTCTCTGGTTATCTGTTCATGGCCGCATGTCCCGATTTTAATCGAATAAATCTCGCTAGAGGAATTTAATCAGTTGAATTGGTTGAATAAATTTATCAGAAGAAGTTTAGTCATTTGAATTTAATTGGACCAGTCAGAATCAGATGATTTTATTTAAGTCAATGAACTGAGTGAGACAAATTTATTCATATCTGAAGAAATTTAACCGGGTTAATTTAGTTATTTGGATTTAGTTGTTGGAGTTTAGTCAGATAATTTCAATTAATTGGATTTACTTGGTTATTTGAGTTTAATCGAGCAAGTGGAATTTATTCTGATGAGGTTTATCGTTTAGGTTATCGGATGAATTATTCGGGAATTCTATCGGAGATGAGATTTAATCGGGAGAATTGGATTGAGATTTTCGAATTAATAAAAGATAAAATTGTTATTTTATCATCTTGGTGGCCATATCCAAATAATGAAATAATATTTTATTTACGCTTTTATTTAATTACAACATCAAAAATAAATAAATTTATGAATCAAATATAATATCAAAAATGATTAAAATTACAAATTAAGTTACATTTTTTTTCTAAAATCCTAAAAATCCTAAAAACTTAGTTTGTCCTAAAATATTCTCCGCTTCCAATTTCTTCGAGTCTCCGATTTTATTTTTTCCGAACCTGCAAGAAAATTAACAAACAGAGCAGTAGTTTTAACGGTTAGTTAAAGTCGGTTTTTTTCAGACTCCGACACCCTCAGAAAATTCTCATCATCGGGTGTGTTGGGAGGGCAACGACAAAGTCGAAGCCAACTCCCAACTTATTTTTCTCGACCTCGGTAAACCTGCCAGTATCTGTTCTAAGCCGAGAGAGAGAGAGAGAGAGAGAGAGAGAGAGAGAGAGAGAGAGAGAGAGAGAGAGAGAAGAGAGAGAAGAGAGAGAGAGAGAGAGAGAGAGAGAGAGAGAGAGAGAGAGAAAGCGATTTTAAAAAGTGATTTTGGAAATATGGTTTTGGAAGAAGCATTTTTCTAAAAAAGTGCTTATTTTGGAAAAATGGTTTTTCCAAACGCGGCCTTAACACATTTCCCATAACTTTCTGAATCCCAACGGATCAAGCAAGCACATCCTGAAAAAATGCAAGCAAGCAACCAAAATTCCTGAAAATCACAACGTGGATATCGCAACAACACCATCCAACAACGTTGTCGTGAAGTTCGTAGAAAGCAACAAATTTCCCCCAAATATCCAGCGAGATTCAATCAAGAAATTACAACAAAACTGTGTGAAAAACCATAAACAATCACCATAACCAAGCAAAACGTAGATCCATCATAATAGGCAACAAAAACGCAACCAAGAATCCCTGAAAAACAAGCCAAAAAACCCGTCAAGAGATACCAACAAATCCGGTGGAAAAGTCGTAAATCCAAGCCCACAAATGACAATATAAAATAGGCGCATGAATTAACATCAGGAGGGAGGTTTAGAAAAGCTAAAAAAGCTTCCTCATCATCACCATCCGAGGGCGAAAGAGAAGAAGAAGATGAAGTTTTTTTTTGAAAAACATTAAAGCATCCAGAACTTTCAACGGCTCCGGGAGACCCTTCTCGTCTCCATCATCATCGCCATCATCAACACCATATCCACCGTATTCGCCGCTTCCAACCTCCATAGAAGGTGAGCAACCACCTAACAGTTTTCGGAATTTTTTTCTTTTCGCAGGTATCGCAAGTGGACGAAGGGACGGGACGGAATGAACGGAAGCTAAAGCTTCAAACGGGACAGCCATGGCGGCGCATTTGAGGAAGAAGAAGATGGGGTTTCTAAAAGACCCTAAAAAATGAAACGTCCAGCCAATGTCCATGCCTCTCCCAATTTAATGGCTTGCTCTTTCTATTTGTTCTTTTATTATTTTTTATTATTTTTAATTTATTATTTTATATTGTTGCAAATTCATTAGAATTACTGATATCATCATTTTACAAGTTAGTAATTAGGTAGTTAGAGCACTTTAAATTAAAACTTGTTTCTAATTAAAGTATTTTCTAAAATCAAAAAATTTTGTCAAAATAAAACCTTTTTCACTCAATTAAAACTTTTTATAATTTAAAACCTCAAGTTCTTAAATAAATTAAACTAAAACTTTTAATAAAAACTAATGTTTTAATTTTAGGAACCAATTTTTTTATTAACTAAAATCCACCCTTTTAGGAAAAATATCAAAGAAATTTAAAACATACTTCCTTTTTTAGAATGATCTTTTAATAAAGTAAAATGACTTTTCTCAAATTGAAACCAATCTTTTCTAAACTCTCCCATATTTTAATAATAAAAATCAAACTTGTAAAAATTGAAATTACCCTTTTTTTTTACATAAAAATCCCACACTATTTTTTTCCTAATTTAATTATTAACCCCTTTTTATTTAAATATAACTTTTGTAATTAAAATTCTAATTATTTTTGTAATTTAAAATTCTAACATTTTATTTTTTTAAGTAATGACATAAAATTCAAACTTTTTTTTCAAAATCTCCAAAACCCCATCTTTTTAACTCTTTTATTTTATTTTATTAAATTCTGATTAAATTTACAATTAACCATTTTTTTAAAATCATAATTAACCTTTAATGTTTTTTTATATTCATTTATTTGAATTAATTTTTTAATGATTGTTTGTATATTTAGCCTTCCCTTTTTTTAAACAAAAAAATCAAGTCTAACTTTTCTTCTAAATTAACATTAACTCCTTTTTTTAAAAATAAGATTCTAACATTCTTTTTAAAATTAAGATCCTAGCACTTTAATTTCTTTGTTTATATCATAAATTTCTAACTTTTTATTAAAACTCTAACTTTTTAACTCAAACTTTTTCTTAATAAATTTCTAACATTTCTAACATTATTTATTTTTAAATTTCTAATATTTCACACTTTCATTCTAATTTTCTAACTTAAAAATGCTAAAATAAAAATGATTAATATTCCCGTTTAATTTTCATCTAACTAAATCTCCTTTGTCTGTGGGTATTAATCTCGTACGTTTCGCATTTTATTGTCTCTTGGTTGTAAGTTACGCGAGTATATCGTCGCTTTGCAATTTCTTTACTTTTCGCATTTTACTTTCTCTTGGTTGTAATTTGTGCGAGTATATCGTCGTTGTGCATGTTCTTTAATGTTTTCGCACTTTTCCATATTTTCATACTGCCGTTTAATTGTTTTGCATCATTTACCGTTAACGCCCCTCCGAAGGATTAGGTCTAACTGTTTGACCGTCGAGTCAATAGCCCTTACCTTTGACCCATTCAAAACCCTAATTGCATAGTTGTCCCGTTGTGGACGAAAATACTCTTTCCCCTAGCATTAGGCCAAGGAGTTGTCGTACTCCGTTTTAGGGTTTCCCACTGTGGAACCCCTAGTTAACCCTAATTTCAACTCTTTACAACGCAAAAATAGGATTCGCCGAACTCCACGTAAGCGCGTCCTTAAGAAACGCTTACTCTCCATTGAAACCTTGACCACCGTCAAGAAGTTTCTAACCTTCCTTTCGAGGGGAACTGCGATTACTCTGATTCCATCCCCTATCTCGGATACGTAGGCACAAGATGCGAGTCTTGGCGAGTAAACTTAGGACTAACCCTTAACATATACCCTCAAGCAAACAATTAAAGCAAAATAGTAAACTTTAAACAAAAAGTTTATGTAGAGTACTACAAAAGTTTAGGGTGCTAATACCTTTCTTAAGCTTAACCAACCCCTTACCTAAATCTCTCCCCGCATTGTTTACGATGCAAAAATTAGCTCTTGTTACTCCCCAAGTAGAGGTTATCCTAAAAGTTTCTTGTGAACTTTCCCCTGCAGAGATTTTTTGCCTTTTTTTCTTCAAAAGGAATTTTTCTTAAAAGTGTTTTCCCCAACAGGTTTAATTCCCGAGATACTGCTCTATTGATCCCAATAGAGCCTTAATCCATAAGGTACTGCTTTGTGCGATCGAGAGAGTCTCATATTTTGCAGAGATATTGTTCTAATATCCTTAGAAGAGTCTTAATTAATAGGGTACTGCTTTGCATGGTCTAGGAAGTCTCATGCCTTTTGTTGAGATATTGTTCTAATATTCTAGAAGAGCCTTAATCCATAAAGCACTGCGTCACAAGAATTAGAAAGTCTCATGTATAGCATGTGAGGTACTGCTCTATTATTCCCAAAGAGCCTTAATCAATAAGGTACTACTTCAATCCCAAATAATCTCATGTCTTGGTAAAAGATATTTTTCTAGAATTCCCGAAGAACCTTCACCAGGTACTGCTTCACATAACCTAGAAAGTCTTATACCATTGTTTGAGACACTACTTCATTAAATCGGAGAGTCTCATTTGCTCGAGATACGGCTTTGGCATCCTTGGAGAGCCTTAATCCATAAGGTACTGCTTCATTTGGCCCAAAGAGTATCACATTTTGGTTGAGATGTTATTCTTGTATCCTTGAAGAGCCTTAATAGATAAGGTACTGCTTAACATGATCGGAAGGTCTCATACATTTGTCTAGATACTGCTCTACTATTCCCAAAGAGCCTTATTATGTAGGGTACTTCTTTGGGTAATATAGAGAATCTCATTTGTTGAGGCACTGCTTTGGTTTCCCTAAAGAGCCTTAATCCATAAGGTACTGCTTCACATGGCCCATAAAGTCTCATACCTTTTATCGAGATATTGTTCTAGCATCCTTAGAAGAGCATTGAGTTGTAAGGCACTGCTTCCTATTTCCTAGAGAATCTCGTGATCTTATTTGAGATATTGCTCTAGTACCCTTGAAGAGTTTTAGATTGGTTGTTCCCCCTTGTTGGAATACCTCGATGAATAAGATGCTTCTTCATTGGTTCAGAGAATCTCATATTTTCCCCTTCTTGCAGAAATTTTGCTCTAAATATCCCTGGAGAGCTTTAACTAATAAGGTACTGTTTCATGCGCTATAGAGAATATCTTTATCATTATTAAACTACTCTGAAGATACCCGAAGAGCCTTAAATGATAAGGTACTGCTTCGTGCGACCTAGAGATTTTCATTTGTGTTTTACTACTTTGGAAGTCCAAATAATCTCGTCTGGTTCCTACATCATCATGTTTCCCTTACTTTACATTTTCCTATTTGTCGGATAAATTTCAGGGTCTTCTTGTATCTAATTGACTTCTACCATAAGAATGAACTCCATGCAACAGTTCATTCTCGCAGGTTTAAGTCAGTTAGATAGGGGCATCTGTCATTCCCCAAATTTATCCTACCTTTTTCAGTTTTCTCCCTATAAGATCAACTGGCCTTTTGGCCATGATCTTCCGAGAATTAGGTCATAGGATCTTAGGTGTGTGCTTATTATAACTAACAAGTTTGCGCAGGTGCACTAGATTCAAGTGGAATTAGTAGTTGCCCCCTCTTTAAAGTGCTTCAAGACGTAATTAGTGGATTTTGAGGGTCTTAGGATTTTCTATTAGGTTGAGTCTTCTATTTCAACTGATCCTTATGGGACTAGGATTTGAGCATGTTCTTATTAAGGATCCAAGTTGTTTTCCTCAAGATTTCTTAGAGGCTCCATACCCCAAGAAAAACTAAAGTTTTCTTTCCATTGGTCTTGAGCATGGGCATTTGAAGAATTAGAATTTTTCATTGGTTGAGGTTTCATCATTACATTCCAAGATTCACCGTCCTCGGAGTTTCCCTAGAGCATGAATTAGGGTTGCATGAAAAGCTTCTTTCCCCAAGAATTCTTTCAAAAGATTCATTATGTTCAAGAAATTACTTGCTTATTTTTGTGATACAAGTCATTTATGGATGGAAGAATCGAATTAAAGATCGTTACAAAGAGGTCCACGAGTTAAATTCAATCAAGATTGTCAAGGTTTGATTGAAAGGTGCATCTAAACGGATTATTTTGGCAAAAGAATTACTTAAAGTTAATTTTAAGTCATGTGTTAAAAGATTCAAAACGATTTTGAGCCAAGTCCTAGGATCTTTTCAAGAAGTGTGATGCAAACTTATTTGTACCATGAATTCAAGATCTAATTTTTTTTATTTGTATTCAAATGGAAAACCATCCCCACAAAAATAAAGATTCATGTACATAAGTCATCATCCATTATAGAATTTGGAATTACAAGAGTTAAATTTATAAGAGGAAGCTTAAGTTTGACACATAATTTGACTATACTTGATTAAGGAACCAAGAACGAATTAAAATTACAAGTTACATTCAATTTTAAGGTATTACAAGTTCAAAGTCATAATTGTTACAAGAAGTTTGTAACTTGTGTTGGAAATTCACCTCACACCCTATGAAGAATTCTCTTTAATCTTGATCTCAAGATTGATGAACAAACTAACAATATGATAGTAATGGTGATAACAAGTAAAGAGTTATTAAGAACAACAAAAGAGAAGAAAAATAATAAACAAACAACAAGAAAGAGAAGAATGAGAGAAGAAATATTTGGAGAAAATTGTGTTACCCACAAACTGTGGGATTTCTAATTACTATTGAACTTTCACTTGCTAAACTCTGCAACTGTGAAATTTGTTCTATTGTTGATTACAAAGCAAGGCACATATTTATAGTTTTAGGTTTACAAAAGCCCAAAACATAAAAGGCCATAAATATTCAAAATCAAATCTAATCTAAATCATATCAAATCTCATCAAAACAAATTTTTCTACACTATGAATTACATTTAACACACCACCTAATCCATTGTGTCTAAACTGTCTACATTCATCATGGCTCTTAGTCTTCTGAAGGCTTCGACCTGCACTCCCTTCGTCATGATATCTGCAATCTGATTCTCAGTTCTGCAGTGTTCCAACTTCATCTTCCCTTCTGCTACCTGCTCTCAAAGATAATGGAACCTCATTTCGATGTTCTTGCTTCGACCATGAGCTATTGGATTCTTCGCCAAGTTGATAGCTGACATGCTGTCTATCTTCATGGTAATTGCTCCATGATTCTTTCCTGTGATTTCTTCGACCAAATTCACCATCCAAGTTGCTTGACATGCACAAAGAGAAGCAGCTATATATTCTGCTTCGCATGACGACAATGGTACTACTGGTTCCTTTCTCGAATTCCAAGCAACTGGTGCACCATCTAACATAAACACATACCCAGCTGTGGATTTTCGATCCTCGGCATCACTACACCAACTGGAGTTTGTGTATCCCACTTGAAATTCTGGCAAGCTCACGATGGATGTTATTGTGGATGTTGTGACATCCACTGTAACACTGACTGCTGCAGTTAAAAATAAGTTGTAAATGGAAAGTAGTAAATAACACAAGAGATTGTTCACCCAGTTCAATATCAACAACACTTACATCTAAGGGCTACCAAGCCAGGGAGGAAATTCACTATCAGTAGAATTAATTCAGAGTCAAACGATCCCAGTTTGCACTCCTCACTTAAGACCTACCCAATGACACTTCAGCCTAGAGACCACTAGACCAGAGTTTCCCACTCACTCCCCCTCAATCACCTCAATGATATCAATACAAACTCACACAAGAAATATGAAGATACACTTCATACACACCTTGATCTTGCTTCACAGCTTTGATCAAGTGACACACACTCTTGCTTAACAGCTTTGAGTGACACAATGAACACACCTATTCATACACAATAACCAAAGTAATTGTACAGTAACACTTGTTTGACACACAAGGAATCCTAAGACTCCTAGACACACGTGAAGAGAAAACCTCTTCACTCACAAATCACACTCTATGATCTCTCACTAGGAGCTCTATTCTCTGCGTGTCTACCCATTAGGAGTGCTCCTTATGCTATTTATAATAGCAGACCTGCTTTGGGCCTTGGTAGAGAATTTAGGTTTACCCAAGATAAACCTTTCTTCATGAAGCTGCGCACTTATCATTAGGTCAGGAGCCTTCTATGTTATCCTCAGCAATGCTTTTTATGTTGCCTAAAATAATTGTGCTTCCTGGTTTGTTTCCTGAAGTATAGCCTAAGCTAATAACAGGAAAAACAAACTTTGCGCGCCCTGATGTCATACGATCAATGTCATAACATTCAGTCATGACATTCAGCTTCACTTACTCATAGCTTTCCTTGCATAACACTCTTTATGTATGTCCTAACATCAGTTATGACATTTACTCATACATTAATGTTTTGCCATAAAATGCAGCCAATCAAAAGCACTTACAAACTCCCCCTTTGGATAATTTTTGGCTAAAACACCCTGTTAACATATCAAAGTTTACAAGAAGTAGAAGTCTTAACCTACCATGCAGGAAAGCTACACTATCAGTGTTGTCTACACACACTCACACTGTTAGCTCTCAGGATCAACCTGTTCACAATACCATCTGTTAGTCAGCACTACAAATGTCACAATTTATTGAGTAACATATCAAAATTTTCTCCCCCTCAACTGATGCATATCACACCAGCTGTACAAAACCTGCAGACACCCTGCAGTCACACATATTCATCCAGCCTGCTCTGGATGTTATGACATTTAGGATGATATCCTGAAGCACACATGCTGTGGAACAACCTGTGCTACTCCCCCTGAAGAGATGCACAACATTCTACAATCATCCTACAGATACACACAACACTAGCAGCTATAAAGCTACTAGGTTCTATCAAGGAACACACATAACTGCATACACACACTCCTTAATCATCAACTAGGAGCTCACACACTTCAAACATACATTCCTATAGAAATTAGTAACCCTCATCACTAACAACATCAACTTGTATCACACATTCACATAAGCAAAATAGGTTCTTCAACCATGCATATTTGCAGCAGCACCTGTAACACACCTGCAACACACTTGTAACAGCAATTCAGCCAAGTCTTCCACCTGCTTTCAAGAGTCTTCCACCTGCTGTTTTCTAACAACACTTTCTCCCCCTTTTTAGCCACAAATTAAGATCAAACTAATATAATAGTATGGATCATAATGAGTAACATTACACATGTTTGGATTCATTACAAACAGAGACTGCTCATGAAGAGCATCACAAATTAATGCTGTCAAATAAGGATTAAAATCTAAAGCAAGAAAAAGACATCACTAGCCACACCAATACCAGCAGCACACCCACATCAGCCCAGGAACCTACTTCCTGAGCCTCACCGCAGGCCATCAGCACATTAATCCTCCTCTTCAGCAGAGTTGGAACTGACTTCCTCAGATCCTTCATCACTAGCCTCCTCAGAACTGGCAACAGCTTCCTTTGATGTTGCATCCTGGCCATCATCCTCCCCTGAACCCACGTCATTATCATTAAATTCAGAGTCCTCATCTAGCTCAAGAGATCTGATCAGTTTTTCCAGATTCTGCTTCCTTGTATCCAGTTCCTTATAGGTTTGTTTGAGCATTACAATCACCTCAACTTTTCTGGTCTTGGGACTCTCTTTGGATGTCTCAATGGAAGTCATGACAATGTCTGGATCATGAGTTCCTTGAAACAGCTTGTGATAGAATGACATAGGATTCTCTCTCTTGCTGGCAGAATCATTCTCTTTGAGGATGTTGGGATACTGATTCAATATAATGCCACAGATGAGTGAGGGAAATGCAATGGAGCCTTTGACACTATAACTTCCTGCATGCTTCATGGTCTGATCAAATATGTAGGCACCATAATTAATTTTGGTCTTGGTCCCAACAGCATGGATAGACCTTCCCAGAATAGTTTCCACTGTTGTTTATGATTAGTGGGGACCCAATTTGCAGCACCAATCTTGTGTAGCACAGCATTTACACTCAGTTTGCTGGCAACTAGCTTTCCTTTTGATGGCCAACCTTTGACTTGGTTGCCAGTAATTACTTGACATATTTTATTGTCAGAGGCAGTTATATCAGATTGAGGTCCATCTGATCTTCCAAGGTAGTTGTTAATGGTAGTGGAGGAGAAGGTGACGCATTTTCCTCTAACATAAACTTTACCAAATTCAGCAGATTTTCTGTCAGCACATTCATCTGATAGATTTACTATGAATTCCTTAACAAGTGTTTCATAGCATTGTGAGAACTGAGTCATAGTTTTCACCAAACCAGCATTATGGATAAGAGCCATGATCTCCTTGCTTTCAAGAGCATTTTGAGCTAGCTCTCTCTCCAAGGCCAACCTCTTTTGATAGGCATACTTCCATCTGTTGACACTTGATGGATAGTGGAATGAGACATTGTCAATAAGAGCATCTGAGACACTAGCAGCAAGCTTGCTAGTTGTAGATTTCTTCTTTGGTTGGATGTCAGTGGCATCACAGGCAACATCAGAATCTGATTCTGTACTAGTTTCAGCTTTCCTCTTCTTTGGTACTACTTTGCTCCAAGCTTTGGTAGGGCCAACCTGAGTTCTTTTAGTCACAGTCTTCTTCTTGGGGTTACTCTGGATAGCTTCCTTCTTCCCTTTCCTAGTCATGAGCCTTTTGGCTATGCTAGGGTTGACTGTGGCTATCAACTCATTGTCTGAAGACTCATTAGAATCCTTTTCTTCACTTAGCATGTGTTCATTATCTTCATAGACTTGATCCTTGTCATTGTCCTTTGGAGAGGTTGCTTCCAAGGTTTCAACATTGTGAGTGATATCAGCTTTTTCCTCAGTGTTAGGGGGAATGGATATTCTTGGCACATCATTTGGCTCAATCAGAATCCTGGTAACCAAGTTGGCAATCATGGAGTGGATTTGCTTGGCTTCTTCATCATTGATATCCTCATTTATGGAGATTCTCAACTTGCTTTATGGATCTTCAAATTGAGTATCCTTGAGACTTCTTGTCATCGTGTCAGCCCTTTGTTGGTCAGAATCAACATGCTTCACATAATCCTTTTCAAATTGATCCATGTCATCCTTGTGCATGGTTCTCTTGATCTGAATGGAGTTCATATTGAAGTTACTGTGAGTGTCACAGAATAATGTCATGACATCCTGAGTGACATTGTTTCCTTTATGATGATTACTAGTCATCGACTCCATCAGATTCCAGTATAACAGGTCCAGGTTTATGTGATGTCCCCTTTTTGGATATGCTATCTTGGCTTGCCTGCCAACCTGACATTCACCATAGCCTCTTCTTCCATCTAGAGGAAATTTAGAAGTTCCTCTTACTGATTCCTTGGTTATGGTCTTCTTCATCCTGTGAGGAAGTCTACCTTTCTCCAACCATATTGGATCCTTCTTCTCTTCTTGAGTCATGGTACAGTCGTTGAGGTTACTTTTAGACTCCAATAAATAACATTTATTCTGAGCTCTATTACCCCTCATGACTCCTTCATCTTCTTTATTGACAACCACACATGTCTTCTTAGTGAATTTGACACTAAGTCCTTGGTCACAGAGCTGACTGATACTGATAAGATTTATAGTCAGTCCTTTAACCAACAAGACATTGTCTAGTTTTGGAGCACCAAGACAGTCTAGTGGTCCAATCCCTTTGATCTCTCCTCTAGCTCCATCACCAAAGGTCACATGACTTGAGGTAAGAGGTTTGATGTTTACCAACAAGTCCTTCGTTCCAGTCATATATCTAGAACAACCACTGTCAAAATACCAGTCTCCTTTGGTATGCATCCTAAGAGAGTTAGGAGCTACTAGAGCAACCTCCTTGGTAATCCATTGTTTTTTCTTGGCAGGGACAACCTTCTTGAGCTTAGCATGATTTTGTTTCTTAATATGAGCACCCTGTTTGGATTTGCCTTGATGAGGATGACTAGGAAATCCATGCAGCCAGAAATAGAAAGGTTTAATGTGTCCAAGTTTACCACTGTAGTAACACCTATACCCTTGGAACTTTTTCTTGGTCTAGTTCCAGCTTTTGTTTCTTGGATGTTGTGACATTGGTCGTGACATCCATTTTGACCTCTGAGTTCCAGGCTTTGGTCTTTTGAGCTCCAAGATGGGTTTTTGTTCACCAACAAATCCCAGTTCATCCATGTTTCCAACTCTCTGACCGCTTTGTAGAATCCTTTCTAGAGTGTTAGTCCCAGGGTTTAGCATCCTTAGGGATTTTGACATATGCTCTATTTTGGATTCCAACAAACTTGCCTCACTTTTGAGTGAGTCTATTGTTGCAAGATGCTCTATCTTCTCAGCCTCTAATTCCCTTATGAGCTTTTTCTGTTGCTCTCCTTGCTGAGACAATTCTGTACTTCTGATGTGAAGCTTTTGATATGAGGCTGCAAGCTCATCAAAGGTTAACTCATCTTTACTTGAGTCATCATCAGAAATACATACACTGTTCAGAACAGTGACATGTTTAGAACATTCTTCTTCTGATCCACTTTCAGAATCTTCATCTGACCAAGTGACAGTTAGGCCTTTTCCTTTCTTTTTGAGGTAGGTGGGAAATTCCTTTCTAATGTGCCCATATCCTTCACATTCATGGCATTATACTCCTTTGCTTTGGCTGGATGTTTCTTCAAACTTATCCCTTCTGCTGATGTCAGAAGGCATGTTCTTAGCATAAGGTTTAGACTTATGGTCTATCCTTTTGATCAATTTGTTAAATTGTCTTCCAAGAAATGCTATGGCCTCTGACAAATCTTCCTCCTTTTTACCATCTTCTTCTGAGTCATCTGTAGTATTTGAAACAGGAGCTATGCTTTTGTTCTTTTTCTCTACAGCCTGATCACACATGCCCATCTCAAATGTTTGGAGAGAACCTATGAGTTCATCCACCTTCATGTTGCATATGTCTTGAGCTTCTTCAATGGTTATGACCTTCATGGCAAACCTCTTAGGCAATGATCTTAAGATCTTCCTCACTAGCTTTTCTTCAGACAACTTTTCTCCCAGAGCTCCTGAGGTGTTTGCAAGTTCAAGGACATTCATGTAAAACTCATGAATAGTTTCCTCCTCCTTCAAGACTTTCAAACTTGGTTGTCAACATTTGAAGTCTTGACATCTTGACTTTAGAGGTTCCCTTATGAGTTGTTTTGAGAGTATTACACACCTCTTTAGCCAGCTCACAATGATGCACCAGTCTGAAGATATTCTTGTCTATACCATTGAATAATGCATTCAAAGCTTTAGAATTCCCAAGAGTCGGGGCTTCTTGCTCTTTGGTCCATTCTTCTTCAGGTATAAGCACAGACAGTCCATCTTTATCAGTCTCCACTGGATGTGCCCAGCCTGAGTTTGCAGCTTTCCATGCCTTATTGTCTAAAGACTTTAAGAAGGCAATCATCCTAGGTTTCCAATAGTCATAATTAGAGCCATCCAGAATTGGTGGTATATTTGTGAATCCTATGTCTTTATCCATAGTACCAGAATTTATCTTCCCTAGATCTTACTCAGATATAACAGGCAGGGTGCCTGCTCTGATGCCAATTGAAATTCTGGCAAGCTCACGATGGATGTTATTGTGGATGTTGTGACATCCACTGTAACACTGACTGCTGCAGTTAAAAATAAGCTGTATAGTAAATAACACATGAGATTGTTCACCCAGTTCAGTGTGAACAACACTTACATCTGGGGGCTACCAAGCCAGGGAGGAAATTCACTATCAGTAGAATTAATTCAGAGTCAAACAATCCCAGTTTGCACTCCTCACTTAAGACCTACCCAATGACACTTCAGCCTAGAGACCACTAGACCAGAGTTTCCCACTCACTCCCCCTCAATCACCTCAATGATATCAATACACACTCACAAAAGAAATATGAAGATACACTTCAAACAAACCTTGATCTTGTTTCACAGCTTTGATCAAGTGACACACACTCTTGCTTAACAGCTTTGAGTGACACAATGAACACACCTTTTCATACATAATAACCAAAGCAATTGTACAGTATACACTTGCTTGGCACACAAGGAATCCTAAGACTCCTAGACACACGTGAAGAGAAAAACTCTTCACTCACAAATCACACTCTATGATTTCTCACTAGGAGCTCTATTCTCTGTGTGTCTACCCATTAGGAATTCTCCTTCTGCTATTTATAATAGCAGACCTGCTTTGGGCCTTGGTAGAGAATTTAGGTTTACCCAAGATAAACCTTTCTTCATGAAGCTGCGCACCTATCATTAGATCAGAAGCCTTCTATGTTATCCTCAACAATGCTTGTTATGTTGCATAAAATAATTGTGCTTCCTGGTTTGTTTCCTGAAGTATAGCCTGAGCTAATAACAGAAAAACAAACTTTGTGCGCCCTGATGTCATACGATCAATGTCATAACATTCAGTCATGACATTCAGATTCACTTACTCATAGCTTTCCTTGCATAACACTCTTCATGTATGTCCTAACATCAGTTATGACATTTACTCATACATTAATGTTTTGTCATAAAATGCGGCCAATCAAAAGCACTTACACCACTAACTTGCATTTTTTTTCCTTCATCACCTGCTGGAAACAAAATTCCATAGTCGGGATTTCCTTTCAGATACCTCAGTATCCTCTTCGCCGCTGCTAGGTGTGATACCTTTGGCTTCTGCATGAATCTACTTACCATACCAATACTGTATGCTAAGTCAGGCCTTGTGTGACAAAGGTATCAAAGTGACCCAATAAGTCTTTTGTATTGGGTTGGGTCAACATCATCTTTATCTGAATCCTTCGACAGTTTCAATTTGGGCTCAGCTGGAGTCGAAGTTTGGTTGCAATCTTGCATCTCAAATCTCTTGAGTATTTCGCCTGCATATCTTCTTTGGTGCATCATCAAACCTCTACTTGTCTTGTAGAATTCGATGCCAATAAAATATGAGAGATTTCCCAAGTCTGGCATTTCAAACTCCTCACTCAGGTCATGTTTGAAATCTTTGATCTTCTTCTTACAACTCCCTGTTATCAATAAATCATCAACATAGAGACATAGTATAAGCAATTTGCCATTGCTTCTTCTTACATATACTCCATGCTCAGTTGTACACTTCACAAATTCCTTCTCCCTTAAGAAGCTATCGATTTTCTTATTCCAAGCTCTTGGAGCTTGCTTAAGTCCATATAGGGCTTTATGAAGCCTGTACACCTTTCTTTCTTCGCCTTGTTTCACAAACCCAGCTGGTTGTGCAACATAAACTTCTTCGTCTAAGGGGCCATTAAGGAATGCACACTTCACGTCCATTTGACATGTGTGCCAGTTGTTCATATTTGCTAGACCAACAACCAACATGATTGTTTTGATTCTAGTAACAGGTGCGAATACTTCAACGAAGTCGATTCCTTCCTTCTGAAGAAATCCTTTCGCCACAAGTCTCGCCTTGTGTCGAGTTACTTCTCCTTTAGGATTTACCTTCACCTTGTAAATCCACTTCACATCAATTGTCTTCTTGCCTTGCGGCAATTCGACAAGTGACCAGGTATCATTGACTTCGATGGACTCCAACTCTTCAGTCATTGTTTTCACCCACTTCAAATCTTTCAATGCCTCAGCTGCATTGACTGGTTCAACTTCTGCGTAGAAAGCATAATGTACCAGCTCACCCTCTTCATCGACTACATCATCTGATGTAATTAGACATTCTTGCAACCTTGCAGGCATGTGTCTTGTTCGTTGGGGTCTGCTTGAACCTGCTTCATCTGCAATTGGTTCCTGTCAAACTTCTATTTCGACTTCAGTGGTTGGTTCTTCACAAGAGATTCTCACTGAATCCTTCTTGGCATTCTCAGTCCAATCTCATTCTTTAAGCTCATCTATGATCACGTCCCTGTTAATCACTACCTGCTTATTCACTGGGTCGAACAACTTGTAACCTCCTGTTGAATGATATCCTATCAAGATCATCTGATTCGACTTATCATCAAACTTCCTTCTCAACTGATCTGGCACATGTCTATGTGCTATAGATCCAAACACCTTCAAGTGACTGAGACTAGGCTTGAAACCAGACCAACATTCTTCTAGTGTGATTCTTTCAAGCTTCTTCGTCGGACATCTGTTCAATATATATGTTGATGTCGAAATTGCTTCTCCCCATAATTCTTTGGGTAGATGCTTTCCATTAAACATACTTCTCACCATATTCATGATGGTTCTGTTCTTGCATTTTGCAATCCCATTTTGTTGTGAGTGTAGGGTGGCAACACCTCATGCACAATCCCTTCTTTTACACATAGTGTATCGAACTCTTTCGACACATACTTTCCACCATCATCAGTCCTCAGAATTTTCAGCTTTCGACCACTTTGTCTTTCGACCATGGACTTGAATATGAAAAATACCTCAATCACATCACTTTTATTCTTGATGAGGTAAGTCCACAACTTTCGACTGTAATCATCTATAAACGTGACAAAGTATCTATTGCCACCAATCGAATCCACCTGGATTGGACCACATACATCAGAGTATATGACTTCAAGTATTGCCTTCGAATTTCTTCCTGCATCCTTGCTGAAGCTATTCTTGTGTTGTTTCGACTAAACACACTCCTTACAGACTTCGCTTGGAATGTCGATTTCTGGTAATCCTGAAACCATATTTCTTCTCTTTAGTTCTCTGATGTCATTAAAGTTGAGATGACCTAGTCAAAAATTCCATAATCACTCATCTCTGCTGGCTGTAGTCGCTAAATACTTGTGCTCCATCACATTGAGTTTAATCTTGAAGGTCTTATTCTGAGACATTGGAGCCTTCAAGATTAATCTACCACCTGCGTCGAGAACTCTCATCATCTTGTCTTCGACAACTACCTTGTAGTTATTTTCGACAAGCTGCCCTATACTGAGCAAGTTACTCTTCATGCCTGGTATGTACAACACATTGGAAATTGTTGACCTTTTGCCATCTTTCCTCATAATCAGAACATCACCAACACCTTCAGCTGCTAGAGTGTTGTCATTTGCAAACTTCACTGTGTTCTTCGACAAGGGCTTCATGTTGATAAACCAATTTGTCCTTTTAGTCATGTGTGATGAGCATCCTGAGTCCAAGTACCACTGATCTTGGAATCTTTCTTTATCTTTTGTTGTGACCATTAGCAACGTTTCTTCTTCTTCATGTTTCGCCAGCTTTGCATCAGTCTCTTGATTTCTCTTCCTTTCTAGACAATCACTAACATAATGACCATACTTCTGGCAATTGAAACATTGAATGTGGCTTTTGTCTGTCTTTTAACCACCACATCTTCCTTTACCTGCAGCACCACCTCTTTGGTTGCCTTGGTTCCAAGGTTTCTTTTGATTCGACCGGTTTCCTCCTTTGTTGCCATTCCAGCTACCTTTGCCTTTTCTTTCCTTTTTTGACTGCGCCTGCAAAGCCATATCTTTCGACTTTCTTGCAGCTCTCTCAGTCACCCTCTGTTCAAGAGACTCAAGAGTCCCTTGAAGCTCTTCCTTCGTCAACACTGACAGATCTTTCGACTCTTCTATGAAAACTACCACGTGGTCGAATTTTGGAGCCAACGATCTCAAAATCTTTAAGACAACTGCTTTCGTCGTTAGCGCTTCTCCACATACTTTGATTTGATTCACCAACTTTGCAACTCTGGTGAAGAAATCTGTAATGCTTTCGTTGTCTTCCATCTGAAGCAACTCATAGGTTCTCTTGTGACTTTGTAACCTCACCTCTTTCACCTTCTCTGCGCCTCCAAACGACTTTTCAAGAATCTCTCATGCTTCTTTTGCTGAATCAACATCACTAACCTTTTCAAAGTTATCAGGATCAACACACTGATGAATTATATAGAGTGCTTTATAATCCTTCTTCTTCAATTCTTTGTGCGTAGCCTTTTTCGCCTCTGTTGCGTTCTCCCTAAGCGATGTTTCGTCCTTCACAAGATCTTAAAGATCTTGATAACAGAAAATCACCTTAATCTGCTTACACCAATTCTCATAATTGTCTTTCTTGAAAATTGGCAAATTGACAGGGTCTCCAGAAAGTTGCCGTTCAGATAGCTCATTGTCATCACTATCTTCTTTCCTTGAATCTCTCAACCGGAGCTCTAGAGACCAGATGTTGGAAATTCACCTCACACCCTATGAAGAATTCTCTTCAATCTTGATCTCAAGATTGATAAATAAACCCACAATATAATAGCAATGGTGAAAACAAGTAAAGAGTTATCAAGAACAACAAAAGAGAAGAAGAATAACAAACAAACAAGAAAGAGAAGAAATATTTGGAGAAAATTATGTTACCCACAAACTGTGGAATTTCTGATTACTATTGAACTTTCACTTGCTAAACTCTGCAATTGTGAAATCTGTTCTATTGTTGATTACAAAACAAGGCACCTATTTATAGTTTTAGGTTTACAAAAGCCCAAAATATTCAAAATCAAATCTAATCTAAATCATATCAAATATCATCAAAACAAATTTATCTACACTATGAATTACATTTAACAACTTGAAGCCTACAAAATTCTCAAGTCAAAATGGTTCACATGTCACAAAGTTCTAAAAAATACAAAGACTAAGATGCGGATGTTCCAAAACAAATCTGCAGGTATGCCTCCAATATTGATGCACTGCGCCTAAACCAAAGCCTTACAACATGCTGCCATAACCTGTCCAAAGTAATTTCAAATTAGTTCATAATCTTAGTAATTAACTCCCAACACAGTCAAATCAAGTAATGCAAAAATTCAAACAAAAATTCAAACAGTGTTTCATACATCCAAACCATACAACAAACAAGACACGGCTTGGATTCATGTTACGAGTTTCTGTGACGTCAATTTGTAAGATTTCAACATACAAGATAGCACATTCTAAGCACACAACAGTAACAAAACTTTTCACATTCTAATCAAATTCAAGGCATATGACAGTACCAAATGTCTTTTATTTTCAAGCACAAATTAATCGTGACAGAAGTTAATGTACTATGCATGACAGAATCCTAAGCATACATTGTTAATCAACGCGGTTAGAAAAATTGGAAAAACATACGGAGAAACAAAATGATGGCTTCTTAAATCCTCCTGTTAATTATGTGCAGTATCGAGAAAGTGGAGGTTACAATGTATTTTCAAAACGACACAATAGTGGACAAGTGTAAAAATTAGGAGGATACTTATCGTGGCTAAAAGTATGATCACTCCACTGAACATCAGCCTCAAATAGATGACCACAACACATTAGACGTCAGTCACTAAACTTCTGAAGATAATACGGTTGTACCTGGGTCTGCTACTCCATGAGGCTCCCAATTGAGTTCTTATGCCGCTACGCCAGAGAAATCACTGAAAAAACAGAAACCGTTATAGTTATCAATTATGAAGATGGAAAAACCGACTATGGAAAAGAGGTTGGATAAGTCTATAGTTATATGACAAAAGATACCTTGACAAATTGCAAAAAAGCATCGCCATGGTGGTGTATTGCATCCATAAGCGTCCCACAACCAAAGGGTCAACACCCATCAAATCTTCAAGATTGTTTGCATCAAGTCCTCCATTATGTTGGCATCATCTTCTTTGGAGTGGCTCCGGTAGTTGTTTGGAGTTATTGGAACAATTTTTCCTGTGTAAACATTGAGATAAGCTAGGTTAGAAATCAACATTAGAACAATTAAATTCAAAGTTCAAAGAAGTATCTCAGAGTTGCACAAAATCAGGCGTTATCAACAGATTCCAAACATAATCACACAAGATCAGCAATTGAAAATCATTTATTAAAATTCCAAACACAACCAAAAATTTCCAAAAGTCATTATCATTAAAGTGGCACAAGAATCATCAATCTCATCATGTAATCACAATAATTTCTTTCCAAAATCGGAATTTTGCACCTCCAAATTCCTGGCAAGCTGAATACAGGAAAGGAAAGTTTCATGAAAATAGATAACGCTACATTCAATGCGAGATTCAAAAATCAATTCGTGTTGCCTATATAAAGCTATCACAAATCAAAGCACAAGGAAAGGAAGGAGCAGCAAGAATCATACACGGCGAAAATTCGAGAAAGCGCAAGACAAACATACACTCGTAGTAAAGAAACAACGACGTAAAAAAGGGGAATACATAAAGCGAGGAAATGAGAAAGAGATAATATATCTTTGTCAAAGAATTTGACATGAATACGCATAATAGCTTTCCAATAGCCATAATTTTTGCCTGTGAAAATTGGTGCTCTATTGCATGTTCCCTTAAGTTCGGTATCCATTATTCTAAAAAGTAAATCTTAAGCACGAAATTAACCATAGCTCTTGATACCACTTGTTAGATGATAGAATTCGATCTAGAGGGGGCGTGAATAGATCACAAATAAAAAAAAACTTTTGGAAAAAATTGTTTTCAAAATTTTTGGCACATTGGAAGCAATCCGAATCAAATTGTCTAACCGAACCTACTATCGAAAAGTTCGGATATGCGAAAAGTAAACCAATTGGATTATAATGAACACAAAATTTTCAACAAATTTTAATTCACAAATCAATTAAATGTTAAGCTATGCGGGGAGCTTATTTCCAATGAACAAAAATCAATTAAAATACTCAAAGTTAATTTATCGAACAATTTGTGTACGATTGATAAAAATTGAAAATTCAATTTGTTTTGTTGATGTTAAAATCCAATCACAATCAAAGCGATTATGATTCTATAAGCAACAACACTTTAAAAAGATAATTGAAAACAATTTTCAATCGAATTAATTAAAACAACAATGGATTCAATAATTTTCAAGAACAAAAATTAGATATATAAGGAATTTGGCAAAATGGATGCATAAAAAGTTTGATCAAGTCACTAGCAATACTGCTACAATCCACTAATTCTTGACTACTTGCTTGTAATACCTCCTCGTCTTCAAGGTTTTTGCTCGGTCGGATTAATCCCTATCACACACTTGTTGAATCCTAGATTCCCGAACACGATTCACTGTCTCGCGGTATTCCTTTTCAAGGAACCACCTTGTTTCAAGGCCTTCACTCGGTCTAATGTATGTTTGCTGATGTTGCCCAAAACCTTCAAATCCAAATGATATTAATGGAAAACCCCAACTTGGTTTTATTATTTGAAACACACAAAGATCCCAACCTAATACTCTCGGTTACACCAACCTAATTGGACGTTATTAACCCTAATCTAGATGGTCACCCAAGCAAAAAATAATTATGTGTAGTTTGGTTGTGTGCATGCATAGAAGATAGGTTGAAGATGATTTCCATTATATATATATATATAGACACACACACACACACATATACACACACACAGATATATATATATATATATATATATATATATATATATATATAGACACGCACACACACACACACACACATACACACATACACACACACACACACACACATACACACACACATATATTATATATATATATATATATATATATATATATATATATATATATATATATATATATATATATATATATATATATATATATATATATATATATATATATATATATATATATATATATATATATATATATATATATATATATAAGATGGATGCATAAAAAATAAGATGCATAAAAAAATAAGATGCAAAACAAATTTGAAGTTTTTCAAAGCTACAGGTCGGCCAATGAAAGCAATAGATCGGTCTGTCAAGGTACTCAGGTCGACCTAAGTGAGGCGACCTATGGGCAGAGTCTACAGGATTTAATATTGATGCGTAGAGGTTGGCGTGTCCAAGCTATTTGTCAACCTTTGCTAAAGCAAAAGCTTCTTTAGATCGATCTAAACTCGTGCGTGTCGGCCTATGCAACAATGTTCACACATAAAACTTTGTTGTTTTTTATGTATGTAGCATGTCTGAGACTTTTCCAATCATTTTCAAAACCATTTGTATGCATCCTAAGGCTAAGAGTATCAATGTACATCTAGACTTTGATTGATACCGCTGTTGCACCCCAAAATTTGCCCAACATTTCTTTACCTAGCTTATGTTTCATTTCATTCACATTAGCATTATCATTTGCATTTCATTGACATGTATGCAGGAGATCAAGAGGTATGATTACCATTCAAGAGCTACACAAGACTATGAAGCTAGCTAAGAAGGTTATTCAGGTGCTCAAGGGTTGATATCCTTGTCAGAGGAGTTAAAAGATCCTCAGAGAGAGTGATTGAAGCCAAGAGGGTGTGTCTTCTAACTTGAGACTTGTGGGAAGTCATCAGATGATTCTGAAGCCATGAAGTTAGACTTGAGGTCTTGAGAGAGCTCATGAGAAGTGTTGAAGATCACTATGAGGCCTAGACATGTCATTGTGCAAGAATAAGAAGCCTCAGCCATGATTGGTGCAGCTAGGGTTTGACTGGGTCAACCCTAAGTCAACTGAGGATTTGAAGGAGGTTGAGACCTAATTCAAGAGCCATGTGATCATGGATTGATACATTGAGATGTTATAAGTATGATTCCAAGGTCAACTCATCATGATTGAAGAGTTTGAGAAGCTTCTAGCTAGGGTTTCTAAGGCTTGACAGTGTAAAATCCCCTAGTTTGACCCCTATTTTCAAGGCAATTTAGCTCAAGATGTGATTGTCATCTCATCTTACCCCCAAAATGATTGTTGCAGAGCATGGTCTTAGCTTTAATTTGAGTGCTATAAGTCCTTGATAGGATTTGTAGAACTCAAGTTATGGCTTTGACAAGTTACAAGTCATTTGAGGAATGTGAATTTGGAGCTTGAAAGTTACCCAACTTGCATGATACTTTTGCCCTAGAAGGATGATTCCTATGAACTTTTGGTCAACATGAATGTTGTTCCTTATCCTCTTATCTTTCTAGAGAGTACTAGAAGTCCTTGATAGGATTTGTAGAACTCAAGTTATGGCTTTGACAAGTCAAGGGTATTTTGGACATTTGGTGATTATAGGTCATTTGTGATCATAGGCCATTTTCACCAACTTAGAGGTCTCAAATTCATTTTTGTTCAACATGAAAGTTGTTCAAAATGATGTTTTTAGCTTGTCTAAACGTCAAGTGTTCATTGATATGGATTATATCAAGCATTGGTTGAAGGAACTTCACATAAAAGCCATTTTAATGAATTAAAATGAGAAAATTCAAAATAAATGAGATTAACATGTTTCCAAGTCAAATTTGTGGTCATTTTGAATGGAATTGATGTTTTATAAAGATTGGCATTGTCACATTTTTGATTTGAGGTCCATAACATAGCCATTTGGATGATTACTTCACAAGTAAGAAACATATCCTATACATTCCATATGTGAAACCAAAGGGAGAAAATCACTTCATTACACTCCTTAATGCTTAAGTGAATGGTTTGGAAGGATTGTAGAGCATGACCAAGGCTTGAAGGCACATATCCATATTGAAATTTAGAAGAAAAAGTGAAGATCCAAAATCCATAATTGGGCCTAGTTTGGGCTTCTAATCCATCAGAACACATTATAAATAGGATGATGATCAGATTAGGAAGCTTCTAGGGCAGAATTCTGTTGAGAAGCCATTGGAGTGAGGTGAAGGAAAAAGCTTGAAAGTGAAAACTCATTTTGGAGAATTAAGGGGTTTCAGCAGGAATTGAGCACCAAGAATCGTTCACCATTAATCCTTGAAGAATTCTGCAAGGTTTGGAAGAGAATTGAGGCGTGTAACCACTACAATTCAAACTTCAAGGTAGGTTCTAACTTCTTGAAATCTCTCTCTGATTATGCACTTTTAATGGATTAGAAGCATGTGGTTAAGTTCCCCTTAGGGTATAGATGGATTCTAGATAATTGATTTGAAGATTAGAGACAATTTAGGGTTTATGCCATTTTCGGTTGAGATTGTGTTTTTACGAACCCTGCGTTTTTAGCATGAACGAGTGGTATGGTTGAATTCCTGAGGAAATTTAGAGCAACTTTCATTCAAGAATCATGTGAAATGGTTGAGTGTGGAGAGAGATAAGGTTACACGAAGTTTGCCGGAAAACTACCATCCGACCATGGCTGCACGCGAGCTCCCTTTGGTTTGCAGAAATTCAAATGGAGAAGACACAATCTCCATCGTCCATGCTTGATGAGAATTTGAATCAGTCAGTAGATCCAACGTTCACTGAGCGAGCCACGTACGCGTCCCCTGAACGCAGCGTTTCATTTAGTGGGAGGTCCAAGTTCATCTAGCACGCTGAGAGCACCAAAGGGACGTGAGTTCGAGTCCCTCGTGTGGCTATTTTGTTTAATTGTTGGGAGAAGCTGATTGAGGTTCTTTCGCCTGGGCCCTAACATTGCTTGCTATCCCCACCCCTCTTTCCAGGCCCAATGAGATTTACAACATGAAATCCTTACTCAATGCACCCTCCCCTGGTTTTATTTTTTGTGACTGAATTGAAACTCAGATGGGCCTAGCGCCCAGTTGCTATGTGCACCCCCAGGATTAAGGGCCCAAGCGAAGCTAGTGGGAATTGTTTGCTGATTACACCCTCTGACCATATTCTCCATTTTATTGTTTTATTAATTTCATCATTTCATGTGACTTAGTAAATAATTCATAAAAAATTGAAGACTAACTCAATTAATTCCATTCTTTTTTCCATTGATTCATGATTGAATCTAGAATTTTGTAGATTAAAAATATTAATAATTCATGAATTTTTGATTTTATTTGCGTTTGTTGAATATTAATTGATATTAGAATAGCCATGGTTGATACCTTGTTTGATGAATTTGGTTTGAGCATTTGGTGATGATTCTTTCCTTGATTTTTTGTGTATAGCTAGAATAGATATGCATGTTCCCCTTAGATTTTTCTCACATTTTTGTGATGAATGTAGGTGGTAGTTTTAAGTTGAAACTTTAGGAGCTCCATTTTTAGGGTTTATGGTTAGTACCTTGTGATTTAGGTTTTATTTCTAAGACTTGGTGGATGATTCAACCTCTGAATTTTATATGGTAGATTCATGATTGAATTAGGGTCCATTAGGAATTTTTGTAGGAATTTATAATGTAGTTTACTATTTTAGTTTGATTTTAGTTTAGGTGCTAACTTTAGATGATTCTAATGCACTAATTTGACTAGATTAACCCCTTAGGTTCCCTTAGAGTAAGCTTGTGGTGTTTTTACCCTTGGTTGAAGATGAAGGCAATTTGAGGATGCAATGGAATGCTTGAAGAAGTTTGGATGTGAAGATCTTCCCTTCTTTTGGTGTAGTATGGATTAGGTGTTGAGATTAGTGTTTGTAGGCAGAGCTTATAGATAGATTCTCTTCCTTCATAAACATGGAAGATGTTGATCACTTCCATTCTTCCCTATGATGTAAGGTCCCCTTGTAAAGGCCTCATCCCTCCTTTGGTAGGATGTGTGGCTCTTCACAAGTTGGTAGAACCTTTGAGGGTCCCTTTCTCTGATGATAGGATGCTTAGTGGTGACCTTTGGTCTTCACTCTGTTGTCAGTCATCCAAATCTTACTCTTGTTAGATGAATCTTTCTCCCTTGCTAGAGGATGGAGTTCCTTGTTATAAGAGTGAAGATGCTAGAAGTTGATACTTGTTATTGAAGACTGCCACTGAAGCTGAAGCTTGAAGACCAGTGAGTCCAAGTTGACACTTATGAAGGGCATCCAGTTGGGATCAGATGAAGAGCTGAAGCTTGAGGAAAACAAGTTGATACTTGTGTTTGATACTTTGAGAGCCTGAAGGAACAAGTTGATACTTGCAATTGGGATTGAAGCCTGGAGGTGGAGTCTACTTTGGAGCTGAGGCCTAAAGAAGAGAGGATAAGTTGATACTTATGTTGATGTGTTGGAAGCTTGAAGAAGCAAGTTGACACTTGCTATCGAAGATGATAGCCTTGAAGAGTAGTTGAAGACTAAGGACTGAACTGATGTCAGAAGAGCTTTGTTGTGAAGCTGTGGAAGCTATTGATCTGCTTTCTTTCCTGTTTGTTTGCTTTCTGTGCAATTGTATTGGTGTGACTTGTTTGATTTGCTTGATGCATTAAAATAAGTCCATATCTAAACTGATGTAAACTATGAGCATGATTGCACTAGAGGTTGAGTTGCTCCCTCTGCTTGTGTTGTTACTGTATGGCTTTGCTTGCGGGTATTCGGTAGAGCCCTGCTCCCTTGCCTATGTGGTCTGTTATTGTGTTTGATTGATAGCATTTTATTTCTTCTGTATAATTACAGTCACATGTTTTGCTTGATAGCATGTTATTTCCTCTGTATGATTACAGTTATTCATATCTGGCTTGAGGTTGAGATGAGCTTGTGGAGGCTGATGCCCCACACACATTTCCTCCCTCACTTGCATTGCATGCATTTTACAGTTGTTTACTATTTACTGTTTAGATGATGCTTTATCTGTTTCTGTATCCTTTTGACATGATCCCCTAGGAATCTCACTTCCTTTGATAAGGAAGTGATGATAGAACTTTAGGTTGAAACCTATACATGATAACTTCTAGGAGTTCCCTGTTTCAAACCTCGACTATAGGATGAATCCTTGGCATGACAACATTAGGACTTGATAATCTCCCCTTAGTTGAACCTGTTCGTTCTCTCTTCTCATCTCAAAACAAACTAAAATACAGTAATAAAGGTTAACTGACGTCGTACGTTACGACCCTTAAGCTATCTGAGAAAGGATTGTTGGAGAGTTTCTTTTCAACAGTCTGGATGTTTAGTATGGCACCCTTTGGGTGACATGCGACGCATTCACTCTCAGGTCATAGTCTCTAGTGCGATATTGGTTGCAAACATCCATAAAAAATAGTTCTTCTGTAAAAGACAAAAAACAAACTTCAAACTTTTTGCCCCGTGGGCCCATAATTCAGAGGAAGCTTTTCTGAAGAAAAGAGTGTCGTTAACTCTCAGTTCTACCGCAAACGGTAACGCCTAAGTCTCCAAGGGTCAAGCTGCGTACGCCAAACTGCTGGAACTGTTTGTTAACCCTACTCGATAAAACAGATGAATCTGAATTCCCGTAATCCGTATTATCCTGAACTACGTAAGCTCTGATCTCTCATACCTGTTGAGAGTACGTAGGCACAATACTGATGTATTGGCGAGCCACCTTCCCCGTAACCCGTAGTTAGTCGAACTACGTTGACTCTGATTTCTCATTCTCTGATGGGAATACGTAGGCATAAAGCGTGACGCTTTGCCGAGTCATTTTCTTTTATTTTTAGACCAGCCTTGATAGGTAGATAGATAAAACCAACCCGTCAGATAAACACAACAAGCGTGGATCCCATCGAGTACGATGGACGTGAGGGGTGCTAATACCTTCCCCTTGCGTAACCGACTCCCAAACCCAGACAATGGTTGCGATGACCTTGTCTTATACCTTTTCGTCAGGTTTTTCTGATCGTTTCCTTTCCCGCTCTGAGGGATAAATAAAGAAAGGTGGCGACTCTTCTGTTTTGCCGGCACCTTATTTTCGCGGAAGCGACAGCTGGCGACTCTGCTGGGGATTTCATAGTTTCCTAGGGATCCAACGTCCCTTATGCGAGTCAGTTTGGGGATCCAACATCCCCTGCGAGAGTCAATCCTAACGCTTGTATGATTACTTGTTGGGTTGTATTTATTTATTGCACTTTATTTCCCGCACTTCATTTTCAGTATGATATGATTATCTGTGCTGTTGTGGGAGGGGCATTCTGATGAGTGAGAAGCCAGACCCAGGCTTGAGTGTACCTAGCATAAGTTGTGGAAATTAGTGGGCGCATGCTTGCTTTGCAGGCACTAGTGTCTCATGAAATCCACGCTCAGACGAGGTTCTCCCGGTTGACTTATTTTCCGGCCCTTTGGGCCTGAGGGGTTGTTGGTTTGGAGGATTGTCGACTCTGGGGACCGATCATTTGGGATTCAGCTAAGTGAGGCCGCTTCAGGAGATGGTGATACCACACCTTCTGGGTATCGTATCACCCCTCTTGAATGTCTGTGACGTTGATGACCGCATAGGATGCCGAACTGGTGTCAGTTTAGGTCCATACCTGTGAGCAGGGTCAGGTTTGTTGCAGGAAACCTTAACCTTCAGACCACCTGGTTTTCTTGATAGTGAATCAGTTTTGTTGGTATCAGAGGTTCTCATCATCAGATATATGTGTTCTTGACAGAGCATATTTATGGTCCTGTATCAGAGGTCCTTATGGTCAGATGTATGATTGTTCTTGATAGAGCAGATTTATGGTCCTGTATCAGAGGTCCTTATTATCAAATGTGTGTTTGTTCTTGACAAAGCAGAATTTATGGTCCGATATCAGGGTTTTCTTCTCATCAGAGATAGGGTTGTTCTTGACAGAGCAGTATTGTGGTTTTGTTGATACAGAATCTCCATCTCTTCAACAACACAGTCGTCTTGATCTCCTGCTGCATGATTGCATTTTGCATTGTTTTGCATACTCATTTGCATATCATTAACGTGTGTCTGTATGGCAGGTACCGTCTCCCCCGGTCCAGGTTTTCTTGCCTTCTCTTGTGCTATCATGGGCTCTCTGAGGAAGACTGTGGCTTACAAGCTCCCTACTCCTGATGTTGTTCAGCTGACTGGTTTGATTGCTTTGGCAAATGATTTTGTGAGAGGTGAATTCAGAAAGTCTTATGGTAAACTGCTCAACCTGGTTCGTAAGCCCTCTGTGTTTGAGTTTAATGGGTTGCACGCCCTGCTACAGTTCTATGATCCTCCTTTGAGATGCTTTACTTTCCCGGATTTTGTTATCGCACCTACACTAGAGGAGTATGCTGATTTGTTAGGTGTGCCTATCAAGAGTCAGATGCCTTTTGTTCATATGGATGCTGAGCCTAATCTGGCTAGTCTAGCTCCTTCACTTCATCTGGATGCCTCCGAGTTGGTCTTGTCTAGTTGGAACAGGGTTCCCGGTTTCTCCCTGCAGTTCTTAGTGGGAAAGGCTCAGCAGTGCGCCAAGGACGGATGTTGGATCGTGTTCAACGCCATTCTTGCTCTGTGCATATATGGCATCATTCTGTTCCCCAATATGCCCGACTTTGTAGACTTCGACGCGTTTCACATCTTTGCATCAGGGAATCCAGTCCCTACCCTGATTGGAGATGTTTACCATTCCGTCCACTACAAAAACGAGAACAGGAGGGGCAAGAATGTCTCGTGCTGTATGCCCCTACTCTATAGATGGCTTGATAGTCACCTACGCAAGAAGGGCCCCTTTGCTTCGTCTGCAGCCACAGCTGAGTGGTCTGAGCGCCTGATGAGTCTGTCAGCGGAGGATATTGCCTGGTTTGATAGAGATAGGTTGGGTACTGAGATTATCTTTAGCTGCAATGGGTTTCCGAATGTGCCTTTGATAGGTAGGAAGGGCTGTATCAACTATAATCCATCTCTGCTGGTCCGACAGTTTGCTTAAGCTCTGAGAGCTCCGCCGAAGGATGAAGAGGTGCAGGAATCTCTGTACCTCACTGGTCTTCTAGAAGGGGACATGTTGTCTAAGCTTCAGCACGCTTGGAATGGTATCAATAAGCGGGGAAAACCATTGCTGGGAAAAAGTAATAGCCAAGCCTACGCTCCGTATGTGACCTGGATCAGAGCCAGAGTAGAGATCATAGGGATGTTGTTTCCTCCTGCCAAGCTAGAGAGCCCTCCAGTAATTGAAGAGCCTACCACCGTGCCTATTCAGCAGCATAATCAGGTGTTAGCTGAGAGAGATGAGTTGAAGAAGGCAAATGAAGAACTGGAGAAAGAATTGTCTCAGCTCAGAAGCGAGAAAAGCGAAGCTGTCCATTCCTTCAAGAGGAAAACAAAGCTGGTGAACCAATTAGGGACGAATTTGACTAAGCAGATGGCTGAGCGCGAGCGTTTGGGTCGGGACTTCAAAGTTGTCAATGACGTACTGGCCACTAAGAAGCATCACTTGGATGAAGTGTACCGGAGAATATCCAAGTTTAATCAGCATTGGAAGGCCACCCTAGCTAACGGAAAGGAACGAGAGGATAAACTGAAACAGTAAATCTCCAAATTGAAAGCCCAGGTGAAGGCTAGTGAGAAGAGGTTTGATGAAGAAACCGCTCGCAGATATGCCGCTGAAGGCCTGCTCAACAAGGCTCTTGCTAACCTGAAGGAGCACAAACTGACGTTTGAATCCAAGAAGCGGAAGTTAGAAGATTGTTTCGGTGAAGGAGCATGGGAAGACTCAGTTGAAGGTCTTCAGTACACTATTACACAGAGGGAGTTACTCGTCGAAGGGTTGCTCACTCGGCCTGATCATGCAGAAACAAGGAATCTGTTAGAAGAGTTTCGAGCCCGTGGCCGTACTTGACTGTATTTGTAATCCTTTTGTTTTTGATCATTGTTGTATGCTGACCATCACCAGGCTTGTTGGTCGAGGTCATGCTGTTGATTCTGCTTGTACTCATTGACGTTGTGTACCGCCTCGATGGGTTTTCTTTATATATGAGACGTTATTCCCATGACTGGACTCAGACTTCTTATTATCAGCACTGGCGCTCAAGCACTAGGATCGGGGGAAATCTCCCTAACGCACAGACACACGTTTGCATTTGCATGAAGCATTTGCATAACGAGCACGTTGTCATTTTTCTAACCCTTTGTGTATGTAGGTTGTTCCAGGATTGATCGAAGGCCAGTCCACCGCTATCCGACCAGAGCAAATCAGGCTAGAGCAATGGAGCAAGTGCAGACTGACGTTCAAGAACTCCAAGAGAGGATGGACCGCTTCATGGAGCTCATGCAAGTGGTTGCCAACGGCCAAGACCAGTTCAGAACATTGGTCCAGCCTCTCATTTCAAGGGTTGACAGCAATGGTGTACTCCATGGTGGGACTGTTCCAACCCCTCCACCTGTTGAAACTCCCCAGAATGGCGTCCCCGTGACCGGGGGGAACGGTAGTGCCAACGGCAATGTGATCACTAACATGGGGCTCAATGGTAATACGACTGGCGTCGGTAATGGGAATTTTGAAGCTAATGTCAATGTTGGACTGGGCAACGGCAACGCAGGTGTTGGAAATCTGTATGGGCCTCAGCCATGGTTAGAAGATCGTCAAGACGATTTGTTCTCACAGAAGGGTGCTGAAGGAGAGCTGACTGCTGAAGCACGTCTGAGGTTTAAGGCACTCGAGGACAAGATGAGGAATTTCAAAAACCTGAACACTATGGGTGTCGACATGTCCAAGTTGGGACTGATTGCTGATTTCAAGGTGCCTCCCAAGTTCAAGGTACCCGACTTTGAGAAGTACAAGGGCACCACTTGCCCTCGCGTCCACCTGAGATCATACTACCGGAAAATGTCCGCTCACTCCAAAGACGAGAAGTTGCTGATGCACTTCTTTCAGGATAGCTTGTCAGGGCCGTCCCTGGAATGGTACATGAGTCTGGAACCTACCAGTGTGCGCACGTGGAAGGAACTTGCTGAAGCATTCGTGCACCATTACCAATATAACAGCGACTTGGCTCCGAACCGGGTCCAACTGCAGAATTTGTCACAGAGGAACAGCGAAGGGTTCAAAGAATATGCCCAGCGGTGGCGTGAATTGGCAGCTAGGGTTCAGCCGCCGATGATTGAACGGGAGCTTGTTAAAATGTTTGTAGCCACCCTCCCAGGGGTTTATTACGAGAAATTGGTCAGCAGTATGTCTGGAAGCTTCTCAGATCTCATCATCACGGGCGAGCACGTTGAAAATGGGATCAAACTGGGGAAAATTCAAGGTGATCTATCCTCAGCTGGAGGAGGAAAGAAACCATATGGTGGCAAAAGGCGGGAAGGAGAGACGAGTGTCGTGTCTAACGCTCGAAGGAAAGGCAAGGGCCAGCACCAGCAGGTGGCTAGCATAGCCATCCCCGTGGTCCAACAGCCACAGCAGCAGCAGCAGCAGCCGAATCAGCAAGGGTACAGAAAGTATCAGAACAGGGCACCTCTATCAAGTCGTCACCTCGAGACCCCGCCCATGTCTTATGCTCAGTTGTTACAGACTCTGCTTCAGTTACAGCTAATCCAGAAGAGAACCCTGGCTCCCTTGACAGGGGCACCTCCGCCGGGTTATGATGCGAATGCAACTTGTGAGTTTCACTCGGGGGCACCAGGCCACACGATAGAAAACTGCAAAGCCTTCAAGCACAAGATGCAAGACATGGTGGATGCTAAGATCATCAATTTCTCAGATAATGTGCCAAACGTCACGAAGAACCCTATGCCGAATCATAGGGGAGGTGGAGTAAATGCCATTATTGAAGACGAGAGCTTGGATTTGTTGACTGACGTCAAGGATCTGAAGACACCTCTTAGCTTCGTTAAAGCCAAGCTGATGAAAAGAGGTTTCTTTCCAGGCTGTGGAGAACTGTGTATGGGCTGTGCGATTCATCCTGATGGGTGTGAACAGTTGATAGAGGGGATTCAGAGTCTAATGACCGAAGGAATCTTGCAGTTTAGCCGAAGGGCCGAATAGGGATCTGGAGATGTAATGCTGAAGCAAAATGATGAGGTTGCTACCATCACCATCCCTCGCCGGACGATCACTATTTCTGCACCTAGACCGCCCACGATTACCATCACCAAAGCTGGGCCGATACCTTTTCAAAGCACTAATGTTGTCCCATGGCATTATGGGGCAGACGTCTACTGCAACGGACAGAAGTTGGAACTGGAACCATCTGGGTCGTCTGTGGATAACCTAGTGGGCATTGGCGGAATCACTCGCAGCGGAAGAGTATTTGCTCCACCTGAGATCATGGCGGACAAAGCGGACAAAGCTGATGTAACCGATAAGGGAAAGAGTAAAGTCGTTGAAGAAACCCCTCACGGGGTAGAGAAGGACTTACTTGTTAAGGACGCTGAAGAGTTTATGAGATTGATTAAGAAGAGTGACTACAAGATCGTGGATCACCTCCAGCAAACACCCTCGAAAATTTCCATCCTGAATTTGTTGCTGTGTTCTGAGGCACATCGCAACGCGCTGCTGAAGGTTTTAAATGCCACGTATGTGCCGCAGGAAATATCGGTCAACCAGTTAGAAGGGGTCGTAGCCCACGTGAATGCTGGAAACGGGTTAGGGTTCACTGACCTGGAGCTGACGCTGAAGGGAATAAACCACAACAGCGCCCTGCACATCTCGATAGAGTGTAGGGGAACGATTATGTCTCATGTGTTGGTGGACACAGGGTCATCGCTCAATGTTCTTCCGAAGAAAGCATTGATGAAGTTAGATACTCGAGGATTGATCTGCACACCCAGTGTTCTGGTTGTGAAAGCGTTCGATGGAACCAAACGTCATGTTTTCGGGGAGGTGACGCTACCAATCCAAGTGGGGCCGGAAGCTTTCGACGCAGTCTTCTACATTATAGACATCATGCCTGCCTACAGCTGTCTCCTAGGCCGGCCATGGATCCACTCTGCTGGCACCGTGACCTCCACGTTGCACCAGAAGCTCAAGTATGTTGTTGGAGGTAGCGTCGTGACTGTATGTGGCGAGGAGGATATAATGGTGAGCCATTTGTCGTCCTTCAAATATGTTGAGATGGATGGGGAAATCCACGAAACCCTATGCCAGGCGTTCGAAGCTGTTAAAGTCAAGAACGTAGCTCCTGTAATCACTGAGAAACCAGAGATGACTCTCTCTTCCTTCAAGGAAGCACGGGCCGTTGTTCAAGTCGGATCTACCCCAGGCTGGGGGCGAATTCTAGAAATACCTAACAAGCAAGACAAGTTCGGGTTGGGATACTCTCCTACAGCTGAAGCCTCTTCTTCTCACAGTGCGTCGCGAGGTAAAGGGCCGATCCAGTTTACCAGTGGCGGGGTGATATTTGAAAGTGTCAACGTGGTGTCTGAAGACGGCAAAGACAGCGATTGCGACCTAGACTCTTGGATCCAGCCAAGCAAACCAGGCGAGAGCCTCAACAACTGGTCCATCAGGGATACCATCCAAGTGACAGGCAAAGATTAATGATTTACTTTCCCCAATCATTGTACAACCCTATGTCCTACTCGGGGCATAGTGGTTTTATTGTCAGGGCCTTGTTTGATTATGTACATGCATTTTACCAATAAATCAAAAGGCGTTTTTCTTCGTATTCAAATGTTGTGATCTCTGTTATTCCTGTTTTATACTTGTTTTGAAAAACAATAAAATGGCAATGGAGTTTATGCTAACCTGCATATCCTTGTTTTAAGCTTAACCCTTGTTATTGCAGGATCCACATATCAGATGACATCGACTCTGGACCTTCTATGACTCACTTCGACTTCGATTGCCCGATCTATCAAGCTGAAGAAGAGATTGATGAAGACGAAGACCTTCCCGAAGAGTTGGCCCGCTTGTTGAAACAAGAAGAGAAAGTTATTCTGCCTCACGAAGAAGAGATTGAGATTGTGAATCTGGGTTCTGAAGAACTTGTCAGGAACGTCAGGATAGGGGCTGCATTGCAGAGTGATGTCAAGCAGAGATTGGTCGAGATGCTGAGAGAGTATAGTGACATCTTTGCTTGGTCATACGAAGATATGCCCGGACTTGATACTGACATTGTGGTCCATCACTTGCCGCTGCGAGAAGATTGTCCTCCCGTCAAGCAGAAGCTTAGAAGGACATGACCAGATATGGCCGTTAAGATCAAAGAAGAAGTGCAAAAGCAGCTTGATGCTGGCTTCTTAGCGGTCACTACTTACCCTCCGTGGGTTGCCAACATAGTGCCTGTACCGAAGAAGGATGGTAAAGTGCGAATGTGCGTCGATTATCGGGATTTGAATAGGGCGAGCCCTAAAGATGATTTCTCGCTCCCTCATATTGATGTGTTGGTCGACAATACAGCTCAGTTCTCCGTATTTTCGTTCATGGATGGCTTCTCCGGTTACAATCAGATCAAGATGGCGCCGGAGGACATGGAGAAAACTACGTTTATCACTCCTCGGGGAACATTTTGCTACAAGGTAATGCCTTTCGGTCTGAAGAACGCAGGGGCCACTTACCAACGAGCAATGGTTACTTTGTTTCATGATATGGTTCATCATGAGATTGAAGTCTATGTTGATGACATGATTGTGAAGTCCCAAATGGAGGAGGGACATCTGGTCAATTTGCTGAAGCTTTTTTAGAGGCTTAGGAAGTTCAGGTTGAGGCTGAATCCTAACAAGTGTACTTTCGGAGTACGGTCGGAAAACTACTGGGGTTTATCGTGAGTGAAAGAGGCATTCAGGTTGATCCTACGAAGATAAAAGCAATACAAGAAATGCCAGCGCCAAAAACCGAAAAAGAAGTTCGTGGTTTCCTGGGCAGAATAAACTACATTTCAAGGTTTATTTCTCAGCTCACGGCCACGTGTGAACCGATGTTCAAACTACTAAAGAAAAATCAGGCGATTATCTGGAACGAGGATTGCTAGAAGGCATTTGATAAGATAAAACAGTATCTACAAGAACCTCCGATCTTGATACCCCCAGTGGCCAGAAGACCCTTAATCATGTACTTGACAGTTCTTGAGAATAGTATGGGGTGTGTTCTCGGTCAGCACGACGAGACGGGCAGAAAGGAGCATGCCATTTACTATTTGAGTAAAAAGTTCACAGATTGTGAATCTCGTTACTCGATGCTGGAAAAGACGTGTTGTGCACTAGCCTGGGCTGCCAAACGTTTACGACAGTACATGCTCAATCACACGACCATGCTAATTTCAAAGATGGATCCGATCAAGTACGTCTTCGAGAAGCAAGCGCTTTCGGGCAGGATTGCCAGATGGCAAATGGTGTTGACGAAATATGACATTCAGTACGTTTCCCAGAAGGCCATCAAGGGGAGCGTATTGTCTGAATACCTTGCCGAACAACCAATCGAGGACTATCAGCCGATGAAATTTGAATTCCCTGATGAGGATATCATGTTTCTCAAGGTGAAAGATTGCAATGAACCGTTGCCCGACGAGGGGCCAGATAGGAAGTCCCAATGGAAATTGATATTTGACGGGGCGGTTAACTCTTATGGAAGTGGCATTGGGGCGATCATCACGACTCCCCACGGATCCCATATCCCGTTCACTGCGAGATTGATGTTTCCGGTCACCAATAATGAAGCGGGGTACGAAGCATGCATCATAGGTCTAGAAGAGGTAATTGATTTGAGAATCAAGAACCTAGATGTATATGGTGACTCGGCACTTGTGATTAACCAGATTAAAGGGGAGTGGAAGACTCGTCAATCGAATTTGGTGTCGTACATGAACTACGCCAGAAGGTTACTTCCGTTCTTTGATCGAGTGGAACTCCATCATGTGCCCAGGGCCGAGAATCAGATGGCTGATGCCTTAGCCACGTTGGCTTCGATGTATAATGTCAATTTTTGGAATGAAGCTCCAAGAATTGTTCTTTCTCGTCTTGATAGACATGCATTTGTCTTTGCGATCAAGGAAGCCTCCGATGGCAAGCCATGGTTCCATGATATCCAGACCTTCCTTGTGACTAAGGAGTATCCCGAGGGAGCGTCAACCCAGGATAAGAAGACTCTGAGGAGGCTGTCTAGAATTTTTTATCTCAATCCTGATGGAGTTTTGTATAAAAGAAACCACGATCTCGTGCTACTCAGATGTGTAGATGAGAAAGAAGCGAGTATGCTCATGGAAGAAGTCCATGAAGGCACATTTAGTACGCACGCCAACGGGCATGCTATGACAAGAAAGATCCTGAGAGCAGGATATTACTGGCTGACGATGGAGTCAGATTGCTTTAAATTCGCGAAGAGATGTCATAAATTCCAGATTTATGCTGATAAGATTCATGTACCGCCGTGCCCGTTAAATGTCATGTCCTCCCCGTGGTCGTTCTCCATGTGGGGCATCGACATGATAGGCAAGATCGAGCCCACTGCTTCTAACAGTCATCGCTTCATTCTAGTAGCCATCGACTACTTCACCAAGTGGGTGGAGGCAGCCTCGTATGCTAACGTGACCAAGCAGGTGGTGGCTAAATTCATAAAGAGGGACATCATCTGTCGTTACGGAATTCCCGAGCGGATCATTACTGATAATGGTTCGAATTTAAATAACAAGATGATGAAGGAGCTGTGCCAGAGTTTCAAGATTGAACACCACAACTCATTTCCTTACCAGCCGAAGATGAATGGCGCCGTTGAAGCGGCCAATAAGAACATTAAGAAGATTGTGTAGAAGATGGTTGTGACCTATAAGGATTGGCATGAGATGTTGCCATTTGCATTGCACGGTTATCGTACAACGGTACGTACATCAACTGGGGCAACTCCTTTCTCCTTAGTGTACAATATGGAAGTTGTCCTACCGTTAGAAGTTGAGATTCCTTCTTTACGAGTTTTGGTTGACGCGAAACTCGATGAGGCAGAATGGATTAAGAACCGACTAAACCAACTCAGCCTGATGGACGAGAAGAGGTTAGCATCGATCGCATATGGTCGTCTGTACCAAAGCCGAATGAAGAAAGCTTATGATAAGAAGGTGCGTCCTAGAAGCTTTCAGACGGGCGATCTCGTCTTGAAGAAGATTCTTCCTCCACACTCCGATCACCGGGGCAAGTGGACTCCCAATTACGAAGGTCCGTACGTCGTCAGCAAGGTCTTCTCGGGAGGATCCTTGTTGTTATCCACGATAGATGGCGAAGATTTTGCATCCCCGGTGAACGCAGACGCAGTTAAAAAATACTTTGCTTAAAGAATGATCCGCTGGAAAGAAAAAGAATATCCAGGCAAAAATGGGGCATCCCGGCGAACCATAAAAAAGGAAAAAGGTTCGGGAAAAAATTAGGGATATAAAAGAAAAGAATGTACACCCGCAAAGTCGAAAACTTGGAAGGGCGACTTTGGCAAAAAAGGGTATCTCGGTGAATCGAAAACCCGAAAGGGCGATTCAGGCAAAAGTTAGGGATTTGAAAAAGCAAACGATTGTGTTCCGCGTGTGGACTCTCATTGCTTAGTGGTTTGGAAGACCTGAGGGTCGTTTATCTGAATCAATCTCTTCTAAAGCTGAAGCGTCGGAGAAGTATCGAAGTCGAGTGGGTCATAGAGGGATCAACTCATGGTGTTCGTCTACGCCTTATTGCCGACATTTGTGTATATATTGATGTATATTTATGTTGTTATTTTTGTGCAGCTTCCTCATTCCAGGAGCTTGCATCTGTTGTAAAACATTTTATCCCATTCAGGGGTTTGTTATCAATAAAATGTATACTATTCAGCAATTCTGTTTGCTTGTTTAGCATTTATCTGTTTTGTTTGCGAAAAAGAACGCCGATGTTTTTGATAAAATGTGCATACATAAACTTACAGGCCTAGGCCACTAATTATTGAAACAATCCTTCCTCTCCAGCAAGTTCAGCAGCGCCTCCCCATGGAGTCTGAACATGAGATCGTAAGCATTGATATGTCTCCCCCAAGCAGAGAAGATGCTCTCCCCAATCAGATGTATCCTGAAGGATCGTCGTCTCCCTAGTTGAGTCATATACTGAAGTGTGCAGCACTCGATAGTACAGACTGAAGCCTCCAGGAGAATTGAAATCCCCCACAGAGTCGTACTCTCCCCAGCAAGCAGGATGATTCCTTCTTCCCCAGCCGAGTTTGCAGTTCCCCAAGGGAGCCGAGTCCTGGGAAGCCGTTGAAGCCATGATTGGTTCTCTCCAGTATAGTGTTGAATAGCTGATGCTGTATTTCCCCACCGGAGTCGTTATCTCCAGGAAAGTTTTGCTGCGAATGTCGTGCAGTTTATTTCGGCGATTGATATCGTTTCCTCAACAGTTTGTGGTTTGAATACCCGGTTGAGCGAGTCCAAGTTCTCAGAGAGCTTTATTCCCCTGCAGCAGTCGACTGAAGTTCGTTTCCCCAGGCGGAGTCCAATTGAGATTGGTGTGACTTCTTCTCCTCGGCAGGATGATTCCTTCCTCTCTACCAGAGTGGTTTTTTCTCCTTGACAGGAGGCTTTTCCCTTCAGCATTTATTTTGCTGATGGGGTCATAGCATTTTGCATGATTGCATAGCATTTACCCTAAAAACGCGTAGCATTTCCACCGTGTGGAGCATTGTGCCGTTGTCGATCATATGCATATGAAACATGAGCTAGGTTGTTACCGTTCTTGTTTTGCAGGTGTCCCCCGGCAGGGTGTTAGCCCAGGATGATTCCTGAAGTCTCAGAAGAGTTGTTTGGTTCAAGATGATTCTTGAATTCTCCAGCGAAGTGGTTTGCTTAAGATGATTCTTAAAATCCCCGGTGAATTCGCCAGAGAGGGTTGCTCAAGTTGATGCTTAGGGTCCCCGGCAGAGTGTTCGCTCAGGATGATTCCTGAAATCTCCAGCAGAGTTATTTGTCCAAGATGATTCTTGATTTCCTCAACAGAGATGATCCACCCAGAATGATTTCTGGATCCCCGAAGCAGAGTTACTTGATAGTTCTCCAGAATCCCCAGCAGAGATGTGTCATCCCCAGCAGGTTTTAAACAGAGAAGTTGAAATTTCCTTTGAAGACTTAATGATTGAAATCCGGCAGTAGTGCCAAACTACCAAGACTTACTGAGAAAGTCCAACTGCGATGTCGAAGTAGTTATCTCAGCTGATGCAGAGTTCCTGACGGCAAAAGACGGTATACCCTTAGTGGTTCCTGGTTGACTAAGGATTTTATTTCAAGACTTACTGATGAAGTCAAACTACGAGGTCGAAGTAGTTCTCCTAGCTGACGCGGGGTGCCTGACGGCAGAAGATTAGATACCCCTATTAGTTCATGATTGACTGAGGATTCTATTTTCAGACTTACTGACGAAATCCGGCTGACGCCCGAAAATTTCTTTGAATGCCCGACGGCATAATGGCAGAGATTGTCAAAAGTTCCTAAATGACCTGATGAGTCCCGAGGAATTCTTCTGCTGCAGAGCCGCAGAGTGCCCGACGGCATGATCAACCATCCATTACCAGTTACTGCGTAACCGGTGACCCCTTGATGACTTGAGGACGAAGATCTACGGCAAAATCAGATGATCATCCTGACTGAGATTTCAGATTAGAACTTTCACTGGTTACCGTGTGACCGATTCCCCAGCAGATTGCCGTGCAACTGTCATGCTCAGTTTTTGAAGATGTTCCTACCCATCGGAGTACTGTTCACCCGTACGGTCGGCAAATCACCAGTTACCGTGTAACCGGTGATCCCTCGATGATTCGAGGATGCAATGATATAAGATGAATCAGAGAATCATCCTGACGGGGATTCAGATCAGTAATTCTCCAGCTAGTTGTCGTGCAGCTATTGTTTCAGTTTCCGAAGATTTGTCACCATCAGAGTACCGTATACTTGTGCAGTTGGCAAATTTCCAGGTTTGTTGGTATTCAACCGTCTTTCACCTTGATTATTTGAGAGCTGTTCGCTTCTCACCTAGGCAGGTCCAAGCCGTTTGAATAGGGGCAGCTGTTGCACCCCAAAATTTGTCCAACATTTCTTTACCTAGCTTATGTTTCATTTCATTCACATTAGCATTATCATTTGCATTTCATTGACATGTATGCAGGAGATCAAGAGGTATGATTACCAGTCAAGAGCTACACAAGACTATGAAGCTAGCTAAGAAGGTTATTCAGGTGCTCAAGGGTTGATATCCTTGTCAGAGGAGTTAAAAGATCCTCAGAGAGAGTGATTGAAGCCAAGAGGGTGTGTCTTCTAACTTGAGACTTGTGGGAAGTCATCAGATGATTCTGAAGCCATGAAGTTAGACTTGAGTTCTTGAGAGAGCTCATGAGAAGTGTTGAAGATCACTTTGAGGCCTAGACAGGTCATTGTGCAAGAATAAGAAGCCTCAACCATGATTGGTGCAGCCAGGGTTTGACTGGGTCAACCCTAAGTCAACTGAGGATTTGAAGGAGGTTGAGACCTAATTCAAGAGCCATGTGATCATGGATTGATACATTGAGATGTTATAAGGATGATTCCAAGGTCAACTCATCATGATTGAAGAGTTTGAGAAGCTTCTAGCTAGGGTTTCTAAGGCTTGACAGTGTAAAATCCCCTAGTTTGACCCCTATTTTCAAGGAAATTTAGCTCAAGATGTGATTGTCATTTCATCTTACCCCCAACATGATTGTTGTAGAGAATGGTCTTAGCTTTAATTTGAGTTCTATAAGTCCTTGATAGGATTTGTAGAACTCAATTTATGGCTTTGACAAGTTACAAGTCATCTGAGGAATGTGAATTTGGAGCTTGAAAGTTACCCAACTTGCATGATACTTTTGCCCTAGAAGGATGATTCCTATGAACTTTTTGTCAACATTAATGTTGTTCCTTATCCTCTTAGATTTCTAGAGAGTACTAGAAGTCCTTGATAGGATTTGTAGAACTCAAGTTATGGCTTTGACAAGTCAAGGGTATTTTGGACATTTGGTGATTATAGGTCATTTGTGATCATAGGCCATTTTCACCAACTTAGAGGTCTCAAATGCATTTTTGTTCAACATGAAAGTTGTTCAAAATAATTTTTTTAGCTTGTCCAAACATCAATTGTTCATTGATATGGATTATATCAAGCATTGGTTGAAGGAACTTCACATAAAAGCCATTTTAATGAATTAAAATGAGAAAATTCAAAATAAATGAGATTAACATGTTTCCAAGTCAAATTTGTGGTCATTTTGAATGGAATTGATGTTTTAGAAAGATTGGCATTGTCACATTTTTGATTTGAGGTCCATAACATAGCCATTTGGATGATTACTTCACAAGTAAGAAACATATCCTATACATTCTATATGTTGAAACCAAAGGGAGAAAATCACTTCATTACACTCCTTAATGCTTAAGTGAATGGTTTGGAAGGATTGTAGAGCATGACCAAGGCTTGAAGGCACATATCCATATTGAAATTTGGAAGAAAAAGTAAAGATCCAAAATCCATAATTGGGCCTAGTTTGGGCTTCTAATCCATCAGAACACATTATAAATAGGATGATGATCAGATTAGGAAGCTTCTAGTGTAGAATTCTATTGAGAAGCCATTGGAGTGAGGTGAAGGAAAAATCTTGAAAGTGAAAACTCGTTTTGGAGAATCAAGGGGTTTCAGCAGGAATTGAGCACCAAGAATCGTTCACCATTAACCCTTGAAGAATTCTGCAAGGTTTCGAAGAGAATTGAGGCGTGTAACCACTGCAATTCAAGCTTCAAGGTAGGTTCTAACTTCTTGAAATCTCTCTCTGATTATGCACTTTTAATGGATTAGAAGCACGTGGTTAAGTTCCCCTTAGGGTATAGATGGATTCTGGATAATTGATTTGAAGATTAGAGACAATTTAGGGTTTATGCCATTTTCGGTTGAGATTGTGTTTTTACGAACCCTGCATTTTTAGCATGAACGAGTGGTATGGTTGAATTCCTGAGGAAATTTAGAGCAACTTTCATTCAAGAATCATGTGAAATGGTTGAGTGTGGAGAGAGATAAGGTTACACGAAGTTCACCGGAAAACTACCGTCCGGCCATGGCTGCGCGCGGGCTCCGTTTGGTTTGCAGAAATTCAAATGGAGAAGACACAATCTCCATCGTCCATGCTTGATGAGAATTTGACTCAGTCAATAGATCCAACGTTCACTGAGCGAGCCACATACGCGTCCCCTGAACGCAGCGTTTCATTTAGTGGGAGGTCCAAGTTCATCTAGCACGCTGAGAGCACCAAAGGGACGTGAGTTCGAGTCCCTCGTGTGGCTATTTTGTTTAATTGTTGGGAGAAGCTGATTGAGGTTCTTTCGCCTGGGCCCTAACATTGCTTGCTATCCCCACCCCTCTTTCCAGGCCCAATGAGATTTACAACATGAAATCCTTACTCAATGCACCCTCCCCTGGTTTTATTTTTTGTGACTGAATTGAAACTCAGATGGGCCTAGCGCCTAGTTGCTATGTGCACCCCCAGGATTAAGGGCCCAAGCGAAGCTAGTGGGAATTGTTTGCTGATCACACCCTCTGACCATATTCTCCATTTTATTGTTTTATTAATTTCATCATTTCATGTGACTTAGTAAATAATTCATAAAAAATTGAAGACTAACTCAATTAATTCCATTCTTTTTTCCATTGATTCATGATTGAATCTAGAATTTTATAGATTAAAAATATTAATAATTCATGCATTTTTGATTTTATTTGCATTTGTTGAATATTAATTGATATTAGAATATCCATGGTTGATACCTTGTTTGATGAATTTGGTTTGAGCATTTGGTGATGATTCTTTCCTTGATTTTTTGTGTATAGCTAGCATAGATATGCATGTTCCCCTTAGATTTTTCTCACATTTTTGTGATGAATGTAGGTGGTAGTTTTAAGTTGAAACTTTAGGAGCTCCATTTTTAGGGTTTATGGTTAGTACCTTGTGATTTAGGTTTTATTTCTAAGACTTGGTGGATGATTCAACCTCTGAATTTTATATGGTAGATTCATGATTGAATTAGGGTCCATTAGGAATTTTTGTAGGAATTTATAATGTAGTTTACTATTTTAGTTTGATTTTAGTTTAGGTGCTAACTTTAGATGATTCTAATGCACTAATTTGACTAGATTAACCCCTTAGGTTCCCTTAGAGTAAGCTTGTGGTGTTTTTACCCTTGGTTGAAGATGAAGGCAAGTTGAGGATGCAATGGAATGCTTGAAGAAGTTTGGATGTGAAGATCTTCCCTTCTTTTGGTGTAGTATGGATTAGGTGTTGAGATTAGTGTTTGTAGGCAGAGCTTATAGATAGATTCTCTTCCTTCATAAACATGGAAGATGTTGATCACTTCCATTCTTCCCTATGATGTAAGGTCCCCTTGTAAAAGCCTCATCCCTCCTTTGGTAGGATGTGTGGCTCTTCACAAGTTGGTAGAACCTTTGAGGGTCCCTTTCTCTGATGATAGGATGCTTAGTGGTGACCTTTGGTCTTCACTCTGCTGTCAGTCATCCAAATCTTACTCTTGTTAGATGAATCTTTCTCCCTTGCTAGAGGATGGAGTTCCTTGTTAGAAGAGTGAAGATGCTAGAAGTTGATACTTGTTATTGAAGACTGCCACTGAAGCTGAAGCTTGAAGACCAGTGAGTCCAAGTTGACACTTATGAAGGGCATCCAGTTGGGATCAGATGAAGAGCTGAAGCTTGAGGAAAACAAGTTGATACTTGTGTTTGATACTTTGAGAGCCTGAAGGAACAAGTTGATACTTGCAATTGGGATTGAAGCATGGAGGTGGAGTCTACTTTGGAGCTGAGGCCTAAAGAAGAGAGGATAAGTTGATACTTATGTTGATGTGTTGGAAGCTTGAAGAAGCAAGTTGACACTTGCTATCGAAGATGATAGCCTTGAAGAGTATTTGAAGACTGAGGACTGAACTGATGTCAGAAGAGCTTTGCTGTGAAGCTGTGGAAGCTGTTGATCTGCTTTCTTTCCTGTTTGTTTGCTTTCTGTGCAACTGTATTGGTGTGACTTGTTTGATTTGCTTGATGCATTACAATAAGTCCATATCTAGACTGATGTAAACTATGAGCATGATTGCACTAGAGGTTGAGTTGCTCCCTCTGCTTGTGTTGTTACTGTATGGCTTTGCTTGCGGGTATTCGGTAGAGCCCTGCTCCCTTGCCTATGTGGTTTGTTATTGTGTTTGCTTGATAGCATTTTATTTCTTCTGTATGATTACAGTCACATGTTTTGATTGATAGCATGTTATTTCCTCTGTATGATTACAGTTATTCATATCTGGCTTGAGGTTGAGATGAGCTTGTGGAGGTTGATGCCCCACACACATTTCCTCCCTCACTTGCATTGCATGCATTTTACAGTTGTTTACTATTTACTGTTTAGCTGATGCTTTATCTGTTTCTGTATCCTTTTAACATGATCCCCTAGGAATCTCACTTCCTTTGATAAGGAAGTGATGATAAAACTTTAGGTTGAAACCTATGCATGATAACTACTAGGAGTTCCCTATTTCAAACCTCGACTATAGGATGAATCCTTGGCATGACAACATTAGGACTTGATAGTCTCCCCTTAGTTGAACCTGTTCGTTCTCTCTTCTCATCTCAAAACAAATTAAAATACAGTAATAAAGGTTAACTGACGTCGTACGTTACGAGCCTTAAGCTATCTGAGAAAGGATTGTTGGAGAGTTTCTTTTCAACAGTCTGGATGTTTAGTATGGCACCATTTGGGTGACATGCGACGCATTCACTCTCAGGTCATAGTCTCTAGTGCGATATTGGTTGCAAACATCCATAAAAAACAGTTCTTCCGTAAAAGACAGAAAACAAACTTCAAACTTTTTGCCCCGTGGGCCCATAATTCAAAGGAAGCTTTTTTGAAGAAAAGAGTGTCGTTAACTCTCAGTTCTACCGCAAACGGTAACGCCTAAGTCTCCAAGGGTCGAGCTGCGTACGCCAAACTGCTGGAACTGTTTGTTAACCCTACTCGATAAAATAGATGAATCTGAATTCCCGTAATCCGTATTATCCCGAACTACGTAAGCTCTGATCTCTCATACCTGTTGAGAGTACGTAGGCACAATACTGACGTATTGGCAAGCCACCTTCCCCGTAACCCGTAGTTAGTCGAACTACGTTGACTCTGATTTCTCATTCTCTGATGGGAATACGTAGGCATAAAGCGTGACGCTTTGCCGAGTCATTTTCTTTTATTTTTAGACAAGCCTTGATAGGTAGATAGATAAAACCAACCCGTCAGATAAACACAACAAGCGTGGATCCCATCGAGTATGATGGACGTGAGGGGTGCTAGTACCTTCCCCTTGCATAACCGACTCCCGAACCCAGACAATGGTTGCGATGACCTTGTCTTATACCTTTTCGTCAGGTTTTTCTGATCGTTTCCTTTCCCGCTCTGAGGGATAAATAACGAAAGGTGACGACTCTTCTGTTTTGCCGGCACCTTATTTTCGCGGAAGCGACAACCGCCCAATATGTAAAAACGCTAAAGCACTCTCCTAGTTTTGACATCATTCAAAACATGACTAGATGGAAGAATGCACTCACACTCCCTAGGATAACAGGTATACTATGATTTTCCTCTACACTGATAACACGAAATCATATAGATATTTTCATGCATAATTCAACTAAAGTCTAACCGTTTTCGATCCGATTTCGGGTTATTTCCATGTATTTGTCTGATGTTTTTGCAGGTATTCAACGATCACGTCTAAACAAGGCAACATGAAGAAAAGAAGCAATCCCAGATGAAATATGGACGAAAAAGGAGTGAAAACACAATGAAAAGCGCAGCAGACAGTTTTTGCTGATGTGACGACCGTCACAGATGCATGACGACCGTCACACGGGTGACGACCGTCACACCTTGTGACGACCGTCATGCAGGCAAAAACGCCCCACTCAGATTACACGTCAAAAGATCAGTTCCAATTCCCATTAAATGGTCCACTACTCCCTAAATTATCTGCCTCAAGGTCCATCATCCTCAGAGGTAACCGTTGGAATTCCACCTCTATAAAAAGGGAAGCAGGGGACTTCAAAAAGGGAGCTGCATTCATACCACGAAGTGCTGCCAAATTTACTTTCCAACAAATTTACTTTCAGTTATTATTTGTATCCATTTCTCCAGTTTTATTTGTATCCCTTTTCCTTTATTTCCCTTTCCATTTTTACTCATTCCCATTTCTGCTCTTCTGTAATTGTTACTGCACTGTACGATCGAATTGGAATTAAAGACAGAATCCTGCCAACATCTGTGGAGGATCTGCCCAAAGGCCAATTGGCATTATTTACAGGTTTTCATTTTGATCGACTTCTATTTTATCATAATGCAATTTATTATTTATTATTATTATTTATGTTTTGCTTTTCTAAATTCCATGTCTAGCTAAACTTAGGTAATCGATATGTAGTAATAATTCGAATGGGACTTGATGACTCTTGTTTGAAAACTTTCTTTTCACAAAAATAACTTATGGTCTAAGTGTTTAAAATTGATTTACGAAATAAACTTCGTCGCGAAAGCGAGAACTTATTTTAAAGTAGTTTTGCCACGAAAGTGGGAAATTAATTAAGATACGAACCAACAAGCAAAAGCTGCGGTAAGGTCAGATAGTAAACACTAGGCATTTGTTTTAATAACAGCGAAAGCACTTTAAAACGAATTAGAACTTAGAGATTTCCAAAAAGTAATTTTAACCCCAAACGGAACACAAAAGTGTACGTTAGGCCCTTAGGATTATGATTAGCGTCAATAACCATTGTGAGACGAGAGTCTTTAAATCTCCGTTTTCTGCTTAAATGAACTGTGAAAACTATTTCATACACCAGTAACTTATCAAGTCCCTGAAGAACATAACTACTACATATCGATTTAATTAATTAAAAATCCAAACAGTAATCTTAGTTCCCCTTTTAGTGACAACCTTATTCCCTTAAAACATATTCTACCTAGCTAAACATAGTAACTCCCGAGAACACTAGTTTGATTACGAGTCCCTGTGGGATCGATATCTTTTATTACTACGCGATAGACTGTGCACTTGCAGTTAGTTGTATTAGACATAGAAAGTCGCGATCAAGTTTTTGGCGCCGTTGCCGGGGAACCCGTTTAGTCAATAGTGTAACCTTCTGTTACGCCGTATAGACTAGGTAAACAATTTTCATTTTTCCTTTACTAGTGTTGTCGATTGTATGCCAAGTGATCACCCACAAAGCGACATCTTGAAACCTTCATTCGCAGAACTAGAGCGCTTCTTACATCTAAGAAGCCGAATCATTGAGTACCAACTCAAACATAACATTCCTGATCCTCTCACTCCCATTCCCAAATCCGAAGAAGAACCGACGATGGCTGAAGGACCTCCGAACAAACCGCTGAAGGCATACGCTACACCATCTCAGATGGAGCCTAGAAGTAGCATTGCTGCCCCAGCTATTACCCGAAATGATTTTGAGCTGAAACCATCATTGCTGTCGGCTGTACAACAAAACCAGTTCTCAGGAAACGCAACTGAGGATCCAAACGAACATCTAATGAAGTTTGTACAATACGCAGACACAATGAAAGCAAATGGAGTAACTCCAGACACGATAAGACTTCGTCTTTTCCCATTCTCTCTTAGAGACAGAGCGTGGACATGGTTACAATCGTTACCATCCAACTCCGTTACGACGTGGGAGCAATTGAAGAACGTCTTCTTAGCGAGATATTTTCCATCAAGCAAAACTGCTATGCTTAGAGCTCAAATCAACGGATTTCGACAGAAAGATACTGAATCTCTCTACGAAGCATGGGAACGATTCAAAGATATGATGAGAACATGTCCTCACCACGGTCTAGAAGACTGGGTGACAATCCATACTTTCTATAATGGGCTTCTATGCAATACTAGATTAACCATAGGCGCTGCCGCGGGCGGTGCACTTATGGATAAGCCATATGATGAAGCCTATCAATTGATAGAAAACATGTCACAAAACCATTGCCAATGGGGAGGTGAACGCACTCCAAATGAGAAAACCTCAGCGAAAGGTGGGATGTACGAAATCCGCAGCCTTGAAAAGTTCAATGCTAAAGTAGATGCTCTAGCACAGAAGATTGATAGTCTGACCGTTAACCCCACTGCAACTGTCGCTGCAGTAACTCCAAATTGCGAGTTATGCGGAAGCACCACTCATAATGCACCTGAATGCCCATTGCTAGCCGGAATCCCGCCAGACCAGGTAAATTATGCTCAAGGAAATCTCTACGCAAATACATACAACCCAGGTTGGCGAAATCATCCAAACTTTTCTTACAAAAGTGAAAATGCATTGCAAATGCCTAATGCTCCGCAAGGATATCAAAAACCAGCTGCTCAGAATTCACCTAGGAAATCAAACCTCGAAATGATGATGGAAAAGTTCATAGCTACTCAAGCTCAAACGAACAAAGAATTCCTGAATCAAAACATACACACTAGCGAGCAAATTAAACAGTTGACAGGAAAAGTAGACGCTCTAGCCACCCACAACAAAATGTTAGAAACTCAGATATCACAAGTGGCTCAACAGCAAGCATCTGCTGCTGCACCTGCTGGCACATTTCCTGGACAACCCGAACAGAATCCCAAAGGCCAAGCAAATGCTGTGATACTAAGAAGTGGAAAAGAATTAGACGAACCGATCGATCCGAGGACCGAAAACTCAGCCATGCAACAGAAACCAACTGAACAAGCAGAAAAGGAATCTGAGTTAGAGAAGAAGGAGGACAACGAGAAGGAGGATACCGCAAGTGAAAAAACTCAAGCACCTCCAGCGCCATATAAACCACCTATTCCCTATCCGCAAAGACTAATAAACTCTAAAACTTCAGGACAGTTTAAGAAATTTGTAGAGCTCCTTAAACAGCTGAATATTACTATTCCTTTTACAGAAGCGATAACTCAAATGCCGTCATACGCCAAATTTCTCAAGGAGATCCTGTCGAATAAGAGAAAGATCGAGGATAATGAAACAATTACACTTACTGCAGAGTGTAGCGCTATTATTCAGAACCACATGCCTCCTAAATTAAAAGACCCAGGTAGTTTCTCCATACCCTGCGTCATAGGAAAGTTCGTAATAGATAAAGCTCTATGCGATTTAGGAGCCAGTATCAGTGTTATGCCCTTATCTATATGAAAAAAGATGAATATGGGAGACCTCAGGCCGACCAAAATGTCCGTACAATTAGCTGATAGATCAGTGAAATACCCCGTCGGAATACTGGAAAACGTTCCAGTACGCATAGGACAATTCTACATTCCAACCGACTTCATAATCATGGACATCAAGGAAGATACTGTAACCCCAATTATCCTAGGAAGACCGTTCCTAGCTACAGCCGGAGCGATTATAGACGTAAAGAAAGGAAGGCTAACATTCGAAGTAGGAGAAGAAAAGATAGAGTTCATTCTCACCAAGTTCCTACAAGCACCAGCAATAGACGATACCTGCTATTTAGTAGACGAAATTGACGAATGCATAAGAGAACTTGAAAATGAGGAGACCACGTATTCAAAAATAATAAAGATTCAAATACCCGACATTTTTGAAGACGACAACTGGCGTAAACCGTATAAAGACGACAGCCTAAGCGAAAGCTTAGCACTGACACCAAACCATATGCCAGGTCCGAAGAACCCATCTTTAGAACTTAAAACTCTACCCAAAAACCTCAGATATGAATTTCTAGACGATGAACTAAAAAGACCAATGATAGTCAACGCCGACTTAGGACAACCAGAAACCGAAAAGTTATTAGAAGTCCTAAAGAAGTACCCCACCGCGTTAGGCTATAACATAAGCGATCTAAAAGGTATAAGCCCTTCGATTTGTATGCATCGAATTACAATAGAGGAAGACTCTAAAACTTCTCGAGAGCATCAGAGAAGACTAAACCCCATCCTGAGCACTGTAGTCAGAGATGAAGTAAAGAAATTACTAGATGCTGGAATCATCTATCCGATCTCCGATAGTGAATGGGTTAGCCCAGTTCATGTCGTACCAAAGAAAGGAGGAGTCACAGTAGTTAAAAACGAAAAAGGTGAATCAATAACAAAAAGAGTCGTGACTGGAAGTAGGATGTGTATTGATTATAGGAAGCTTAACAAGGCTACGCGCAAAGATCACTTCCCGCTACCCTTCATAGACCAAATGTTGGAAAGATTAGCCAAACATTCATATTTCTGCTATCTAGATGGTTACTCAGGGTTCTTCCAAATTCCCATCCATCCTGATGACCAAGAAAAGACTACATTCACCTGTCCTTACGGTACTTTTGCTTACCGCCGAATGCCGTTCGGACTCTGTAACGCTCCGGCAACCTTCCAAAGATGCATGATGGCAATCTTCGCAGATTTCATAGACGACATTATGGAAGTGTTTATGGACGATTTCTCGGTATGTGGACAAAGTGTTGCACCCTAAAAATTTGCTCAACCTTATTCACTTGGTTTATGTTTCAATATCATTAGCATTTGCATATAGAGTCATGTACATAGTCTGATCATCTGCATAGCATAGCATGGCAAGTCATCCAACAGGGGACCAATCATTATTCTCATCTCTAGAGGCCTATCAAGAGGTTATTATTCTAGTCCAACCTCATTCAAGTCATCAGAAAGAATTTGGAAGCTATCAAGTCAATGGATCAAGCAGTTCATCTATCTCCTAACTGAGGGTATCTGGGGATCAATAAGTAAGTTGTAAGCTGTGAATGGAGCATGGAGAGTATCTGGGCATCATGAGAGACTTAGAAAGTCATTTGAAGAAGAAGACAAGTCCTTGGTGTGATCACAAGCATTGCAGTTGGAGACAGTCAACTAGGGTTTCGTCTGGGGTCAACTCTAGGTCAACTCTAGGTCAATTGACTGATTGAAAGGCATTAAGGGCTATTGGAGAGATGTGGGGTTCATCATTTGACATGTAGAATAGGATATGGTGATATGCCAAGAAGAATTCAAGAGAAATCAAGGAGAAGAGGAGTTTCTAAATTAGGGTTTATGTGTAAAATCCCCTAGTTTAGGTCAAATTCCCAAGCAAGATAAGTCAAAATGAAAGCTTCAAATGAATCCTTGGCCAACATGAAACTTGTAGAGGATCTCAAGACCTTTAATTTGAGTGGTGGAAGACACTAAGGAGATTTATAGAACTCAAGTTATGGTCCTTGCAAGTTACAGGTCATCTGAGGTATCTGAAATTTTGTCTGTGAAAGTGACTTGACTTCCAAGCTATTTTTACCCCTCAAGGAGATTTCAAATGAATTTCTGGTCAACATAAGAATTGTTACTAATTGTCTTAGCTTTCTATAATGGTGTATTATGCCTTCATATGATTTGTGGAACTCTACTTATGGTCTTGGCAAGCAAAGGGTATTTTGGTCATTTGAGAATTACAGGTCATTTCAAGCCTATGCCCAAAACACCTACAAGGAAGCTTCAAATGGAAAACTTTACAACATAAAACTTGTTCCAAATGACATTTTGAGTCTAGAAAAGTGACCATGAGAGATTGGAAAGATTCATAGCACAAGGTTTCAAAATTGTTGGATTTAATGAATAAAAATGACCTAAAAAATGAGATTTTTCATATTTTGGCCAAATGAGGTGAAATTATAGGTCATTTTGAATGGAAAGATCATTTTGAGAACATTGGCTAAAGTGGAATTTTGAGGTTAGTTCAAATTTTGAGAGTTATTCATGGTTACTTATAATGGAAGAAACATAAGCCAAATCCAAGGGAAATCACACATGGGAAGTTTCTCCAAGTTTCTAGGAGGTTCTAATGACATGTATATATTGAATGGAGAGGGTTCATGCCATGGTTGGTGATCACATTTACTCAAAACCACAAGTTTCACACACTTTCTCTCATTTGCAAAAGCTTCTCAAACTACCTCAAATCTTCACCAATCTTCACCATTCTTGACTAGATCTTCATTATCATCATTCCTAGATTACAATTCTCACAAGCATTTGGTAGATTGGAGTAGAACTCGTGCCACACACTTCCATCATCCAAGAAGCAAGAAACTTGGAATTGCAAGATCCAAGGGAATTGAACAAGATTCAGTGCATACAGAACTCAAGAACAGGTTCCCTGATCAATCTCCACTCATTGCAAGCATTGGATCAAGAGGTTTTGGCATCTGTTTTCACCATTTTGCACCAGGTTAGTTTCTATTCGAATTGCACGATTTAGTTAGGATCCTAGAGGTTTGTTAGCGTAGAATGGTTAAGCATAGTTAGATGACTGATTTTGGTGAGTTTGGAGAGGTTTCATGAAGATTGGCCATGGAGTACATGAACTGTTGAGGCTTGTAACTATTAGGATATTGCATGATAATCTTGAATGAGTAGCTTATAGTGATCAGTGCAAGATATGGATTAATTTAGGGCAATACTTAGAGAGAATTGGAGAGGTCGATATCAGTTGAAAATGGTGAAACCCTAATGTTGATGCGTTCTGTTAGAGAGAGATATGATGTTTCAGTGAAAACTAGGTGTACCGTTGTGTTCTACGTGAGGAGGGGAGCAATTTTGGTGTTTACATTTTTTGTTTTCATGGAGAAACGAGGAAGAACTAGAGGATGGAAGGTCTGGGCATGAAGGTATCGTGTTCATGAAATTCTGCAAAACCCTAGAAATCTTTGGGACGATGACCCGTGGCCGTTCGATCATTTCAATTATGTGACTTTTTCATCTCATCCAACGGCTGGTATTTGAAGTTGAATAACGGAGGGAAAGACTTAATGTGAAACGCCGCGTTTCACTAATTGTACCACTCTGGGCCTGGATCCAAATTCATATTCCCACCCCCAATTGGAAGCCCAATGCATTTTTAACATGGTTTTGTTGCTTTCTGCACCGCGAGCTTATTTCTTTTCTTGCTATTTTTTCCATTCATTTTCTGAGTGCAACTGGGCCTAGCGCCAATTGCTAGGCGCACCCCTGGTTTCTTGGCCCACCATCATAAATAACTGGGCGCAGTTATGTTTGGCACCCCCTCCCATTTAATTCCTATTTTGTGTTTTAATTTCTTTTATATTCTTTTCTCACCTTATAAAAATCATAAAAAATAGAAAAATTGAGATTTCTAATTCCTTCTTTTTGCTATAGGTCCATTATTCCGTCTAGAAGAATATGAAAAAATAAAAATGGTATTTTATTTTGTTTTAATATTTTTCATGCATTTTTCTTGTAAATAGCATTTTATTAAGTCTAGTTTGATACATGAATTTGATAATTTTAGTTTGAATAGTTGTTTTAATATTTTTCACCCATTCTTGTTAGGTTGATTAGTAGATAAGATTAGCTTGTACATACAATTTAGTTCACATTTTTAGGACTTAATTTTAGGTGATTAGTTTAGGTGAGAACAACATGAACAAAATTAGGGTTTAAGTGATGACTTAGGAGAATTGAATCATTTCCCTTAGGACTTAGAGATTGAATATTTTAGATATGGGACTATAGGGACTATGGGTAGTTATTAGATCCCTTAGAAATCACTAGGATTCCCCTGCTGCTATTAGTATATTACTGTATATATTTGATTGATTGGTGTGGTGTGCCCTCTGGGGATTATTGTTTGTCTGTATGGGTATTGGGATTGCTTGGGGATTGGGAGAGCTGAAGACTTGTGATGATGAAGCCATTGGAGATCCAGAGCTTGAAGACCAACTTCCAGAGTTGATGAGGAGATTCCTGCTAGCAGCTGTTGAGGAGATTAGGGTTTAGGAGCTAGGCAGAGCTCTAGATTAGAAAGCTTGATTCTCAAACATGGAAGGCCTTGACTGCCTCCATTCCTCTCTGTGATGCAGAGTCTCTCTAAGACACTCACCCCCTTCCTTTGGAAGGCTTGGTGCTACTGTCTAAGGGATAGAACTCTTGAGAGAAAATATCTTATGTGTTAGTAGCAGTTGGTTTGCCACCCTTGGTAGTCAACTAATTGCTTAACACCCAATTCACTCTTGTGATTGATCCCTCATCCTGGGGGTTTGAGACTTGAAGAAAAGCCATTGTAGACTGAAGGTTGATGACAAAGACCTTGCTTGAAGACTGTGGAGATGGAGATTGATGCTTGCTGAAGCTTGAAGATAGGTGTGATGCAGAGCTGCCGCGGCTGTCTATTTTTGCTGTATTTCATTTCTGATGTATTGATTGGTTTTCTGGACTGTATTGTTTGCTGTTTACCCTGTTGGGTTAAAAGTGAATCCTGTTCACTTTTGCCTATTGTTTTCTAGGTTCGAGGTTGAGTGGGACTCCCTTGCCTCGCTTGTATTGTTGCATCCATGCATTTTACTGCTTTACTGTATATATCTGCTATTGTTTCTGTTTCCGTCTATTCCCTTAGGATCTCTGTTTCTCTCTGTGCAAGAGAGGAGCATGATAGACACTAGGTCTTAACCCATGCATGATAACATTAGGTTAGTTTGATTCCCTTTGCAACCGTAGGTTAGAGTTCTGTCTCTTCTTCCTCAAAACAAACAGAAAAATACAATAAGATTTCAAACACAATAAAAGACACTTCTTCCGTAAAAGAATGTGAACTCATCAAAACGTCATTTTTTGTCTGCTTGGACTGCTAATCAGAAAAACCTTTTTCAGAAGGAATAAAATCAATCAAGACAGACTTGTGTCGTATGTGGCCCGAACTACGTTTGCTCTGATCTTTCATGCTGTATGAAAGTACGTAGGCATAGGATGCGATATCCTAGCGAGCAACCTTCCCCTCCTTTCCCGTAGGTAGGCGAACTACGTTGACTCTGATTTCTCGTTCCAGACGGGAATACGTAGGCATAAAGTGCGATACTTTGCCGAGTCATTTTATTTTCTTTTAACCCTTGACCTGTAGAGTAGATAGAATAACAATCCATACCCGAAAACAAGCGTGGATCCCGTCGAGTACGACGGACGTGAGGGGTGCTAATACCTTCCCCTTGCGTAACCGACTCCCGAATCCAGGTTTTGGTTGCGACGACCATACCTTTCCCGTGTTGTGCGAGGTTTACTCTGAGCGTTTCCTTTCCCTCCCGTGGGATAAATAACGCGCGGTGGCGACTCTTCTGTTCAGCCGGCGCCGATTTTCGCAGTAGTGACAGCTGGCGACTCTGCTGGGGATCCAACGTCCCCTGGATGCTAAGGACTGCGATAGTTCTTAGGCATTTGGGATCCAACGTCCCTTAAGAGAGTCAATCCTAACGCTTGTTTTCCCGTCGAGGATTTTGTATGGATTTATATTTCTGACCTTTATTTCCAGCATTATATATTGATTATTATTGGGGTGTGACGGGTGTTCTGATATTGAGTGAGAAGCCGGACCTGGGCTTGAGTGCACCTTAGACTTAGAGTAGAGATTAGTGGGCGCGCACGTGCTTTGCATGTCCTAGTGTCCCGCGAAATCTACACTCAGACGAGGTTCTTCTGGTTGGCCTCCTGTCCTGCCCTTTGGGTGGCTCGGGTTGCTGGTTAGTTGGATTGTCGACTCTTGGGACCGATCATTTGGAAGTTGGCTAAGTGAGGCCTCTTCAGGATTTGATGATGCCACTCCTTCTGGGAATCGTATCATCAATCCTGAAAGTCTGTGACGCTGACGACCGCATAGGATGTCATACCTTTGTCAGTTACTAGGACATCCACCTGTGAGAGGGTTTGGGGTTATGCAGGTAACTAGACCTTCAGATACCGGTTATTTCTTGATCGGAGATCCTGGGTATTTATGGAGAGTTATGAGGTCTGTCAGAGACCATTTGGAGATGTGTTATGAGGTCTGTCAGAGACCATTTGGAGATGTGTTATGAGGTCTATCAGAGACCAGTTGGAGATATGTTCTGCGGTCTATCAGAGAACAGTTGGAGAGTTCTGAGGTCTGTCGGAGACCAGTTGGAGATATGATTTGAGGTCTACCAGAGACCAGTCAGAGTTACGTTATGGGTCTATCAGAGACCAGTATTGGAGCTTTGTATGAGGTCTATCTGAAACCAGGGTTTGAGGACTTCTAGAGAGTCTATCTGAGACTTCTTGATATGGTTCAGGCTATTCAGCTACAACATTTGGTCCCTGTTGCATGTCACTTGCATTACATTGTTTGCATACTCATCATCATTGCATCCTACTAACGTGTGTCTGTGCTGCAGGTGCATTTGCATTCCCCCGGTTCTAGTGTCTGGACTTCTGAGTATTGATCATGGTTGGTTTGAGGATGACAGTTGCGTATAAGCTACCTATCCCCGATATTACTCCACTCCTGGGTCTGATTTCTCTTGCAGATGAGGATGTCCGTAGAAGCTTCAGGCAGAGTTACGGACGACTGTTGAGTTTAGTTCGCAAGTCCACTGATGATGAATTGAATGGGCTGTACACCTTAATGCAATTCTATGACCCGGCTTTGAGATGTTTCACGTTTGCGGACTTTATCTTGGGGCCTACCATGGAGGAGTATGTAGAGTTTACTGAGCTGCCAGTTCAGAATGCAGTTCCTTTTATTCACTCAGCCGCTGAGCCCAAGTTGGAGGATTTAGCCAAGGCCCTGCATATGAATCCTTCTGAGTTGTTGATGACTGCGTGGCGAGGGGTTCCGGGTTTTTCTCTTCAGTTTCTGGTTGGTAAGGCTCAAGAGTACGCCAAGAATGGGTGTTGGGTGGTCTTTAACGCTATTTTGGCCCTCTGCATTTATGGGATAATGCTGTTCCCTAATTTCCCAAACTTCATGGACATGGATGCATTTCATCTATTTGCTGCTGGTAACCCAGTACCAACGCTGATCGGGGACTTTTACCATTCGATGCACTACAGGAATGAAAACAGGAGAGGCAAGAACGTCTCTTGTTGCGTACCTTTGCTGTATATGTGGTTCAAGAGCCATCTTCCCTCGAGGGGACCTTTCGTGGATAATGCAATCACGCCCGACTGGCCAGAGCATATGATGAGGTTAACTTCTGAAGACATTGAATGGGTTGATCGAGATCTGCTGGGATCTGAGCTTATCTTCAGTTGTTCTGGGTACCCTAATGTCCCGCTGATAGGAAGAAAAGGGTGTATCAACTACAACCCATCATTGTTGGTCCGTCAGTTCGGATATGCGCTGAAGAACCCACCAAAGGAGGAAGAAGTACAGGAATCTCTGTACTTCACCGGAGATTTGAAGGGGGAGTTATTAGCCAAGCTGCAACATGCCTGGACGCGTATTAACCGAAGGGGGAAGCCGTTGTTAGGGAAGAACGACTGTCAGGCTTATGCACCATACAGAGTTTGGATCCAGGAGAGAGCAAGTCAGTTGCTGATGCCATTTCCAGCAGCGCCAATCCTTGTTCCTATTCCGGTAGCAGAGCCAACTGCTGTTTCTAGGGAGGCCTACGAGCAAGTGGTGAAAGAGAAAGAAGCCTTGATGAAGATCAACGAAGGGTTAGAGCAGGAGCTAGCCCAGATACGCAGCGAGAAAAACAAGGTCGTGCATGCTTTCCAACAGCAGATTGAGCTAATGAACAGACTAGGGGCTGAGTTGATTGAGGAGAAGAGGAAGCGCGAGCGTCTGGGGCAAGAGTTCAGAAGCTCCCATGACATGCTCGAATCCAAAAAGAAGGCACTCGACGCAGCTCACCGAGAAATCTCTTCTTGCAATAAGACTTGGAATGCCACGCTCACCAACAATAAGAAGAGGGAGGATAAGTTGAAGCAGCAAATTTCCGACCTCGAAGAGCAGTTGAAGTCCAGCATCAAGAAGTGTGAAGAAGAAGTGATGACCCGGTATAGTCTCCAGAATGCACTAAACAAGGCCATCAAAGGCAGAGATGAAGCTGTGTCTCAGAAGCGTAAACTAGAGGATCGCTTCGGAGAGGGGGCATGGGAGGAAACTGCTGAAGACGTGCGACGTGTTCTCAAGAGAAGAAACCAACTTGTTGAAGGGCTGCTTACCCAACCAAGTCATCCGGAGACCAAGAAGTTGCTAGAAGAGTACCAGACTTATGGGAGTGTTTGATCCTTTCATACAGTAACTTGTATGCTTTATTTGCATAGTGCTGACCATCACCAGGATTGTTGGTTGAGGTCATGCCTTCTTATTGTACTCTCAGTGATATTGTATTCTTGGCTTATTGGTTTCTCCGCAATATATGAGGCTTTCTGTGATTCAGCTCCGGTCTTTATATTGTTAGCACTGTCACTGCACCGGCACCTTCACACTAGAATCGGGGAATGAATTTCCCTAATGCACAGACACACACATTGCATTGCATTCATATTCATATCGCATTACAGGTAATCTTTGGATGGTGTCTTATTTCCTGCTCTGTACCAGGTACTTTCCAGGATTGGAGATCAGTACCCGCACCGCTATTCCACTCGCACCAACTGTCGAAGAATCATGGATCAAATGCAGAACGAGATGCAAGATGTGCGCGAGAAGCTCGCTCTCTTTATGCAGACCATGGAAGCTATTACAAAAGGTCAGGAGAATTTGCAAGCCATGGTACAGCCTCTGTTGGTCAGAAACGCCGGTCACGGTAACGAGGATCATCAGTCTGTGCGAGTCGATACTGTCCATGGAGATGGCACTCCCACGCCAGTGGCTCCACCTGTAGTCAATATACCTGCTGCTAATGTCAACAATGCTACCGCTGCTGGGAACGGTAACGTCGGAGTTGGGAACGAGACTGCTGTCCATAACGTTGGGCTTGGTGATGTCAACTTGGGTGATAATATGGGAGGCAACGGCTTCGGCAATGCTGGATTCGGGTTCAATGATCAGGGATTCGATAACGCTGGGAAATATGGTTTCAATGCTCAAGGCTTTAGGCAAGATGGTTATGGTGTGGCCAATCAGGGTTACGGAGGTTTCGGAAATGGAAACGACGCTGGGTTAATGGCTTTTGGGCCTGCTGGAGGTGTTCAGGGATACGGCAACAGAGGCCGAGGCCCGGTGATGAATCAGATTAGAGCTGGCCGCAATAATGAATATGATGGGTATGGAGCTGGGAATGGTATGTGGCAAGAAGATCAGCAGGAGGACGCTTTCTCCGGCGGAGGTTTCGAAGGGCCAATGGATAACTCCCAGAAGATCAAAATGCTAGAAGAGCAGATGAGGGGGGTCCTGAACCAAAGTGCTGTGGGCTTAGACATGGCAACAATGGGCCTGGTACCTGGCTTGAGGGTGCCAATCAAATTCAAAGCTCCTACGTTTGATAAGTATAAAGGGGACACCTGTCCGAAAGTGCACGTGCGGGCTTATTACAGAAAGATGTCTGCGTACTCAACTGATGAGAGAATGCTAATGCATTTCTTTCAAGATAGTTTGTCAGGCCCTTCCCTAGAATGGTATATGAGGTTGGAGCCAACTAATATCAAGACATGGAAACAGCTAGCAGAGGCATTCGTAGCTCACTACAAGTATAACAGCGATTTGGCGCCTAATCGGGTCCAATTGACAGGGCTGTCTCAGAAGAAGGGTGAGAGCTTTAAAGAGTACGCGCAAAGATGGAGCGACATGGCTGCCAGGGTCCGTCCCCCTTTAGAAGATAAGGAAATGAACGACATGTTCATCGGCACGTTCACAGGCATGTTTTATGACAAGTTGTTTCACACATCTTTGGCTAGTTTCTCAGACTTAATTCTGATGGGAGAAAAGATTGAAAACAACATTAAGCAAGGCAGGTTCCAGGCTGAGGAATCAACTGCATCTGGCAGTAGTAGGAAGGCTTTTGGTGGGCGCCGTCAGGGCGAGGCAAGCGCAGTATTTGGAGGCCGAGGCCGAGGCCGAGGCAGGGGACGAAACCAATATCATCAGCCGCAGCAGGTGGCAAGTGTTACTATTCCATATCAACAACAACCATTTCAGCAGCAGCCAATGCAGCAACAACAACAGCAACAGCAGCAGCAGCAGCCGCCTCAGCAGGGGGCACAGCAGGCTCAGCGAAGATTCCAGGGTGGTAAACCAAGAAGAGTGTTTGAGAAGCCTCCCTCAACGTATGCCGATTTGTTGCAGACATTGTTGGGTTTGAACCTGGTAGAGAAGAGAACTCTGGCACCGATAACGGGAACTCCTCCGTATGGTTATGATGCAAGCAGGCACTGCGAGTTCCACTCTGGGGCTCCGGGCCACGATGTAGAGGGTTGCCATGCTTTTAAGCATGTTGTGCAGGATCTTTTGGACAATAAGGCTATCAATTTCGGAACCGCAGGGCTGAATATAGTGCAGAAACCCATGCCTAATCACGGGGCAAACGCCGTTCTGACTGAGGAAGGGTTGAATCTGATTATGAATGTCGACGATTTAAAGACGCCGCTGAGCGAGATAAAAAGCAGATTGTTGCAAGGGGGTGTTTATCCAGGATGTGACGAGTACTGCTTGGAATGTTGGACCCTAGCTGGGGGGTGTGATGATTTGAAGAAAGGCATCCAGGCTTTAATTGATGGAGGCGCATTGCAGTTTGACCGAGCAGCAATTGAAGAGCCTGCAGGGGCAATAGCAGATGATCAGAGTGATGTGGCCACTGTAACGATTCCTCGAAAGACAATCACTATAACAGCACCGGTCCACCGACCGCCGATCACCATAACTAAGGCCGAACCAATCCCGTACGAGAACACAAAAGCAGTCCCATGGTCATATGGGTTGGAGGTGTATTGTGACGGAATAAAGATTGATGTTAATAAACAGCCAGCCGAGACTGTGGACAACGTTGTTGGTTCAGGAGGTATGACAAGGAGTGGTAGGATCTTTATATCACCTGAAGTGGAGGCCGAAAGACTAGCAAAAGGAAAGGGGAAGATGGTTGAGAATGTCCCAGTGCAAGCAAGCGGCAAAGAAGCGGCATCGAAAGACGTAGAAGAGTTCATGTGCTTGATTCGAAAAAGTGATTATAAGATTGTGGAGCATCTGCAACAGACGCCCTCCAAGATATCTATCCTGTCGTTGCTACTATGTTCTGAAGCTCACAGAAATGCTTTGTTGAAAGTCCTGGATACTTCCTTCGTACCCCAAGACGTCTCTGTAAATCAGCTGGAAGGAGTGTTGGCACATGTGAATGCAGGCCACAGCTTGGGCTTTACCGACTTCGATTTGACCCCGAAAGGGAGAGATCATAATATGGCGCTGCACATATCTGTCGAGTGTAGAGGATCAGTAATGTCGCATGTATTGGTCGACACCGGATCGTCTTTGAATGTGATGCCCAAGAAAGCGATGATGAAGCTAGATGTCAGAGGAATCCTGTGCACGCCCAGCGACTTGGTAGTCAGGGCATTTGATGGGACGCGGAGAACATTCTTTTGATCGATAACATTGCCTCTACAGGTGGGGCCGGAGGTGTTTGCGACGGAGTTTTATATCATGGATATACAGCCCGCATATAGCTGCCTGCTCGGAAGACCCTGGATTCACGGGGCTGGGGCAATCACGTCTACCCTGCATCAGAAGTTGAAATATATGGTCGGAGACAGCGTAGTCACCGTATGCGGAGAAGAAGACATCCTGGTCATCCATCTGTCGTCATTTAAATATGTGGAGGTCGACGGAGAGATCTACGAAACACCCTGCCAGGCATTTGAAGGGTTGCGTATCAAGGACAAAGGTCCCGGGCCGAGCAAGGTGTCAGAGATAGCCGTCTCATCGTATAAAGAAGCTCAAGCTCTGGTGGAGGCAGGAGAAACAAAGGGCTGGGGCAAAGTGCTGGATATCCCTGTGAAGATGGACCGATTCGGGCTGGGGTACCAACCGTCGTCATCAACTCCTGCTGTGAGGGCACCCCGTTTCAAAGGGCCAATAACCATCTCTGCTAGTGGAGTATGTCATGAAACCATCAACGCTGCTTCGGAGTCTGACGAAGGAGACAGCGACTGTGATATGGATGCCTGGATTCAGCCAAGCACGCCAGGACAGGGACTGTGCAACTGGTCTATTCAGGAGCTTGTTCCTGTGACTCTTAAACAGTAATGCTTTGTTTTATTAATTGTTGAACAATCTGATGTCTTGCCCGGGGCATCAGGATTTGCTTAGGGCTGTGTTGTTATGAACGTTGCGTGTTAATCATTAAATAAATGGCGTTTTTTTCATGTGCAAATACTGTAATCTCTGTCTTTCTTGTTTTGTATTTTTCAATAAAATGGCAACGTGGTTATTCGCTTTATACGCATTTTGAAGCACTTAACCATTCCTTTTGCAGGATAACATTTTCAGATGACATCCTTGAACCACCTATGACTCGTCCCGACTTTGAGCACCCGGTATTTCAGGCCGAAGAAGAGGTTGTCGAAGATAGTGACGTTCCTGAAGAACTGTCTTGGTTGGTGAAGCAAGAGGAAAGAGCCATTCTGCCTCACGAAGAGGTCATCGAAATTATCAACTTAGGGTCGGAAGGGGTTGAGAAGAATATTTGTATCGGAGCCGCACTGCAGAGCGATATCAAGCGAAGACTGGTTGAAATGCTCATAGAGTATAGTGATGTATTCGCTTGGTCGTATGAAGATATGCCAGGGCTCGATACAGATATGGTTGTGCACCGTCTGCCACTGAAAGAAGAATGCCCGCCGGTCAAACAAAAGCTTCGCAGAACTAGACCAGATATGGTCGTGAAGATCAAAGAGGAAGTTCAAAAACAGTGGGACGCTGGTTTCCTGGCTGTGACAAAATATCCCTCATGGGTTGCTAACATCGTACCAGTGCCAAAGAAAGATGGCAAGGTTCGAATGTGCGTGGATTATCGGAATTGGAATAAAGCAAGCCCAAAAGACGATTTTCCACTTCCTCATATTGACGTGCTAGTTGATAATACCGCTCAATACTCCGTATTCTCCTTCATGGATGGCTTTTCAGGCTATAATCAGATTAAAATGGCGCCAGAGGACATGGAGAAGACTACTTTCATAACTCCTTGGGGAACATTTTGCTACAAAGTGATGCCCTTTGGTTTGAAAAATGCTGGGGCAACATATCAGCGTGCGATGACGACTCTTTTCCATGATATGATGCATAAAGAGATCAAAGTTTATGTTGACGATATGATTGCCAAATCCCAGACGGAGGAAGAGCATCTGGTGAATCTGCTGAAGTTATTTAAAAGGCTTAGGAAGTTCAGGCTGAGACTGAACCCTAACAAATGCACCTTCGGGGTAAGATCGGGTAAACTGCTGGGGTTTATCGTAAGTGAAAGAGGAATAGAGGTCGATCCTGCTAAAATAAAAGCGATCCAAGAAATGCCGATGCCTAAAACAGAGAAAGAGGTGCGCGGGTTTTTAGGGAGGTTGAACTACATCGCTCGGTTCATATCTCATCTAACGGCTACGTGCGAACCATTGTTCAAGCTGTTGAAGAAAGATCAAGCTGTGACGTGGAACGAAAATTGTCAAAAGGCGTTCGATAAAATAAAGCAGTATTTGCAGGAGCCTCCTATTTTGATACCCCCAGTGGCAGGTAGACCCTTGATTATGTATTTGACGGTTCTTGAGGGAAGCATGGGTTGTGTTCTCGGTCAGCACGACGAGACAGGGAGAAAAAAGCATGCGATCTACTACTTGAGTAAGAAATTTACAGATTGTGAATCTCGATACTCGATGCTTGAAAAAACTTGTTGCGCGCTAGCCTGGGCCGCCAAGCGTTTGAGGCAATACATGCTGAATCATACAACCATGCTCATCTCGAAGATGGATCCTATCAAATATGTATTCGAAAACAGGCGTTGTCAGGGAGAATTGCCCGTTGGCTGATGGTCTTGACTGAATATGACATTCAATATGTCTCGCAAAAGGCTATAAAGGGGAGTGTGCTGTCTGAGTATCTGGCGGAGCAGCCTATTGAAGATTACCAATCGATGAGGTTTGATTTTCCTGACGAGGATATCATGTACCTAAAGATGAAAGATTGTGAAGAGTCGTTGCCAGACGAAGGACCAGAGTTGGGTTCCAAATGGAAGATGATATTTGACGGAGCTGTGAATGCTTACGGTAGCGGAATAAGGGCAATCATCACTACGCCACACGGGTCGCACATCCCGTTTACGGCCCGATTGACCTTTGCCGTTACCAATAATGAAGCCGAATACGAAGCTTGTATAATGGGGCTGGAAGAAGCCATTGATTTGCGAATCAAACATCTGGACGTATACGGAGACTCAGCTCTGGTGGTGAATCAGATAAAAGGGGAATGGGAGACACGTCAGCCCAATTTGATACATTACATGAATTATGCAAGGAGATTGTTGCCTTTCTTCGACAAGGTTGAATTGCATCACGTACCGCGGGCAGAGAATCAAATGGCTGACGCCCTCGCCACGTTGTCTTCCATGTACAAAGTCAACTTCTGGAACGAGGCTCCCAGAATCATTATCTCTCGGCTTGACAGACCAGCTTTCGTATTTGCTATTGATGAAGCATCCGACGACAAACCGTGGTATTTTGATATCCTTAATTTTCTGAAGAATAAAGAGTATCCGGCTGGGGCATCCAGTCAAGATCAGAAGACTCTCAGGAGATTAGCGGGTAACTTCTATTTGAATCCAGATGGTGTCTTGTACAGAAGAAACCACGACTTGGTGCTGTTGCGTTGCGTAGATGAAAGAGAGGCAAAGTTGCTCATGGAGGAAATACATGAAGGTACCTTTGGTACGCCTGTTGGTGGGCATGCTATGACGAGAAAGCTGCTGCGGGCAGGTTATTTTTGGCTGACTATGGAGACTGACTGTTTCAAGTTTGCGAGGAAGTGCCACAAGTGCCAAATCTATGCTGATAAGATCCATGTGCCTCCGAGTCCTCTGAATGTGATGTCATCGCCATGGCCATTCTCGATGTGGGGAATCGATATAATTGGAAAGATCGAGCCGACAGCTTCTAATGGGCACAGGTTCATTTTAGTAGCAATCGATTATTTCACCAAGTGGGTGGAAGCGGCGTCATACGCAAATGTAACGAAGCAAGTGGTGGCCAGATTCATCAAGAGAGATATCATTTGCCGATATGGGATCCCCGAGCGGATAATCACGGACAACGGTTCAAACCTGAACAACAAAATGATGAAGGAGCTCTGTCAGAATTTCAAGATCGAACATCACAACTCCTCCCCTTACCGACCCAAGATGAATGGCGCTATCGAGGCGGCCAATAAGAATATCAAGAAGATCGTTCAGAAAATGGTGGTGACCTATAAGGATTGGCATGAGATGCTACCTTTCGCTTTGCACGGTTATCGTACGACGGTACGCACATCAACCGGGGCAACCCCGTTCTCGTTAGTATACGGAATGGCAGCGGTATTACCATTGGAAGTTGAGATCCCTTCTCTGAGGGTATTGCAAGACGTTCAGCTAGACGAGGCAGAATGGGTGAAAGACAGGTTGAACCAATTGAGTTTGATGGATGAGAAGAGGCTCGCTTCTCTAGCATACGGTCGTTTGTACCAGAGCCGAATGAAGAAAGCATATGACAAGAGGATACATCCGCGAAGCTTTCAGACGGGCGACCTTGTGCTGAAAAGGATTCTCCCGCCGCAGGCAGATCACAGGGGCAAGTGGACCCCCAACTACGAAAGGCCATACGTTGTCAGGAAAGTCTTTTCAGGAGGGGCGTTATTGTTATCCACTATGGACGGTGAAGACTTTACGTCACCTGTGAATTCGGACGCAGTTAAAAAATACTTTGCTTAAAATAGACCCGCTGGACAGAAAAAAGAGGGTCCAGGCAAAAATGGGGCATCCTGGCGAACCAAAAATAGAATGAAAGGTTCGGGCAAAAGTTAGGGATAAAATTGAAAAAATGTACACCCGCGAAGTTGAAAACCTACACTGGGCGGCTTCGGCAAAAAGGGGTATCCCGGTGAACTGAAAACCCGTAAAGGGCGGTTCACGCAAAAGTTAGGGATTTGAAAAGCAAATGACTGCGGTCCGAATTTGATATTACAGTGAGCATCAGCGCGGGAGAATACGCCTGAGGAATCGATTATCAGATACAATCTCTTCGGAAGTATGGATACCGGGGAAGCATTAGAGTCGGATGAGTCATAGGAGGATCAGTTCGTGGTGTTCATTTGCATCCCGTTGCCGACATGTGTACAAATTTAATTTGTCAAAATATTTATGCTTCTTGTGCATACTTGTGTATTTGCTTTGCGTAGCTTCCTCTTTTCAGGAGTTACATCCCGTGTACAAAAAACTCCGCCCATTCAGGGGCCCAATCAATAAAATATGTTATTCAGTACTTGATGCTGGTTCTTTACTGTTTTGTGCATGATAAAGCACTTAAGTTTACTGAAACTAGCATGTGTATAACATCACTGGCCCTTGCCAACGATTGCTAAAGCTTTGAATTAACTAAAAATAACGTCACTAACCTGAATCGATTTTGGTTGCATAGGTTTGTCTTGTCTTGTTTGTGTTGTTGTAGGTTTCATAGCCGTACGAGGAAGACGATCAAAAGATTGCAATAACGAAAGACTCGACCCCCACGCAGGTTATGCATGTGCTTCCCGAAGAAGGATCGAATTTCCCAGCTAGTCGTAGCTTATCCAAAGGACATGCTCCAGCAAAGTCGTTTATCCTTAGCAGAATTGGAGATTCCAAGATTATAAGGCTGTATTCAGACAGTGCATCTCAAGCAGAGGGGTTTAGCCTCAGAAGATTAATATTTCCAAATTGGTGAGCTGTATTCAGACATTTTACCTTTCCCCGCAGGGTCATTTACTCTCCCCCAGTGGAGTCAGTTGATTTTCCCCAAGAGAATCGTCCCATCCCTAGCAGAGTTCTCTTCTCGGCAAGTACTTTCACTCCTCCCAGTGGAAATCGAAGATTAAGACTCTCCCCGACATAGTTGGTTGTGTGTTCTGGCATTTATTTTGTCCAAATACCGTGTGATATCCGTTCACTTTCCAGTAGAAGTCCAATCATACCAGGCGCATCTGTTATTCTCCAGCAGAGTTATATTCCCCAGCAGGGTATAACTTCAACGAGGTGTTTGGTTTAAGTTCCCAATTTCCCAGCTGAGTCAAATTCCCTCTTCCGGCATTTATTTTGCTGGAATAATTTTGTAGCATCTGGCTACCCTCAGCGGAGTTGGCATTATCTTCAGCATTTATTTTGCTGAAGCAGTTCCTGTATCTCAGCAGTTCGAGTCTGCATTGGCATCGGCATATAGTGTCATACTTGCATCCACCAAATGAAAAAGCGTAGCATTTCCATGTCGAATGGAGCATTGCATCATTATCAAACGCATGCATTTTGAAACATGAACCAGGTCGGCTAACCGTTTGTTTCAAGTGGTGCTCTCTTGCAAGTGAAAGGAGCCCTTGCCCAAATTACTAAACATTCAAGATCTCGACGTGAGCCATTCAACGAAGTGTCAGCTTTGGCACTACTCCCCACAGAGTTATCAGGATAAGTTTCTTTTTGTCCCCAAGCAGAGTTACTTATTTCCCCGCCAGGGTTTCTTGTTGAAGTTTCTCTAGTCCGACCAGCGGATTGTTTCCTTCAAAGTTGTTGTTACGTCAGCATTAAAAGGTTTCATGAACCAGAATTTCAAAGGCTACCGCCGGTTATTAGAGCAGGCATCCAGTAGTTTGATTTCCAAATATCCCCAGTAGAGTCAGCCTCAAAGTTGTTGTAACGTCAGTGATAAGAAGTTTGCGGACCAATGGAAGGATGAGTCCTAACGTGGACGGTTTTATTGACAGGTTCGATTTCTCAGAACAGATGGAATGTGGAGTCCTGACGTGGACATTTCCTAACGTGGACTGATTCGAGTTCTCGGTATTGATTGAGTGTGAAGTCCTGACGTGGACAAAAGTGGGTTACTCTTCGTGTTGGTGTCCTGACGTGGACAATTTGTTTCCAGCAGATAGCTTTGTTCGTAATGGTGAAATGTGCGTCCTGACATGGACAAGTTTATAGTTCTTCGTGATGACAAGATGCGAGAGTCCTGGCGTGGACAAATTTATCCTTCTTCGTGTTGTTGGCAAAGTATGAGTCCTGACGCGGACGAGTTTTATTTCCCAGGAAGTCGAAGACGTGCAAGTCCTAACGTGGACAGGTTCTATTATTTCATCAGAGAAAGATGTGAGTCCTGACGTGGACAAGTTATTTCCCCAGCGGGTCGAAGGTGCATGAGTCCTGACGTGAACAATTCTTCAGCAAGTCGACATGAGAGTCCTTACGTGGACAAATCGAAAGAAAATGTGTTTCCTTACATGGAAAAGAAGTTGATTCCTAATGTGGAAAGTTTGATTCCTAACGTGGAAAGATTGTATTCCTTACGTGGAAAGAGGTAGTCCTAACGTGGACAAGTGGTTTCCTTACGTGGAAAGAGATTGATTCCTTACGTGGAAAGTTTAGTCCTGACGCGGACAGATTGAGAGGAGTGAGTTTATTCCTTACGTGGAAAGATTGAGTCCTTACGTGGACATATCAAGTGGGAGTCCTTACGTGGACGAATCAAAATATGATTCCTTACGTGGAAAGATTGATTCCTTACGTGGAAAGATTGAGTCCTTACGTGGACATATCAAGATGTGATTCCTTACGTGGAGCAAGTTGGAGTCCTTAAGTGGACGAATCAAAATGTGTTTCCTTACGTGGAAAGAGGTGATTCCTTACGTGGAAAGATTGAGTCCTTACGTGGACATATCAGATTTATTCCTTACGTGGAAAGATAGCATTCCTGACATGGAAAGATTGATTCCTTACGTGGAAAGATTGAGTCCTTACGTGGACATATCAAGTTGGAGTCCTGACGTGGACAAATCGAGGTTATGCTTCCTTACGCGTAAAGATTGGAGTCCTGACGTGGACAAACTAAGATCAGATTGTGTTTCCTTACGTGGAAAGAAAAAAATTGATTCCTTACGTGGAAAGAAGATGTGTTCCTTACGTGGACAAGTCAAGCAGATGGCATTCCTTACGTAGAAAGAAGATAGGTTTCTTTAGATGGAAAAAGATGTATTCCTTACGTGGAAGAGTTTAGTCCTGACAGAGGCAGATGAGATGATTCCTTACGTGGACGGTGTTATTCCTAACGTGGAAGAGTTTATTCCTAACGTGGACGATTTATTTCTGACGAGAAGGCAGACGAGCCATCCCCAGCAAAGTTGTTGAAGTTTTTTCGAGTTGACGGCAGGTGGAGTCCTAACGTGGACAAAATTCTATCTCTGCGATGATAAAATCTTTTTCAGGCTGATGAAAATAATCCCCAACACGAGATCAGTGGGTTGTCGTAACAGCCAGATTCAGTTGGTGAATGTCGTTCCCCAAGCAGGGGCGCAGTTTATTTCTGCGGTTGGCAAATTTCCGGGTTCTTAGTATTCAACCGTCTCGTACCTCGAATGTTTGAAGGCCGTTCGCTCTTCACCCAATCAGGTCCAAGTCGCTTGAATAGGGGCAGCTGTTGCACCTTAAAAATTTTCTCAACCTTATTCACTTGGTTTATGTTTCAATATCATTAGCATTTGCATATAGAGTCATGTACATAGTCTGATCATCTGCATAGCATAGCATGGCAAGTCATCCAACAGGGGACCAATCATTATTCTCATCTCTAGAGGCCTATCAAGAGGTTATTATTCTAGTCCAACCTCATTCAAGTCATCAGAAAGAATTTGGAAGCTATCAAGTCAATGGATCAAGCAGTTCATCTATCTCCTAACTGAGGGTATCTGGGGATCAATAAGTAAGTTGTAAGCTGTGAATGGAGCATGGAGAGTATCTTGGAATCATGAGAGACTTAGAAAGTCATTTGAAGAAGAAGACAAGTCCTTGGTGTGATCACAAGCATTGCAGTTGGAGACAGTCAACTAGGGTTTCATCTGGGGTCAACTCTAGGTCAACTCTAGGTCAATTAACTGATTGAAAGGCATTAAGGGCTATTGGAGAGATGTGGGGTTCATCATTTGACATGTAGAAGAGGATATGGTGATATTCCAAGAATAATTCAAGAGAAATCAAGGAGAAGAGGAGTTTCTAAATTAGGGTTTCTGTGTAAAATCCCCTAGTTTAGGCCAAATTCCCAAGCAAGATAAGTCAAAATTCAAGCTTCAAATGAATCCTTGGCCAACATGAAACTTGTAGAGTATCTCAAGAACTTTAATTTGAGTGGTGGAAGACACTAAGGAGATTTATAGAACTCAAGTTATGGCCCTTGCAAGTTACAGGTCATCTGAGGTATCTGAAATTTTGTCTGTGAAAGTGACTTGACTTCTAAGCTATTTTTACCCCTCAAGGAGATTTCAAATGAATTTCTGGTCAACATAAGAATTGTTCCTCATTGTCTTAGCTTTCTCTAATGGTGTAGTATGCCTTCATATGATTTGTGGAACTCTACTTATGGTCTTGGCAAGCAAAGGGTATTTTGGTCATTTGAGAATTACAGGTCATTTCAAGCCTATGCCCAAAACTCCTACAAGGAAGCTTCAAATGGAAAACCTTACAACATAAAACTTGTTCCAAATGACATTTTGAGTCTATAAAAGTGACCATGAGAGATTGGAAAGATTCATAGCACAAGGTTTCAAAATTGTTGGATTTAATGAATAAAAATGACCTAAAAAATGAGATTTTTCATATTTTGGCCAAATGAGGTGAAATTATAGGTCATTTTGAATGGAAAGATCATTTTGAGAACATTGGCTAAAGTGGAATTTTGAGGTTAGTTCAAATTTTGAGAGTTATTCATGGTTACTTATAATGGAAGAAACATAAGCCAAATCCAAGGGAAATCACACATGGGAAGTTTCTCCAAGTTTCTAGGAGGTTCTAATGACATGTATATATTGAATGGAGAGGGTTCATGCCATGGTTGGTGATCACATTTACTCAAAACCACAAGTTTCACACACTTTCTCTCATTTGCAAAAGCTTCTCAAACTACCTCAAATCTTCACCAATCTTCACCATTCTTGATCTGATCTTCATCATCATCATTCCTAGATTACAATTCTCACAAGCATTTGGTAGATTGGATTAGAACTCGTGCCACACACTTCCATCATCCAAGAAGCAAGAAACTTGGAATTGCAAGATCCAAGGGAATTGAACAAGATTCAGTGCATACAGAACTCAAGAACAGGTTCCCTGATCAATCTCCACTCATTGCAAGCATTGGATCAAGAGGTTTTGGCATCTGTTTTCACCATTTTGCACCAGGTTAGTTTCTATTCGAATTGCACGATTTAGTTAGGATCCTAGAGGTTTGTTAGCGTAGAATGGTTAAGCATAGTTAGATGACTGATTTTGGTGAGTTTGGAGATGTTTCATGAAGATTGGCCATGGAGTACATGAACTGTTGAGGCTTGTAACTATTAGGATATTGCATGATAATCTTGAATGAGTAGCTTATAGTGATCAGTGCAAGATATGGATTAATTTAGGGCAAGACTTAGAGAGAATTGGAGAGGTCGATATCAGTTGAAAATGGTGAAACCCTAATGTTGATGCGTTCTGTTAGAGAGAGATACGATGTTTCAGTGAAAACTAGGTGTACCGTTGTGTTCTACGTGAGGAGGGGAGCAATTTTGGTGTTTACATTTTTTGTTTTCATGGAGAAACGAGGAAGAACCAGAGGATGGAAGGTCTGGGCATGAAGGTATCGTGTTCATGAAATTCTGCAAAACCCTAGAAATCTTTGGGACGATGACCCGTGGCCGTTCGATCATTTCAATTATGTGACTTTTTCCATCTCATCCAACGGCTGGTATTTGAAGTTGAATAACGGAGGGAAAGACTTAATGTGAAACGCCGTGTTTCACTAATTGTACCACTCTGGGCCTGGATCCAAATTCATATTCCCACCCCCAATTGGAAGCCCAATGCATTTTTAACATGGTTTTGTTGCTTTCTGCACCGCGAGCTTATTTCTTTTCTTGCTATTTTTTCCATTCGTTTTCTGAGTGCAACTGGGCCTAGCGCCAATTGCTAGGCGCACCCCTAGTTTCTTGGCCCACCATCATAAATAACTGGGCGCAGTTATGTTTGGCACCCCCTCCCATTTAATTCCTATTTTGTGTTTTAATTTCTTTTATATTCTTTTCTCACCTTATAAAAATCATAAAAAAATAGAAAAATTGAGATTTTTAATTCCTTCTTTTTGCTATAGGTCCATTATTCTGTCTAGAAGAATATGAAAAAATAAAAATGGCATTTTATTTCGTTTTAATATTTTTCATGCATTTTTCTTGTAAATAGCATTTTATTAAGTCTAGTTTGATACATGAATTTGATAATTTTAGTTTGAATAGTTGTTTTAATATTTTTCACCCATTCTTGTTAGGTTGATTAGTAGATAAGATTAGCTTGTACATACAATTTAGTTCACATTTTTAGGACTTAATTTTAGGTGATTAGTTTAGGTGAGAACAACATGAACAAAATTAGGGTTTAAGTGATGACTTAGGAGAATTGAATCATTTCCCTTAGGACTTAGAGATTGAATATTTTAGATATGGGACTATAGGGACTATGGGTAGTTATTAGATCCCTTAGAAATCACTAGGATTCCCCTGCTGCTATTAGTATATTACTGTCTATATTTGATTGATTGGTGTGGTGTGCCCTCTGGGGATTATTGTTTGTCAGTATGGGTATTGGGATTGCTTGGGGATTGGGAGAGCTGAAGACTTGTGAGGATGAAGCCATTGGAGATCCAGAGCTTGAAGACCAACTTCCAGAGTTGATGAGGAGATTCCTGCTAGCAGCTGTTGAGGAGATTAGGGTTTAGGAGCTAGGCAGAGCTCTAGATTAGAAAGCTTGATTCTCAAACATGGAAGGCCTTGACTGCCTCCATTCCTCTCTGTGATGCAGAGTCTCTCTAAGACACTCACCCCCTTCCTTTGGAAGGCTTGGTGCTACTGTCTAAGGGATAGAACTCTTGAGAGAAAATATCTTATGTGTTAGTAGCAGTTGGTTTGCCACCCTTGGTAGTCAACTAATTGCTTAACACCCAATTCACTCTTGTGATTGATCCCTCATCCTGGGGGTTTGAGACTTGAAGAAAAGCCATTGTAGACTGAAGGTTGATGACAAAGACCTTGCTTGAAGACTGTGGAGATGGAGATTGATGCTTGCTGAAGCTTGAAGATAGGTGTGATGCAGAGCTGCCGTGGCTGTCTATTTTTGCTGTATTTCATTTCTGATGTATTGATTGGTTTTCTGGACTGTATTGTTTGCTGTTTACCCTGTTGGGTTGAAAGTGAATCCTGTTCACTTTTGCCTATTGTTTTCTAGGTTCGAGGTTGAGTGGGACTCCCTTGCCTCGCTTGTATTGTTGCATCCATGCATTTTACTGCTTTACTGTATATATCTGCTATTGTTTCTGTTTCCGTCTATTCCCTTAGGATCTCTGTTTCTCTCTGTGCAAGAGAGGAGCATGATAGACACTAGGTCTTAACCCATGCATGATAACATTAGGTTAGTTTGATTCCCTTCGCAACCGTAGGTTAGAGTTCTGTCTCTTCTTCCTAAAAAAAAAACAGAAAAATACAATAAGATTTCAAACACAATAAAAGACACTTCTTCCGTAAAAGAATGTGAACTCATCAAAACGTCATTTTTTGTCCGCTTGGACTGCTAATCAGAAAAACCTTTTTCAGAAGGAATAAAATCAATCAAGACAGACTTGTGTCGTACATGGCCCGAACTACGTTTGCTCTGATCTTTCATGCTGTATGAAAGTACGTAGGCATAGGATGCGATATCCTAGCGAGCAACCTTCCCCTCCTTTCCCGTAGGTAGGCAAACTACGTTGACTCTGATTTCTCATTCCAGACGGGAATACGTAGGCATAAAGTGCGATACTTTGCCGAGTCATTTTATTTTCTTTTAACCCTTGACCTGTAGAGTAGATAGAATAACAATCCATACCCGAAAACAAGCGTGGATCCCGTCGAGTACGACGGACGTGAGGGGTGCTAATACCTTCCCCTTGCGTAACCGACTCCCGAATCCAGGTTTTGGTTGCGACGACCATACCTTTCCCGTGTTGTGCGAGGTTTACTCTGAGTGTTTCCTTTCCCTCCCGTGGGATAAATAACGCGCGGTGGCGACTCTTCTGTTCAGCCGGCGCCGATTTTTGCAGTAGCGACACAAAGTTTCGAAGGATGCTTACAAAACTTAGAAATGGTACTAGAACTTTGCGTAAAAGTAAACCTCGTCCTAAATTGGGAGAAATGCCATTTTATGGTCCGACAAGGAATAGTTCTAGGACATGTCATATCAGATAGAGGGATTGAGGTAGACAAAGCCAAAATAGAGATTATAAAAGATCTCCAACCTCCAAAATCCGTACGAGAAATACGGAGTTTTCTAGGACATGCCGGTTTCTACAGAAGATTTATAAAAGATTTCTCGAAAATCACAAAACCTTTGACCGGCCTGTTAATGAAAGATGCTGAGTTCGTCTTCGACGACGACTGTTTAAAAGCATTCGAAACATTGAAATCAGCCCTTATCACCGCACCAATCATGCAACCACCAGATTGGAGACTACCGTTCGAAATCATGTGCGACGCGAGTGATTACGCTGTAGGCGCAGTTCTAGGACAAAGGAAGGACAAGAAACTCCATGCCATCTACTACGCCAGTAGAACCTTAGATCCTGCCCAAATGAACTACGCTACCACAGAAAAGGAACTTCTAGCAGTTATATTTGCGCTTGACAAATTCCGTTCTTACTTAGTAGGAGCAAAAATTATAATATACACAGACCACGCTGCCATAAGGTACCTAATAAGCAAAAAGGATGCCAAACCAAGACTACTGAGATGGATCCTATTATTACAAGAGTTTGACTTAGAAATCAAAGATAAGAAAGGAACCGAGAACGTTGTTGCGGATCACTTATCCCGAATAGAAGGCATCAGACACGAACCAGTACCGATAAATGACGATTTCCCGTACGAACGTCTGATAGCCAAATTAGAAAGTGACACACCCAATGCAATCTCGGAAGATCCAGAATTCGAAAAAGCCGTAGAAGCCGTCTATGCCCAAGTCACATTACCTTGGTATGCTGACATCGTTAATTACCTCGCTGCGGGCGTGCTTCCACCAGATCTTACTTATCAGCAAAAGAAGAAATTCTTCCACGATCTGAAACACTATTATTGGGACGAACCTCTACTCTTCAAGAGAGGGGCCGACAACATATACCGTCGTTGTGTCCCAGAGGAAGAAATAGAAAATATTATTTCCCAATGCCACTCAGCACCATATGGTGGTCATGCTAGTACATCCAAGACGTGCGCTAAGATTCTCCAAGCTGGCCTATTCTGGCCTAATCTCTGGAAAGACGTTTACATCGCTATGAAAAAATGCGATAGATGCCAACAAACTGGCAACATCTCACGACGCGATGAAATGCCTCAGAAAGGAATCTTAGAGGTAGAAGTCTTCGACGTCTGGGGAATAGATTTCATGGGACCTTTCCCACCTTCTTTTGGAAATAACTACATACTCGTCGCTGTCGATTACGTGTCTAAATGGATAGAAGCCATAGCTGCTCCAACAAATGACGCACGAGTAGTAATCAAACTCTTCAAGAATACTATTTTTCCTAGATTCGGTGTACCCAGACTCGTCATTAGTGACGGAGGATCTCACTTCATATCACGAATATTCGATAAACTTCTCTCTAGATATGGAGTCAGGCACCGAGTAGCTACACCCTATCATCCGCAAACTAGCGGACAAGTAGAGGTCTCGAACAGAGAAATAAAACAGATCTTGGAAAAGATTGTCGCTACCTCAAGGAAAGATTGGTCGTCAAAGCTACAAGAAGCTTTATGGGCTTATAGGACCGCATTTAAGACACCAATAGGTACTACCCCCTATAAATTAGTTTACGGTAAATCCTGCCATCTCCCTGTAGAGTTAGAGCACAAGGCCTTCTGGGCCATTAAGACACTCAACTTCAACTACACCGAGGCAGGAGAAAAGCGAATCCTGAACTTACACGAGTTGGAAGAACTTCGATTAGACGCCTACGAAAATGCCCGTATCTACAAAGAACGGACTAAAAGGTGGCATGATAAACGTTCAATCAGGAAACAATTCAGTGTGGGAGACATCGTATTGCTTTTTAATTCACGATTAAAACTCTTCCCAGGAAAACTAAAATCTAGGTGGTCTGGACCCTATGAAGTGACTAAAGTACTTCAGAGTGGAGCTGTTGAAATTACCGATAAGACAAATGCACCGTTTATCGTAAACGGGCAACGTCTAAAACATTACAATAAGAACGACAACAGTCCTCAAGTTAGCAATATAACATTGCTTGAGCTTCCGGCTCAAACACCAGAATAGCTTCTCACCAAGCTATCGCCAGGCTTTAGACGTTAAAAACAACGCTTATTGGGAGGCAACCCAAATTCCCCTCGTTATTGCATTTCATTTTTCTTTAAAATTCTACTTTGAAAAATCCAACAAAAATCCTAAAATTACTACTACTTTCTACTTTCGTTCATTTTCGTACTTTTATTCTTATTTTATTTTTCCTCTTTTGCCTTTTGTTTCTACCACTTTTCGTTTCTAAAAATCCTGATTTCAATTTCTTTTTTCAAACTTTTCAGGATTTTTAAAGTCTTCAAAACATTTCTTCTGTTTTCTCCGAATTACCTGCGAATATGGCCGAGTACGATTTCACAAAGGTTCACTTCAAAGGACTCGCTCAAAAGGCAAGATTTGCAGCACTGACCGAAAGAGAATTCGCCTTAACGCTGTATTATGACAAGGCTACTATGGATAAACTAGGGATCACAGATAGCATTCAATACCTGTTCAATCAACTGGGTTGGGAGAACACTGCTCTGAAAACACGTTTCGCTACCTACAAGGATCTTACCTATGAATTCCTTAGCTCTTTCAGATACACACCCAACTATGGCTTTGGAACCCGCTCAGAGTTGATTACCTTCAGATTGTTTGGAATGGACCAAACTCATATCCGGATGTCACTAGCTAACCTCCTAGGATTCCCTAGCGGACCGCATGTGTTCATCAGTGCAGAAGATGACGATATTGATTTGCAACTCGAGCACTTCTGGGGTAGAATCACAGGCGACTATCACTCTGAACCAGACAGAATGTACAATGATGACATTCATAACCCAGCCTTTAGATACTTCCATAAGATACTAGCTCACACCTTGTTTGGAAAAGAAGAAAATATTACCACAGTGTCTAAGGAAGAGTTATTCATCATGTTCTGTGCCTCTCAGGGTCGGACAGTAAATGCAGTGCCTTTCATGATGAGATCCTTCAAACGCCTCACGCTGGAACCTCAGACACCTATTCTTATAGGAGGACTAGTAACAATGATAGCCCACGAGCTTGGCCTTAGATTCCATCTAAATGCCAACACTCGTTTTGGTACCATCAGACCCATGAACATACAATTCTGCTTTAACAGGCGCATCTTAGGAACTATGGGACCTGGACCGTACGAGTACCTTATTAACGAAAAACCAGTACAGCTATTCACACTGCCTGATCATCTGATGACAAGCATCCACAACAAGGATAACTGGCTCTATGAATTGGATGAGCCTATGGGACCTCCTTCACCACAGTCAACACCCCAGAACTATATGTATGACAGTGACCACATTTCTGAGGCACACGATTACATGTACTTTGAGGACGCCGCCTCTGAAAATGAAGTAGACCCTATGACTCCTCCACACTACAATACTTATCCTGAGCCTATCCCTGAGGAAACAACCGACAAAATGGATACCGTGTTACTCAGATTGGACGATGTTGATAAAGCTCTGACGAATGTAAAAGCTGATATCGCAAGCGTGCACAGTGACCTGGTAGGCTTCATGGATCTAGTCTGCGACCAACTCGACTACTATTCACGGAAATTTGATGAGTTGAAGGCACGGAAAGATTAGTTATTAGCTCGTAGTAGTAGTTTCAGTTTAGTCTAGTCCAGTTTAGTTTAATTTACTCATTTGGAATTTTCGCATTGTTCGTTTCATTATGTACTACATACAATTGTTTCCACTTTATGTTATTTCAATTCTAGTTTTTGTTCAAATTATTCTGTCTTCGCATTATTTATTGATTGTTGGCTGTTATATTACATCACCGTAGCAATACTACGCTTTAAAATCACCACGAGTACGCCCACAGAGCAAAATTCTGCGTTCTACAGATTTTGCTGCTGTGACGACCGTCACAGCCCCATGACGAGCGTCACACGGGTGACGACCGTCACACCTTTGTGACGACCGTCACGCAGCCCATAACTGCAATCTGATATAGCAGGGGTCGTGTTCCCTTCCACTCCCCCCATTATCACTTTCAAACTTCCAAAACTCATACCCCACTACGATTTTCGTTCTCCCCAACTGAACTATAAACCTCAACTCCAAATCCAACCTCCAAACCACCGTTCTGTCACATTTCCCTCTCTTCCGCAACCACAAGGTGAACTCCAAGGAGCTCTTCTTCCTTCATTGCGTCTTCAACAATGAACCGGTCAACGCTGCCCCGTTCCTGCTGGCTCACATTCAGGCCAACTGCAACCGTGGCTCGAAGCCATTCTACTTTGGCGGGATTGTCACGGCGATTGCACTTGGGCTGAACCTTGGCGACCGCCTCCAGCACCTCCAGTCCATCCCCTCGGTGTTCCTTGACACCGACCACTGCAGGGCCTCCCATCTCATCCGCTCCCGAGATGACGGGAAATATCATCCGGTTGTGCGTGGCAAGACCGTCAGAAGCATCATCCTTCCGTCCCGCACCCGCATCCATCCTGAGGACCGTACCAACTGGTTGTTCGACCTCACTGCCCCTCCTGCTGCCGCTGTTCCTACTCAGGACCCCACACATGATTCCGAAGATGAAATCTAAGCTGAGTTGGACAGGTCCGAGCAGCCAGAGGCATCGCAGCCTCCTCCTCCAGTAGGTACATCATCCCGCCGCCGCCGTCACCATCCTGTGCCAGATTACACCGAAGAGGACCTCCGTCGCTCCCTAGACCAGCAGGCACAGATACTCACGATGCTGCAGCAGTAGAACCAGCGAGCTGACCAGTTCGAAGCTTGGCACCGGACTCAAATGCAACAACTTCACACCGGCCAAGCTACGATCAGTGAGAGTCTAGCGAATCTGACCCTGCAGGTCGAAGGACTCCGAGACACGGTCTACCACACCGGAGCCATGAGCTATGAGGACAGAGTTGCCCTTGCTAGAGCCAGAGGACGCCAGCATGGACGTGACAGGCCCCAGGACTAGATTTTTATTTTTTCCTTCATTGTTTACTATATTTCAGTTCTTTGTATTTTCATTTTCAGTTGTATCTCCCTCTCGCATGCTTCAAGAATCAGTGAGGACACTGATCGAGATAATGTGGGAGCGGAGCCTTATTTCCACTGTATTCAGAACTTCCCTTATTTACTGTATTTCCATTTCACTGCACTTTTGAATTTTAGTAAGTTCCATTTGTACACTTTCTATTTCTATATATAATTTTCACGTTACGCAAACCATCCCCACATTATTCAACGTAAACAAAAACTTTCATTTGTTCCTCAAAAGCAAAAGCATCACAAGAATGCACCTGAGTTCAAACCGAGCTTTGAAACTCCGAGGAAACGACAGTTCTAACAAAACCAGTATCGTCCAGACACCTTAGATCTCTAGTTTATGCGAGTCGGTTTCACCACCTACATGTACCAAAGTCTCAAGTGTCTACGCAAACTCAACCCCAAGTAGTTTATACTAGCAGTCAGCACCATCCTAAAAACACCTCTAAGCGAGCGACCGATGCAAATAAGTGTATGATCTCCAAAAAGATGAAAAATCATGAAAAGAGAGCTAAAAAAGCCCAAGAATATAAGATACGTTTCCTTCTAAGTTAGGTGCTCCTCACCCGAGCATTTAGCCCAACGGCACGAAAAACTCATTGAAAAATCAATGACACCAAATTATGATCAATGAAGAAGATCAAAAACAAAAACGAGATCATATTCACTAACAGGTCGACTTGCCATGAGAGTGTGCGGACAACGGGCTTAATGTGATTGCGCTAGAACAAACAGGGTGAACTTGCCACGAGAACCTTGACACCAAGATACGGTAGCATGACTGAGACCGATTTTCATAAAAGGGAGACCTCCGGAGACTTGTAGTCCAGTGTCGTCGTGATACTCGTCTTGTTCCTACCAAGAATCCCGGTTTTTCCAAACTCTGCGGACGAAGAAGCAGCCTCGTACTTGCCGACTTTTCCACGTTTTACTTGAGGACAAGCAAAGATTCAAGCTTAGGGGAGTTTGATAACACGAAATCATATAGATATTTTCATGCATAATTCAACTAAAGTCTAACCGTTTTCGATCCGATTTCGGGTTATTTCCATGTATTTGTCTGATGTTTTTGCAGGTATTCAACAATCACGTCTAAACAAGGCAACATGAAGAAAAGAAGCAATCCCAGATGAAATATGGACGAAAAAGGAGTGAAAACACAATGAAAAGCGCAGCAGACAGTTTTTGCTGATGTGACGACCGTCACAGATGCATGACGACCGTCACACGGGTGACGACCGTCACACCTTGTGACGACCGTCATGCAGGCAAAAACGCCCCACTCAGATTACACGTCAAAAGAGCAGTTCCAATTCCCATTAAATGGTCCACTACTCCCTAAATTATCTGCCTCAAGGTCCATCATCCTCAGAGGTAACCGTTGAAATTCCACCTCTATAAAAAGGGAAGCAGGGGACTTCAAAAAGGGAGTTGCATTCATACCACGAAGTGCTGCCAAATTTACTTTCCAGCAAATTTACTTTCAGTTATTATTTGTATCCATTTCTCCAGTTTTATTTGTATCCCTTTTCCTTTATTTCCCTTTCCATTTTTACTCATTCCCATTTCCGCTCTTCTGTAATTGTTACTGCACTGTACGATCGAATTGGAACTAAAGACAGAATCCTGCCAACATCTGTGGAGGATCTGCCCAAAGGCCAATTGGCATTATTTACAGGTTTTCATTTTGATCGACTTCTATTTTATCATAATGCAATTTATTATTTATTATTATTATTTATGTTTTGCTTTTCTAAATTCCATGTCTAGCTAAACTTAGGTAATCGATATGTAGTAATAATTCGAATGGGACTTAATGACTCTTGTTTGAAAACTTTCTTTTCACAAAAATAACTTATGGTCTAAGTGTTTAAAATTGATTTACGAAATAAACTTCGTCGCAAAAGCGAGAACTTATTTTAAAGTAGTTTTGCCACGAAAGTGGGAAATTAATTAAGATACGAACCAACAAGCGAAAGCTGCGGTAAGGTCAGATAGTAAACACTAGGCATTTGTTTTAATAACAGCGAAAGCACTTTAAAACGAATTAGAACTTAGAGATTTCCAAAAAGTAATTTTAACCCCGAACGGAACACGAAAGTGTATGTTAGGCCCTTAGGATTATGATTAGCGTCAATAACCATTGTGAGACGAGAGTCTTTAAATCTCCGTTTTCTGCTTAAATGAACTGTGAAAACTATTTCATACACCAGTAACTTATCAAGTCCCTGAAGAACATAATTACTACATATCGATTTAATTAATTAAAAATCCAAACAGTAATCTTAGTTCCCCTTTTAGTGACAACCTTATTCCCTTAAAACATATTCTACCTAGCTAAACATAGTAACTCCCGAGAACACTAGTTTGATTACGAGTCCCTGTGGGATCGATATCTTTTATTACTACGCGATAGACTGTGCACTTGCAGTTAGTTGTATTAGACATAGAAAGTCGCGATCATACACCCATTACCATAAAATCGATGGGTATGTATAATTTTCCAAATTTGACGAGAACATCCTCTAGAACTCCTGACATGGGTTTTACTGACCCATCAACAAGTTGTAGGTGTAGGTTAGAAGGTTTCATCTCTCCTAAGTTAAGACTCATATGAATGGATAGAGGTATCATGATGACACTAGCACCAAGATCCCATATGGCATTAGGACATTTCAGAGTTCCTATCTCATAGGGGATTGAGAAGTCCACAGGGTCTCCTAACTTAGAAGGTGTTCTGTGTTGGATCAAAGCTCTACATTTAGTAGTAAGTTTTATGGTTCCACGATCTTTCAATTTTCCTTTCTTAGAAAAGATCCTCTTTAGGATTTTCTCGAAGGTGAGCATTTGAGATAGTGTCTCAGAAAAAGGGATATTATCATAGAGTTTTTTTAATAACTCCACAAATTTCCTAAAACGTGCTTCTTTCCTAGTTTTGGCGGTTTCTTTCCGAGATAAAATTTAGACTTTATAGGGGGATGAAATAGTGGAAATCGCTTTCTTCTCTTCCTCTTCAACGAATTCCTTTTTGGTTGGTGTTGGTTGGTCCATCTTAATTTCACCAATTCTCATCCTAAAACATTCCTCGACCTCTATTTCCTTCTCTTTTAGATCAACCAACTTCCCTTTACTTTGGGTGGTTATAACATTTAGGTATCCCTTAAGGTTTTGGTCGGGTTGTTCCGAGAAAGCTCCTGGAGGGATGGAGGTCGATGCTTGTTGTTGAGAAACTTGAGATATTTGGGTCTCTAGCATCTTAGAATGTGTAGGTATTGCATCAACTTTGGTATTCAACTGCCTAAGAACTTTGTTGATGTGGAGGTTTTGATTTTTGAACTCTTCATTCAGGTTGAGTCGCCATGAAGTTTTCAACCATCAACTTAATATTAGATTTCTTTTGGATGGCTGGGGCAGAACTTTGAAAACTAAGTGGTCTCATAGCTTGTTAAGGTTGGTTGTTTTTGTAGGAAAAATTTGGGTGGTTCCGCCACCCAGGGTTGTAGTTATTAGACTAAGGATTCTTTCTATGATTATTCAAAAAATTAACATTTTCTTGGGTTAATTCATTCACACCGTAAATCTCACAACTGAGAGTATCGGGGGTAAAAAAAGCAACAAGGATAGGTGGAGTGGAAGTTGGAGAGGCGGTGCTCAAATTTTGAATCTTTTGCTAAAGGGCATCGAATTTAGCATTCATGTGATTAAATTGACTCCCTTCATAGATCCCTCTGGTTTTAGAGGTGGTCTTAGCGCCGACTTGTCGCACGCTTCCCTAATAATGATGGTTTTTGGCCATTTCCTCAATAAGGTTATAGGCTACGTCTTGGGAGTTATTCATGAGGGCTCTGCCAGAAGCTACGTCAAGGGTCATCATTATGGAATGTAGGAGACCATTTTAAAGGTGTGGATTACCATCCATTTTTCAAGCCCATGGAAAGGGCAAAGCCTTAACAAGTCCTTAAAACTCTCCAAAGCGTCAAACAAAGATTCCCCTTTTTCTTGCTTAAAACTATTTATCCCATTCCTAACCTAGATTGTCTTACTTGGCAGAAAGTATCGCATAAGAAAAGATGATTTTAATTGAGCCTAAGAAGTGATGAAGTTATAGGGTAAGGATTGGAGCCAAGCTTGTATTCGGTCTCTTAGGTAGAAGAGGAATAGTCTAAGGCGAATAGCGTTCTAGTCGACGCCGTTTGCCTTGACAGTGCCACAGTTTTCTATAAAAATTAATAGGTGTAGGTTTGGGTTTTCTGAAGGTAATCCTGAAAATTGGTTTTATTGGACCATACCTATGAATGAAGGGTTAAAATCAAAATTGTTTGCCTCAATAGGCGAGTGCACAATACTGCAATGCGGTTTCTCATCCGTAGGAATCGCATAATATTTCAATGGTTTCGTATCAGCAACAGGGGTAACCATCACAAGCTGTCTTTAAATTCAGCGCATTTCAACTCAAAAGCACTCGATCTCGTCAACGGGTTCGACTAAAGTATTACCAAAATGTGTTCTTCGCATACAAAAACTCTAGTCTCTACGATGATCAAGTAGAATTTCAATATTAACGCAATTGGTCCCCGACAACGGCGCCAAAAACTTGACATGCAGCAAGCGCAGAGATCAATGGTTAAGTACCAATTTCTATCCAATCGGTGTAAAGCTAGAGCAACCGAAAATGGATTTTGAAAACAACTTAAGTGAAAAGGAACTTAAGTTAAAATAGCTTATTTAGAAAAAAGCTTTTGGAAAAATAGCTTAAACGTGTAAAAAATATATAAAGCAAACAGGACCTAGGGTTATGAATTCTATATTAGACTTCTCCACATGACCTAAGCATTTCTATTATGGGAATCCCGACTCAGTTTATAGAAAAATAGATTATTATGGCATTACCTACTTTCGACATTCTATTGCCCTACCTTTAACGAATGGTGTGCTCGTCGGCTTTTGCTCGCGTAGAAACATTTATTAGTGGCCATTACTTTTGCACAACTATTAAAAATTGGAATTTCTCAATTTCATCTGATCACTTTCATGACTTCGGACTTGACTGTTTAAAAACCTACTTTTTGGCGTTGTCTCTACCCTTTTAACGTAAGACAAATGCCTAAAAACAACACTCTTACTTTCATAGAGAGTTTTGAATAAACTCATAATCTTAAAATAAAACGGTGGAATTCCCAAACTAGCTTAAGTTAGGCGAATAATCATATGATAGGGTTCATAACCCTTAGTCCCTGGTGGACTACTCACTCATGGTAAGGAATGATCCAATCAAAGCGATTATGACAGACAAAGAAAAAATTGATAAACATATAAATAAAGTGATAAATAAGAACCTGAATGATGAAAAGGAAGAACTTGGATTGATAACTTGATCTAGTTGCTCAAATGGAGACTTTTACAATGTGCGGTAAAAAGAATCGTAAAACTAAAAACTAGAATAAAAACTCAATTTTACCTATGAGTTTTTATATTAAATTCTAAACATGATAAGAATCTCCTAATGTTCAATGCCAATTACACACAATGAAGATCGGATCCAAGCAATCAAAAGCCTTAAATTGGAAGGAATCGAGTCGGAAAAGGAAATAAATCGGGAGAAAGCCCGCCTTCCTGTTATGGATCGTAATAGTTATTACGGGTGCCTCCTAACAGACCTCTATTTTATTACTAGGGTGACTAAAAGTAAGGGTGGAGGAGCAAGTATGTTATGTCCCGTAATAGATATTACAGGTGCCCGTAACAGGCGCCTGGTTTTTGTATGGAGACTTTTCGATTCTTCACCCTTTTCCTCGTTTTGTCCACTTTTCGTCCCTCTTTCGCTTGAAATGCATATTATCACTTGAAAACAAAGGAAACACAATACCAAAGCATAAAACATGGTAAAATGAAAGGAAAGCGGATGAAAATGGTAAAATATAAAGGAAAAAACTAATAAAAACGATGTAAAAACCATTTATCACTCACTCACTCACTCACACATACATACATACACACATGCATGCATGCACGCATGCAAGCACGCGCGCGCACATACACACACACACACACACACACACACACACACATACACACATACACAAACACACACACACACACACACACACACACACACACACACACTTAAAACATTCCTTAGAATATTTCGATCCTAAAAATGAGTTTTTAAGCCAGAACCTTGTAATTAAAAAGTTGTTCAAAACCTTTTTCAAACTTTTTTAAACCTCTTAATCGAATTGAAAGATGTGTCAATCAATTGGAAAAACAGTTCTAACCATCCAATTGATTGGAGCACTATGCTAATCGATTGAAAAATAAAAAAGGAAAACACATTAACGACTTGCAAAATCTTTATACCCAAACCTTCCTTTTTTGGCCTTCCAATCGATTATATATGAGTTATCTAATCAATTGGAATGTTTTTCTAATCGATTATATTATCAATTCGGCCCATGGATTATTTCCATTCTTGGTTTTTACAACTACTATAGAATGTGAGTGCAACTTTCTATTAGATGTCAATGTTAGGATAGTTCAGCATTAATGTATATTGGACGATATCCTCTGACTCTATGTGTGCATCTTAGCATTAGGAAGCATTAAAATGTTTTGGAAAAATGTCATACATCATAAATGCATTAAAAACAAAGTTTTTGTGAAAGCACTACAGCATAGGTCGACACATAAAAGAAAGTTTTCTTTTATAGGTCGACACATGCAGTCTACAGGTTGACACCCACGTTGCAGTATTAAAGCATGTAGGGTTTGTCCATCTGCTGACTGACATAGGTTGATACAAAACCTTCATAGGTTGATCTAAGACCTTCACAGGTCAACAAAAAGACCTTCATAGATTGACCTATAGCTTTCATAGGTCGACACATACAATGCATTTTTCCAAAAATCATAATTTTCTCCATTCTTTTGCATTCTTTTTGCTTTCAAACTTGCATACTTATAAATACTTGATACATGCATCATTTCTAGTAAGGTTCTAGAGTGAAACCTACATGAAACCAGGATTTTAAAGCATACTCGTCATCTTCAACCTCTCTTTTATGCATACACACAATCTAACTACACATAATCATTTTGTGATTGGGTGACAATCTAGATTAGAGTTGATAAAGTCCATTTAGGTTGTTTTACCGAGAATATTGGGATGAGTTCTTTGAGGGTTTCAAATCAGAAAACCAAAATGGGGTTTTCCTTCAAGATCATTGGGATTTGAAGGTTTTGGACAAGATCACGTTAACACGGATTCGACCGAGTGAAGGCCTTTGGAAAAGGTGGTTTCCTTGCAAGGGAGTAGCACGAGATGATGAATTGTGTTTGGGAATATTGGGTTCAACAAGTGCGTGCTAGGGATTTGAAAGTTTTGGACAAAGTTACACAATTCAGAACCAATCAAGTGAAAGCCTTGGGACAGGGGTGACTTAGAAGGGAGTAGCGTCAGATGGTGGACCATGTTGGTAAATCTTGGGGTTCAACAAGTGTGCGTTTGGGTTTAATTCAGTCGGGTGAAAGCCTTGGGACAAAGGGTTCCTTACAAGGAAGTAGCAAGAATAGGTGAATTGAAGCAACATTGTTTGTTACTTGATCAATCTTTAATCAAGGGTTTTGGAGGTGCTAGAATCAACAACATACATAGGGTTTGTAGGGTTAGAGTTCTTCATCTCTTGTATACACACTTTTTGCAAACTAAGGTTAATTGCAATATCTCAATTAGAATTGAGGACAGACATACCCATATCGAGGCTGATTAGGGAACTTCCTAAACAAATCCTTATATGTGTGTGTGTGTGTGTCTCTCTCCCTCCCTCTCTCTCTCTCTCTCTCTCTCTCTCTCTCTCTCTCTCTCTCTCTCTCTCTCTCTTAATTTTTCTGTTAGCAAATTGTTGAATTCATTGTTGTTTGATAAATTTGTTTGGGAATTAATTTTTTATTACATTTTGAAATGAAGTTTGTTGATATAATTACAATTCATTTGATTGTGATTTGTTTTTAGATCAATAAAAAAAGCAAAATTTCAAACGATATCGATTGCATACAAAGTGTTCGATAAATTGCCTTATTGTGTTTTTGTGTGTTTTAATCATTAGGAATAAGCTCTACGTGTAGCTTTGCATTCAATTGTTTGTGATTGTTTGGTTTTGATAAATTCGTATTCAATTTCATACGTTTGTGTACCTTTACGCATATTCGATCATTTTGGTTAGATGATTTGATTTGAGTTGTTTATGATGTTCCATAAAACGTTTGAAAACCACTTTTGCCAAAAGTTTGATTTTTAATTTGTGATGTATTCACACCCTCTAGATCGAAGCTTACCGTCTAAAATATAAGATAGGCATGCCATAACTTCAAACCATACCAATTTCCAACATTTTCATATTTCTTTGGAATTTATTGTTCCCACTCTCTTTAGAAAATATTTTTGTTCACTTATGATTGCTTTAGTGCTAGCAAGTGAATCTTTACTTGTGAGGAAGAAAATTTTGTAAGTGGTCATGACGATTGTTTATATTCTTAAGGGTGCGATGCCTTTAAGATATTGAGTTTGGTTCTTGAGATAAATATGTCATAATATCTCGGTTCTTGGTTTATTAAGCTTGTCAGAAAAAGCTTTGTTTTGGTTATGAGATCAACCATAAATCTCTTAACGGCTCATTAGCTTAGTCTGGTATAAAAGCTGTCATTGGTTGGGGATAAGCCTGTTAAAATATCAAAATTAAATAATATTAAGTTTTATGGGCATAACCTTCAAATGCTCAAAGTTTATAGTCAAAATCTCAAGAAGATATATTGGGGACATGACTAGACCAACGTTAGACCAAACCTGTATAAACCTATGGTGCAATCTTTCTAACACTATCCTTTTATCTTTTGCAATTTACTTTCACTATTTTATTTCCACGGAAAATTAATCACCTAAAAATTATTGATACGATCTTAACTGAGAAAGGTTTAAAATTAATTATGAATTTTAAATACCATAATTTACTTGTTCTTGTGCTTGAAGTCACTTTTCCAACAAGTGACATCATAGTCTAACTCATGTTAAGGACTAATCATCTCAGGAAGAAAAATGTCTTTAAGATATTCACTAAACAAACCTCCATCCTTTAATGGATAAGAGTACAATTTATGGAAAGAGAAAATGAAATTTTTCATAGAAGGGACGAATCGTGGTATTTGGAAGGCTGTGAAAGAAGGACTATTTGTCCATACACACGAAGTTAATGGTGATGTAGTAGATAAACCTGAAAAGGATTGGTCCAAATAAGATAAAGAGAATGTGCAACATGGTTTGAAAGCTAAGAACAACATCATCGTTGCACTCGGTCATGATGAGTTCTAGAGAGTTTCTCACTATGAAAATGCTAAAGAAATACGATACATCCTCCAAATTATCCATGAAGGTACTACTGAGGTAAAAAGGGTAAGGTTGGGAATACTAACCAATGAGTATGAAATCTTCAGAATGAAACATGAAGAGAACATAAATCAAATGAAAAAACAATTTAGCCACATCGCTAGTCATATGAGAACTCGGGGGAATACATTCTCAAATGAAGAATTAGTCAAAAAAATTCTTAGATGCTTGAACCATACCTAGAAACCCAAAGTCATTGCAATTTGTGAATCTAAGGATTTAGCGACTAGGAAACACACACTCTATTTGGAAAATTGTCGGAACATGAAATGAAACTCAAAAGACTTGCCATAGATGAAGAAGGAGAAAAGAAAAATAAGAGTCTGACACTGAAAGCTGAAGAATCTGACTCAGATGGTGACATGGTCCCCATGGTAAAGAACTTCAAGAGATTTATGAAGAATGAGAAAAAGCAAGCAGAAAAATAAGGAAAATATAAAGAAAAAGGCAAATAAAAAATGTCTTATATTAAAAAAGGAAAATAAAAAATTCATAAAGAATCAAAAGAAGAAGAAAGCTTATGTTGCATGGGAAGAAAATGATATGAAATCCTCATATGATGAAGAAGAAAAAGCCAACATATTTCTAATGACAAAACATCAAGATGATGAGATATCCTCTCAATTTTTATATCGTGATTTATTTAAGCTATGTAAAAAACAAACAAAACAAACAACCAAACTAGAGAAAAATATTTCTACATCCAAGGATATTATCTCCTTTCTTAAAACTAAAAACAAAACCTTTAAAAAGGAAACCGGACGCCTTAGAAAAAAGGAATGAAACTTCGATCAAAACCCTTCCAATATAAATAATGAACCTGACATGTGTGATAGATGCAACATATGTAAAACTAAAAGTAAATCTCACTATAAAACATTAAAATGAAAATACAACAATAAAAAAGGTCACATATCCATGTTTGGTTTTATAAGGAAAAACCATAAAAGAAAATAAGGACATCCCCTTCATACTTCTATAAGAAACATTATGAACACAAAGCCAAAATACCATATAACTCTGAAAAATGCATAAGTCTCTAAGACAAGAAAGAAAACTGATTATGAAACTAATAAATAAGGACCCAAAATGATATGGATACCTAAATGATATGTGACAAAGCTAACAATGTAACATTTTATTCTTCTGGTTGCAGGTTCATAAAATCAAAATCAAATGAAACTCTATTTACTAGCTCAAGAAATGGAAATATCTATACGATGAATTTAAACCAAATCACTTCAAATGATGTATGTCTACTAAGTAATGAGGATGAATCTTGACTATGGCATAAGAGAATAATGTCATACCCCAAATTTTGACCCCTTAGATATTCATCATCATTTTAGGAGCATGTTCACATGTTTATCTAACCTTAACCCTTTTCAAGTGGTCTTTGTCAAGTTACAGGAGAATCAGGGTTTTGTACAACCAAAATCGAGATTTCGAAGGTTGACCAGTCAATGTTTTAGATTGGTTCTCTTTGAGATTGTGTCTCCACATCATCAAGAATATTCTATTGGATCAAGCATGAATCCAATTTGAGGTTGTCACCCAGGAATCAAAAGCAGTGAAGTTCAGGATACCTGATTAGGGTTTTCTAGTAGGAAAAGTCAACTGTGGTTTGACTTTTAATTTAGAAGGTGTTACAATGGTGGGATCATGGTCCATAATGTTCATATGGCTTGGTAAAATCCAATCAAGAAGTTTCAAAGCCTCAAGAGGTCCAGAGCATCAACAGTCGACTCGGTAGCCACCGATCGATCGTTCGGTTGACCGAAAAGTCAACTCATCAACAATAAGGAATCTGACCTCAAGATGTGAATAAAAAATGTTCCTAATGACATATTTCATCTACCCATAAAATTTCATGACAATTGGATCAAGGGTTGAGGAGTAATCGTAAAAGTCGGGAATTAGGGTTTTGAAAGGGGCAAGACCGTAACTCCTTAACCACACATCCAATTGAGTTGGTTCAAAGCTCATTGGAAAGATCTTGACAAATCCTACAAAAGCCTCAAAGTGGTCCATGATCATAAAATGCATAGATTTGGAGTTATGATCAAATTCATTTCAAGAAGGGAAAATGACACAGAGAAATTTCACTTTTAAGCTTGTTTTTTAGCAACTTTGAGAGGCTTTTTGGCCAAGCTCCTTTGAGAATTTGAAATTCATGAAAACATGATGTTTTAGAGCTACATGAGGGATTTCCAAAAAGTACTAGAACATCTCAATGGCATTTGTGAGCTGAGAGTTATGAATTAGTGAAGTTAGGACTGTCACACTTGAAGCACAAAATCTGATTTTTCTACAAGTGAGATTTTCATCAAGATGGACCTTTCTCAGCCCTTGGATCTTGTTTATTCTGATATGTAGAAGCTTAGATGTGTGTAAAATGCAAAGGAAATGCAGATAACATGAGAAATGGAAGCCAAGGCAAGTGGCTTGGCAAGTTGCAATGCAACTTGCATTAAAATATTCAAAATATACAAAAAGGTGAAAAGAGAAAATATGCAGCAACCATGCCCCTAGCCATCCTAGCCTCACTTCAGCCACCTCTAAGTCACTCATCACACTTGACTTCTGATTACCTTGAGGCCAAGAAACCCTTTTTGAGAGGTTTGAACCAAATTGTCATTTTTTCCTTCTTAAAGGCCAAAACTTCCCATTCTACCCCCACCCTCACTTTTCCTATAAATAGAGCAATCATCTACTTCATTCCACACACCAGAGCCCTTCTCAAAACCATAGAAATTACAAGCTCTCCTTCTTTCCCTTCTCACTTCATTTTTCCAAAATCTCAAAATCACCTAAAACACCAAAAAACTGCCTTGGACAGTTCATCCACCAAACTCATTTTCATACACTTTAAACCTCCAAAAACCATCCACACAATCCATAAATATGGTATAGAAGGTGTTCAAGCCCTTAAACCACTCAAAATCACCACTTTCCACAAATTCAACTATCAATCCAAGAAAGTTTGACTTCACATACAAAACCTCACAAATCCTCACTTGGACCTGTTTTGAATCTTTCAACACTCCTAACACTTCATGTTTATGATATTCTAACTATCCAAAGGTTCAAAAACCAGCTGGAATTGAGTTTACTCAAACTGTCATAGAAGTTGCATTTTGCTTCAAAAGGAGGGAAGTTCCAAAGCTAGGTGGTATTTAAAGATCTTTGGATTTCTTTGCTGTATAATTTGTTCAAGATAGTCTACAAGAGGTATGTATTGTTAAACTTTCACCTTGCTCATTACATTGTCATATTGTGAAGATTTAAGATCATATGTTGGAAATGTACTCATGTTGTCCCAAAACCGTCTCTGTCAAAAGTTCATTGCAATGTGGCTGTTTTTTATTGATGTGCTATGATTATGAATGATGTGTTGATAATGGTTTGTGCCTCATGTTGTGATCCAACTGTTTTTTAGAAAATGACCTTAAGGGTAGCATTAGGACTTTTGACATGAAACTTGGTTTTTGCCACTGTTTTTCACATTCAATATGTCAAACTTGTGATGATTGAAGCATACCTGTTTTGTGAGTTTGATCATACCTGAAATCATGTTTGTAGTATGTTTGTATGATTTGCATGGACTGTGCTCACTTGTTTTGGTTGTTCATCATTCAAATGCCTCAACTGTTATTTTTTCAAGATACCATAGATCAACATATCACTTTCTGTTTCAATCCACACCTACATGATTTAGGTGCATTTTATCATTGTCCAATCCATTTTGCAATTTGTGTATGTTACCAAAATGCCCCCCAACTGTCATGAAATCACCTGTTGCTACATTAGCTCACTAAGACTGTTTTACATTTCAACAAATATGCCAAACTTTGTTCCAATTGCTATGAGCTTGTTTTCAATGCATAATCATGTTCCTTGACATATTTAGGATGTGTGTATGATGTTATCTTGGCTTGAAATTCATCTGTTGCAATCTCACCCACTGCCTTCATCAAGACTGTTTTCACATTACCACTAAATTTGCCAATTTCTATTTTTAAGCATAGGGTGTTAGATTCTTAAATTAAAACTCATATGTGTCGCTACTGCGAAAATCGGCGCCGGCTGACAGAAGAGTCGCCACCGTGCGTTATTTATCCCAACGGAGGGAAAGGAAACGCTCGAAGTAAACCTCGCAAAAAACGGGAAAGGTATGGTCGTCGCAACCAAAACCTGGGTTCGGGAGTCGGTTACGCAAGGGGAAGGTATTAGCACCCCTCACGTCCGTCGTACTCGACGGGATCCACGCTTGTTTGTTTACTTGGACGGGTTGGTTTTATTCTATCTACCTATCAAGGCTGGCTGAAAGAGAAAAGAAAAATGACAGGACTCGACAGAACATGCGGTGTTCTGGGCCTACATACTCCCTCGTGCAATGGGAAAGTCAGAGTCAACGTAGTTCGACTACCTACGTCTAAACGGGGGGAAGGTTGCTCGCCAAAACATCGCGTCCTGTGCCTACGTACTTCCACACGGCATGGAAGATCAGAGCAAACGTAGTTCGACTACGCACGACACAAGCTGTTCAAGTGTTTTTTATGGGAAAATGCACCTTAACCAAGGGTTTTCACAGTCCAGGAGGACAAAATGTTTTGATGTTTGTTCAAGTCTTTTGACGGAAGAAATGAATTCACTTTTGTTTTATCCTTTATTAAGTGTTTTTCTGTTGTTTTGAGAAAGGAAAGAGACACCCTAAAACTATGGTTGAAAAGGGGAATCTACCTAATGTTATCATGCCTGGTTAACCAACCTAATGTCTATCATAAATCCTCCACAGAAGAGAAGTTAGAGCTCCTAAGGGATCATGGCAACAACACTAAACAGCAAACAGGAATCACTGCAAAGTAAAGAAATACTAGAAATATGCGTGAATGCAACAACCAAACAATCAAGGCACAAAGGCCACACACCACAGAGGCAAGGGAGCTCAGCTCTACCAAATACCAACAAGCAAAGCCACTCAATAACAAACAAGCAGAAGGAGGACCACCTCAACTTCTCATGCACATAGAGCCTACTTCTAAGATTCACTTATCTCAAAAATATCTAGATGAAACCCTAAGTCTAATGCAGCACAGCACCACACAAGTCAATCAATCACAAAGAGAAAGCTAACCAGCCTGGCAAACTCTCATCCCATAAACAGACCCCTGAACAAAGCCCCTAATCAAATCTCTAAGCAAAGCCTTAAAGCAAAACCCTAATCAAAGCCCTAAGCAAAGCCTTAAAGCAAAACCCTAATCAAAGCCCTAAGCAAAGCCTTAAAGCAAAACCCTAATCAAAGCCCTAAGCAAAGCCCTAAAGCAAAACCCTAATCAAAGCCCTAAGCAAAACCCTATGCAAAACCTCCACACAAGAGAAATCAATCCCAGTCTTCAAGCTTCAAGACAAGCTTACAAAAGAAAGGGAGCTAAGTAGGCAGACTCATGGTGCCTTCCTCAGGAAAGTACCAGGAGGCTCCTACTTAGGAATCATATCCCATGCGGCTCAACAACTGTGATTAGTTTACATTCCTCCTCAGGAGAAACTAAACTCACATGAAGGCTCCAACATCATTGGATACTTGAGAAAGCCTATATGAACTAAGGGAACTAAGTGAACAGACCCATAGTGCCTTCCTCAGGAAAGTACTAGGAGGCTTCCACTTAGGAATCATATCCCATGTGGCTCAACAACTGTGATCAGTTTACATTCCTCCTCAGGAGAAACTAAACTCACATGAAGGCTCCAACATCATTGGATACTTAAGAAAGCCTATATGAACTAAGGGAACTAAGTGAACAGACCCATAGTGCCTTCCTCAAGAAAGTACTAGGAGGTTTCCACTTAGGAATCATATCCCATGTGGCTCAACAACTGTGATCAGTTTACATTCCTCCTCAGGAGAAACTAAACTCACATGAAGGCTCCAACATCATTGGATACTTGAGAAAGAGGTGAGAAGAAAGAATGAAAGGTATCCATAGTGCCTTCCTCAGGAAAGTACCATAAATTTCCCTCAAACTTCAGGATCTCGAACCTCACAGAAAGAGAGCAAACTCCTAGACTAGGACCTCAATCCATGCATCCTTGCAAGCTCCAACCTCTGGGTCTTGATCTTCAATCTTCTCCTTCATCATGCTCCTTCAACAAGGTCTTCAAAGCAAACCAAGCCCCACAACAATTCCCCAAAGATAGACAATCAACACAAAACATGCCACACAAACAGTCCATTCAGAAAATACTCTGAAAATACTAAAGTCACCGGGAAAAATCTAATATTTATCCACAAAGGTCCATTACACCTACCCATAATACCCCTATAGTCCCATACCCAAAATCAAACTAAAACTCCTAAAAGAAATGATTTACTTCACCTATGTTAAACCTAAACCCTAATTTTAATCACTCTAATCTCACCTAATCAAACCATCTAAAAATTAATCCTAAAATTATGAATTAAATCCTATGAGGAAGCTAAAGTCCTAAGTTAATCACCCTAAAAAGAATGGGTTCAAAATCTAAAAGGACCTAGTCAAACAAAAATGAACAAAATGAGGTATCAAACTAAATCACTTAAAAAGCTATTTAAAAGAAAAAAATGCTAAAAATATAAAACTAAAAATAAAATGGAATTTTTACTTTTTACTACTTTTCTAGACATGATTATTAACCTATAGAAAAACAAGAACTAAAAATATTAATTTTCTGATTATTTCTGATTTTTTAAAGTGCAAGAAAATTAAAAGAATCTAAAATCAAAGAAAATAAAATAAATGGGGAGGGGGTGCAAAAATTAAATGCGCCTAGTTATATTTCTGAATGGGCCAGGAAGGGGTGGTGTCAATAGCATGCGTGTCTGGGCCCATGTGTTATCAGAAATTAAATCAAAAATTAAAAGAAAAAAGAATGAGGGCGCGGTGCAAACAACATTAGTTTTAAGTGTAATTTCAATTGGGCTTCAATACGGGGGTGGGGATATCACTTTGATCCAGGCCCAGGATTTGAATTAATGGAACGCTGCGTTCCGGTGTTATTATTTCCCTCCGTTTTGTAACTTCAAATGATGGCCCTTAGATCTGGTCTCAGAGTCAACCAATTCATTTTAATCCAACGATCCCTGGTCATCTTCTCCAAATGACCTAGGGTTTTCAGGTTTTCCCTCTCCCATGCAAGAACTTTCAATCCCTTCGTTCTCTCTTGATTCTTAATGAAATCAAAAACTTTAAAGACCTAAATTAATCTACTAACTCCAAGGAATCCAGCCATATCAATGGTTTCAACTAAAACTTCCTATAACTCCCAAACAGAGGGCACGAATATCTTGGTCCAACCATTTTGCACTGCCATGAAACCTCAAGAACCTCAATTCTAATGGTGCTAATGCGTTCATTATGTTATACTGGTTTCAACAAGCCATTACACGTGCATTAAAACCTACTACATAACATATTCTTGATCTTGAAAGAATCTATGACCTGTCATCAACCTTCATGTAAAGCTCTCAAACTCTCTGAAAATGGTCATCTAACCTAACCTAACAATCTTACACTAACAATCTAATCTAACAACACATAATTAAGGAGATAGGAGAAAGAACTCCAACCTGCTAGGTAGCTATGGCAGGTGTGTGAAGGGCTTGATTCGAGGCCTGATTTCTCTTCCAAATGCTCCTCTAATGGAGGTCTTCCTTCTGTTTGCACAATCTTTGATGGAAGAAGCTTGCAATGGTGAACTCGAGTCTTGCTTGCACTTGAAGGTATGCTTGAATATCACTCTCTCCTCTCACTCTCTCCACTGAATTCTCCAACCCTTGATCACAGCTTGATCCACTCAATATATAGAATCCATTAGAGGATCCTAGATGCTTCTAGAATGAAGTAGAAGAATGTGAAAATTCTCATGTAAGGATACTTTGACATATCTCATCTCATGCCATCAATTACCTTTACAGCCCTTTGAATTCATTTTAAAATCTCCTCACATGAGATATTGAGGTGGTATGAATGAAGAACAAACCAATTCCTTGCCTTTGGTGAAGTTTTACAATGTTGCCTTATTATGTAAGTAAGAACATTACAAAGCAACTCCCATTTTTAGGCCTCAAATCAAAAATGTGTCTAAACCATTGTTTTCAAAATGTTGTTTAGACTCAAAATGGTATATTACATGACCTATTTTGGATTTGTAGATCTCTCAAACCATTTTCCAACTTGAACTTATTTAACTTATATGCCATTTTTAGGTCATTTTCACCAACTTTTATCAATCTGAGCTCTATGCATCTTCAAACTTCCATGACCTCTTTTCTAGACTTAAAATGCCATTTTGAGCAACTTTGATGTTGGGAAGTTTTTCATTTGAAGCTTCCTTGTATGAGTTTTAGGCATAGGCTAAGAATGACCTGTAATTCTCAAATGACCAAAATACCCTTTTCTTGCCAAGGACATAAGTGGAGTTCCACAAATCATATGAAGGCATACCATACCTTACTAGAAAGCTAAGAAAATGAGGAACAACTATCATGTTGGCCAGAAATCCATTTGAAATCTCCTTGAAGGTCAAACGTTGCTTGGAAGACAGACAACTTCCACAGACAAATTTCAGTGCCCTCAGATGACCTGTAACTTGCAAGAGCTATAACTTGATTTCTATAAATCATCTTGATGACTTCCACCACTCAAATTAAAGCTATGAAGATACTCTACAAGTTTCATGTGGACCAGAAATTCATATGAAGCTTGCATCTTGAGTTACACTGCTTTGAAGTTTGACCTAAATCAGGGGATTTCACACTGAAACCCTAATTTGGTAACTCCACTTCTCCTTGACTCCTTCTGATTTTTCTTTGGAACAACACCACATACATACCCATATAGCAAATAATGAATCCCACATTCTTCAAATGATCTTTGATGCCTTTCAAAACAAGTCTTTGACCTAAGGTTGACCTAGTGTTGACCCAGATGAAACCCTAGTTGACTGACTTCAACTGAGGCTCTTGCAATCATTCCAATGACTTGGTTACTCCTCAAAAATGATCATCTAGGCTCTTCATAATATCCATACACACCTCATGCTCTTGGCTCATGGCTCACACTTCCTCTGATGATCCCCAAATAACCTCAAGATAGGGGAGAACTCACTGATCAACCTGTCAACTCTTCAAAGCTCAAATTCTTCCCTGATGACCTGAGTAGTCTTGAATATGAATGAAACCCTCTGAATATGCCTCTTGAGACAAGAATGGTACTTGATCCCCTGATTAAGATAGCTTGCTTATGCTATGCAATGCAGATGAATACAATATGTACATGATGCCAATGCAAATGATTATGCAATTGAAACATAAACCTAGGTTAGAAAAGGTTGGGCAAAAATTTTGGGGTGCAACAGCTGCCCCTATTCAAGCGGCTTGGACCCGACTGGATGAAGAGCGCACAACCTTCAGACATTCGAGGTACGAGACGGTTGAATACAAAAGAACCCGGAAATTTGCCAACCGCAAAAATAAATTGCGTATACGACCACTGCTTGGGAAAAACCCTTCAGGGAAATGACTTCTGTTGTTACGGCAACAACTAACCACTCCTCTGTCAATCTGCTTTTGTAAAATAATCTGATATTGTCCGCAGACCACTCCATTCTGAAGAAATGAGCATACACCACACAACGAGAAACTGTTGACATCACTTATCAACCTCTGTTGATCTCACTTATCAACCAAGCACACGCTAACCAGCGGGAGAATATTGACTTCACTTGTCATGTTGACTTCACTGATCCACCTTCCATATCCTGAAGAAACGTCTTGCGGGGCCACGAGAAACTTAACCAAGCCACTCTGAGAGGCCAATTCTGACGACTGCCGTCAAACACCTGCTGGGGAAATTGGGGACTTAACCAAGCACCCTGACGAGAGTAACCTTGTTGAAAAATACGAGGAATTTAACCAAACAACTCCTGTGGTGAGTACCCTGCTGGGGACTATGAGGGACTTAAACAATTAACTCATTGAAGTAACACCCTACTGGAGCACATAACTCTGCTGGGGGAACTACGGGTAACTACCCACAAACTGCATTACCGTCTTCTAATGCTGACTCCACAGCATCCTGAGAAAGACTCAGATGGGGGAATACAAGTAACTTAACCAAGCGACTTGTCAAAGAATACCCTACCGGGGACTATGAGGAACTTAACCAAGTACCTCGTTGAAGACCACCCCGCTGGGGATTACGTCTCTACTGGGGTAACTGTGAGTAACCACCCAAAATCTGCATCATGCCATTTCCACCGTACTCTGATAGAGACTCGGATGGGGAGAAAGAGAAGTGCTTGATCAAGCAACTCTGCTAGGGGAATATGACATGACGAACACGATCACTGCGTGTCTGGCACAACAACCCTCTGTAACAAGATGAACACGATCACTGCGTATTCTACACTACAACCCTCTTGACCGGAGAAAACACGATCACTGCGCGTCTTGATGCCACAAACAAAATCACATAATGGGACAAACACGATTACTGTGTGTTGCGTTACAACCAAAATCACATCGACCATAAATCCAACCGGATGAGGTAAACACGATCACTGCGTGCCAGAAGGAATAAATCCACATAGATGAGGCTAACACGATGACTGCGTGCTTCGACCGCAAACATGATGAACACGATCACTGTGTGTGCTGCAATAGGACGAGTACGATCACTGCGCATCTCGACCAACAAACCCCCAAAATGATGTCAACACGATCACTGCGTGTGCCACAAAACCAACCCATGTAATAGGACGAATACAATTACTGCGTATGCCGGCCAACAAAACCAACTGATACAATAGCCACGATCACTGCGTGCTCCGCATCACAAGTTCCCATGGTACTATCAACACGATCACTGCGTGCTATACAAATACGATCACTGCGTATCTTGAACACCATCACTGCGTGTTTGAACACGATCACTGCGTGTTCTGAGCCACGATCCTCTTGACTGGAGAAAACACGATCACTGCGTGCTGTGTGTCTCAACTAACCCACATAACTGGACGAATACGATCACTGCATATTCTAACCATACATAGGGTAAACGCGATCACTGCGCATTTCATGTCACGACCCTCTTGACTAGAGGAAACACGATCACTGCGTGCTGTGACACAACTTCAAACATGGGACGAATACGATCACTGCGTACTTCGGCCACCAACAACCAGATGAACACGTTCACTGCGTGCCTCACCCCATAACCAAACCGTATAACGGACGAATACGATCACTGCGTATACCGACCAACAAAAACTGGATGAACACGATCCCTGCGTGTCAATCTATAACCACTGTATAACGGACGAATACGATCACTGCGTATCCTGCCCAATAAAACCCCGAGACGATACCAACACGATCACTGCGTGCCTTACAAAACAATCTTCTTAGATCGGGACGAATACGATCACCGCGCCATTCGACCACAGATACACATACCAAGATCAACACGATCACTGCGTGTCCTACAACATGAACCCCACATATGGTACAAATACGATCACTGCGTATTTTGACCACAAAACAACGTCAAGATCAACACGATCACTACGTGTTTTACGATATGAACCCCATAGATGGTACAAATACGATCACTGCGTACTTTGACCACAAATCAACATCTTCCTGAACCACGACTTCTCTTATCGGCAAGGAACAACATATCCCGGAAGAGGTAACCAACCTGGCTTATGTTTCAAAAATGCGCGTTTGATAATGACGTAATGCTTCCACACAGCATTGAAATGCTACGTACTCGTGTAAAATGCAAATGCTCATGATGCATGCTTATGCAAAGAGTTACTTCAGCAAAATAAATGCTGAAGACAAACTGGATCCGCTGGGGATGACCGGAATACTACCGATACGCTTCCAACAAAATAAATGTTAGAAAGATGAACTAACTCCGCTGGGGATAACCATCCTGCTGGGAAGGTAACTCACAAACTTAAAACTTCAAATTCTGCTGAAGATGATCGTCCTGACGGGGAAGGATCAACCTGTTGAGGGAAGAGAAAAGCAATCCCGGAAACTGCTTTCAAATGTATCAACACTCTAATTACGCCCTGTGGGGATACTTCATCCTGCTATCACTGAGCTAGGGGTTGACCGGTGTGCTCTGATTCGCACTACATAAGAAACTCTTTGGGGAAGTTAATCATATCCATCTTGACCTTCGCTGGGGAGGACTCTACTCTGCTTGATAAGCTAATTCTGAACTACTGAAGATACATTGATCTTTTCCTTTGACGCAATCTCCGCTCTCCTAGGGGGACAACATTCAATTTTTCCTGGGGCGACTTCACTGGGGAAGGGCACAACGTTCATCCTCTGGAGAGGGTACCAGCCTGCCATAGACTCTGGCGGGGAACTTTGCGAGCTTTTGAATACCTGCAAAAGTCAACAAGCAAACACAAGGCAAGCTATGCAAAAAAGAAACATCTTGGTAATCACCCACGACAACCATTCAGGTAATTTCCGGTTTTAACAATCATCGGCCGAGGCCCGCCTGTTTACACGCATGTAAGTTTATCAAAAACATTGGCGCTTTTTACAAACAAAGCTGTAAAAAATTAAAACCAAAGTCACACACTACACTGAATAAAACACTTTATTGATAACGGCCTGAGAATAGGCAAGATTTGTACATCAGATGCAACTCCTGAAAAGAGGTAGTCACACATAAATAAAATGCAGAAGTATACAAATATACAAAATAAAATTTGTACACATGTCGGCAACGTGTTACAGACGAACACCATGAACCGATCCTCCTATGACTCGCCGGACTCTGACGCTTTCTCGATCTCTGTCTTCGGAAGAAATTGCTTTGGATAGTTGACCCCCAGATGCTCCCAAACCACTAACAATCAAACTTGGACCGCAGTCATTTGCTTCTCAAATCCCTAACTTTTGCGTGACTCGCCCTTTGCGGGTTTTCAATTCACCGGGATACCCTTTTTTGCCGAAGCCGCCCAGTGTAGATTTTCGACTTCGCAGGTGTACATTCTTTTCAATTATATCCCTAACTTTTTCCCGGACCTTTTTATTCTGTTTTTTTTGGTTCGCCAGGATGCCCCATTTTTGCCTGGACTCTCTTTTTACTGTCCAGCGGGTCAATTTTAAGCAAAGTATTTTTTAACTGCGTCCGAGTTCACAGGGGACGAAAAGTCTTCACCATCCATGGTGGATAACAATAAGGCTCCTCCGGAGAAGACCTTTCTCACGACGTATGGACCTTCATAATTAAGAGTCCATTTGCCCCTGTGATCCGATTGCGGTGGGAGAATCTTCTTCAGCACAAGATCACCCGTCTGAAAGCTTCGAGGTCGAATCTTCTTGTCGAACGCTTTCTTCATCCGGCTCTGATACAGCCTACCATGTGCAATGGATGCCAGTCTCTTCTCATCTATCAAGCTCAGCTGATTCAATCTACGTCTAGCCCATTCGGCCTCCTCAAGCTGAACATCAAGCAAAACCCTCAAAGATGGTATCTCAACCTCCAATGGCAGGACAACCTCCATGCCGTATACCAGTGAGAACGGTGTTGCCCCGGTTGATGTACGCACCGTAGTACGATAACCGTGCAAAGCGAATGGCAGCATCTCATGCCAATCCTTATACGTTACCACCATCTTCTGAACAATTTTCTTTATGTTCTTGTTGGCCGCTTCAACAACGCCATTCATCTTGGGTCTGTAGGGAGATGAATTATGATGCTCGATATTGAAATCCCGACACAGATCTTTCATCATCTTGTTGTTTAGATTCGAACCATTATCAATAATGATTCGTTCAGGAATACCGTATCTGCAAATTATATCCTTCTTGATAAATCTGGCCACCACCTGCTTCGTCACATTGGCGTAAGAAGCCGCTTCCACCCACTTAGTGAAGTAATCAATTGCCACCAAGATGAAACGATGCCCATTAGAAGCAGTAGGCTCAATCTTGCCGATCATATCAATTCCCCACATGGAGAAAGGCCACGGAGAAGCCATAACATTCAGTGGACTGGGTGGCACATGGATCTTATCTGCATAGATCTGGCACTTGTGACAACGCTTGGCAAACTTGAAACAGTCAGTTTCCATCGTTAGCCAGTAATACCCTGCCCGCAACAACTTTCGAGTCATAGCATGCCCACCAGCATGTGTACCAAAAGTTCCCTCATGGACCTCTTCCATGAGCAAGTTGGCTTCCTTCTCATCTACACACCGGAGGAGTACCAAATCGTGGTTCCTTCTATACAAAACGCCGTCGGGATTCAGATAGAAGTTGCCTGCTAATCTCCTTAGAGTCTTCTGATCACGACTGGATGCCCCAGCCGGATATTCCTTATTCTTCAGGAAGTTCTGTATATCGAAGTACCAAGGTTTACCGTCAGATGCTTCATCAATTGCAAACACAAAGGCCGACCTATCAAGGTGAGATATGACAATCCTGGGAGCCTCGTTCCAGTAGTTGACCTTATACATCGAGGATAATGTTGCAAGGGCGTCTACCATTTAATTCTCTACCCGGGGTACATGATGAAACTCTACTTTATCAAAGAAAGGTAGCAACCTTCTCGCATAATTCATGTACGGTATCAGATTAGGTTGGCGTGTCTCCCACTCTCCCTTAATCTGATTCACAACCAACGCTGAATCCCCATATACGTCCAGATTCTTGATCCTCAGATCGATAGCCTCCTCTAACCCCATAATACAAGCTTCATACTCGGCTTCATTATTCGTCACTGGAAAAGTCAATTTGGCTGTGAACGGGATGTGCGACCCATGGGGAGTTGTAATGATTGCCCCGATCCCGCTACCGTACGAATTGACAGCCCCATCAAAAATCAATTGCCACTGGGAACTCCGCTCAGGACCTTCACCAGGCAACGGCTCATCACAATATTTAGCCTTTAAGTACATTATGTCCTCATCAGGAAACTCAAACTTCATAGGCTGATAATCCTCGATTGGCTGTTCGGCAAGATAGTCGGACAGAACACTTCCCTTAATGGCCTTCTGGGAAACATACTGGATATCGTATTCTATCAATACCATCTGCCATCTAGCAATCCTTCCAGAGAGCGCTTGCTTCTCAAACACATATTTGATCGGATCCATCTTCGATATCAGCATGGTTGTATGATTCAGCATATACTGTCTTAGACATCTGGCAGCCCACGCCAATGCACAACACGTCTTTTCAAGCATAGAGTATCGAGATTCACAATCCGTGAACTTTTTACTCAAGTAGTAAATTGCATGCTCTTTCCTTCCTGTCTCGTCATGTTGACCGAGAACACAACCCATACTGTTCTCCAGAACCGTCAGGTACATAATCAGTGGTCGTCCCGCTACTGGGGGTATCAACACTGGAGGTTCCTGCAAGTATTCTTTTATCTTTTCAAATGCCCTTTGGCAATTGTCGTTCCAGACCACCGCTTGATCTTTCTTTAACAGCTTGAATAATGGTTCACATGTGGTCGTTAGGTGAGAGATGAACCTAGCAATGTAGTTCAACCTCCCTAAGAATCCACGGACTTCTTTTTCTGTTCTCGGTGCTGGCATCTCTTGTATTGCTTTTATTTTTGCAGGATCGACCTCGATTCCTTTCTTGCTCACAATGAACCCCAATAGCTTCCCGGATCTCACTCCGAAGGTACATTTATTAGGATTCAGCCTCAGCCTGAACTTCCTCAGCCTCTTGAACAACTTCAGCAGATTGACCAGATGTTCTTCCTCTGTTTGAGACTTGGCAATCATGTCATCGACATACACCTCAATCTCTCTGTGCATCATGTCGTGAAAAAGCGTTGTCATGGCCCGCTGGTACGTTGCCCCAGCATTTTTCAAACCAAAAGGCATCACCTTGTAACAGAAGGTCCCCCACGGGGTGATAAAGGTCGTTTTTTCCATATCCTCCGGAGCCATTTTGATCTGATTATACCCTGAAAAGCCATCCATGAAGGAAAACACTGAAAACTGAGTCGTGTTGTCAACTAACACGTCAATATGCGGCAGCGGGAAATCATCTTTCGGGCTCGCTTTGTTTAGATCCCTATAATCAACACACATTCGAACCTTGCCATCTTTCTTTGGCACAGGCACGATATTAGCGACCCAAGTGGGATAAGTGGTAACAGCCAGGAACCCAGCATCCCATTGCTTCTGCACTTCTTCCTTTATCTTTACGGCCATGTCAGGACGAGTCCTTCTGAGTTTCTGCTTCACAGGCGGGCAATCTTCCTTCAACGGCAGACGATGAACAACCATATCAGTATCCAAACCTGGCATGTCCTCGTAGGACCAAGCAAATATATCACTGTATTCACGCAGCATCTCAATAAGCTTTTGCTTGATGTCCACTTGCAACACGGCCCCTATACGGATATTCCTGACGCATTCTTCAGACCCCAAGTTGACAATATCAATCTCTTCCTGGTGAGGCAGAATGACTCTCTCCTCCTGCTTCAACAACCGACTCAGCTCTTCTGGTAAGTCACTATCCTCAACAATCTCCTCCTCAGCTTGGAAGATCGGATGCTCGAAGTCTAAACGAGTCATAGGAAGTTTTTGGTCGATGTCATCTGAAGATTCATGAATCCTGCGAGGGAAACGGTTAAGTGCTTCAAAATGATATACAAGCAAAATGCATAACCATGCTGCCATTTTATTGAAAAAATAAAAAACAGAAAGAAAAGGATCGCAACATTTGAATGTAAAAAACGCCGTCATTTATTGATCATGCAAACATACAGGTAAACAGTTAGGCCCTAAGACAAGATCAACGATGCCCTGGGCAAGGCATGTGATCATACAATGACTGAAAAACAACGCATTACTGTTTGGTGACTTGGATGACGTCCTGGATGGACCAGTTGCATAGGCTTTGCCCCGGCGTGCTGGGTCGAATCCATGCGTCCATGTCGCAGTCGCTATCCACTTCCTCCATATCAGACACGACATTAATCTTTTCGAAGCTAACTCCTCCGGGCGTGAACACCACAGGTCCCTTGTACTTAGGCGCGCTCTGCGAGGGAGATGGGTGGTACCCCAAACCATACCTATCTTGCTTCACTGGGATGTCCAGAACCTGCCCCCACTTCTGAGTCTCTCCTGCTTGTACCAACGCCTTGGCTTCTTTATATGAGGAGACTACCACCTCTTGCCCTTCACTCTTCACCGGAGCCTCTTCTTTAACCTTCACCCCTTCGAACGCTTGACACAGCGTTTCATGAATCTCTCCATCTACCTCCACGTATTTGAAGGAAGACAAATGACTGACTAAGATATCCTCTTCGCCACACACTGTCACAATACTCCCCTCAACCATATATTTCAGCTTCTGATGGAGTGTAGAAGTTACTGCCCCAGCGGCATGAATCCAAGGTCTCCCGATCAAACAGCTATATGCAGGCTGGATGTCCATGATGTAAAACACTGTATCAAACACCTCCGGTCCTACCTGGATGGGTAATGTCACTGACCCGAATACTGACCTCCTTGTTCCGTCAAAGGCCCTCACCACCAAATCACTAGGGGTGCACAACAACCCACGGGTATCTAATTTCAACAGGGCTTTCTTTGGTAACACATTCAACGAGGACCCAGTGTCTACCAGCACATGGGATAAAATGGTGCCTCGGCACTCGATAGAGATGTGCAAGACATTATTATGATCACGCCCTCGAGGTGTTAGGTCAAAATCCATGAATCCCAGACCATGCCCAGCGTTAACATGTGCCATAACTCCCTCCAGCTGATTAACTGAAATCTCTTGCGGCACGAAGGATGTCTCAAGTACCTTCAATAGGGCATTTCTATGCGCCTCAGAACACAACAACAGCGATAATATGGAGATCTTTGACGGGGTCTGCTGCAGGTGCTCTACAATCTTGTAATCACTTTTGCGGATCAACCTCATGAATTCTTCCACATCTTTGGTTATCGGCTCTTTCTCCTTACTCCCCGAAGATTCCCCCTCAACAACTTTGTTCTTACCTCTAGCAAGCCTCTCTGCTTCAACCTCAGGTGAAGTGAAAATTCTCCCACTCCGGGTTATACCACCCGCTCCCACTATGCTATCTACGGATCCCGCTGGCGGATCATTCAAGTCAATCTTTTCCCCATTGCAATACACCTCAGCACCATAACTCCACGGGACTGCCTTTGTGCTTTCATAAGGGGTTGGCTTAGCCTTGGTAATAGTAATGGTCGGCCTTTTCGATGATGCCGAAATCGTCACTGATTTGAACGGAATGGTGATCGTAGCAACCTCCCTGCGCTCTTCTTCAGATTTTGCCTCGACAGACTTCTCTCGCCCCACAGACCTGCCAAACTGCAGGATTCCTTCATCAATCAAACCTTGAACTCCCCTTTTCAACTTCTCACAGCCCCCAGGTTGAACCAAACAGTCAGCACACTCTTCGCTGCATCCGGGATAGACTCCTCCTTTCAACAAGCGCTGCTTTACGTAACACAAAGGCGTTTTCAGCTCGCTTACCTCCGAAACCAAGTTCAACTCATCATCTGCCAGGATTGCATTGGCCCCAGCCCCACCATGCTTGGGCATTGGCTGCTGCGTGATATTGGGACCGTCCTTCCCGAAGTTAATAGTCGTACTATCAAGCAAGTCATGTACTTTATGCTTGAAAGCCAGGCAATTTTCAATATTGTGCCCTGGTGCACCCGAATGGAAGTCACAGTGCTCATTAACATCATATCCGACTGGTGGCTGGCCAGTTGGTGGTGCTAAGGTCCTCTTCTCGACTAGCTGCAATTTCAACAAAGTTTGGAGGAGTTCTGCGTATGATACCGGCGGTACCTCGAATACTCTCCTCGGTCGGGGGTTCTGAAGCCTGCGCTGATTATTAGGCGGCTGCTGAGCCTGCTGCTGTAGTTGTTGTCTCTGCTGCTGAGAAGGCCCTGGAATGGTTACGCTTGCAACCTGTGACTGCTGATGCCAGTTCTGACTTTTATTCCTTCGTCGAGCATTGTATACAGTATTGGTGTCACCCTGCCTTTTACCACCGAACGTCTTCTTATTACCTCCTGCGGAACTGGACTCACCCGCTTGAATTTTACCAATTTTTACCCCGTTTTCAATGCGCTCCCCCATCAAAATCAACTCAGAGAAAGTACTCATCGAAAAATTTAGCAACCGGTCATAGTACATTCCAGAAAAAGTTCCTATGAACATATCCATCATTTCGCGCTCCACCATAAGAGGGTGTACCCTAGCAGCCAAATCTCGCCATCTCTGGGCGTATTCCTTAAAGCTCTCGCTAGACTTTTGAGACATGCTTTGCAGCTGGACTCGGTTAGGGGCGAGATCACTATTATATTGATAATGTCGAACAAAAGCTTCTGCCAGCTCTTTCCAACTCCTGATCTGAGTAGGCTCCAAGCTCATGTACCACTCCAGCGATGGCCCTGACAGGCTATCCTGGAAGAAATGCATTAGCATCTTTTCATCCTCAGAATACGCAGACATACGCCTGTAAAACGCGCGTACATGCACCCTAGGGCATGTATCCCCTTTGTACTTATCAAATGACGACACTTTGAATTTCAGTGGGACCCTCAACCTTGGGACTAACCCCATATTTGACATATCCAGCCCAAGAGCATTCTGGCTGGCCAATCCGTTCACCTTCTCTTCTAGCAATCTCATCCGATGGTTGTCATCCCTAGCTCTTTCATAACCCTCGTTCTGACTAGAGAACACATCCTCCTGACGATCCTCCCAGCGAGGTACTGCATCGTATCCAACATAATCTGCATCACGGCCCGGACCCGTTTGGAAATACCTGGGGTCATACCTCAGATTACCCATCTCTTGAGCGTTGTATGCGCCAGTTCCATATCCGAGATTACCATAGCCACCAAACCCAGCCTTGGCGCCAGCAATGCTGCCATACCCCATATTCACACCATTGAAGCCCTGGTTACCATTAATACCATTCATTCCGACATTCTCAACGCCTCCAATGAAACCCTGGTTGACATTACCCACAAATACCCCAGCAGTATCTGCATTGGCATTCATATTACCGGTATTCCCACCTCCACCTACAGGACCAGTTTCTCCAGCATTCAAACCGGTTACGGGAATAGCATCAGCACTTTGACGGTTCTCAATTCGGGGAGAAGCAGCAATGTTTTCACCATGCGGTGTCCCGTTGTTTTCAGCCCGTGCGACTATCGGTTGAACCAGATTCTGCAGCTGCTCTTGTCCTTTGGCGATGGTCTCCATGGTTTGCATGAGCAGGGCCATCCTGTCACGCATCTCTTGCATTTCACTCTGCACGTTGTCCATGATCTTCTTGTGATTGGTCCTTGTAGAGTAACGGTGGACCCGCTTTTCTGCAATCCTGAAAATACCTGGATGTATGGATGAAGAATGATAAGGAACCTGGATCACAAACCTGTAATGCAATGCGATTTATGCAAACAACAATGCAATAATGCTAACGTGCATGTGTGCGTTGGGGATATTTCCCCCCAATTCCAGTGTCAAGGTAGCAAGACAAAAGAAACCATAAAGACAATATTTAGAAAAACCCTCATATATTGAAGAAACAGTATCACCAAGTCGTTACACAACTATGTTCCATACAACTGATATGATAAAGGAGGATCCCAACCAACATGCCTGGTGGTGATCTCAACACATAGAATACAAGAAAGAAATCAGGTGCGGGTACGGTCGCAGAAATCCTCGACCAGCTTCTTCGTCTCTGGGTGATCTGGTTGATAAATCAAGCCTTCTATTAACTGATCCCTCTTCCTGACCGTTCCTTGGATATCTCTGACAAAATCTTCCCAGGCCTTATCCTGGGCACCATCCCCAGGTTTGGGTCTCTTGGCGTCTGCTTTGTGCTGACAATCTTCCAAATTCTTCATGGCATCAATCAGTTTGCGTTCGGCCTCGTATCGACGGCATGATTCTTCTTCCAGCTCTTCGGTCTTCACTCTAACCTGTTCTCCCAACTGAGCAACCTGTACCTTTAGCTCTTCTTCCCGCTCTTTGCGCTTGGCCATAGTGAGGTCTCAATGCTCTCTGAACTTAGTTAACTTCGCGTAGGCCCTTTCCAGCTCTTGTTTCTTAGTAGCCAATACACTGCTAACTGAGTCTACATCTAACTCCAGACGCTTGTTGGTTTCATTCAATTCCAATAAAGTAGTCTTCAGATGTTTCAAAGTTTCGGCCTGTTGCTTGGAAAAATATCCTGTTTCAATCTTTTCATGACGAAGCTGGGCATTCTCCTTCTCTAAAGCTTCTTTAGCCTTTTCTAACTCTTCTTTCTTTGCCATTAGCTGCTTGTATACCTGTATGTCTACAGTGGTAGGCTCCTCTACCGGAGAAGGATACAATGGCTGAACTGCAGGATAAGGCATAAGGAACTTCGTAGCTCGTTCACGAATCCATTCCACATGCAGACCAAGGACTCGAGTACCCCCTTTGCTAAATGAAGACTTTCCTCTCTTATGCAGGTTCTTCCATGCTTTCTTAAGCTTAATCAACATCTCTTCCTCTATTGCCCCAGTAAGATACAGAGATTCCTGTATCTCCTCGGGCTTTGGCGCTTCTTGAGGTACATACCCAAATTGCCTGATTAATAAAGAAGGGTTGTAATTGACACACCCTCTCCTTCCTATTAGGGGAACATTAGGGAATCCTTCGCATCTATATATGACCTCAACTCCTAACACCTCCTCATTAACCCATACCACATTCTCAGAAGTCAACCCCATCAAGCGCTCAGGCCATCCTAAAGAATCAATAGAAGTGACGAAAGGCCCTGACTTCGGCATATGACTATTAAACCACCTACACAGTAGAGGTACACAACAAGAGACATTCTTTCCTCGCCGTTTTTCATTTTTGTAGTGAGTGGAATGGTGGATATCTCCCAGCAAGGTAGGAACTGGGTTCTTTGCAGCCAGAATATAGAAAGCATCCGCATCAACAAAATCAGGCTGGTTTGGGAACAAAACAATGCCATAAACACACACAGCAAGGATGGCGTAAAAAACAACCCAGCCACCCTTCTTAGCATACTCCCGAGCCTTCTCTACCAAAACAACCAACGGAAATCCCCACGCGTCTCCTCTTTTGATCATCTTCCCTGTCAGCTCAAACTCTCCTAAGCACAGAATAGTAGAAAGCTCAGCCAGATCAGGCTTAGCGTCCGTGTGATAGAAAGGCATCTGCTCGCGAATCGGTATATCCAAGAGTGCAGAATACTCCTCCAGGGTTAGGAGCCAGACAAAATCAGGAAATACGAAACACCTGAGCTCAGCATCATAAAACTGCAACAGGGTGTAAATGCCGCTGATCTCATAAGCCGAGGGCTGGTAAACATAAGTCAGGATCCTCCCATATGTCTTCCTGAAATCTCCCATCACCTTCTTCCCAGCAATAGTAATTAACTCTGACAACAGACTGATATCTGGAGACGGGAATCTGTAGGGTAACACTCTCTTTATGGCTTCCATGTCTTCTAGGAAACAACCACCGGAACTGGGAGGGAAAATATGTACCTGCAATACACACACGTTAGTTGGATGCAAAGGGTGATGCAATGATGCAATATGATAAATGATGCAACCAGTGAACACAGAGGCCATGCTGTAGCCTGAAGAGGAACATCTCTGTGATGTCAAGAACAGAAAACCACCGCAGTCACCAGAACCTCATGATACTGGCTATCATCCGACACCCAAAATACCAATACCCTGTTAAGAAATCCATCTGGACCTCTGTCTCTGACGAGAAAACCATCTGATAGTAGTATCAACCTCAGACAAGAAATCCATCTGATCCAATCAACACACCTGTTAACGAGCTAAGAAAACGGTCTGATAAATACTGAATCATGGTTTCTGAAGGCCAATTTTCCTGCAATAACCCGATCCCTCTCACAGGTATGGACCTAATCCACGGACAAAGGGTACGGCATCCTATGTGGTCATCAGCGTCACAGACTTTCATGAGTGACGATACGATTCCCAGAAGGAGTGGCATCATCAAGTCATGAAGAGGCCTCACTTAGCTGACTTCCAAATGATCGGTCCCAGAGTCGACAATCCTCACGTCTGGACTCCCCTCAGATCCTCAGGATCGGAAAGGAGCACCTCGGAGAGAACCTCGTCTGAGCGCAGATTTCGTAGGGAACGGTGTCTGCTCAGCAAACAGGTTCGTCTACTACTCTCCACAACTATGTCTAGGTGCATACTCAAGCCCAGGTCCGGCTTCTCACTCATAGTAACTCCCTCTCCACAGCAATAAACATAATAATATAGTGCTGAAAGTAAATGCGGAAAGGTAAAGATGCGGGAAAGTAAAGTGCAGAAAGGTAAAACACATATGCACAACACCCAACAGATAAATACCCAAGCGCTAGGATTGACTCGCGTAGGGGATGGGAAACGGTCCCAGCATAAGGGATGGAAAAGTCCCTAGATGCTACAGTCCCCAGCAGAGTCGCCAGCTGTCGCTACTGCGAAAATCGGCGCCGGCTGACAGAAGAGTCGCCACCGTGCGTTATTTATCCCAACGGAGGGAAAGGAAACGCTCGAAGTAAACCTCGCAAAAAACGGGAAAGGTATGGTCGTCGCAACCAAAACCTGGGTTCGGGAGTCGGTTACGCAAGGGGAAGGTATTAGCACCCCTCACGTCCGTCGTACTCGACGGGATCCACGCTTGTTTGTTTACTTGGACGGGTTGGTTTATTCTATCTACCTATCAAGGCTGGCTGAAAGAGAAAAGAAAAATGACAGGACTCGACAAAACATACGGTGTTCTAGGCCTACGTACTCCCTCGTGCAATGGGAAAGTCAGAGTCAACGTAGTTCGACTACCTACGTCTAAACGGGGGGAAGGTTGCTCGCCAGGACATCGCGTCCTGTGCCTACGTACTTCCACACGGCGTGGAAGATCAGAGCAAACGTAGTTCGACTACGCACGACACAAGCTGTTCAAGTGTTTTTTATGGGAAAATGCACCTTAACCAAGGGTTTTCACAGTCCAGGAGGACAAAATGTTTTTGATGTTTGTCAAGTCTTTTGACGGAAGAAATGAATTCACTTTTGTTTTATCCTTTATTAAGTGTTTTTCTGTTGTTTTGAGAAAGGAAAGAGACACCCTAAAACTATGGTTGAAAAGGGGAATCTACCTAATGTTATCATGCCTGGTTAGACCAACCTAATGTCTATCATAACTCCTCACAACAGAGAAGTTAGAGCTCATAAGGGATCATGGCAACAACATTAAACAGCAAACAGGAATCACTGCAAAGTAAAGAAATACTAGAAATATGCGTGAATGCAACAACCAAACAATCAAGGCACAAAGGCCACACACCACAGAGCAAGGGAGCTCAGCTCTACCAAATACCAACAAGTAAAGCCACTTAATAACAAACAAGCAGAAGGAGGACCACCTCAACTTCTCATGCACATAGAGCCTACTTCTAAGATGCACTTATCTCAGAAATATCTAGATGAAACCCTAAGTCTAATGCAGCACAGCACCACACAAGTCAATCAATCACAAAGAGAAAGCTAACCAGCCTGGCAAACTCTCATCCCATAAACAGACCCCTGAACAAAGCCCCTAATCAAATCTCTAAGCAAAGCCTTAAAGCAAAACCCTAATCAAAGCCCTAAGCAAAGCCTTAAAGCAAAACCCTAATCAAAGCCCTAAGCAAAGCCTTAAAGCAAAACCCTAATCAAAGCCCTAAGCAAAGCCCTAAAGCAAAACCCTAATCAAAGCCCTAAGCAAAGCCCTATGCAAAACCTCCACACAAGAGAAATCAATCCCAGTCTTCAAGCTTCAAGACAAGCTTACCAAAGAAAGGGAGCTAAGTAGGCAGACTCATGGTGCCTTCCTCAGGAAAGTACCAGGAGGCTCCTACTTAGGAATCATATCCCATGCGGCTCAACAACTGTGATTAGTTTACATTCCTCCTCAGGAGAAACTAAACTCACATGAAGGCTCCAACATCATTGGATACTTGAGAAAGCCTATATGAACTAAGGGAACTAAGTGAACAGACCCATAGTGCCTTCCTCAGGAAAGTACTAGGAGGCATCCACTTAGGAATCATATCCCATGTGGCTCAACAACTGTGATCAGTTTACATTCCTCGTCAAGAGAAACTAAACTCACATGAAGGCTCCAACATCATTGGATACTTAAGAAAGCCTATATGAACTAAGGGAACTAATTGAACAGACCCATAGTGCCTTCCTCAAGAAAGTACTAGGAGGCTTCCACTTAGGAATCATATCCCATGTGGCTCAACAACTGTGATCAGTTTACATTCCTCCTCAGGAGAAACTAAACTCACATGAAGGCTCCAACATCATTGGATACTTGAGAAAGAGGTGAGAATAAAGAATGAAAGGTATCCATAGTGCCTTCCTCAGGAAAGTACCATAAATTTCCCTCAAACTTCAGGATCTCGAACCTCACAGAAAGAGAGCAAACTCCTAGACTAGGACCTCAATCCATGCATCCTTGCAAGCTCCAACCTCTGGGTCTTGATCTTCAATCTTCTCCTTCATCATGCTCCTTCAACAAGGTCTTCAAAGCAAACCAAGCCCCACAACAATTCCCCAAAGATAGACAATCAACACAAAACATGCCACACAAACAGTCCATTCAGAAAATACTCTGAAAATACTAAAGTCACCGGGAAAAATCTAATATTTATCCACAAAGGTCCATTACACCTACCCATAATACCCCTATAGTCCCATACCCAAAATCAAACTAAAACTCCTAAAAGAAATGATTTACTTCACCTATGTTAAACCTAAACCCTAATTTTAATCACTCTAATCTCACCTAATCAAACCATCTAAAAATTAATCCTAAAATTATGAATTAAATCCTATGAGGAAGCTAAAGTCCTAAGTTAATCACCCTAAAAAGAATGGGTTCAAAATCTAAAAGGACCTAGTCAAACAAAAATGAACAAAATGAGGTATCAAACTAAATCACTTAAAAAGCTATTTAAAAGAAAAAAATGCTAAAAATATAAAACTAAAAATAAAATGGAATTTTTACTTTTTACTACTTTTCTAGACATGATTATTAACCTATAGAAAAACAAGAACTAAAAAATATTAATTTTCTGATTATTTCTGATTTTTTAAAGTGCAAGAAAATTAAAAGAATCTAAAATCAAAGAAAATAAAATAAATGGGGAGGGGGTGCAAAAATTAAATGCGCCTAGTTATATTTCTGAATGGGCCAGGAAGGGGTGGTGTCAATAGCATGCGTGTCTGGGCCCATGTGTTATCAGAAATTAAATAAAAAATTAAAAGAAAAAAGAATGAGGGCGCGGTGCAAACAACATTAGTTTTAAGTGTAATTTCAATTGGGCTTCAATACGGGGGTGGGGATATCACTTTGATCCAGGCCCAGGATTTGAATTAATGGAACGCTGCGTTCCGGTGTTATTATTTCCCTCCGTTTTGTAACTTCAAATGATGGCCCTTAGATCTGGTCTCAGAGTCAACCAATTCATTTTAATCCAACGATCCCTGGTCATCTTCTCCAAATGACCTAGGGTTTTCAGGTTTTCCCTCTCCCATGCAAGAACTTTCAATCCCTTCGTTCTCTCTTGATTCTTAATGAAATCAAAAACTTTAAAGACCTAAATTAATCTACTAACTCCAAGGAATCCAGCCATATCAATGGTTTCAACTAAAACTTCCTATAACTCCCAAACAGAGGGCACGAATATCTTGGTCCAACCATTTTGCACTGCCATGAAACCTCAAGAACCTCAATTCTAATGGTGCTAATGCGTTCATTATGTTACACTGGTTTCAACAAGCCATTACACGTGCATTAAAACCTACTACATAACATATTCTTGATCTTGAAAGAATCTATGACCTGTCATCAACCTTCATGTAAAGCTCTCAAACTCTCTAAAAATGGTCATCTAACCTAACCTAACAATCTTACACTAACAATCTAATCTAACAACACATAATTAAGGAGATAGGAGAAAGAACTCCAACCTGTTAGGTAGCTATGGCAGGTGTGTGAAGGGCTTGATTCGAGGCCTGATTTCTCTTCCAAATGCTCCTCTAATGGAGGTCTTCCTTCTGTTTGCACAATCTTTGATGGAAGAAGCTTGCAATGGTGAACTCGAGTCTTGCTTGCACTTAAAGGTATGCTTGAATATCACTCTCTCCTCTCACTCTCTCCACTGAATTCTCCAACCCTTGATCACAGCTTGATCCACTCAATATATAGAATCCATTAGAGGATCCTAGATGCTTCTAGAATGAAGTAGAAGAATGTGGAAATTCTCATGTAAGGATACTTTGACATATCTCATCTCATGCCATCAATTACCTTTACAGCCCTTTGAATTCATTTTAAAATCTCCTCACATGAGATATTGAGGTGGTATGAATGAAGAACAAACCAATTCCTTGCCTTTGGTGAAGTTTTACAATGTTGCCTTATTATGTAAGTAAGAACATTACAAAGCAACTCCCATTTTTAGGCCTCAAATCAAAAATGTGTCTAAACCATTGTTTTCAAAATGTTGTTTAGACTCAAAATGGTATATTACATGACCTATTTTGGATTTGTAGATCTCTCAAACCATTTTCCAACTTGAACTTATTTAACTTATATGCCATTTTTAGGTCATTTTCACCAACTTTTATCAATCTGAGCTCTATGCATCTCCAAACTTCCATGACCTATTTTCTAGACTTAAAATTCCATTTTGAGCAACTTTGATGTTGGGAAGTTTTTCATTTGAAGCTTCCTTGTATGAGTTTTAGGCATAGGCTAAGAATGACCTGTAATTCTCAAATGACCAAAATACCCTTTGCTTGCCAAGGACATAAGTGGAGTTCCACAAATCATATGAAGGCATACAATACCTCCCTAGAAAGCTAAGACAATTAGGAACAACTCTCATGTTGGCCAGAAATCCATTTGAAATCTCCTTGAAGGTCAAAAGTTGCTTGGAAGACAGACAACTTCCACAGACAAATTTCAGTGCCCTCAGATGACCTGTAACTTGCAAGAGCTATAACTTGAGTTCTATAAATCATCTTGATGACTTCCACCACTCAAATTAAAGCTATGAAGATACTCTACAAGTTTCATGTGGACCAGAAATTCATATGAAGCTTTCATCTTGAGTTACACTGCTTTGAAGTTTGACCTAAATCAGGGGATTTCACACTGAAACCCTAATTTGGTAACTCCACTTCTCCATGACTCCTTCTGATTTTTCTTTGGCACAACACCACATCCATACCCATATAGCAAATAATGAATCCCACATTCTTCAAATGATCTTTGATGCCTTTCAAAACAAGTCTTTGACCTAAGGTTGACCTAGTGTTGACCCAGATGAAACCCTAGTTGACTGACTTCAACTAAGGCTCTTGCAATCATTCCAATGACTTGGTTACTCCTCAAAAATGATCATCTAGGCTCTTCATAACATCCATACACACCTCATGCTCTTGGCTCATGGCTCACACTTCCTCTGATGATCCCCAAATAACCTCAAGATAGGGGAGAACTCACTGATCAACCTGTCAACTCTTCAAAGCTCAAATTCTTCCCTGATGACCTGAGTAGTCTTGAATATGAATGAAACCCTCTGAATATGCCTCTTGAGACAAGAATGGTACTTGATCCCCTGATTAAGATAGCTTGCTTATGCTATGCAATGCAGATGAATACACTATGTACATGATGCCAATGCAAATGATTATGCAATTGAAACATAAACCTAGGTTAGAAAAGGTTGGGCAAATTTTGGGGTGCAACAATATGTCATCATGTACTATGTGTGTGTGTGTGCTTTTGTTTTGATGTAAAACCTCACTGCTTTAGAAAATCACCCTGCTGCCTCATCATCTACAAAACTGTTGAATTTTCCACTCACATGCCAAGTTCTGCTATGCTTGAAATGTATCTGTTTTGTGAGTCCAATCACACTTAGAATCATGCTTATGATGTGTATATATGATTTGTGTGAACTGTTTCTAACTGTTTTGGTTTTTCACATTCAAAATGCCTCATTTTGAATATCATAGCCATGATCGTACCAGTTTTTGTATCAAGCCAAAAGTGTTTAAATCTTGTGCTCAAATTCATTCATCAACATGTTTATGATATGTGTATATGGATTGCATGACCTGATTTCATCTGGTTTAGCATGTCACTTTCAAAATGCATCATCAAATTCAACAAGTTTTTTGCATATGCACAACTGCATCACCACTGTTTTTGCTTGAAGTTGTTTTGTTTGATCCAAGTATGAGCATTAACATGATTAGAGTTTGTAGGCTGTGTATATATGTAAAATGTGAATACTTTCCATCTACATAATTGACAGCATCACACACACAATCATTGCTATATTTGCAGTTGTTGGGCCATTTCTTGTTTTGCTTGGTTTGTGTTCAATCTTGCATCATCCAATAGCTTGTTTGTGACAGATGTATGAGGACTATTTGTTGTGAATATGCTTAAAATTTGTTCTTACCTTCTTGGTGCATTTCAACATGTCATGTTGCAGCTAGCAAGCCATTCTCATTTCAACTTGTTTTGTAACTGATCCATGAGCATAGCAGCATCTGTTAATATGTTTGTAATTTGTGTGCGTGATTTGTTTGATCTAAATGTGCACAGAACTATGCCTTGATCTCATTATGCATCCAAAATGACAAATATGCATCTCCCATCGTGTTTTTAATTAGAAGCTTTATCTCACAATTTTGATGACACCACTAAACTCCTCATAAAATTCTACACAATTTAGACCTAAACTTTGCCTAAATCCATGGAGTTTTGAGTGAGTTTGAAACCTTCACGCATATGCATTTTGGTTGTTTTGATTTCTGCCCAGAAAATGTCTCAAACCACGCCTTATATGTTTATAGGGGTGGCTATATCAACGGATGTATAGCCACCCCAGTGGTAGAAACCTTACTCTCATGCGCGCCTTTCACCTTGCTAACCTGGGTTCGATCCCTGTTGAGGATCAACCCTTTTGGTTATTTTCCCCATTTTTCTTGTTTCAAATATTTTCTCATTTCTCTCTCTCTCTCTCTCTCTCTCTCTCTCTCTCTCTCTCTCTCTCTCTCTCTCTCTCTCTCTCTCTCTCTCTCTCTCTCTCTCTCTCTCTCTCTCTCTCTCTCTCTCTCTTTGTCACACGCACGTGTAGTGGCTCAGTGGCTAAGTATTGCTACTTGAGAAGCCAAAGGCATGGGTTCAAGTCCCACCATGACCCTTTATTTTAGTCCTTTGCTTTATTTTGTTCATATTTTTCACCAATTTCATATTTTTATAACTTGTTCACTTTTTATCATTTTTCACTCATTCTTTCTGTGTTGTGTTCCTTTTAATGCCTATTTTCATGTGATGAATTAAAATTTCATATTGTTCATTATTTCATTGCCTCTTGACTACTTGGAAGTTGTTTACTTTTTGAGGTCGTTACCTTACATCTTGATGATCTTCCTTTTATACCATGCCTGTTTATCTTGTGAAATTTGTTGATGTTTATTTTCCTTTATGTTAGTCAACATGATAGGATTATTTTCTTTGGTTTGTTACCATGAACTTATGTGTCTCCTCTGAGAAACTATTTTAAAGCTTGAGCTGTCGTCACATTTCTTGCTTACTTGTTTGCTTGATTGTCATTAATGCATATTTTGTTAGTATGATGTTGTCACATTTACCTTTGCCCTATAACATGTTTCCCTTATATGGTTGTCACCATGCTTTCATCTTCATCATGTTTATTACTTTGTTAAGTAATTCCTTTTCCCCAAGTGATGGAACTCGTTAGTTCTCGTCCAAGTTGCCTCCTCTCTCTCCTTCCAAAGGAAAAGTCTTTTCATTGACCCCTTGTGTTATGGATAGCTCATTCTCTTGACTTTGTTAAGTTACCTTAAACCTTAGTTTAGGATCCATTAGACTTTGCTTTAAGTCTAAAAGACCCACCTTTACTAGGAGTGCTCTTCAACTAGAACCCTAGGATAGAGTTCGTTAACTCTATGTAAGAATCATCGTCATGATTACTTACTCCCCTTTCTTGAATGTTCAACTTAGATCTAGAGAGTTTCCTTAAACTCTACACAAAAATTGTCATGTTTGCTCCCCTTGAACCTTGGTCATAATCAAGTGTTCTTCAAACTTGGTGAGGTGAACTACGATTGCTCTAATTCTATCCTAGTTAGGATACGTAGGCAGAGGACGCGATGTCTTTGCGAGCAAACCTAGTGTACATATCTTTAGGTTTTAACTTATACCTATTTCCAATCCATAGCAAACATTTAACAAACTTAGCGCACAAACAAACAAAAGGTTCCTGTAGAGTACTACAGATGCTTAGGGTGTTAACACCTTCCCTAGGTATAACCAACCCCCGATCCCCGAATCTCTTAGCATTGTTGTTACATTGTGAAAAGGGTTTTTCTTTCTCTAGACCTTTCCTTTGGATAAATTAAAGTTCGGTTGTAAAATAATTAAGATTCAAGTTAATTCAATAGCTTAATATCCAATTTTCACCGCAACAAATAACACACATCCACATGGAGCACTTAAATAAGTTGGTCAGCAAAGATCTTGTAGACAGACTGTCAAACTTGCATTTCAAAAAGAACAAACCATACGAAGTATGTCAAAAAAGAAAGCAAGTAAGAGCCTCTTTTAAATATAAAAATATATTTTCTACCGATTAGCCCTTATATCTGCTTCACATGGACCTTTTTGGCCCATCTAGAAATGTAAGTTTAGGAAGAAACTTCTATGATCTTGTCATTGCGGATGAAAAATCTTGATATATATGGACAAAATTCTTATCTCAGAAAAGAGACATGTTTGCTTCCTTTTGAAAACTAGCCAAAGTTATCTAGGATGAAAAAGGAGTAAGCATTGCATCCATAAGAAGTGTTCATGGTAGAGAATTCCAAAATGAAAAATTCTAACTTTTTTTGCAACAATAATTGTATTCAAAATAACTTTTCCACTCTACAAACTCCTCAACAAAATGGGGTAGTATAGAGGAAAACCAGATTTATAGAAGAGCTTGCGATGACGATGATCAATGAGATTGATCTTCCTAAATATCTTTGGGATGATGTTGTAAATATTGCTTGCTATGTTACGAATTGTGTTTTGATATGATCAATTCTAAAGCGAACACCCTATGAGCTATACAAAGGAAGAAAGTCGAATATCTCTCACCTTCGTGTTTTTGAATGTAAGTGCTTCATCCAAATTAACGAGAAATATAACCTTTGAAAATTTAACACAAGAGTTGATAAAGGCATATTCATAGGATATTCCACTTTGAGAAAAGCTTTTAGAGTCTATAATTTAAGATCCAAAACAACTAAAAAATCAATTCATATTACCTTTAACGAATCTAACCCCAAAACTGTAGAAGTAAAAATTATTGATTGCGTATGTATCCTAGAGAAGACAACTCTGGAAGATGATGGAGAGCTTAATCAAGAGAAAAATGAAAAGGAAAATCAAGTCATAGAAAAAGTCCACAGGAAAACCCAGATCTCTCAAAAGAATGGAGACTAACAAAAGATCTTCCAATACAGAATTTTATTGGAGACATATCCAAAGGAGTCACCACTAGAATATAACTCAATAAGGTATGTAACTTTGTGGATTTTGTTTCAGAAATTGAGCCAAAGGGAATTGATGAACATTGGTCTCTTACTATGCAAAATATCCTTTTTGGTTCCTTAACTATACCCTTGGGTTCAGATTGGTCCCTTCATTATTTTCCGTGTCAGATTAGTCTCTTAACTCTTTAAACGTGTCGTGTTGGTCCTTTTTGTCTAATTAGCGAAGAATTTAGCGATCGGTTTTTTGAATTTTTCCGTTGCTAATTAGACGAAAAGGACTAAAATGACACGTTTTAAAGAGTTAAGGGACCAATTTGACATGAAAAGTAATTAAGGGACTAATCTGAACGCAAAGGTATAACTAAGGGACTAAAAATGATATTTTCCTTAAATCAATTTGAACAAAACAAAGTTTGGGAACTCGTTCCCAAAGATTTAGTTAATCTAGTCATTGGAACCCAGTGGATTTTTTGCAACAATCTGGATGAAGATGACAATGTTTTAAGAAATAAAGCCAGACTCATTGTTAAAGGGTATAATTAACAAGAGGGAATAAGTTTTGGTGAAAAATATGCTCTTGTAGCTAGATTAGAAGTCAAAAGGATGTTATTAGCCTTCTCTTACATCATGAATTTCAAACTACTTTAAATGGATATTAAAAGTGCATTTCTAAATGGTTATATTCAAGAGGAGGTATTTGTTGATAAACCTCCTGGCTTTATCAACCCTACTTTTCCAGACCATGTTTTCAAACTCAAGAAGGCAAATATGGTCTAAAACAAGATTCTAGAGCATGGTATGATTGGTTAAATAAATTCTTGCTTGAAAACAAGTTCTAGAGATGACAAGTTGATAAAACTATTTTCATCAAGAAAAATGTGCATGATATTTTACTATGTTAAATATATGTTGATGATATTATTTTTGGAGCTACTAACGAATCCTTGTGCAAGGATTTTTCTAAAATAATGCAAAACAAATTCAAAATGTCCACGATGAGAGAGCTAAAATACTTTTTAAGACTTCAAGTTCATCAAACAAAAGGAGGAACATTCATAAATCAAGCTAAATATTGCAAAGATATACTAAAGAGATTTGATTTGGAAAATTATAAAATATTAGCAACCCTAATGACAACATCATGCTCCCTATACAAAGATGAAGATGGAAAACCAATTTAAGAAAGAAAATACCGAGGTATGATTAGTTATCTTCTTTACCTAACTGCATCTCGTCCTGACATAATGTATGTTTTATGTATGTGTGCACACTTTCAAGCATCCCCAAAATAATCACAACACCATCAAGTTCATTATGAGATATCCCACTGGCACACAACAAATGGGTTTATGGTACCCCAAGTAAGTGAATTATGACTTAGTTAGGTACTCTGACTCCGATTTTGCTGGGTGCGAACCCGATAGGAAAAGTAACAGTGGTACATGTCACTTGGAAATTCACTTGTCTCATGGTATAGCAAGAAACAAGCAAGTGTAGTGTTATCCACAGTTGAGGCAAAATACGTTGTTGCAGAAAGCTATTGCGCTCAAATCATTTGGATGAAACAATAACTCAGTGCCTACGATGTCAAATATTGAGTTGTACCAATAAGACGCGGCAACACCGGTGCCATAAACCTCACTAAAAACGTGATACTTCACTCTAGGGATAAACGCATTGACGTTAGACACCACTTTATTAGATATCATATAAAAAAAGGGGGAATGTATACTTGTTTTTCTAAACTCCTATAATCAACCCGCAAGCACTTTTACCAAACCACTTCCTAAAGAAAACGTATTTTTCACAATAACTAAACTAGGAATTTTAAACCAATCATGCGTGAATTAATATATGTGAATCTATTCTCTTATGTATGCATCTCTTAGCCTATTCTCCTTTTTGATTTCTACAAAAAGGGAGAAGTTTAGCCTCAGGGGGAGTAGAGTTACTAAAATTAAGAGGGAGTTTGATCATTCTAAAAAGTATATGTATTTGTTTTCTTTTACCACCTCTCCTGAGAGATGTGTTGTCATCATAAAAAAAACAGAGAATGTGGATCTATGTGCTTGTAGGTGATGAAGATCCACTTCTGAAGTTTTGATGATGACAACATATGGCAATAAATTTCAACCTTAATAATAACCAAAGCATATTATACATCATCAATAAGAGAACTAAATATCAAGTGATTGTACAATCAGAAACTATCTAGCAAAAATCTTGAAGTTCCATAAAGGAAGATATAAAAGCTTTCAGGTCATGTTTGTCATTCTGTCTGAGTGAACCAAGTTATAAAATAACGGTAGTAGCTTAAGAGTACTTAGGCAACTTATTTTACTCAGTGTGGCCTATTTTTTAGTTGTTGATAATTTTTTTAGTGGCAACTTATTATGCAATTTTACTCAGTTGTTGATACTTTTTTAGTTATAATATAACTATTAAAATTAATTATATAAATATTTCTTAGTTGAGTAACTCAGAAGAATTATATTGTGGCTTGATAATTGGCAAATTTATGGTTCAAGAGAGGAACCTATTTGAGTATAAAATTCTAAGAATGATTTTGCTGATTGTTTGTATTCTATTGTTGTTTTATGTGATGATCATGCATACATATATATTGGAGTTAGGTAGGACTTCGATCCAGTGAGGTAAGGTTTAGAGAGAAACGATGAAGGTCTCATCTCTAGAGAGGGACGTGACTAATAGAGGAACTACAGATAGGGGTAAATTGGTAATATACCTTTGATGCCCAAAAACCTAGTACCACATGCATATTGGAGGAGAAGTTGGTGCATTTTACATTTGCATCATAAATGGTATTATTTTTGTTCTGTTTGAGAATGAAATATGTAATTTTTATAATTGTCATGTTGTTTAATTTCACCGCTAACATTTGTAAGGATTATTTTCACCATTTATTTTTGTTTGTGCATGACTTTTATTGCCCATACTGCAGATACATGTAGCATGTAGTGTTGTTGTGTTGAAGAATGACAGGAATTGTCTTCTTCTTTGTTTGTTCCGTTTTGTCTAATACCCTTTGTGTCGCTCTGGTATTATAACACAGGGGATGCGACATTATTTCTTTTATTTGGAGAATTATTGTGTTCATTTCTTAAACTGGTGTTTTATTTGAGAATGTGTGACACCCTTGGGTAATAATATACTTGAATTATTGTATTATTTTTTGAGTCGGGAAATAGGGTGTTACACCTAGCAAGTTCCCTCCTTTGCAAGTTGGCTTTAACCCTTCTCTTCTGATAGGATGCTAAGGAGCATAAGGACCTAGACACAAGTTGTTCTTCTGCCAACATTTGATATGAGGGTGTCTAATGACCCAAAATAAGAAGTTTATTCCTCCAAGAAACTCCCAGATAGCCTTTCTGAGTCAGAATCATCAGATATGGATATAATTTCTAGCCATATGTGATAACTACTAAGAGGAGTGTGAGGAGAATCATGGGATGCCCCCATTGCAGAAGCTGATGAAGTTTTCACTTCAGAATCGCTAACTAAATCAATAGTGTTATTGCTTATCTTGACTATAAAATTGGAAAATGTTGAAGGTAAAAGCTCGAGTTACAAGGATACCTGGTTATGGAAGATTGACGAAGCGGGAAGAATGGGAAAATGCAAAGGCTTTAAGGGAAACACTGAATCACTTCAAGTGATATTATCAAAGAAGAAGGAACGAAGATGTTTTTATAGAAATTAATTGTAAGGTTGAAAGCTAAAAAGGTCCGAAAACTCACAAATACAAAACTCACTTTATTTATAGGCAACGACATCTGAAGATCAAAATCAGTTATGGAAATAAATCACAAGATTAGCGACTAGATTTTCAATCATAGATACACGCAAAATCGAGTGCAATCAAGTACCCTATAAAATGCGCCATACCCTAAGTGGTCAAGTCAATACACGTGCCAGAAAAGGGTGACAAAGCGTTTTAATGATGGAACTGCATTAAATGCGTCTGTTCCCCTATTAATTTTTCAAAAACTGATCCCAGACATTTTAGTTTCATTACACATCGGATCACGATATGGAGGCTGGTAAATGATACTTAAGGTTTGCCACAACTCCTTCAACAAACTCTTGGGGGAAGATGTTATGGAGCGACAAAATGCCCAATTAACTAAGGTCTAATCCATCTCAAATCAATTCTATTTGACCCAATGTATAAAATACTTCACATGTTAAGAGCAAGTTACAATATCTAACTTCCAATTTCATTATATTCATCTTAAATTTTAAACTGACTTGTGCGTTGAAGTACTAACCGTGCAAACCCACCCACCCCACCGTAAAGAAGACCAGAGTCAACATTCAAGATCACCATTATCCAACAACCTTTTTTTTTGTTCCTACGTGGAGCTAGATCACCCTTTTCTTGTTTCCGAACAAAAACAAAAACCATTTTTAATATGAAAATTTAAAGCTTTTTTATCCCATATATTTTGATGAATAATAATTAATCTGATACGTGATTATGTTTCTTTTCTTTTTTCCAAAAAATAACTTTTCTCATATGTGTGTGAAGAGTTTTTGTGTTCAACTCGAGTGTATTTGATATTTTTATGGTTGTCTAATTGATTGAAAAGTATATATTTTCAATGGTGATAGTGTTTTCAAACTCTCAAATAATTTAAACACCTATATGTTTTAAAAAGGAAAAATACAAGCCAATGTGCAAAAGTATTCCCTTATTTCACAGGAAGGAAGGAAGCCACATTGGAAAAAAAAAAGTAAAAGATGTCATCACATCTTTTTTGGCTAACTTTTTCTAGGTAATAAACTGATAAAATTTTAGTAAAGATTTTTCCATACTATGTGATTATTGTACATGTATGTTAATTAGGTAACATATATTTATGATTTTATCCTATGTTGACCCATGTTTATAATGTTGGAGAAGCTATTAAAGTTTAAATATCACTTTCAAATGATTGATTATACGAATACATCAAACCAACTCTAGCTACATATTTGTTTTTTTTAAGCAAGGATTGAACTAAAAGTGTACTAGTGGTACTCTTGCTTGATTACAAAAGCCGGAGGAAAATTCCTAACTAAAAGGAGAGATAAAAAAACCAACTGTAACATAAGCTAAATAATACAAGCCACCCAATACTTTAATATTCCACACTAGATCTGAGACGATACATGCTTCATCTTTAAACAAAATAAACAAAATAGCGTTCCTCAAGTTCTAGATACACCAGTAAACCATTATCCAAATGCTACCTTCCTTACCTACCTTCACTTACTTCCTTTTAAAGAAGTCCACTCAATACAAGAAACTGCTCGAGGCATCGACTACGAGAGTCCCCTCTATCCATATCCAACCCGACATGATAGAACAGAGGTATGATTTAATATGATAAAGGAAATTATTTTATTAATGAATGTGAAAGTAAAATAAATTCCAGAGCTACTGCTCCTCAGTCAGAGAAACTATTCTCTCACTGTCCAAACCCTAATATCAAAAACAGAAAATCAATCAATGCCTAACTACTGCCCCATACACTCCTCTTTATATGGAGAATAATCCCTAAACTAACTCCTATTTATATGGAGAATAATACTTAAACTAACTCCTATTTATTTGTGGAGTTTTCTATTCTTTCTCACATATACCCTCCATTGTTTAGGTCCAATAATATCTCTATTAACTAACACATTCCCATCATCATTTGTGGGATCCGATCCATTCCTATCATCACCCCCACCTATAACATTAGCCTTGTCCTCAAGGCGCAGATCAGGGAATTGACTCTTCAGCAACCGTTCCTCTTCCCAAGTAACATCTCCAACATTCATCCCTTCCCATTGTAACACACTGCTGACCTTGGCAGGATCAACAGCAACCCCTGCTTTAGAAATGACATGGCCCAAATATTCCACTTGGTGCTGACCGAAAGTGCATTTCTTCCGATTTGCCACAAACTGATGCTGCTATAGAATATTAAGAACCACCTCCAAGTGCTGTAAATGTTCAGCCCAACTACTAATGTATACTAGGATATCATCAAAAAAACCAGGACAACTTCCTTATAAAGGGCTTGAAAATTGCATTCATCACCTATTGAAAAGTTGTAGGAGCATTGGTGAGGCCAAACGGCATTACCAAAACTCATAGTGACCCTTATGAGTCCGAAAAGCAGTTTTATGAATATCCTCGTCCTTCATACGAATTTGATGATAATCGGATTTAAGATCAAGCTTAGAGAAATAACTACAGCCATGTAACTCATCTAACAATTCATCTACAGCCGGAATAGGATACTTGTCCTGAATTGTTACCTTGTTGAGTGCACGGTAATCTACACACATACGCCAAGATTGATCCTTCTTCTTGACCACAATGACGGGACTAGAGAAAGCGCTAGTGCTGTTTCTAACCACCCCTTGTTGCAATAGGATCTGAATCTGTTTTTCAATTTCATCCTTGTGTAAATGAGGATATCTATAAGGTCGCACACTTACCGGACCCGTACCCTGTAAAAGTTCAATTGAATGACTAGTGCTTCTTGACGGAGCAAGACCTTGGATTTCTTTAAACACAATAACAAAATGCTCCAACAATCCTTCCAACTCCTTAGTCTGTTGATCAGAGACACACGACACCGATGACCCTAACACCTCCATCAAGGTAGGCCATTCACAGCCTGTTATCATTTGAGAAGGAGTGATAATTCTTTGGAAAGTAGCCATCTTATCATCTACATCCTGACCAAGTAGTTTCACCATACTGCCTTTATGCTTGAACTCCATAGACATTTCTTTCCAATCCATGGTCACCTTCCCCAACGTTTCTAGCCACACAACTCCTAAATTCAAATCCACACCTCCTAACTCCAACACATAAGCATCAAAGCAAATCTGCACTGATCCCACTTTCATCTGAATTGCATTGCATCTACCCCTAGTTAGGACACGATGACCATCTCCTAACTTAACACCCAAAGGATTAGAAGGCACCATAGACAATCCCAGGGCTTCAACCACCTTAGGTGATATGAAATCATGTGTGGCTCCACTGTCAATAAGTACCAGAATTAATGCACCTTATAAACATCCCTCCAATTTCATCCTCCGGACCTGATTTGGATTAGTGGATACACCAAACAGCCCCATGGTTTTACATTCTAATTCCTCTTGTGTGAGCTCTTCTTCCGTCGCAGCCTCCAACACCACAATCTCTCCTTCATCGTTAACAATTTCGTCATCCCCCAAGATAATCACTCGTAACTGTCTTGTTGCACATTGATGGAGAGGATCCCATCGTTCGTTGCAACGAAAACAGAGTCCTTTCGCACGACGCTCATTAACCTCTGCACTTGGTAGATGGTGAACACCACGAGATTGACGGCGTGAATTGTCACCTAAATTTGGGCGAGAAGATGCTTTATAATTTGTAGGACGTGTTGAGACGGTTTGAGATCCAGAATCCGAACCAGTCCGCGTTTGGCCCAAAGAATTATTAGGCTGGGTCTGAGTTGCAGATCCGTTCCCTTCCCCTTCGCGAAAAGCCCAATTAGGCTTTTGAGATTTCGTCCAAGAACCATGACCCGGTTTGTAACGTGCTCCAGAACCCTGTCCAGAAGCCACTGCAAATTCACTTTCAACATCACGAGCCAATTGCATTGCTAGGTAACGGTTGCGAGGCTTGAAGGTACGCACACGAGAACGAATATCATGACGTAAACCACCAATGAAATAACCTAGAAATTGTTGTTCTGGTAAACGACCACACTATGAAGAATACAGTTCAAATTCAACAATATATTTCTCTACTGATCCCGATTGTTTTAGTTCCTTTAATTCCTCAAACGGATTCTCCAAACGCCCACCTCTAAATCGAACCATCATCGCCTCATGGAGGTTCTCCCATGACACTTCCTCTGTTGAATCATGCCATAGGTTAAACCAATGGATAGTAGGGCCTTCCATACTCAATTTGGTCAATTGAATACGAACATCCTGCGAAATTCGTTGTACCTCAAAGTATGTCTCTGCCCGAGTGATCCATGCAACCGGATCGTCACCGGTAAATGCCGGCAACTCCACCTTTTTCGCAGATAAACGAAAATCATCCAGCGGTGAGGAAACTGTCGCGCTGCTTGGCTGGGGCACTGCACGATGAGCCATTGCACGTTGAATCTCAGCACCAATGAACTCTCGTAACGCAGCAATGCTAGCCTCAACACCTTCTAACCTTTCTTCCACTGCAGAAACACGGTCAGCCATCTTAGGAGTTTTTGGCATTAACAATGGTAGGTCGGACCAATTGATAGAACAGAGGTATGATTTAATATGATAAAGAAAAGTATTTTATTAATGAATGTGAAAGTAAAATAAATTCCAGAGCTACTGCTCCTCAGTTAGAGAAACTATTCTCTCACTGCCCAAACTCTAATATCAAAAACAGAAAATCAATCAATGCCTAACTACTGCCCCATACACTTCTCTTTATATGGAGAATAATCCCTAAACTAACTCCTATTTATATGGAGAATAATACCTAAACTAACTCCTATTTATTTGTGGAGTTTTCTATTCTTTCTCACATATACCCTCCATTGTTTAGGTCCAATAATATCTCTATTAACTAACACACTCCCATCATCATTTGTGGGATCCGATCCATTCCTATCACGACACTTCTCGCCACACCAACTTAGAAACAACAAGGTGGAAAAGGAGGTGGACCAAAGATTCCTCCTCAACTAAACACAACATAGATTAGGAGAAATGATACCTCTATGGAAAAGTTGATCCTTCGATGGTAACCTATTCAAAAAACACTTATAACCAAAAGCCTTGATTCTAAACGAAACCGAATATTTCCACAACAATTCGAATGCCTTCTGACAACCTGTAGCAGAAACAATAGAGGACAGATCTGGACACAATAAAACATAACCAGATCTCGCCATATAATCGTCCAACAAATTTAGTTTCCAAATAGGTCTGCCTGCAACTACACGAGACAGGAGAGTCGAGAACAACAAGTCCCATAGTTCTTACGCTCTGGGCTACACAAACTGATACACTAAAAATAGAAATACCGAAATATCCCCAATTCCATCGATCGTAAATCTAACTACCCATACCGGTCATGCTCTCCTTTTCAAAGAACTCAAAAGATATAAATCCGAAAAGGCTTCTTTCAGTCTAACTTCTCCAAACTAAAAAGCAGACCAGAACAAAATTAAGGCTCTGTTACCCAAAGTGAAATGACAAATGCCTTTGAAAAACTCCTCATGATGTCTTCTCTCCAACTATACAATATCCTTCCACCAAGAAGATTTTGAGATATTACTGCTTGAGCTATTCAAAGATAAAACATTGTGAGGCTATTCCTCATACCTTGCCCTCAAAATTTCGATCCACAATGAGACCTTACCTTCTAAAATACACCATTTTTATTTCATGAGAAAAGAAATGTTGAATTCCTCAATCCTCTTCAAGCCAAGACCACCTTTAAAAAGAGGCAAACAAATTTGCTCCCATCCCACCCAATGAATCCTGCTGCTGCCATCTGCTCTGCCCCAAAGGAAGTTATTTTAATGTTTTGTAATTTCTTCACAAATCTTCATCGGATCTCTGTAAAAAAGAGGAGGAAAATAGATAAACTACTCAAACAAACTTTAACAAGGTGATTCTACCACCTAAGCTTAAGAGTCTCCCTTCCAATTAGATAAGAGATCCTTTATCTTGCGCAACAAAGAATTCCAAGAAGAAATTATTCTTGGATTCAATCCAATCGGAATGCAGAGGAAAGTGAATTATTTATCTTTAATCTGCACGACAAAAATTTTGCAGCAGCAGATAGGAAATGATTACTAATATTAACACCAATCAACTTGCTTTTTAAAAAGTTAACCCCTAGCCCCGACACGACTTCGAACCCTCTGAGTACCATTCTAAAAGACCAAACATGCTTCCAATTACCTTCTCCAACTAATAAAGTATCGTCGGCAAATTGCAAAATGTCCACCACGTACTTGTCCTTTACAAAGAAACATGAAAATTCTCCAGTTTCGATAGCTTTCCTCACCAAACCTGACAGGCCCTCAGAAACTAGCACAAATAGAAATTGAGATAATGGATCTCCCTGCCTAAGTCCCCTGCCCACTCGAAACTCCTTCGTGGGACTCTCGTTTACCAAAACACGCTTTCAATGATTTTCATGACAATCTCATAATAATACCTCCAAACTTCCTCCTTTACCTCACCTACCTCTTCGACCAAACCGTTAACATAATTAATCGAGCCAATAAAGTTTGTTCAACACCTCTCTTTGATTACACCAAGAAAGAATCTGCTATTAGAATCCCCCCCGCAATCCCACTTCAACCTATATTTCTGTAACAACATATTTCTTTAATTTTTCAGATTCTGCTACAAACGACTTGTAGCATCACTTTTGCATGCAACCATCTCATCCATCATACTGTCCGTGCAACTCCCTAGCAACTCATCAGCTTCGTTAATCATTCTTCTCCCTTCTTAAATCTCCAAGTCTATCCTTCCAAAAACTTCAAAATTTCATTTACGCAGACTAACTTTGAGCAACCTTAACTTCTCTTTAATCACAAAATCATTCTTACCTTCCACCCTCAGATTCTTCCACTCATTCTCAACAAAAGATAAAAAGTATTTGTTATCAAACCAACTATTATTGACCTTAAACAGTTTCGGACCCCAATCATAATTAATGATCACTAGCCATATCGGGAAATGGTCGGAGATATCCCTTTTGCCAATCAATTGACCCATTATACCTCATCTATTAATCAATGAATCCGACAAAAGAAAGCAATCTATCCTGCTCATGGATTTATCATCTCCACTAAACCAACTAAATTTGTTCCCTTTGCATAGAAGGTTTATCAGATTGAAATTCTCGATAAATTCTGAAAACTCCCTCATATTTGTGTTTTTGCTCACCAAATACCTACCTTTCCTCTACCCTTGATTGAAAGTAGAGTTAAAGTCACCACACAAACACCAATCCCCATCTCAATACTTTTATTTAAGATCCAATAAGTTATTCCATAACTTCCTACTAAGTACTAGAGGACACAGAGAATAGACATTAATCACGTAGATGAAAATCCCCTTCCATTTCAACTTCACCCCTAAGAAACCTTCATCGAAGATAACCTTAAAACTCCCTTCCTTCCACAAAGTAATAAGAATGCTAGATTCACCTATAGACTTTAAATATGACCATCAGACATTCTCCATATTCCAAAAACTTCTAACAATAACATAATCAACATAGGAAATTTTGGATTCTTAAATGAGAAAAATATCTGCTTTACCTTGAAGAATAATCTGGATAATTCTCTTCCTTTTCACCACACTACCTCCCTCCCTAATATTTAGAGAATCTATGATCATTTCCATGATTTGTTTGACACCTTCTGAACCTACTTCCTCTCTTTGTCTCTTTTTTCCATCTATTTAATCTTCTTCTTTTAATCCTTAACCGAACCTTTATATATTATACCAGGATCCAAAATCTCCTTCCAAACCTTTTCACCTACGTTAGATTCAATGTTCTCCTAGAAATAATAGCTATATTGCACCATATCAGAGTCTGTTGTCTGATTGCAGTAGATTATCGCCCTAGCCGAAAACCTATCCTCCTCCATCAATTCTAATACGAGATTAAAAAAAGACTGAATAGAAATCTACTCATTAGAATGAAAATGAACAGAATGAGGGGATGAAGAATCGAGATAAACGATGGTAGATAGAGAAACACTAGGAACGTGGGCTCTCAAGGACCTCTTCTTGGGCCTTCCTTTCTTTTCAGATAAACTAGTAACTAACCCGTGCGTTCGCACGGGTCTGTATGTTCGAGAATTTTATATTATGGATGCATAATTATTAATCAAATTGAAAAGAACAATGGTAAAATTATAAAAATATATATGATTGAAATTAAAAAATTTAATTGGTAAGTATAAGAAAATGTTGTGTGTTGTAAAAGAAGGAACTAAATTAATTATTGATATAAATTCAAATAATATAATAATGATTGAAAATATTAAACAAAAAATATTAATCAATAGGTAGACCAAAAACAAATGAAACTAAATAATAATAGTAAATTTAAGAATAATAATATGATTAAAACTTAAGAATAATAGTAAAATTAAGTTGAAGTGATAATATATGTAGAAGATGAAATATAAACAAAAATATCAATAATAATATGATTAAGAAACTATTGAAAAGTAAAGGTGTGTCCGTTTATAACAACAGTATTTTTTTCGTATAGAAAAAAATTTGAATCAAGATTAATATTGTGGTCGTTTATAACAATAGTAATTTTTTTCGTATATAAAAAATTTTGAATCAAAATTAAAGTTGTGCCCGTTTATAACAATATTATTTTTTTCGTATATAAAAATATTTGAATCAAAATTATAGTTGTCCCCGTTTATAATAGTAGTATTTTATGTTATATAAAAAAATTTGAATCAAAATTAAAGTTGTCTTCGTTTATAACAATAATATTTTGTTTTATATAAAAAAATTTGAATCAAAATTAAAGTTTTGCCCGTTTATAAAAATAGTATTTTTTTTTGTATATAAAAATATCTGAATCAAAATTATAGTTTTCCCCATTTATAACAGTAGTATTTTATCTTATATAAAAAAATTTGAATCAAAATTATAGTTGTTCCCGTTTATAAAAGTAGTACTTTATCTTATATAACAAAATTTGAATCAAAATTAAAATTGTGACCGTTTATGACAATAATATTTTTAAACTTTTACAATAAGATAGAGGATATCATAATAGAATATGTAGAACATAATACAGTTAAGAATTGTGAACATAAAAAAAGAAGAAAAAAACCATAATTGTTTCTTATGAATTTTTTTGATAAATACTATTAAATTTTTATGGGTCTTTCAGTTCTTGGGATGGCGAACACATCAAATCCAGACAAGTATCAACACTTGTTACCGCATCTAACTTCAGTTTCAAATATTAAATACATACAACTTTGAAGAATTGTACGTGATTTGTGATGATTTCTTTCCAGTTATATAAATAAACAGGTGAGGCAGTAAAGGCATAATAATGAATAACAGCATACACAACTCTTTAAGACTTACCACAAACTTAAAATATCTTTAGATGAATATTATATGACTTATTGATCAATTAATAACTAACACAATATACACATACTAAGCATGATGCCAAGTGCTACCAAGTATATATACTAAGCATGATCGATTAATAACTAACACAGCATATACATACAAAATAACATAAGTATTGGCCATATTTAATTCTGCTGGAGGACGTTTTATATATATAAATTTCAGTAGATAAAGGGAATGAATTAACATTAATAGTTTCAAATGACATCTTCAAATGACTGGAACATTGGCAATAACTGGAACATTGGCCCATTGGCATTAACTGGAACAATGCTTCAAATGACAGACCATTATGTAGTTTGCATCAGAATTCTATAATTTACACTTCGATTATCGTAATCATCCTTGCAACACCTATACACAAAGGCAGCAAGATCGAATTAACGAAAACCTTTTTGCGATAGAAACAACAGTTTTCTTTGTCGACATTCCATCCATTTCTGTAAGCAGTTGATTCAAAACCCTGTCAGCAACATCTCCAGAACTTTTGCCTGTCTGCAAGATACGACACACAAATTTAAACAGTTACTTCTGCCTGTTTGCGCATCCAATAGTTGGTCTCTTCAAGATTAGAAAATACATTCATTTATAGGAAATTCCAAAATCTCTTGAAAATAAAACCTGACAAACAATTTACATAGCTTAAACCCCAGACTACCATTAATCATTGTTGCTACAATTACCAACAATCAGTGGCGTCCTGACTTTTCCAAAACTTTTTATAAATACATTGGATATATCAATGAAAAAGCTAGCTTACCTACACCACGACCTTCCCGAATCTCCATAGTCATCGATCGTGAAACAACATCTTTGGAAGCAAGAACATTTGTTGTGGTAGCATATCATTCCGTATACTGCTCCCCCTCGTTATTCCTATAATTCCACCTTCGCCGCGAGAGCCTAAAAGTCCAAAATAGAGATGAAAACATTATATTACAATTTAACTGGAGAAAGTGCCTTGTGAGGCGCAACCAAAGGCAAGCCATCATACATACCAGTCCATAGACATCACATAAGTCATTACATATTATGGGATTGCATGCTCCCTAAAAGAAGTTCTGGTCCCGCTCCTTCACAATCACAATAACCATGTGACTATTTTCCTTTATTCTTTCTTCTGTATATTCATAAAGTCCACCAGGACATTCGAGGTAAAATGGTGACTCCAGAATCAAGCAACGGTCGACATCTGTACTTGCAAGAGTATCATATGTCGCAATAATTCATGCACGTTGAATCAGTGTGGTTAACAACAGATCATAGAAAATAGAATTTTATTCAAATTCCACTATGGTATAACACCGTTATAGCCGTTATATATATCATGCTGATTAGTGAAGGTGTTATAAACATGTAGAAAACTTAAAAGTGAACAAAAATCTACAGCAGCATTTTTTGAAATAATCACGATGAAAGATACAAGTGAAAAAAACCTATAACAATTTTGTGTTTCTCATAGAGTTTGTCGGTGAGGTTATGCAGCATGGTCGACAGCATCACTGAGAGAGCTTCCTCCATGAAAACAGCTTTAAGAATTCTAATACAAACCAAGAAGTGATATTACATTATAGTTATATTCATCTCAATAATGTCAATATATTTCACTTCATTATAATTAAATTTGTTTAAGGAATACAAACCAAGAAGTGATACTGCATTCTCCATGCTAGTGTGCAACAATATTGCAGTATTTTCCACCACTGAGGGATCCACTTCCAGCACTAATTCATCATGTACCTAGTTAACATTTACTTAAATGATTAAAACAAAGAAAAACATTTTTAAAAAACTAGAGAATACAAATACTTTAAAACTAACCTGTAACAGAATTCGGCAACGATCTCTAAGCATATGGAACTTGGTTGCGCCTAAAGAACTTGACTCCGGGCTATCAACACCAGTAACAATTTCAGAGTAAATTTTAAGCATTGTAATTTTAATTATGTCGACAGCAGATCCCTGGGAGAAGGTGACAACATTATAAATGAATTTTGATATATCTGAAGGAAACATTAAATGAATACAGATATAGTACACCTGATAAACGGAATTGACAGCTTGCCTCTGGGCTCTTGATTATGACAAAATGCTTAGATAATCGACATCATGGTATCCTGCTAAAGGAATGAGTTAGGATGTGAAAAAGTGACATAAAGTCTCCTTACCCTTTACTACGACAAAATGCAACAACTTCACGAAGCCAAGAAGCAATGCCAGGAAAAGTGCTTTTGAAGTTACTAATCCTTTCAGCAGCTTCATCCGAAGTGCAATCCATTTGTTCGGCAAGGCTATTTGGACCCATACCATAAAGAATTTCACACACCATCTTTTTGGTCTGCTCTCTATGCTGAAAACCCACAGAAACCTCAAGACACCCAATCCATCTTGCTACTATCATTGTGAATACGTCTCCATCAGACTTACTTAAAACCTCTAAACTACATGCATCATCATGATAATTGAGTATTTTGGGGGAACTTATATTTACGATGCATCCAAGTTTCAATCTCTGAATCAATATGGTGAATGCACCAGCCAACATCAACAAATATCTTTTTTCACTGTCATGAACAAATATGGTTTGGGTGCTTCAGGATTTAGCCATGGGAGTGTCTGCCTTGAATTTATCAGGCGCAAATGGCTCTAGGGATCCCCATGTTCTTCCAACCTTTAATTTGACATTCATAGGGAAAGACTAACCTTTACTTATACCTGGAGGGAAATAATAAAGCCATCATTGTCTTCCTAGTCAAAATATAATAACTGTGGAAAGATAGTTTAATCAACACAGTGAAAAAAAACAAATCATTTCCATATCTTATATACATTGTAATCACACAGAATAAGGCTAAGCAAATTATTTGATTGAAATTGATCACATACTTGATAACTGGATAAACTATCTTTCCATAGTTCTTATAGAAATTGATCACATACTCTAGCATCAACAGAACCCTGCATGTGCTAATGTGTGCCAACTAGTTGCTTTTAACTGAACTATGCAAATTTAATGTGTCCCAACTATAGCCAACTGATAACTATTTTAGTTTCTTCCCCTCATTGTACAAATGAAGAATAACAACCATATTATGATTTTCAAATATAATCTAGCAGATACATTAAGATTAGATGGTTCTAGCAACAGACATTGAATTAGTCGATCATTGTCAAGAGGCTCAACCAGATGTTCAACTGGCTTAAATTCCACTACCACTTCAATTCCATGAGAAGTTGCAGTTCCTAATCAAAAGTATTTATACAATAAGTGCTTAATTAAGTTATTGGTCTCGTTGTTAAATTTAGTGTTAATGAAATTTGTAATGCATATTATGCTCTTCACCTGAAAAATGATCATTAACGAAAACATGCATAGCATGCCTAGCAGATAACATCATAAGAACATGATCATTTCCATTCTTCAAAAATTCTTCATTGGGATCAATTACAGCACTGACAAAAAAGCGAAGAATAAGACATGGAAAAACCAAAATGAATGTTAGGAGTTATGGTTTAAAAACTTTTGAGTTCTTTATTACTCATTCTGTGGAGTACCACAAGTAATCAGTTAAATCTCTTGTTGTATTTAACTGATCCAATAGACCAGTCATGGTGAAGGAACTATCATCAATTGAGGCTGTTTGTTCAAAAGCATCATCTTGCTTGCACATTATCCACAAATCTCTAGTATCGAGTCCTTTAGCCATATTTGTTGTCCATTTTGTATAGGATTTACCAGGAACACCAATTACATATTCCATAGGTCTATATTCATTTTCAATCTATACAAAATCACAAGTTCTAGTCAATAAATAAAACCTTCAAGATACTATAAAAAGCAAGTTTAAATTAAGTAGAAATCTAGTAGTATCTTTAAATTTACCTGTGATAGAATTATTGGACCACCTTGAGACTCATATAACCATTATTCTTTCATCATATCAACAATCTTCTAGGTAAATTTTTGCATTTGAAACTTCATTATGGAAATGTAAAAACCAAAAGTAATTAGAAGATTCTATCTAACCAATGAAAAAAACTAAGAATCTTAACAATTCATAAGGTATAATAATAATTGAAATGTTACCTTAAATGATTCATTGTCTGTTCTGAAAGTGTCTAGTGCAAACTAAACACGATTTTGCAACTTCAGCATACAACATGACAACACCATAATATTGTGGCTACCAATAAACCTTCATCCAAAAATACATGTACATCATTAACCATTTCCTACCATGAACAAGAGATGGAAGTGAATCATAAACCACATTCCTCAAACTATTCAAAATCAACATCGAAGGTTCCAAATTTTCGGCAAACTATCAACCAAAGGCACACCAGTAACCTCTTTCAATGGCTGAATATGTTTCATCTCGACACCATACCCATTGGTTTCAAAACTATCCTGTAATGTAGGGTCAGGCATATGTAAATAATGAACTCCTGTTGCAGCCAAACCATGAATATATTGTATAGAAAAAGTTCAAGTTTTGAATTAAATATCGTTGTTACATGAATAACAAAAACTAAGTCAACTTAAACCATATATTCAAGATCTGATTCTGATTTCCAAATCTCACCAAACCATATCAGAATAAATTGATTCCAAATAAATCTTTGTCAACAGTTTTCTCTCTTCCTTTCTTTTCATACTCATTATCATTCCATAGATATGCAAGCATGTGACAAACTAACAACATCATCCTCAATGAACTTCACAAAATCAAACAAACAACAACAAACCAAAACTGATAAAAATAGAGAAGTCAAAACCTAAAATAAAGTATAACAAAATAAAATAAAGCTTCAATATGATAAATGAACAGCAAGACACAAAATAAACAACAATAAATCAGCCATGAATGAGAAGTAAAGTTGAAAAATGATGTTAAATATAAACAAAAACATCAACAAACCACCATGAATTAGAAATAGATAAAAAAAATTCAATGAGATGAGAAAAAAAACAGAATTGAAAAACCTGTTACACAAATCAGTGATAGGGAGAAAACAGTTGTCGACGACAGAGTTTATCTGAAAAAATTCCAACCGGAGAAAACGGGCGGTGGTGCTAGATTTAGGGTTTGTGGAGGAAAACATGGAAGGGGGAGAGTGAGAGAAAACTGGAGAGAGAGTGAGAGAAGACCGAGAGAGATGGTTTTGTTTTGGGGGGAATAGAAAAAAAAAACTTTTATTTGAGTTAGCCAAAGATTGATCGACACTTGGCATGTAATTAGAGGTTTGGTTGTGATTTATTTCTAACATTTGTTAATTTCCTATATATCTAAATGCTAGTGTAAATTGAAATAAGTGAAAGGGTAAATTGGTATAATCATGCAAGTTTATTTTAAAGGATTGATAGTAGAAGCTCACGCACTTCGTAAATACTTTTGGTCTTCTTAACCTTAGTAAACATGCTTTTACCATCCACACATTTACCCTTTTATTTTTATAGAGTTGTCAAAAAAGCAATTGACCCTAGTACTTAATGAATTAGGTGAAAAAGAGTTACCCTTAGGAGACCCACCAACTATTAACCTTTGGTAAAATACTTCATTCGCTGCCCCTATAGCTGCATCGAAACTTCCACCTAAATCTTCCTTTTCCACTTCTTGCACAGGCCCTAGCCCACTTCCTCATACTACCTTATTACCCACACTACCAGATGTGACTACAACATCTTCTAAGGAATCAACTGCATCTTCCTTGTTTGAATCCGTTTTGTTGGAAGAGACCTCGCAAACATCATCTTCAAAGTTGCCTAATGCAAAATTGTACCAAGCCTTATCAGATCAGACGAGGACGAATCTGATACTGAAGACAAAGCTTTATTATGATTCATTGAAATATCAAAGGGCCCGTAAAAATTTTCTGATGATTTGATCTTGTAAATACCACCATTAATTTTAACATTGATAACCTTATCCAACATATTTCTGAGCTGGGTCTTTTCCTCATGTTCAAATTTTAATTTTAATTTTATATCTATGCACAAATAAAGTGCTAATGTGCATGATTGTATATATACATAGTTGTTAAATCATATAAGGAAATATTTTTTTTTATTACTATTAGGTAGCTGATTTTGAGAAAAAAATAAATTGATTATGTATTATGCCATTTGATGAAGAACTTCTCTTTATTTTGTTGGTTTTTTTCTTATAGATTTAAAGTGAAGTAAAAGTAAATTAGATAGGTAAACAATGATATATGTATTTGTTCTGGACTGGACTGACGCTTAGCCCACAATCGAGCAGGTCCAAACTCCACCGAATTTGGGTCCAATAAGACCTCACAGACGGGCAGAAGATTCGTCGGGCACATCATCTTCCCCCGTCGGGCGCAGGCCAACAGCAGTCGGGCAGGACCGTCGTAGTTGTTCGGTCAGCCTCTTCCTCCCTCGTCGTCGAGCAGATCCCAGCCTACCCGGGGAGCTCCTCGGACCTCTCCCACGTTCTTTACATGTCCCCCACGCAGGGACACGTCATCAAGTAACTACCCACGTCCTGGAGATTCGGTCTTCCCCCTCCCAGATAGCACGGAACAGTTACACTAGGGTGAAGACCACGTGCTGGACTTCACGATGCCACGTCAGCCCTAGCAGTAACCTACGTTGGGCTTGGCAGCCCAGCCCAACGCAGAGTAACCGTTGGCCCTGCGCCGGGGGCTCATTATAAATACCCTCTTCCACTAGAGGGCCAGGTAACTCAACTTTCTTACTCTTTTCTCTGTACTTGTTATCACTCTGCTCGTCACTTACTTTGACATTGGAGTGTGTTTCAAGTACACCCCCCTCTGTCCATCAAGTCCACAGTTCGACAGCTCAGACGCGTGGCAGCTCAGCAATCTCTCTGGTCAGATACGATCAATGGCACCGCCTGTGAGAAACTAAGCTCCCCCGTTCCTCCGAGCAAAGAACCAAATCTTCCTATTTCAAATTCCGAGATCATGACTATCCCAAGTCACGATGACGCTGTCCATAATTCCGCCCTCGCTCCGACCACCAACGACGACAACCAGCCGGGGACATGTCAAGCCCGCGAGATCAACATCAGGGACGGCCAGACTGCCTCTCCTTCATCCGACGATGCCGCACATCACGTCGCACCTCGGGCAAGGAGCCCGACAGTCTTCTAGCCCGTCCCCACACCGGCTGGGGCGGACCCGACGATGATTGCCCTTTTCGCAGCCATCAACCAGACAAACCTGATGTTGTTCCAACAGAATGAGAGCATCAGCGCGCTGGAATAGGATACCTCGTCCCGCTCTCCTTCGTGGAGAAATCAGCGCGGGAACTCTCGGAGCCCCTCTCCATGTCCACGAGGACGCCGACCGCAGCTGAAGAGGCCCCAACCTGCGACCTCTAAGAAACGTGCCAGATCACCACCCCGGAAAGAGAGAAGCTCCCCAGAGCCGAGGTCGAACTGGCTCGACGCCCCAGACAGAAGACCGAGAGGGTGTAGTCAGCCTCCTCGACACGACCCGTCGCCTCCACACTCTCCTGTTCGCAGTGACGAGGACGACTATAGGACCCTCTATCACGGGAAATCATGGCAAACCCCATCCCCCACGGGATGGAGAAGCCACTCGTGCTCTTCACGTACGATGGTACCTCGGATCCAGACGATCACTTGGAAGACATCAAGGCGATGCTCGACTACAGGAACGTCCGGGGAGCCATCAAGTGCAGGCTCTTCCCGACAACGCTGAGGAAATGGGCCATGGCCTGGTACAAAATCCTGGAGCCCGAGTCCGTCACGTCTTGGAGGGTCCTGAAGGATTTATTTTTGCGGCATTTCACGGCATCGAGGCGGCATCCGAAGACAGAGGCTGCCTTGGGCGCCATCATCCAGGCCCCGGATGAGCCCCTCAGAAACTACATTGAGAGGTTCACGAGGGAGGCGGTCCAGGTAACGACTTCGGACGATATGAAGAGTTACCTTATGGAACAAGGCCTATGTCGAGGCTCTAAGTTCTACGAGGCCGTATCCACCGGCCAAACACCTTCCAAGACTTCCTCGAGAGAGCCCGCCATTACATCCGGTTCAAGGAGACAGAGGCCGCCAACACTGCCTGTGAAACCCGCAACCGGGAAACCCCCCGCGGGTCCCGGGAGGACGGAGCGTCAGCCCCCTGGTGTGGGGGAGACCGGAGACGAGAGGATCGTCCCCGAGAACCCCGGGAACAGAGGGGCCCCGCTGGCCACTTCACGAATACACCGCCCTAGTCGCTTCCCGCGAGCGCATACTGGCCAAGTGCGCCAACTCGGAGTTCGTCCGGGGAGGTGTCCGCTTTCCCAAACCGGCACCCCCCATAGCCAACGTGGATAAATCCAAATACTGCCGCTTCCACCGGGGGCACAGGCACGTCACGGAGGACTGCATCCACCTCAAGGACACGATTGAAATACTCATCAAGGACGAACACTAGAAGAGGTACACCAGGGGAGGAGATGCCCCCGACAGGAGGCTCTAGAAGCCAAGAGAGTCGACAACATCCCTCCTCCTACCAAAGAATTCGGACTATAGGTGGCCCTCTACATTGATCAACCCAAAGATTGGTTCTCACTGAGGGAACACGGCCTCCCTGCCGGGCTCGATCTACCCGAGGAGCCAGTGCGCCCAATCAGCCCGTGGGAATACTTCCACAAGGCGATGGTCATCTCGAGCGGGACCCGGAGCAAGCTCATGATTGGGTCGGTAAAAAGGAAGTTCGACGAACTGATGAACAACAGCTTTGGCAAAATGAGCATGCTCGATAAATTCCACGACCGATCAAACCCGATCACGTACTATCTCGAAGAGCTCCCCGGGGGAGCCCCAAACTCGGTCATCCCCCTGCTGATATGGGCACAAATGGCCAACTTTGATGTCCGCTACATCTTGGTCGACGGAGGAAGCTCAGTGGATATCATGTATACCCACCTCTTCTCGATGTTGCAGCTCGATGAGACCAACCTAACTCCCTACATGGGTTTCGACCTCCAGAGCTTCAATGGGACGACGACAAGACTATAGGGCTACGTGGAGCTCAAAGTCACCTTTGGGGGCAAGAAACGGCCAGGGAAATCAACGTCTGTTTCCTGGTCGTCGAATGCCCATCCTTGTACAACTGCATCCTAAGCAGAATGACGCTGGCCGAACTCGCCGCAGTGCCATAAACTGTCTACCTCAAGATGAAGTACTATACCAGGCTGGGAGCCTTCGTCACCCTCAACGGAGATATATAAGCAGCTCGTCGGTGTTTTGAAGCGGCAATGAAGGGCCTTAGTACGATCGGCCCCGCGACCAAAGCAACTAAGCCTTCTCCCACCTAGGAGAGTTGACCGAAAGACCATGTCAATGCCGTAGACCTCGACTGCCGTTTCACCAGAGAGCCATATCACGAGGATGAAGCCGAAGACATTCCTCCATCTGCCAACAGGAAGCCTATCCATCCAACGCGCCTCATTCCAAACGGGGACTTCAAGATAGTAACCCTCGGTGCAGACGCGACGAAGACGGTGAAGATTGGAGCAGGGCTCCCCTACCTGGCGAGGAAGCAGTTAAACGCCTTCCTCCGTGAGAACGCCGACCTCTTTGCCTGGAGCGCCGCTGAAATGCCCGGACTCGACCCTGAGGTTTCCTGCCACTAGCTCTCCATCAACCCGACCGCTAAGACCGTAGTACAACATAGACGTAGGCAGTCCTCCAAAAAGTCGGCGGCGATTGAGAAAGTTGTAAAAGACCTCCTAGAGGCAAATTTTATTTCGGAAGCCCGGTATTCAACCTGACTTTCCAACGTTGTATTAGTAAAAAAATATAATGAAAAATGGAGGATGTGCGTTGATTACACCGATCTCAACCGGGCATGTCCTAAGAACGCCTATCCCCTTCACAACATCGACAAACTCGTCGACAACTCGGCGGGTTTCAAACTGTTTCCCTTCATGGACGCCTACTCGGGGTACAATCAGATCCCCATGGCCGAGGCCGACAAGCAAAGCACGGCGTTTATGACCGAGTCGGGCAACTACTACTATAATGTAATGCCCTTCGGCCTAGAAAACACCGGCGCCACCTACCAACAGATGATGAACAGAGTCTTCCGAGAAGAGATAGGCGGCATGCTCGACGTCTATATGGACGACATGTTCGTCACCAAGATGACCCCCGCGATGGAGCCCACGCCCGGAGCCCACAAGTGGACCATCTTCGTAGACGACGCTTCAAGCCCCGCGGGGAGCGGCGCGGGCATCATCCTAGAAAACAAAGAAGGAACGGTCGTGGAGGGCTCCCTGACCCTCGCATTCCCGACGATGAACAACCAAGCCGAATACGAAGCCTTCTTGGCCGGACTTCTCCTGGCAGAAGACCTCGGAGCCAAGAAGATAAAAATCTTCACAGACTCCCAGTTGGTCGCGTCTCAAGTCTGGTGCGAATACCAAGCGAAGAACGATAATTTGGCCGAATATTTGGCCCTTATCAGGGAACGGATGAAGAGTTTCGACTCCGCGGAAGTACAACATGTTCTGCGCGAGCAGAATACTCGGGCGGACGTCCTCTCAAAGCTAGCAAGCACCAAGAAGAAGGGCGGAATTAATCCGTCATCCAGAAGATTCTTGCGCAACCGAGTACGGAGAGGGCGAAAACACTGCTCGACATCAACACCATCGGGGACGCCGACTGTTGGATGACCCCGATACACACTTGCCTCAGCACGGGGCGCCTCCCCGACGACGCTAAGGAGGCTAGTATGGTCAAATGACGCGCCTGCTCGTACGTGCTGCTCGAGAATAAACTATACCGAAGAGGCTTCTTGATCCCTCTCCTCAAATGCGTCGACAAAACCCAAGCCTCGACCATCCTATAGGAGGCCCACGAGGGCATCAACGTGTAGCACCTCGGAGGATGGTCCTTGGCAACGAAGGCCTTGTGGGCTGGATACTACTGGCCGAAGATGCAGGAAGATGCAAAAGAACACAAAAAGAAGTGTGACAGGTGCTAGCGACACGGGGACATGCACCTCGCCCCGCCGAACAAGCTCAAATCCCTCTTCTCCCTCTAGTCGTTCGCCTGGTGGGGGATGGATATCCTCGGCCCGTTCACCTTAGGCTCCTATCAGAACAAGTACCTGATAGCCGGCGTCAGTGTACAACATACTCTGCTTCTACAAGAGAAACATCCTCGCCAGATTCGGCGTGCCCATGGCTGTCGTGATCGACAATGACACGCAATTCACTGACAAAAACTTTCAAGAATTTGTGACTAAGCTAGGGACAAAGCATCACTTCATGTCATTCAAACACCCACAAATGAACGACCAGGCTGAGGCTGCAAACACAGTCATTCTGCGAGGCCTGAAACGACGACTCGGGGATGCTAAGAAAAGATGGGTGGAGGAGCTCCACAACATGCTTTGGGCATACAGAACAACATCCCACTCAACCACCAGGGAAACACCTTTCCGGCTAACCTACGAAACCGAGGCAGTAATCCCGGTCGAAATAAGGGAGCCGTCCAGAAGAACGGAATCCCCCCTCTAGGAGGAGGCCAACAACGAGGCCCTTAGAGACGAGCTCGATTTAGTCGAGGAGATACACTCAGGGGCTTCCCTCTAGGAGGACACGCTGAAGCAGAAAATTGCCCTCCGCTACGATTCTAGGGTCATAAAGTGCAAATTCCCGATCGGCGATCTGGTCCTACTAAGAAACCCCAAGGACTCGCGCGAGGGCAAGCTCGCAGCCAACTAGGAAGGCCCCTACCGTGTCCGAGACAAGACAGCGCACAGGGCCTACTACCTCGAGAACTTACACGGGGATGAGATAGCTCGACCATGGAACGCTGAGAAGCTAAAAAAATACTACAGTTAAACACTGCCCGCGATAACACGCCTCACGACCACATGAGAGCGACATAGTACAATCGCGTCTCCTCAGAATCAACGAGATAGCCAGCATCTGCCTTTTGTGTGTGCGGGCAGAATGCTCTGCTCGACAGTACCGAGATTGGCAAGACACCCAGCTCGCGATGGGACGTTCACGCCGCGGGGATAGGTCCCCAACCGTGGCCCATCTCTGTAACTGACCAGGTAACCACATCGGTCAACCGGTCAGTTCCCTACACTACCGGGCATAACGAATGTCGAGCTACCATTCCCAACCACATCGTAAACATACAAACAAGCGTAACAAATGTACGAACAAGAATATAAAGCGAACAAGCGTATAAAGTATGCATACATGAATAGATAACCGAGCACACACAAGAACAAGAAAACATGAAGTCCATCAAACCAATAAAAGGCCCACGGCCCGAACAAGAATCAAAAGATAGAAAAAAATTGGCACGCAGGCCGAATGAACAAAAAGGGGCACGCAGGCCGCCATCCCTAATCTAGGTGATCCTCCTCATCTCTGGCAGTGTGGTCCACGTCCTCGTCATCCGAGCCGTCGGGCGCAATGATCCGGCCATCCTAGATCTGATGGAAGGGACCAACCCCGTCGGTCACCGAGTCCGAATTGACGAGCCTAAGTTGATCGACAGCACTCTTGAAGCCCACCTCAACGGCTCCCAAGCAGTCCTCCTCCAGTTGACGGATCCTTTCCATAAGCTCCCGCCGAGACACCATCAACCGCTCCTCTTCAGACTCCTCCTCGGGCGGGGCGGCCATACCCTCGAGCTTAGTAAAACAACCTTCAACTCCTGTCAGCTCGTCCTCTCTTTCCTTCAGCGCCTTCTCCAGCTCCCTGATACGCTCCCGGTGGAGCGTGTCCTACTTTTGGTACTCCTTCTGGTCGGCCGCCATCTTAGCTCGGACCTCCTCGAATATCGCGAGCTCGCTCCTGACAGCTGCCAAATCCTCCGACGAGCACCCCTCCTCATTCAGCACCGGGGCCGTCTCAAAAGCCCTCACCACCACGACCAGGTCCACAGACAACATCTTCCTTCGGTCCTTCTTGCTCACGACGAGGATACTCCTCGCTTCCTCTTGAGCCACCACGGGAGCATTCCCTCCCGAAAAGTAATTTGGCCGGAGACAGTAGGGGGCAGAACAAAACTCCACTCCGGGGACTGTTAGAACAGTGGTAAAGTGTCAGGTTTTTGTTATCGTCTCCACAGGGAATATGAGATATTGCCGTCGTTCGACAGTTGATAAATTTGTAACTTTATAGTAGCAAAAGGGGGTTTGGTCTTAAGTCACGGTAGCTTTGCATAAAAGTAAGAAATGCGGTAAAATATTGGTTTTACGATTTAAATAAAGATTGTCAAAGTTAGGGTTTGGTAATCACTTTGCATGTTTATGTTCGATCAACAATGCATAAACTCTTTTTAATGATAAACACATTCACAATATCCTCCCAATATGATTATCTCTAACTCACATTGTGATATTTCCCATTTTGATCCATTTTTGATTTCTCACACAATCTATCAAAATGACAACATTTAAGTTTAACATTTTAGTGAACAACAACATTCAAGACTATTTCTAGCTCAAGAAAGGAGATAGATGAAAACTTAGGTCAAGAGTTAGAAAATATCTTTCAATCAAGAACCAACACAAAAGGTTATAAATAAAACAAGGTTTTCACCATACATTCATCATCAAAGAGTTTTACAAATGAAGATCATCCATATACATACAAAGCTTAATGATCACCTACATCTAACCTTGACAAAATAAAGAACTTAGCTACTCATTTTCATGGTAGCTTACAAAAGAAGTTTCGGAAGAAGGTTGATGAACATCCGGGTCGAATGATCCAACTTGGATGAGAATCCACCTTCTTGGTGTTGGAATATGTTAAGAGATGAAGAAATGAGAGCCAAAAGGGTTCTAGGGCACAAAATCTCACTCTATAGCAAAACTATGTAAAAACAAGTAAAAAAGATATGTGTTCAAAAAGTAGCCCTTGCTACTTATAGAAAGTAGAAAATCTGGCACGTTCACTACCTTCTCGCTAGGCGAGCTGCTAGCGAACGCTCGCTACAGCCTCGCCTAGAGAACATGCTAGCGAGGACTGTAGTTTTTCTTCTATCTTGGTTCGCTATGTCTTCGCTGCAGCGAACCAACCAGCGAAGGATGCTTGATTGGTTCTAGAATTGCTCGCTAGGTGCTCGCTGGGAGCTCGCCTAGCAAGTCTTTCGCCACATGTTCGCTACTAGCGAATGATGTCAAGAATGCTTCTGCCCAACTCTGGGAGTGTTCGCTAACAGCTCGTTAGGCGAGGCTGCAACGAACACTCGCTACTCACTCGCCAGGTGTTCGCCTAGCGAACCAGCCTTTGCTCTTCTTCTTTGCTTAATTCCTTTGTCAACTCTCTTGTGTATACAAATTATATTCTTTCAAGCTCAAATCCTGCACAATAGCACACAAATCAAAGGGACCAAGAACATTTAACACAATGATGCATAATCAACAAAAGCGAGGCGGTTTAATACATTTTTAGGACAAAAAGGAGCGAAAGATGCCCACATTTGATAGCTCAAATAAGCACAATTAGGAATCTAACAGGGACCCGACCGTTAGATCAATAGAGGGCACCTCAACCTCTCGTCGCCTCTTGGAGGCCGGTGTAACACCCATTTTAATTATTTAGTCTTTTGGTGTTATTTTATTTTGGTGTGTCCTTTGTGTGGGGGTGTGTCTGAGAGTGTTGGTGGGTACCCTTAAGTTATGGGGATTATTTAATAAAATATAGAGTTTAATAATAATATAATATAGTTAATAATGATGATAATCTAATAATTAGTAATATTATTATTATTATTGAAATAAGGATTTAAGGGGTATTATAAGAGTTTGGGGGAAAGGGGGAGATTATAACACGATAAACCAGTTTTTAGAGAGAAGAGTAAAGAGGAAGAACAAGGAGGAAGATAAGAAGGCTAGGGCTAACGATTCTTCAGGTTCTTCGTCAATCGGAGCATTAATCGAGGTAAAGGGGAGAAACTGATTGGGATTGGTGTTTACATGAAATTGGGTAGAGGGGATTCCTTAACCATGTAGGGATTTGATGAATATGTTTGTTATGTTGATATATCTTTGATTGTTGTTGATTATGATGAATTTCGTGTACATTGATGTGTTATGAGTATTGCTGCCATTAACGAAATTGGGTATATGTTGTTGTGGATTTGGTGAAGTTCAGTGTAACTTCTGCAAGGGTAGTGATGAATATAAAAATTGGTTCTGGAGAGAAAGTTTAAGGAGCAATTGATTAGTGTAGTGTGTAATAGTTGTAGTGAATGATAGGACAAAGAATATATGAGGAATTATAGGCTTGGAATTGAGCAAGGTGATATTTTTGGACAGTGAGGGTTTTGAGAGATCGCAGACGCTCACTAGCACCTTCGCTAGGCGATCTAGTAGCGAGCATTCGCTAGCAGGTTCGCTAGGTGAGTTGGGTAGCGAACCCTTCCAGTAGCTACTGTCTGCCTTCGCTAGGGAGTTTGCTCGGCGAGTAGCTAGCGAGTGTTTGCTAGGGCGTCGCTAAGCGAATGAGCCAGCGAGCATGACAGCAAATTTTGATTTTGTACGGTGAGGGTGGTTCTGTCGTCTTGTAGTATTCCTTGAGTTGTGACCAGTATAGATATGGTGATTAGTGGTGAAGGGTGTATACTTGACATTAAAAGGTGAAATTATGTAGTGATTGAAGTTAATTGGAATAAGTGGATTGGGGTGTGAGATATGTATGGGGTATGGTGATGGGATCAGGGGGATCACGTGACTTTAATTAAAATAATTAATTGATGAACAATACGTATGTATGATGTATGGTGATGTGATCAGGGGATCGTGTGCACCTTGTGTGCTTGAGTTCATTTGTTGTGCATTTGGTGTTATGCATGTCATGGTGTTTTGGTGGGATGAAATCGTTGCTCAGAAGGAGTGTATGCGATCATCCGTACTCCTTTGTGGAGAATGGTGGGGACATATCATGGCCAAGGACGGGTGTATGTGATCTCTCTGGGGTTCGATTGAATGAACCAATGAGTCGGTACTGCATGCATGGTGTTGAGTTGCATAATTGCATTATGGTGTGTTGTGTTGATGTTGGACAGTAGATCGTGTTTGATGAATGTTGAGTGATGAACTATATGATTACTACCTTTATTTCATGCACAGTATTACCGATAATTTTGATCATGTTTTATCACCCCTTTGTTGTTATTGTGGTTTGTGCTTCCTCGGAAGTACAGATAATCCAGGTACTTAGCTAGCTTGGATAAAGGTGTGCGAGTCGAGTCTTAGGATGCTCTGATACGTAGCACGGGACTTGGGTGTTTTCTTTTGATTTAGTTGAACTTGTTTTACTTTCCTGTGACGTATCATGTGTTGGTGAATTTTATTAATGAATATTTTCATGTATTGGCGGATGGCCGAGATTGAGGAACTAAAGAATATTTTCCGCTATTTTGTTTTGAAAACCTTCTAATGAAGAGTATGTCGAGTTGTATGATGTGATATCCCACTTTTGTGGAGAACTCTGATGTTTATTTGAATTAATCGTATTTTATCTTAATTCGGGAAAGTGGGGTGTTACAATTGGTATCAGAGCAGGTCGGTCCGTCCGGCCAGTGTAGTTGTTGAGTCTGTCCTTAGGATAGAGATTGTGTATCTTTTAACCTGGTGTTGTTATTGTCGAGGAGTGTGCCAGGAAGGAACAATGCTACTTTGGCTGCTGCTATGCAAGCGATGGCGCAGGTGGTTGCTAATCAGAACCAAGCTACGGGTGCGTAATTTGGGGATTTGGCACAGTTTCGGAGTAACAAGCCGTCGACGTTTGAAGGAGGGATTTTGGATCCTGAAGCTGCGCAGAAATGGCTGAAGGCGATTGACAAAAAATTTAGGACAATGGGTTGTAGTGATGAGCAAAAGGTGATGTTTGATACTCACATGCTGGAAGGTGAAGCTGAGGCTTGGTGGGACAACAGTCGCCAGAGATGGGTGACTGCAAGAACTGCGATCACTTGGGATGTAGTTCGATAGGGTTTTCTGAAGAAGTACTTTTCGGAAGACATACGAAGTGCTAAGGAGGTAGAGTTCCTAGAGCTGAAGCAGGATAATCTTACCATAGTAGAGTATGCTGCGAAATTTGAAGCGCCGGTGCAGTATTGACCTCATTACAATACTGAAGATGCGATGACCTCTAAGTGTTTGAAATTTGAGAATGGGCTGCATCCGGAAGTTAAGTTGGGGATTGCTTGTCAGAAGATCAGGAATTATCCTGAGTTGATAAGCAGAAGCAAGATTTACGATACTGATAACAGGGCCAGGATTGCACATTATAAGGCTGTGAATGACCGTAAAGGTAAGCAGAGGTTTGGTGGTACTCCTTACAGTGTTCCTGCTGATAAGGGAAAACATAAGGCTGCTACTGATAAGAAGCCCAGAGAGGGGAAATCATCTGTTGATTTAAAATGTTTCAGGTGCGGTGGCGCGGGTCATCGTGCTAATGAGTGTTCTATTGAAGTAAAGAAGTGCTTTAGGTGTGGTAAGGCAAGCCATGTAATAGCTGATTGCAGAGCCACTGTTGCACCCCAAATTTGTCCTACCTTTACATGGTTTCTAGTGCCACTTTATTTTGAATGAATAAAATGGCACAATTGGCAAGAGACCGTGTGTGAGGAGTTGTGAGTGTGAGAGGTCGAGAGTTTGAATCCCACCTTCTTCACTTTTTGTTTTTCTTTTATTTTTATTCTAGCTTTTCTATTTTCATTAAAAAAATAACAAAATAGTTTTTTATTATTTAATTATTATTTTCGTATTTTATTTAAATTATTTTTTAAAAAATATTATTTTTCACTTTCTTTCATATTATTCATAAAAACATCCAAAAATCATAAAGTTAAAAATATTAGAAAAGATTTTATTCTTTTTATAATATTTTTAATATTTAGTATAAATAAATAGAATTTTAAGTTTATTTTAATTTGTTTAAATTTTATTTAGTTTTGACTAATTATTTAAGTTGCGCTTTAAAGTGGGCATTAGGTTAGAGTTAACCCTAATTTGTTAGCTATATAAACATAAGTTGTATTTGAGAAAAGGGGGAAGGAGACAAAAGGGAAAAAAACGGTGGCCGTTCTCACGACTTATCAGAAGCGGGGAGATTTTTGAAAAACCTTCAAAGCTTCATCATCAAGATCAAAGATTCACCACCATCGTCCGATAGAAGCTTCAAATCCGGCCGTTATTCCGTAAGAAATTTATCAAAATTGATTTATGGTTTTGTTTTCATGGTTTTTTTTTCAGGGACACATTCAGCGGGAGAGGAACCGCACATGCAACACGAAAGAGATGAGAGAAGCTTTGGAAAAATGGAGCGAAAAGCTCTTTGGAGTTTTAATGGCCGCCGCGTGGGACAGAGAGAATGAAGAAGATGAAAAACCCCTTATAATAACAAATGATTCGTTTCCCCCTCCCCTTTCAATTATGTTCCTTTTCTTTTCTTTTTTCTTTTTTTTTTATTAGTTATTATTTTATTATTTTATTAGTTTATGATTTAATAATAGTAATAATTAATATAACATTTTCCTTAATTAATCTTTTTCCTTTAATCAATCTAAAATAAAAACTCTGTTTTTCATTAAAAAAACTTTATTTTTTTTTCTCATAACAAAATAAAAACTCAGTTTTTCATAATAAAAAAAGCTTTATTTTTCTCATAATAAAATAAAAACTATGTTTTCATAATAAAAAATCTTTATTTTTTTCTCATAATAAAAATTTAAACTCTTTTTTTTATAATAAAATTTAAGACTCTATTTTTCACAAAAAGTTATGAACTCTTCTAAATTTAGATCTTAAAATAGCCATGAAATTAACACATTTATTTTTAGTAAAAATTCGAAATCCATTATTCTCTTTTAAATAAAAAAAATAAAAAAAAAAAAGAAGTTCCTAACGTTCCCGTCCTTTTTCTTTTTCCTCTAACACTCCTTAATTTGTTTGTTTCAGCTTATTATTATTTCATTTGTTCGTTTTTGTCCCATGGATGTAATTTACGCGAGGCCATGGTCGCGGTTTATTTTTTATTTCGCATTTTTTGGGAATTTGTAATTTACGCGAGTGATCGTCGCGATGCTTTCTTTATCGCTTTCATTATTTTCCGTACTTTATTTCTGCCGCATAATAATTTGCTATATCTTGCATGATTTGCCATTAGAATCCCTTCCGAAGAATTAGGTCTAGCCGTTTGACCGCCGAGTCAATAACCCTAACCTTTGACCATTTCAAAACCCTAATAGCCTAGGTGTCCCGTCGTGGACGAAAAAACCTTTACCCTAGCTTTAGGTCAAAGAGTCGTCGTACTCTGCTTTAGGGCTTCCTGCTGTGGAATCCCTAATTTCAACCCTAATTTTAATTCAACTTTTCAACATAGAAATAGGAGTTTCAAGACTCCACGTAAGCGTGTCCTTAAGATACGTTTACTCCCATTGAAATTTTGACCACAGTCAAGAAGTTTCTAACCTCCCTTTCGAGGGGGAACTACAATTACTCAGATTCCATTCCCGTCAGGATATGTAGGCACAAGATGCGACGTCTTGCCGAGTAAACTTAGGACTAACCCTTAGGTCTTTAGGTCACTCTATCCCTTAGCTCAATATATATTAAAGTAGATAATAAAATAAAAAAATCATACAATAAATAAAAGGTTCCTGTAGAGTACTACAGAAGTTTAGGGTGCTAGTATCTTCCCTAAACTTAACCAACCCCTTACCTAGATCTCTCCCTGCATTGTCTTTACGATGCAAAATTAGGTTTTCCTCTTTTGACCTTTTCCTTCGGATAAATCAAAGAGCGGTTGTGAACTAAAGATGCGATTCAAATTAATTAATAATTTGATATCATATTCTAACCGCAACAGCCACTATGCCTACCTGTTATAACTGTGGTGACAAAGGGCATATCAGTGCGCATTGCGAGAAGCCGAAGAAGTCTCAGGCCAGTGGTAAAGTGTTTGCTGTAGTGGGAACTCAAGCTGCCAGTGAAGAGAGTTCTATCAAAGGTACTTGTTTCATCAATAATATTCCTTTGACTGTAATTTTTGATATGGGTGCAACCCACTCGTTCATTTCTGTTGATTGTGTGAAGAGGTTAGGATTGGTGTCGTCTACTCTTGATCGACGGATGACTATTGAAACTCCTTCTATTGGTTCAGTGACTACTTCTTTGGTGTGTTTGAAGTGTCCACTGACTATTTTCGGTAGAGACTTTGGAGTAGACTTGATTTGTCTACCACTTGGTAATTTGGATGTTATTCTGGGTATGAACTGGTTGGAGTTCAACCGAGTCTACATCGATTGTTTTCAGAAGGTGTTGTTGTTCCTTACTCCAGAAGAGGAAGCATTGGCGAATTCCTTGTCTAATAAGGAATTGAGGACCCTGTTGGAGGACGAAGCTAAGATGTTTGCTTTATTTGCGTCATTGTCTGTTGACAGCAAGACATCAGTGAAAGAGTTGGCGGTGGTGAATGAATTTTCTGAAGTATTTCCTGATGACATTACAGAATTACCTCCGACGAGAGAAGTTGAATTTAGCATTGATCTTGTTCCTGGTACGAGACCTATATCTATGGCACCGTACAAGATGTCGGCAGTGGAGTTGGCTAAATTGAAATCTCAGATTGGAGAATTGTTGGATAGAAAGTTTATCAGACCGAGTGTGTCGCCGTGGGGAGCTCCAGTGCTGTTGGTAAAGAAGAAGGATGGAAGTATGCGTCTGTGTATCGATTATCGTCAGTTGAATAAAGTGACCATTAAGAATAAATATCCTCTTCCAAGGATTAACAATTTGATGGATCAGTTGGTGGGAGCTAGGGTGTTCAGTAAAATTGACTTGAGGTCAGGTTACCATCAGATCAGAGTGAAATAAGGTGATATTCAGAAGACAACATTTAGAACTCGATATGGACATTACGAATATGTTGTAATGCCTTTTGGAGTGTCTAATGCGCCGGGAGTGTTTATGGAGTATATGAACCGAATTTTCCATTCTTATTTGGATCAATTCATTGTTGTGTTTATTGATGACATACTGATTTATTCTAAGTCTGAGGAAGAACACGCAGGACATTTGAGAATTGCTTTGCAGGTGCTGAAAGATAATAAGTTGTTTTCTAAGCTATCAAAGTGTGAGTTCTGGTTGAAGACAGTGAGTTTCTTGGGGCATGTAATATACGGTGATGGTATATCGGTGGATCCATCGAAATTGAGTGCAGTGTTGCAGTGGGAACCGCCAAAGACAGCGACGGAAATTAGAAGCTTTTTGGGTTTGGCAAGATACTACCGAAGGTTTATTGAAGGGTTTTCTAATTTGGCGTTGCCATTGACTCAGTTGACGAGAAAGAATCAAGTTTTCATGTGGGATGCTGCTTGTGAAGAAAGCTTTGAGGAACTGAAAAAGAAATTGACTACGGCACTGGTGTTAGTGTTGCCGAATCCGAGTGAACCTTTTATGGTGTACTGTGATGCGTCTAAGATGGGATTAGGTGGATTTCTTATGCAAGATGGTAAGGTGGTAGCTTATGCTTCGCGGCAACTGAGGGTGCATGAAAGTAATTACCCTACTCATGACCTCGAGTTGGCTGCAGTAGTTTTCGTGTTGAAGATCTGAAGGCACTATTTATAGGGTTTGAGGTTTGAGGTGTTCAGTGACCATAAGAGTCTAAAATATCTGTTCGATCAGAAGGATCTAAATATGAGACAGTGAAGATGGTTGGAATTCTTGAAAGATTATGATTTCAACTTAAGTTATCATCCAGGAAAGGCGAATGTAGTAGCAGATGCCTTGAGCAGGAAAGCAATTCATATGTCGGCTTTAATGGTGAAAGAAATGGAACTAATTGAGCAGTTCAGAGATCTGAGCATGGTTTGTGAGACTACGGCCGATGGTGTGAGGTTGGGCAAGTTGCAGGTGAATAATGATTTCTTGGATTTGATTAAGGAAATCCAAAAGCTAGATGTGAAGTTAGTAGATTTGATGCCTAGAGTAGAGAGCGACCCCAGTAGTGATTTTAAGTTGGATAGTGCAGGTTTGTTGAGATTCAGAGGCAGGATTTGTGTGTCGGATAATGACGAACTGAAGAAGTCAATTCTGAGCGAAGGACATCGTAGTAGTTTGAGTATCCATCCTGGAGCTACGAAGATGTACCATGATTTAAGGAAGTTATTTTGGTGGTCCGGTATGAAAAGAGATATAGCTCAATTTGTTTATGCTTGTTTGACATGTCAGAAGTCGAAGGTAGAGCATCAGAGACCTTCTGGATTTATGCAACCGTTGGAAGTTCCAGTTTGGAAATGGGATTGCATAACTATGGATTTTGTTACGGGCTTACCGAATACGGCGAGAGGATTTGATGTTATTTGGGTAATTGTGGATCGAATTACGAAGTCTGCACATTTTGTGCCGATTAATATCAGTTTTCCGTTGGAGAAACTGGCAGAGATTTATATTCGAGTAGTCGTGAAGCTACATGGTGTTCCATCGAGTATCGCGTCGGATAGAGATCCGAGGTTTACTTCAGAATTTTCGAGGAGTTTACAGGAAGCTTTGGGTACTAAGTTGAAGTTGAGTTCAACTTATCATCCTTAAACTGATGGTCAGTCGGAGAAGACTATTCAGTCGCTGGAAGATTTGCTGAGAGCTTGTGTGTTGGAAAAGGGTGGTGCGTGGGATACTCATTTACCGTTGATAGAGTTCACGTACAACAACAGTTACCATTCTAGCATCAGAATGACACCATTTGAGGCTTTATATAGTAGGAGATGTAGAACTCCTCTATGTTGGTATGAAACAGGTGAGAATGTGGTCTTAGGACCAGAGATTGTGCAGCAGACTACTGAGACCATTCAAATGATTCGTGAGAAAATAAAGCGTCTCAGAGTAGGCAGAAAAGTTATCATGATAACCGAAGAAAAGAACTGGAATTCAGTGAAGGTGATCATGTGTTTCTAAAAGTTAACCCAGTGACCGGTGTGGTTCGTACGTTGAAATCCAAGAAGTTGGATCCTAAGTTTATTGGGCCGTATCAGATTTTGTAGAGAATTGGTGATGTGGCTTATAGGGTGGCTTTACCGCCTGAATTGTCGAATTTGCATGACGTATTTCATGTTTCGCAACTTCAAAAGTATGTTTCGGACCCATCTCATGTGATTCCGAGAGATGAAGTTCAAGTCCGTGAGAATCTTACTGTTGAGGCGATGCCGTTGAGGATCGAAGATCGTGAAATGAAACAACTCCGAAGGAAGGATATATCTTTGGTGAAAGTGGTTTGGGGAGGTGCTGCAGGAGGCAGTGTGACCTGGGAATTGGAAAGCAGGATGCGGGAGGCGTATCCGGAATTGTTTCCATCAGGTAATTTTCGAGGACGAAAATAATTAAAGTGGGAGAGAGTTGTAACACCCATTTTAATTATTTAGTCTTTTGGTGTTATTTTATTTTGGTGTGTCCTTTGTGTGGGGGTGTGTCTAACAGTGTTGGTGGGTACCCTTAAGTTATGGGGATTATTTAATAAAATATAGAGTTTAATAATAATATAATATAATTAATAATGATGATAATCAATAAATAGTAATATTATTATTATTATTATTATTATTATTATTGAAATAAGGATTTAAGGGGTATTAGAAGAGTTTGGGGGAAAGGGGGAGATTAGAACACGATAAACCAGTTTTTAGAGAGAAGAGTAAAGAGGAAGAACAAGGAGGAAGAGAAGAAGGCTAGGGCTAACGATTCTTCAGGTTCTTCGTCAATCGGAGCATTAATCGAGGTAAGGGGGAGAAACTGATTGGGATTGGTGTTTACATGAAATTGGGTAGAGGGGATATGTCTTTGATTGTTGTTGATTATGATGAATTTTGCGTACATTGATGTGTTATGAGTATTGTTGCCATTAACGAAATTGGGTATGTGTTGTTGTGGATTTGGTGAAGTTTTGTGTAACTTCTGCAGGGGTAGTGATGAATATAAAAATTGGTTCTGGAGAGAAAGTTTAAGGAGCAATTGATTAGTGTAGTGTGTAATAGTTGTAGTGAATGATAGGACAGAGAATAGATGAGGAATTATAGGCTTGGAATTAAGCAAGGTGACATTTTTGGACAGTGAGGGTTTTGAGAGATCACAGACGCTCGCTAACACCTTTGCTAGGCGAGCTAGTAGCGAGCATTCGCTAGCAGGTTTGCTAGGCGAGTTGGGTAGCGAACCCTTCCAGTAGCTACTGTCTGCCTTCGCTAGGGAGTTCGCTCGGCGAGCAGCTAGCGAGCATTCGCTAGGGCGTCGCTAAGCGAATGAGCCAGCGAGCATGACAACAAATTGTGATTTTGTACGGTGAGGGTGGTTCTGTCGTCTTGTAGTATTCCTTGAGTTGTGACCAGTATAGATATGGTGATTAGTGGTGAAGGGTGTATACTTGACATTAAAAGGTGAAATTATGTAGTGATTGAAGTTAATTGGAATAAGTGGATTGGGGTGTGAGATATGTATGGGGTATGGTGATGGGATCAGGGGGATCGCGTGACTTTAATTAAAATAATTAATTGATGAACAATACGTATGTATGATGTTGGTGATGTGATCATGGGATCGTGTGCACCTTGTGTGCTTGAGTTTATTTGTTGTGCATTTGGTGTTATGCATATTATGGTGTTTTGGTGGGATGAAATCGTTGCTCAGAAGGAGTGTATGCGATCATCCGTACTCCTTTGTGGAGAATGGTGAGGACAGATCATGGCCAAGGACGGGTGTATGTGATCTATCTGGGGTTCGATTGAATAAACCAATGAGTCGGTACCGCATGCATGGTGTTGAGTTGCATAATTGCATTATGGTGTGTTGTGTTGATGTTGGACAGTAGGTCGTGTTTAATGAATGTTGAGTGATGAATTATATGATTACTACCTTTATTTCATGTACAGTATTACCGATAATTTTGATCATGTTTTCTCACCCCTTTGTTGTTGTTGTGGTCTGTGCTTCCTCAGAAGTACAGATAATCCAGGTACTTAGCTAGCTTGGATAGAGGTGTGCGAGTCAAGTCTTAGGATTCCCTGATACGTAGCACGGGACTTGGGCGTTTTCTTTTGATTTAGTTGAACTTGTTTTACTTTCCTGTGACGTATCATGTGCTGGTGAATTTTATTAATGAATATTTTCATGTATTGGCGGATGGCCGAGATTGAGGAACTAAGAAATATTTTCCGCTATTTTGTTTTGAAAACCTTCTAATGAAGAGTATGTCGAGTTGTGTGATGTGATATCCCACTTTTGTGGAGAACTCTGATGTTTATTTGAATTAATCGTATTTTATCTTAATTCGGGAAATTGGGGTGTTACAGCCGGCGGGGGCGCAGGAGAGCCACTTCCCTTCGGGGATGAAATCGTCCCCAAGGAACCAACATCCAGCTCCCTCCGAACAACTGCGGTCCTTCCTTGAGGATGGCGGTTACCCCGGTTCATAAGCTTGGTTACACATTCCTCCACGGAGCCCATTGCACCTGCAAGAAAAGCACAAGAAGAACAGTTAGCATTAAAAACCGAAAATGAATAATAAGACCAGCCGGGGAGACACCCAACTACCTAGGAGCCGGTGAGCTTCTGCCTCTGACCGGCACTCAAGCAAAGCCTTTGTATTGATACATCGGACCTTCGTCTATATCTCCCCGCTCGCATCGCGGATATACTCCCCGTCGGGGGACACGCACTTCCAAGGAGGAAGACGTCTGACGAAGTCCGTCAGCTTTCTGAAGGCCAAACTATCCTCCTCGCCCAGGCGGTTGGGTCGATAGATAAAGCAATCAGTGTTCGAACGAAATTACAAGTCCGCCCAATCCAAGGGGAAATTGGACTCATAACTATCCTTGGATCGACCGTCCACGACTGTCACCTATCACCGGAAAATGGTCTCGTAGGCCTCGTCCGTCACCGGCATGACCACGAACCATCTGTCTTTGAACCCTCACACTGAATCAGTATACGGTTGGAAGATTCTGGTCGGCTGCTTCAAAGAGACCCAGTTGTGACCGCCAGCCACCGTCTGACGCTGCAGATGAAAGACACAGAAGAACAGCGGGATAGTAGCCTCGAGCTCAAGATAGTCGCAGACGATTTCAAAGGCTCGGATGAAGGCGAGAGAGTTTGGATGGAGTTGGGACGGTGCCAACATCAGATGGTCGAACACACCCTGCTGGAAGCCCGTGAAGGGCATGCGCATCCTCTGTAACACCCATTTTATTTATTTAGTCATTTTGGTGTTAATTTAATTATTTTAGGTTGGTGTGCCCTTAGGTGGGGTGTGTTGGTATGTGATTGGTGAGTATCCTTGATATATAAGGATCATTGGTGGTGTGGAGATAATAATATAATAGTTAATAGTAATATTGGTGGTATTATTATTATTATTATTATTATTATTATTATTATCATCGGTATGAATATTATTATTGGTGGGTGTCCCTGATATGGGAGGATTATTGGTGGTGAATTGGTGTAGATATAATAATATAATAACTAATAGTAATATTGGTGGGGGTATTATTATTATTATTATTATATTTATTATATTCATTATTATTAGTAGTAGTATTTTGGTGAGATAATAACATTATTATTATTATTGTTATTATTATTAATAGTATTATTATGATTAGTATTATTAATATTAGTAATATTATTATATTATTTTATTAGTTATTATTATTATTGGGATTAGAGAATTAAAATAGGGAACTTGAGGGGTCATTAGTTTTACGATACATTTGGGGGTTGGGAGAAAGAACGGAAAAGGGAGCGAAGAACGAAGGAACGGGGGAAAATCAGAATTGGCCAAACCATGGAGGGTTCTTTCATCGATCAACCAATTGACAAGGAAGGACCAACATATTCGTGGGAATTCCTCGATCTGAGTAATTAACCAAGGTAAGGGGGGAGAAACTTGATTTGGGATGGTATATACATGTATAGGGTAGAGGGGATTCCTTAACCCCGTAGGAAAATTCCGATCTATGAAGTTTTATATTGGCATGCTTGTTATTATGGTTGCTAACGATAAATTGATGCTTGACATTGACGAATTGTTGATTGGTATTGGTGAATTTGGTGTATATATATTATGGTGATGTTAGTGAGATTATATGTTGTTACTGCAGTGTTGATAGTAACTATAAATAGAGTTTTGGTGAGATTCTGTGTTGTTACTGTAGTGTGGGTAATGACCATGATTATAGCTTTGGGGAAAATTATGTGTTGTTTCCCTATAGTGTCGTTAATGACTATGGTTAGGACCTTGGTGAGATTCAGAGTGACTCTGAAGTGTCGGTAATGTACCGTAATGTTGGTTCTAGAGTAGGGAGTATAGGATAATTTGGTAAGTATAATGTTTATTGGTGTGTTTGTGTTCGATGAGAATTAGTAATTGATAGTGATGGAGTATAGGTCAATGTTGATGAATTGTTGTTTTTGGTTAATTTGGCGTGTAGGCTTGGTTTACGGTTTTTAGGGAGATTCTGTGTGACCCTTTGAGGCATCGGTAGAATGTCTAAGAGTTGATTTGGGAATGTGGCTTAGAAACCGATAAGTTATGATATCGTATATTGTTGGTACTAGTCATAAGCTGTGAATTGGATGTGAGCAGTTAGGCTGAGTTCGGCTTAGAATAGCTCTGCAGAACTGTGGGAAATTGGTGAATCGCAGCATTCGTTGGGCTTCGCCTGGCGAGTGTTGGCGAAGTTTCGCCTGGCGAATGGGGGCGAGTGTTTGCCTGGCGAGTTGAGGCGAGTGGCAGCGAATAATTCAGAATTTAATCCCAGACTGAAAGGGTAGAAAGTTCGCCTGGCGAGTATAGCCAGCGAAGGTTCGCCTGGCGAGTGATCCCTTCGCCTGGCGAATGCACGATAGTGAAAAGGGGGCTTCGCCAGCAGGTTCGCCTGGCGAATGCTAGCGAAGGTTCGCTACGGGGCTTCGCCTGGAGAATGTCAGCGAACGTAGCAGAACCAGAATGTGAGTGTTGTGATATTTTGGCCTTGAGCTCTGGACTTGTGTGATTCCTTTGGCCTTGATGCCATGTATGAATGATGACTGTGGGAATTAACTGGTGTACTCGGTGATAGTACATGTTTCCCGTAATAACGACTGGTGGGCAATTAGTTGATGTATATGTGTGTAGTGATCAGTAGGATCGTGTATTCCCCGAGTGTTGGGATGTGATTATATATGGTGTTAGAGTGTGAAATCGTTTAATATCTAATTTAATTAAAATGAATGATGGGTGTATCATGTATATGATTATGGTGCAGTGATCAGTAGGATCGTGTATCCCCGAGTGGGGGGATGTGTTTATGTCTGGTGTTGTGGTATGAATTCGTGTACTATCTGGTTGATTTATATGGTGTTGGTGTAATATATCTATACATATATGCATTGATGTATGATGATATGATCAGGAGGATCGTGTGCACTTTGAGTGCCTACTTATGATAGTATGCATTGGTGTGTGCATATCATGGTGTTTTGGTGGGATGAATCATGTCTCAGGAGGAGCGTAAGTGATTCATCCGTACTCCTTTGTGGAGAATGGTGGGGGATAGATCATGTCTCAGGAGGAGCGTAAGTGATCTATCCAGGTTCGATTGAATGAACCAATGAGTCGGTACCGCATGCATGGTGTTGAGTTGCATATTTGCATTATAATATGTTATATTGTAATTTGAACAGTAGGTTCGTTATATGGAGTTGTTGGGGTGAATATTGGTGTGCTGGTGTGTTTTACTACCTTCTTTACATGTATTACATTACCATTATATTCTGATCATTATTTCTCACCCCTTTGTTGTTGTTGTGGTCTGTGCTTCTTCGGAAGTACAGATAATCCAGGTGCTTAGCTAACTTGGATAGTGGTGTGGCAGTCGAGTCGTAGGATGCTCTGATACGTAACACGGGATATGGGTGTTTTAACTGTTTTATGTCAAACTTATTGTAATCCTGTGACGTATCATGAATTTGATGTATTTTATTTTATTAAACAAATTCCGCTGTATTATTTTGAAAAGAATGAATAAAGTATTTTTATAAAATTTGGAGATGTGATATCCCACATTTTGGTGAAAGCTCTGATTATTATTATAATATTTATATTTTATTTAATACGGGGAAGTGGGGTGTTACAATTGGTATCAGAGCAGTTCGGTCCGTCCGGCTAGTGTTGTTGAGTTGAGTTGAGTCTGTCCTTTGGGATGGAGACTGTGTGTTGTTTAACCTGTTGTTGTGGTTTAAATCCCTAGTATGCGGCATGTGTCTGAAAACACTGTCGGTACATGTTGTTGACTAACTTCGTTGGCAGGAGAGGAATGATTCCAGTGGGGGAGAAGTTTGTATTTCTCCGGAATGCTACGGTGTGGTGGCTTAGTGTGTTGAGGAATGCTATCATAGTTTGGTAAAGATGGTTTGTACCCCATCACGATTTCGGCTATCTATTAACAAATTGAGGAACTGATCACCCTTAATCTCTTGTTAATAGTAGACGGTATGGTGTTGGATGGGATAGACGTGTCTTGCAAGCTTGTGTGGCGTGAGCAGTGAATTGTCCTGAGTTAAGCTAAGTGCTTAAAGGATTATTTTGAGGAGTTGGCGTAATACGGTGTTGAGATGTTTATTTTGACGGAAACTTCAAATGAGAAGGAAAGTGAGAAAATTGGGATTTGCCAATTAGTTGAAATTGCCGGAGGTTCCCTGAGGGAGTAAATGATTTACTATCAGAGTGTGAAGTAAAGCTTACACGCTGACTTTGTTTTTGGAACGAGTCTGATATTGATGACTCCATATTGTATGTTTACGTTGGGATTGGGGAAGTTGAAGAGTCAACTTGAAGACCCGCTGGGGGAGAGGTTCTTTTGTTTGAGTGTGTTACCGTAAGGTGCACCAATTTTTGTTGGTTAGACAGACAGAAGGTTTTGTAAAGCTTTGGGTGAACTATAGATAAGTGAACAAGGTGACTGTCAAGGATAAGTGTTCGCTTCCAAGAGTTAATGATTTGATGGATCAATTGATTGAAGGACGTGAGTTTCCGTGTTCGTGAGATCGCGAGTAGAATTATTGTGTTGTGGTGTCGAAGGTCTAAGTGGTATCGTAATAGGAGGCTCCACGATCTGCTGTTGAGATTGGAAGTAATCGGGTTTTAAAATATTTAAAGATTGAAAGTGTGTTGGAAGGCCTCCTAGGTATGAAATTGTGGTTATACATTGAATTCCGAGATCACAGCTTTTTACGGAATCGAAATCGGACACTCGAAAGTCAGGCAACGGTCGAAAATAAAATTTCGGGACTGTCATGTTCGCCGAGATTCGCCTGGCGAAGTGCCCTGAGCAGAAAATGTTGTTGTGGTATTTTTGTCGTAACGGGAGAACCGTAACTCGGAATGACGCCCGGTTCGAAGCGTTGGAAAGCTATTGCAATGCTCTATGTGATGATGCAGTAGTGGCATGGAGATAAGTTAATTTTTGATGAACTATAGTTGGAATTTGTAGTAGACGCGGAGCGTGTGGTTTGTGTTCCCGCCATAACTCATGAATTGAGTGTCGGTCTGTCATGGGATGTTCCATACTTGTTTGAGTAAGTCAATGGATGCGTTAATCAAGGATGTTTGGATATATTCGAAGAGTATAGAGGATTATGTTGAGCATAAGGAACTGGGGTTATCAGTGTTAGAAAAAGAGCGGTGATATACTTCCGTAAGGAAAGTTCTGCCGAATCCGATAGAACGAATTGTGGTGTTTGTGATGCTTGTTGATATAATTAGGGGATTTGCTAAAGACAACTTCAGCGAGTTTTAGTTATGCAAAAGGTGTCGTTACTGCGAAAATCGGCGCCGGCTGACAGAAGAGTCGCCACCGTGCGTTATTTATCCCAACGGAGGGAAAGGAAACGCTCAGAGTAAACCTCGCAAAAAACGGGGAAAGGTATGGTCATCGCAACCAAAACCTGGGTTCGGGAGTCGGTTACGCAAGGGGAAGGTATTAGCACCCCTCACGTCCGTCGTACTCGACGGGATCCACGCTTGCTTGGGTTGTCTAAAGGATGCAAAAACAATCTATCTACGGCTGCTAAATCTAAACGGAAGGGAATTGACTCGATAGAGCGTCTCACTCTATGCCTACGTATTCTCAAGAGAGAAAGTCAGAGTCAACGTAGTTCGGGACTACAGGGAAATTGGCTCGCCAAGACCTCGCGTCTTGTGCCTACGTACTTCCACACTGCATGGAAGATCAGAGCTTTACGTAGTTCAGACTAACTACGGCTAAACAAGGATACTCTCACACAGCAGTGAGAAAAACAACTGGCTTCACAGGTCGGGAACCTATGGGCAATACTACGGCTTGGTCTCAAATGCACTCGGGCAAGAGAGAAAAAGGGTTACAATTAGTCGTCAGCGGGAAAGTCTCGATCGCAAGCAGCGAGAGAACAGAAGGTCAGTTGTTAGTGTGCTCGCTAGGATATTGCATCCTATGCCTACATATTCTCGTCTGGCACGAGAAATCAGAGCAGCTGTAGTTCGGCTACTATCGGGACCACAGCTCAAATCTCGTTTTATTAACATTCTGAAAAATGATTACAACGATTGAATACTGAAAATAAATCTCCTAGGAAATACTATCCTATCTACCATGAAAAATCGAATGGAAAATAGTCCCCTAACAAGTGGACTTCTAAACTATCCTAAAAGGAAAATAAACTCTATGGAAAAATGCACTCTAAAAAATATTAAGTCTACTTTAATATTTTTTTTTATTCTTTTCCAACTATTTTTCTCTCTAATTTTCTTTTTTTCCAAAATATATTCTTTTTTCTCAAAATATTTTTTCCACATTTTTCTATGTATTTTTCTATATATTTTTCTCTACATCTTTTTTTCATATTTTTTCACATTTTCTTTTTATTATTTCTTTCAATATTTTTTTCTTTTCAAGGTTTCTTTTCTTTTTCTATTTTTTCTTTCAATATGATTTTCCTATTTTTTTTCTACAAACTAAACAAAATGGAATAATAAGAAAATAAAGAAAAGATAAATGGGGGGGTACATAGCCCAGCTGGGGGTGTGCCAAGCAGAGAAAAAAAACAAAAACAACTGAGATTGGGCCCAGCCCAATTAATAACACAGGAAAACGGAGGGGAGTGTAGATGAGTGAACTGGGGTGTTAGCTAGCAGCAACAATCCAGTGGGCCCAAGCCCAGAATTTATCCACACAGAGGGGGTGTTTGCCAAAAAACGGAGGGGGTGAATCCAAAAACTGATTGGGCCTGGCCAATCTCTAGCCCAATCTCTTCTCCTTTCACCTTCTGAAACCCTAGGTTTCAACACTTCCCTTCTCCTTCAACCTAGCGCCGCCGTAAACCCTCTGAACTCCCCTCTCTTCGTTCATCACCCTCACCAAAACTCTCCCTCACTCTCTGTTTTGAATCAACAGCCAATGAACAACAAAAATCATGTCACAAATCTACACAACCAAACTTTAAACCGCGTCTTGTGTATCAATAAGAGATCTGATGAATCTGAAAGAGACTTCTGGAGAAGTTCTGAAGAACTTTGAAGATTCTGGGAAGTCTAGCAATCTACAATGAACTTCGCTGCAGAATTCGTTGAAGTTCTTGAAGTAATCTTGTTGATGATAATGAAGATCGCTGGGAAATTTGTGATGCTGATGATTATTTCTTCCGGCGAGATTGATGAAGATCGTGGAAGGAAGTTTGAGATCATGAACTTCTGGGAAGGATGAACAAGGTTGAATCGGAGGAAGATGAAGTTCTGGAGGTTTCTCTGAAGAACCTTGAAGGTTTCTGGAAACATTATGAATGTTCTTGAAGGATGAACGAGAAAGAAGCACTCTGTGAAGTGGTTCCTGAGGTTTATTGAATGTTTGTGGAAAATTTGCTTGACGAAGGTTGTTGGAGGGTGCTTCGATGACAGATGTATGTGGATCTGGATGGAGATCTTGATCGTGCTTGCTGATGATGAAGAACGGGGAGGATGATTCTTGATGATGTTCTTCTGGAAATTCTTTGCGAATTGTGGAAGATGAATGGATGGAGGTGGAAGATGCGTGTTGATCGGAGGTTTCTGGGTTGTATTGGTCATGGCTGATGATGGATCGGAGAAGATGAGAGGAGATTTGATGATTCTAGGGTTTTTTGTATTTCCGGTGACCGGTACGGCGGCCGGAGTAGGTTAGGTGACCGACGGTTGGTAGTTGTGGTGGCCGGCGATGGAAGTTGGGGTGGTTGCATGGCCGCCGGCCATGCAACCGGTGGAGCTTCAGATGGAGGCACGTGTCTTAGTGAGTGGAGAGAGAGGCTGCATGTATGCCACTTGGCGTAGCGTGGCAGAGAGAAGAGAAGGTGGATGGATGAGGTGTCTCCGTGAAGTGTATGATATGTGGGGTCCTCTCCCGACTTACACGTGGCCTGCTGATTATATAGGCTGGGAATTTCTGGATTATTCTAGAAGCTGCTGGACGAAAACTGGATCTTTCTGGACAAAAGGACTTTGAATTGGGCTTTTTTGCCTGATATGGGCCCAACGAACAAATGATTTAAAAAACTTCAAAAACTGAAATGAAACAAATTAGCCCAATTACTAAACTAAACCTAATTAACTAAACTAAACTCAATTAATTAAATCTGAAAATTAATCTAATTAATTTCTATAAATCCTAATTACCAACTAAACAAAATGATTAATTTCAATTAATTTCTAACAACTCTAATAATTCTCTAATCTAAGATTAAGCTAATAACTCCACTAATTAAACTTCTCTCTAACAAGCCTATCTTAAATTCTATGAAAAACTATATTATTTATTAAAATGATCAAAAAGCTATTAAAACTATTTTTTTTTAAAAACTATTTAAAATCTACAATTAATAGCTAATACATCTAAATTCTTATTAAACTAATTAAAAGAAAATCCATTAAAAGAAAAATCTATTATTTATTCATCCTATTATTAAAAGTGAAGCCTATTTATTTTTAATGAAGCCATTTAATTTCTAACAAATTCTAAAAAAGATTAAAACTATTAAAAATATCTAAAATGATTAAAAAAATCTATTTAAACCCTAAAAATGGCCAATAAAATCCAGAAAAATCACAATAATTCCCAGAGGAACAAAATAAGCACCGAACGACACATAACACCGCGAGAGCGCACCAAAATAGCCGGTAAACATAAACGGGCACCGAAATATCCCAAAAATACGATTCTACCTATCCAAACTGATTAAAAACACCTGAGACGCGAGACGAGAGCTGTGATCCCGATAAAATCAAAACAAATGAAGAATGCATTGTATGTGATATGCAGATGCGAATGCGGTCATGCGTCGAAACATCGGACCAGATACGGGACCCGGTTGGTCAAATTTTAGGGTGCAACAAAAGGCAACTCGAAGTGTGTAAGAGAAGCCATCCGACCAGTGATTTAGAGTTGGTTGCTATTGTGGTTGTACCGGAGTCGGAGGCTTCGAAAGTTCAGACTGAGATCGGAGATGTTTGGTGATCTTAAGAGTTTAAGGTGTTTGTTTGATTTGAAAAAGTTGAAAATGAGGCAGAGGAAATAATTAGAATTTCTGAAGGATTACGACTTTGAGTGTAATTACCCTTTGGGTAAAGTGGATGTGGTAGATGATGCGGTGAGTTGGAAATGTTTGTGTTTACCGAAGATGATGGTGAAAAGAGGTAGAACTGATTGAGAAATTTCATAATATGCGTTGTGTGAGTAAGGATACTTCTTATGGAGTTAATCTTTTATTATTAAGATCTGACTAGTGATATCCTTGAGAAGAACCGAGAAAGTCAGAAATCTGGGTTGAGTAGTGAATTAGTTGAAGTTGATAAATTAGAGTCGAATAGTGGATTGTCGGGCTTGTGGAAATAATACCACGAGATGTTATGATAGAGTATGTGTACCAAATGTTGTTGAGGGGAGTAGAAGTACTCGTGAAGAAATACATTGGGGTAGATGGAGTATCCATCCCAGTGCTATGAAGAAGTAACCGAATTTGAGTAGATTGTTTTGGAGACCATGGATAAGGGGAGGAGTAGTTGAGGTGGAATATGCTGGTTAGAATTGTAGGAATTAGAAAAGTGAACATCAGAGACTGTTGAGTCTGATGCAGTCGTTAAATATTCCAGAGTGGAAATCAGGTAGTATTTTCACGAAATTGGTGTTGAGATTTCCAAAGAATTTGTAAAGACATAATTTTAATTTGAATTGTTAGGAGTGGATTAACTATTCCGTGTTGAGAATATATGAGATGCATATTGAGAAAGTGGTGAAGTTGGATGAGATACTGACGAATATTGTGTCAGATGGAAATTTGAGGTTTATATTGAGATTTTGGAAGGGCTTACAAGAAGCTTCGAGTACTAAGTTGAAGTTGAGTTCGACTTACCATCCGCAAACTGATGGTCAGTCAGAGAGGACTATTGAGTCTGTAGAGAATTGGTGAGAGCTTGGGTGTTGGATCAAGGTGGATTGTGGGATGACTAATTACCGTTGATTGAGTTACCTAGAATAACGGTTACCATCCTAGTGTCGGAATGACACTATATGTGGCTTGGTGAAATAGGGAGTGTAGGACTCTACTGTGTTGGAGTGGGTCGAGTGAGAGTGTTGTGCTCAGACCTGAAAATTATGTTGAGATGGCTGAAAAGATCAAGAGGATCCAAGGAAAGATGTGTTTGGAGAGTCACGCCGGTGACTGATGTTGGTCGAGCTTCGAAGTCTCAGAAGTTCGCACCGTGTTCTGTGGTTTGTATCAGAGTGGCGCAGCAGAGGCATGGGAGGAGTAACATGTTAGAGTGTTTCTCCGTTGTTGCTATGAATTGGCATGATATGTTTCATGTGTCTTAGTTGAGAAAGTACATTGAACCAGGTGGATGATGTACAAGTGAAAATAATTTGATTGTTGAGGCATTGTTATTTCGTTTGGACGACCGAGAAACAACTCCGAAGGGAGGAGATATCTTTGGTGAAAGTAACTTGGGGAGGTGCTGCAGAAGGCAGTGTGACCTGTTAGTTGGAATGAAGGATGCGGGAAGCGTATCCGGAAGTGTTCCATCAGGTAATTTTCGAGGACGAAAATACTTAAAGTGGGGGAGAGTTGTAACACCCATTTTATTTATTTAGTCATTTTGGTGTTAATTTAATTATTTTAGGTTGGTGTGCCCTTAGGTGGGGTGTGTTGGTATGTGATTGGTGAGTATCCTTGATATATAAGGATCATTGGTGGTGTGGAGATAATAATATAATAGTTAATAGTAATATTGGTGGTATTATTATTATTATTATTATTATTATTATTATTATCATTATTATTATTATTATTATTATTATCATCGGTATGAATATTATTATTGGTGGGTGTCCCTGATATGGGAGGATTATTGGTGGTGAATTGGTGTAGATATAATAATATAATAACTAATAGTAATATTGGTGGGGGTATTATTATTATTATTATATTTATTATATTCATTATTATTATTATTAGTATTTTGGTGAGATAATAACATTATTATTATTATTGTTATTATTATTAATAGTATTATTATGATTAGTATTATTAATATTAGTAATATTATTATATTATTTTATTAGTTATTATTATTATTGGGATTAGAGAATTAAAATAGGGAACTTGAGGGGTCATTAGTTTTACGATACATTTGGGGGTTGGGAGAAAGAACGGAAAAGGGAGCGAAGAACGAAGGAACGGGGGGAAATCAGAATTGGCCAAACCATGGAGGGTTCTTTCATCGATCAACCAATTGACAAGGAAGGACCAACATATTCGTGGGAATTCCTCGATCTGAGTAATTAACCAAGGTAAGGGGGAGAAACTTGATTTGGGATGGTATATACATGTATAGGGTAGAGGGGATTCCTTAACCCCGTAGGAAAATTCCGATCTATGAAGTTTTATATTGGCATGCTTGTTATTATGGTTGCTAACGATAAATTGATGCTTGACATTGACGAATTGTTGATTGGTATTGGTGAATTTGGTGTATATATATTATGGTGATGTTAGTGAGATTATATGTTGTTACTGCAGTGTTAATAGTAACTATAAAAAGAGTTTTGGTGAGATTCTGTGTTGTTACTGTAGTGTGGGTAATGACCATGATTATAGCTTTGGGGAAAATTATGTTTTGTTTCCCTATAGTGTCGTTAATGACTATGGTTAGGACCTTGGTGAGATTCAGAGTGACTCTGAAGTGTCGGTAATGTACTGTAATGTTGGTTCTAGAGTAGGGAGTATAGGATAATTTGGTAAGTATAATGTTTATTGGTGTGTTTGTGTTCGATGAGAATTAGTAATTGATAGTGATGGAGTATAGGTCAATGTTGATGAATTGTTGTTTTTGGTTAATTTGGCGTATAAGCTGGGTTTACGGTTTTTAGGGAGATTCTGTGTGACCCTTTGAGGCATCGGTAGAATGTCTAAGAGTTGATTTGGGAATGTGGCTTAGAAACCGATAAGTTATGATATAGTATATTGTTGGTACTAGTCATAAGCTGTGAATTGGAAGTGAGCAGTTAGGCTGAGTTCGGCTTAGAATAGCTCTGCAGAACTGTGGGAAATTGGTGAATCGCAACATTCGTTGGGCTTCGCCTGGCGAGTGTTGGCGAAGTTTCGCCTGGCGAATGGGGGCGAGTGTTCGCCTGGCGAGTTGAGGCGAGTGGCAGCGAATAATTCAGAATTTAATCCCAGACTGAAAGGGTAGAAAGTTCGCCTGGCGAGTATAGCCAGCGAAGGTTCGCCTGGAGAGTGATCCCTTCGCCTGGCGAGTGCACGATAGTGAAAAGGGGGCTTCGCCAGCAGGTTCGCCTGGCGAATGCTAGCGAAGGTTCGCTACGGGGCTTCGCCTGGCGAATGTCAACGAACGTAGCAGAACCAGAATGTGAGTGTTGTGATATTTTGGCCTTGAGCTCTGGACTTGTGTGATTCCTTTGGCCTTGATGCCATGTATGAATGATGACTGTGGGAATTATCTGGTGTACTCGGTGATAGTACATGTTTCCCGTAATAACGACTGGTGGGCAATTAGTTGATGTATATGTGTGTAGTGATCAGTAGGATCGTGTATTCCCCGAGTGTTGGGATGTGATTATATATGGTGTTAGAGTGTGAACTCGTTTAATATCTAATTTAATTAAAATGAATGATGGGTGTATCATGTATATGATTATGGTGCAGTGATCAGTAGGATCGTGTATCCCCGAGTGGGGGGATGTGTTTATGGCTGGTGTTGTGGTATGAATTCGTGTACTATCTGGTTGATTTATATGGTGTTGGTGTAATATATCTATACATATATGCATTGATGTAT